>CM060597.1:7309487-7946987 GCA_030578255.1 Tiaroga cobitis | reverse complement strand
CAGTTCTTCCTCATGGTTCATGCTATCATCTTAAAGGGGTTTTAACATCGTTGAAGGTTTTAATGAATGCAGGACCGACTGGCCTTCTCTCTCACATTTCTTTTCCTACACTGCAAAATAGGTTTGGTCAGGTTGCCTAAAAATGTGTTTTATGTGATATGTAATATCTAAATGAATGGGTTTTATTTAAGCCAAAATATTATTTAATATGACTGAGTCCACCTGCCTAAATTAGGAAAGGGTTCTAGACTCACGGTGTACGTTGAGCGTGATAGTGGTCCGTTTGCCCATCGGCACGGCCAGGTTAGTAGCCACACAGGTGAAGTTCTTCCCAGTGTCTGTGTCCACTGGTAGAATGGGCAGGAAGCTGCGTGTGGTCACGCGTTTCCTGTCTTGAAGCACCTCCTGCGCAACAAAATGATACTGTTGATACCAGAGATATGTATACGTAGCCAGATTTTTAAGCTATGGTAACTTTTTAATGTCATGTTAGCTAATGCCTTTGTCTTGTTGTATTGTGTTAGTTTAGTTTCAGATATACTGTAGATATTCATACATGCGTCTAACTACGTTTGCAGACGCTCAGTCCACTTGCTCTCGAATGTTCATAGACCAGCTTTGACCGTTCCAATATGGAAGATGGCTTATGTACACTCACCTAAAGGATTATTAGGAACACCATACTAATGCTGTGTTTGACCCCCTTTCGCCTTCAGAACTGCCTTAATTCTATGTGGCATTGATTCAACAAGGTGCCAAAAGCATTCTTTAGAAATGTTGGCCCATATTGATAGGATAGCATCTTGCAGTTGATGGAGATTTGTGGGATGCACATCCAGGGCACGAAGCTCCCATTCCACCACATCCCAAAGATGCTCTATTGGGTTGAGATCTGGTGACTGTGGGGGCCATTTTAGTACAGTGAACTCATTGTCATGTTCAAGAAACCAATTTGAAATGATTCGAGCTTTGTGACATGGTGCATTATCCTGCTGGAAGTAGCCATCAGAGGATGGGTACATGGTGGCCATAAAGGGATGGACATGGTCAGAAACAATGCTCAGGTAGGCCGTGTCATTTAAACGATGCCCAATTGGCACTAAGGGGCCTAAAGTGTGCCAAGAAAACATCCCCCACACCATTATACCACCACCACCAGCCTGCACAGTGGTAACAAGGCATGATGGATCCATGTTCTCATTCTGTTTACGCCAAATTCTGACTCTACCATCTGAATGTCTCAACAGAAATCGAGACTCATCAGACCAGGCAACATTTTTCCAGTCTTCAACTGTCCAATTTTGGTGAGCTCTTGCAAATTGTAGCCTCTTTTTCCTATTTGTAGTGGAGATGAGTGGTACCCGGTGGGGTCTTCTGCTGTTGTAGCCCATCCGCCTCAAGGTTGTGCGTGTTGTGGCTTCACAAATGCTTTGCTGCATACCTCGGTTGTAACGAGTGGTTATTTCAGTCAAAGTTGCTCTTCTATCAGCTTGAATCAGTCGGCCCATTCTCCTCTGACCTCTAGCATCAACAAGGCATTTTCGCCCACAGGACTGCCACATACGGGATGTTTTTCCCTTTTCACACCATTCTTTGTAAACCCTAGAAATGGTTGTGCGTGAAAATCCCAGTAACTGAGCAGATTGTGAAATACTCAGACCGGCCCGTCTGGCACCAACAACCATGCCACGCTCAAAATGGCTTAAATCACCTTTCTTTCCCATTCTGACATTCAGTTTGGAGTTCAGGAGATTGTCTTGACCAGGATTACACGCCTAAATGCATTGAAGCAACTGCCATGTGATTGGTTGATTAGATAATTGCATTAATGCGAAATTGAACAGGTGTTCCTAATAATCCTTTAGGTTAGTGTATATCGGTCAACAGAAATAGCCGCTAATGATGCATCTAATGCTGGGCAACGATTAATCGCGATTAATCACTTCCAAAATAAAAGTTTGTGTTTACATAATATATGTATGTGTACTGCGCATGTATATATTTAAGAAATATTTGCATTTTTATACTGTATAAATATATTTATCAATAAATAAATAAAAAATTCTTAAATATACATGCATGTGTGTGTATTTATGTTATATACAAAATAATTATACACAGTACACACACATATATTATGTTAATACCAAGTGTGCCGCACAAGTGCTGAAAAGTAAACCCAAAGCATTTTGATCGCCCCCTGGTGACTGGCTGCAGTATAAGTCATAAACCCCGCCCTCTCCATGCAATCAAATGGGACGTGAGTCAAACTAATAAATCCAATTGCACTTAAAAAATTTTTTTTTCCAAAGACGGTTTCTGTCATTTTAGGTAGTTCTCATCACACAGACATATGTTCAAGTGTTCGTTTTTCCAATCAGTTTGGTTTTAGTTAGTTATTTGATGCTAACATCGTGATTGACAGCTGTGATCCGATTGAGTCTGAGGGAGCGAGAGTGTGGGCGAGACCTCGATACCGCGGGTCTATTACTGCACAGACTCTGTCCTCGGTTTGCAGTGTGTGTGTGTGTGTGTGTTCACTGGGATATTTTGGATATTTTCCTTCTACAGTGGAAGGAAGCAGAGACACGCTTGTCCATCTTGTTTTACAGCCTATGGTTGATACCTTTGTTCTTGAGCTGCATAAGCTTTCATTTACATTTAAAGTCAAACGAGTCAAAACTTTTGCATGTGTGTGCCTCACCGTGGTGCTGACAGTCCCTTCAATCGGCAGGCCGTCTTTCTGCCACTCTATGACGGAGGCAGGTTTGGCTCCACGGGACACACAGCTCATGTTATAGGGGACCCCTGCTGTGAGGAGGATCTCCGGGGACCCCTCAATCACCGGCTCATCGGGAGGAACTACAGACACAAACACATGTGGAGTTCAATTATTAATGGAAGCATTCATTTCATAACACATTAACCCCTTCACTCCTCATATTCTGGCAAAACCATCATAGTCAACATTTAAAACAACAAGCTATAGAATGCGTGACCAAAAGAGGTTCTTTTCTAAGCAAACACACACGACTCACTGAGGACGGTGAGTTTGGCCCGTCGTGAGCGCAGCGCAGCCTCCGTCGCCTGGCACTCGTAGAGAGAGTCATCCGAGAGTTCAGCGGCCGAGATCTCCAGGTTATACTGCCCAACATCCACCAGCCTTAACACACGATAGCGGGGCCAGGCTGCGAGAACACGCACACGCAGATCAGAATTTGTCACGTTTTGGAGGTAGATAGTCTTTATTTGAACACAAAAGCACACTGACTGAGCTATTTAGCATTTTCTGAAGGAAAAGTGAGTGGTCTGATTGGTTTTTAGTGTGTTGTTATGCAGTCACTAGGGTGTTCTGGGTAGTTTCTTGTGTGTTGCTATGTGGTGTTCTGCATAGTTTTAGTGTTGCAATGAGGTTCCTAAAGCATTCAGAGTGGTTTTTAATGTTTTGCTATGTGGTTGCTACAGTGTTCTGATAGCTTTTAAAGGCCATTCAAACAGAACGCGAAAAAACGCGAGACACAGGCATGGTCTCAAGACACGTTTTATAAAAGCTTAACTTGAGCACTGCATTTTTAGAGTGCAATGTTATGCGCAAGATGCTGCAAAAAAAAGCACGACGGTCAAAAGATGCTTGCATTTTTACATAGAAAAACAATGGAAAAGCAGCATAGTGAAATAACTAAAAAACAAGCTCCGTGTGAAAGGGTTCTTAGGGCCAGATTTACCAACAGCTTGAGCCAGCGCAAACCATCTTTTGGCTTAAAAAAAAAACAACCGTCAGGATTTACTAAAGACACGCAGTGAAAAATTTGTGCTGAAAAGCCTTGGATGGTTATTTTTGCGGCCGGCCTTATTGCATATTATGCATTTGTAGGAGTTTCTTTTTCAGATGCAAAATTTACAGGAGAGTATCTAATTTTAATTGAATCACGCAAGGTGATTTACTAAGGTTTGCGCTAGACAATATTCTAGTATTTCCGCCATCATTTACCGCCCCCAAAAAGTATTGTCTTAAACCAGGCGCTAAACACTGCTCTTGGTAGATTGCGTTGGTCATTATGGAAATGCCCGGCTGCGTCTGTGTTCTTTAATTTGCGCATCGTCAGTAGATGATTTGCAGAACTTTCCACTCACATCTGCATTTTTTGGGAATTACACTCTCACGCTAATTTGCCCTGTTTTGCAAATCTGCCCCTTAGTGTGTTGCTATGTGGTTTCTAGTGCGTTGCTTTTGCACATTAGCTAGGGTGTTTTGGGTGGTTGTCTATTGGCCCAAGTGAAAATAAAGTCCACAAAAATAGTTTTAATACTTAAGGTTAAAGGTTTGTTCAAATATCAGATCTCTAAGCAATAGTAAGAGACGCTAGCCTACTAACAATGAAAAAACCTAGCTTGCAGTGCAGTGATGTTAGCCACCACTGGATGCCAGTAGAGTTTGCATGATATATGCTAGCGCTATGACATGGACATTTCTTCTGCTGCAAGAGAAATGACAAAAATTCTGCTGTGAATTACATCACGCATCCCCAACCCACACAGCCCTCTCTCTACTGTGGGAATGAGTTGTCAGTGTGTGCTGTGCGCCGCTGAGTACGTGCGGATGTATTTCTGCGTGTGCACATTTGTGTATGTGTGTATGTGTATGTGTATGTGTATGCGTGTGTGAGTGCAGGATTTGTTCACATGCTTTTATATGAAAGCCACGGGGACAAACCAGTGAAGCATCACAGTGTAAATACAACTACACTGAGTCAAAGTGAGAGAGCAAGAGAGAGAGAGAGAGAGAGAGAGAGAGAGAGCAAGAAAGAGAAATCTCCCTCATGCCTCATGTCTTTTAACAAATCTGGCAAATGCAGCAAATGTAGTTTATCAGGTCCACATTTATCTATTTATAATGGCAGAGGTTAAAAATACCACATCCTGCCCTCTCTGTTCTCATGACAGTCCACAAGGAGCGAGAAAAGATGAGCTAGTGGAGCAGAAAGCAAAAGAGCAAAAGGGAAGAGAGGATAAAAGTTAGACAGAAAACAAGCAAACAGGGAAACAGTGAGACAGATGAGAGATGAAATTGAAAGGGTCTACATAGGGAAAAAAACTACAAAGTTCAAGAGAAAGAAAGAAATACACACATTCTTACATTTTATGAAGGAAAGTGTTGCCAATCTATTCCTAAGGTGTCCTGGCTGTTTTGTGTGTGTGTGTTTGTGTTTCTAAGTGTTTGCTAGGGTGATTGGTTTTGTAGTAGGGCTGCCCCCTTATAGTCGACTAAACGTTAGGCGACGAGAAGAAGCTATGGGTACATTCACCTGACAACGATGTAATAAAAACGGTAAAGTGTTTTCTTTGTACAGACGACAACGTTGTCAAAACGATCCCCATTTACACAGTTCAGTGAGAACGATTAAAAACGCTGTATTCTGCTGCCAACCAGTAGTTGGCGATGTCACTTTGTAAAGAAACGCCTATAGACTTAACACGTAATACACATGTGCGTGACACCACCATTTTCACAAATTTGTGTTTTTGTAGTTTACACGGAGACGGTATCAATAACGGTATCATTCTCAAAAACATGCACTTAAAAAAAAAACTTTTTCTCCCAAAACGCTGTTGTCGTGTAAATGAACGGCCAAAACGCATACAAAATTTTCTGTTTTTAGTTGAAAACGATGTTGTGTAAACGGGCCCTTAGTTGACCAACATTTCATTAGTCAGTTAGTTGCAGAAAATAAAACAGCTCCACAGGAAGTGGCGAAGTCACGCAGTCCGCGAGGGACAGATGGTTAACGGCGGGTCCTTGTGGTAATTATAATATGTTGGCCAGGAAATCCAAACGTTCATCCATCAACCTCAAATATAGCTCATCATTTGAAACAGGTAGTAGCAACTTTACATGGCCGCTCGCTCTAACGTTAACCTAGATAAATGTACACTATTATTATTATTATTATTATTATTATTATAAGTGTTTGTGTATTATAAGCTGAAGTATTAGCACTGCATGACATGGAGGTGCCGGTGCGATCACTTGCATTTTTTAAACCGTAAAGTGTCTACTTTTATTTGTGTAAACAATCAATAACAACAAAATGTTGTGCTTCTGTAAAATAAAGAAAACAAACGTAATAAGCTTTCTGCCGTCTCTGTCTCAGTGAACTGGAGTGCGTCACAAAAATTAACCGTAACTAAGCGTACATAGGCTACTTGCCTCACAGACATCAGAAATATATATATAGAAAGCTTGAAATGTCTACTTTTAAATGAACCAAATTAGAATCGAAAGCTCTCTGATTATGTAACTGCATTTTTCTCTAAAGGAGCATTTACTTTACAGCAGAGATGGCGAGTCAGCATCGTCAAATTCATCTTTGCAGCCGACACTGACTCAGAAAACACTAGTTTATTAATAAACAATTAAAATGTCTCCTTGCTGTTTTTTTTCCGGCACATTCATAATCATTGCGTCTGCCGGTGCTTTGCAGCAAGCTTTATGTGTGCGCTTGAGAGTGGAATAGGCTATATATTACGCCTATATATATTAAACGCTCATTATGGTTTAGTATTTTCCTCAGTATATATTAAAGTAATTAAATGAATATAAACATGCATTTAGTCGACTAATGGCTTAAATGAACAACTACTATTCGACTAGAAAAAATCTTTAGACTTAAAAATATGAAAGGCCAAAGGAAGAAAGAAAGAAAGAGCGCTATGCATCACTGACCCCGGAGGTCTTCTCCGATGCCTAAAGCCAGCCCATCCTTGGTCCACTGCACAATGCCCGAATAGTTGAAGACCACGCAGGACAGGACCACCCTCTGGCCCAGAACCACTGACTGGTCTGCAGGCTCCTGAGAGAACCGCGCCGTCCGCACTGAAACACAACAGCCACAATTATTAACATGTCATGAGTGTTTGTATAACAAAAACAGTGCAATTACTGAAAGAACTGAGGCTCTAGTTCAGTTTACTTCATGTGTTTGATACAGCGCATGTTAAAATGCAACAATATACTGTATGTAAAAAGTATTCGATTATGTTATTAAAACTGGCAGAGATTATAATCAGGATAATGAGTTGTTTTAGAGAATATATTAAAGGACATTTTTACACAAAAACGAAATTTCTCACTTTAATCATTTATAAATCTATTCCGCCTTGCTGCGTTGCGATCGGTCATGTGACACATGACAACCAATCACTGGCGTTCAACGTGTAACGAGTCTTTAGCAGCATTAACAATCGGCTAAACTATGGCCTGGTTTCACAGACAGAGTTTAGATTAAGACAGGATTAGGCCTTAGTTCAATATTAGGACATTTATGTAGCTTTTATAAATGTGCCTTAGAAAAAAAACATTACTGGTGTGCATCTTGAGACAAAACAATGGCACTGACATATTTTAGGATAAATTGCTTCCAGTTCAGACAACTCAAACATGCACTTTAGTTTGAGACTAGACTTAAGCCTTGCATGTGAAATAGGGGGTAAAATATTCCTTAGAAGAAATAAAGTCTGAGGGGTTTGTATGATATTAGGGTAAGTAACAGATGACGGAAATTATTAAATTAATAAAACCTGACATTAAGAAGTTCATATGACTGACTAAAACAAGCAACAATCTCAATGACTGAAACGCAGCATTACGCCTACATCTCCTGAGCAATTTCACTCTTACAATCAATCGTCTGAGTAAGTTAATGTGGTTTTTTGGAAGAAGGAACGTGTCCCTTGATACCAAATTCCAGACACATTTCTTCACCCGCAAAACATGGTATCCACCAGAGTCGCTCTCTTTCTCTGACACACAGGAGGATATTTGATACTCCAGACAAGCCTGAGTCTCCAGCTTGAAGAACTGACTTAACAATGAAAGCTTTCATTCAGAGCCTGAGTTGTGGATCTTCAATTGGACTGAAATCAAGAATGTTGTAAATTAAGTAAGGGCAACTCATATTTTCCCCGCATTCTTCTTTTCTTCGCTTAGTACTAGTTTCTTTCTTTCTTTTACTTTCTTTCTTTCTTTCTTTTTCCAGGTCCACCAGGAGGCAGTTTGCAACCTTCCTTGTTCACTTTTTCTATTCCTTTCAAAAATGAAAGTCGTCATGATTTTTATCCACCCTCACATTGTCGCAAACCTGCATGACATTCTTTCTTCTGTAAAACACAAAAGGAGAAATTGTGAAGTGTACTAGTTTTCTCTTTTCCATGTACTATAGTATAAGGAATGGAGACTTGAAGGGATAGTTCACCCAAACGTGTGTGTGTGTGTGTGTGTGTGTGTGTGTGTCCAGAATTTTCATTTTTGGGTTTCATTTTGAATTTTTTTAAGATAAAAAAATGACACTTAAGCACCAAAGTAAATCAGATAAGTTTCACAAAAGTTGTCCGGTAGCGGTAGACCAATCACAACAGGCATAGACCGTCTGACCAATCAGAGCAGAGTAGACCAATCACAACAGGCATGGACCGTCTGACCAATCAGAGCAGAGTAGACCAATCACAACAGACTGGGCCATCTGACCAATCAGAGCAGAGTAGACCAATCACAACAGACTGGGCCATCAGACCAATCAGAGCTGAGTAAACCAATCACAACAGACTGGGCTATCTGACCAATCAGAGCAGAGTAGACCAATCACAACAGACTGGGCCGTCTGACCAATCAAAACAGAGTAGACCAATCACAACAGACTGAGCCGTCTGACCAATCAGAGGAGAGTAGACTCTTGGAAAGGAGGGATTTAAAGAGACTGAATAAAGCTAAAATAAAACAAAATATAAATATTAAATGAAAACCGTAAAATAAAATTAAAGAATTAGAAATGTTACCATGGCAAAATAAAATAAGTAATAAGATTTCTTTAAAAACAAAACAAATTAAAGCTAAATAGAAGCATTAAAATAGAAAACACCATAATAGTATTTAAATGATGGCTAAAAAAGCCTTGCTTCAAACATCATGTCACATGGACCACTTTTATTTCCCTTAGCTTGAAAGCTGCAAACCCCATTCACTAATACTGCATGGAAAAGATCAACCAGCACAGCCTTCAGAATGTGTCTCACTAAAGAAAGAAAGTCATACAGGTTTGAAATGACATGCTGGTGAGTAAATGACAGGAATTCATTTCCCTTTAACTTCACATTCCTATATGGGAATTTCCTAGAAATGGCATCATCTAGTTTGGAGTAAAATTAGCAAGAACATTCGTTACTTTTGATCCGTTTTGTCATTTTTGCACAGTTTTCTATCCTTCTTGTTTAAATCCATTTTCCTCTCCCCAGCCCTGCCTTCTATTTCTGTGGTCTTCCTCTCCGGTTGGAAGGGGTTTGGAGACACGCTGTCACAATCCATTTATCACATTAAATATCAGCCCTCTAGCCTTCTCTTGTTCTCTCGCTCCCTCTCTCTCGTCTCTCATCCCTCCAGCATTCCTCTGTAGGTCCCCATCTCTCTCAGTTTCTTAACAACTGGCATATGCCCACTCATCCCCCCATGACCCCATCCCTCTCTCTTTCTCTCCATGTCTGTTTCCTCTCCTTCCCGTGCAACATCCGTGATCACTTTGGGTGAAATTTAATGAAGTCAACAAGAGGAAAAAATGCTCTAATGACCATGAAAAACATCATATATTCTGTAGGATAATGCAGTTAATATGTTACTCTGACATACCAAACTCCTTTTTTTCTGCTTGCCGTTTAATATCATCACACAAATCTCATACTTACAGAGATAGTTCACCCAAAACTGAAAATGTCATCATCTTTTGCTTGCCCTCATGTCATTCCAAACTTTTACGACTTTCTTTTTTTCTGTACAGTGCTGTTATTGTTAACTAAAACTAAACTATTAAACTAAAACTATATAAAAATAATGCTGACAAAATGATTAATCACATCTAACATAAAAGTTTGTATATATACAGTATATGTGTGTGTGTGTGTATGTGTATATATATAACCACATACATTATTTTTACAAACTTTTTTGTTAGATGTGATTAATCGCGATTAATCGATTTGACAGCACTAATAAAAAAAATCACCTTTGTTAACTGAAATAAAATATAAATACCTTAAACTTAACTTGAACTAAATATAAATATAATGAACATAACAAAAACATTTTAAAAAATCACCTAAAATTAAAATGAAAACTGAAAATATTCAAATAAAAGCTAATTCAAAATATTAATAAATGTTATAATAGTATATAAATACTATAGTACTAAAATATCACCGTTTTGGACACAAATTATGATATTTTAAAGAATATTTCTACTGTTTTAGTCGATTTAATAAAGGTCAATGGGGTCCAAAACGATAATGCTCCCACTTTCACAATATCTTCTTTTGTTTTCCACAGAAGACAACACAAGGGTGAGTAAATGACATTTTCACTCACAAAAGTGACTAGATTTACGATTTACAAAAAATCATAAATCACGAAAGAGTGACTTGAGCCATCTCAAGGGTCCTGAATATCATAGAGACTTACTTTGCTGTTTGATGAATACTGTACACGTACGACTCTTATGACTTGAGCCAGTAAACAACCATATAGCAAAAAATTAAGCAACTGCAAAATCACTCAGTGGTAACTAACCACCCACAACATTCTAGCATTGTTGTTCCATCACATGTTCTATGGAAATATAGGTTTCAAGTTACTATAGTTGTTGTTATCCAACGGGGCAGTATTTGGCCTTCGCTAAAATCCATATCCATTAACATTATTACATCACAGGGAGGTCATGCAACCCAATGTGACAATACACTATACTGTCGTGTAAAGCAGTGTATTATGACTCCTTTCTATAGAAGATTATTCAGCTGAAATTGTCCTCCTCCATGCACCTTTAACGTTTTGTGCACATGTACGTTCATCGAAAACATGCATAAAATGAGAGACCTGCTGTGTACAGTACGCAAAAAAATTGTATTCATCAAACAGCACATGAACAACATGCGGATTCAATATCTGTTGGGACACTTGCTATCCCATGAGGCCACTGGAGCCTTTAGGAGCTGTCAGATCCAAAATGAGAACTGATTCGGGAGGCTTTTTTCAAGTGCTATAGATATTCCTCATGGTTAATTTGCACTTGTTTAATGTCACTCAAACTGTCTATCATTCTGGTTTATAGACTATTTTAGGTCGTAAAGTGCGCAGGATCTATTACAATTTAGCGCATGGCATGTGTTGATCTTTAGCTGTGCAGCGGGTGCCTGAGCCTCCCCAGCTCAACAGCGCCCCACAGTTTTCCAATGCCAGTCTGTGGTGGAAAATGGAACTGCAGCGCGCTCTAATTGAGAGCCATGGACTTTATTCACAGCAGAGGCATTTTTGATCGTTAAAGGGAATGAAAGCGAGGCTATGAGGCATAGTAAGACATACATCTCTTCAGTGGGTTGTACTGTTTGTTATTTAATGTGTTTTTGGATTGTTCTGACGAAAGAGTACAACATATATTTCCAAGGAATTTCAGTGGACAAAAAAATCCAGACAACATATGAGCTCTAGAAAATTATAAGTGATCTAGGAGCTTTTTACAGCGGCTGCCATTGAAAACTCGGTAAGTTTATCCCTCACAGCCTCGCTTTCATACCTGTCATGGCGCTGCTCTGAATAGACTAAGGTCTATTTGGGCAGATTATGTCAGACTGCTCGCTTATTTTCACGTTACCTAAACCTCGTTACAGACCAAGACGATATCAATTCGATTCAGCTATGTGTAGCTATATTCGTCTGCATCAGGTCAGTAACTAGTTGGCTCGTAATATTCTAATCTAAATTAAAGCAACATTTGGAGGCAATAAATAGCCTACTACATTAAAGCAATTCTAAAACAGAGTTATGTGCGAGTGTGTACTAAAGTCTGTCAATCAACATTAGAGCGCCACCCTCAGGCTGAATAACGAAACCTCGGCCAAAAATGTGTCTGAATGTTCAGCGAATATAAAGCTTACAATATGTTTCCCATAAATTGCGCCAAGACACAGAATCTGGCCTAGGGATAGTTCACACAAAAATGAAAATTCTGTCATTAATTACTCACCCTCATGTCGTTCCAAACCCGTAAGACTTTCGTTCGTTTTCGAAACACAAATGAAGATATTTTTAATGAAATCTGAGAGGTTTTTGTTCCTCCATTGACAGCTACGCAACTACAACTTTGACGCTTCAAAAGGTTCATAAAGAGATCCTAAAACTAATCCATATGAATTGAGCGGTTTAGTCCACAATTTCTGAAGAGGTTGATCTATATGATGAACAGATTGAATTTAGCCTTTTTATTCACATAAAAACATCGATCAGCGAACATAAAAAACACAGACATTTTTTTAAATATCTTTTGTATTCCGCAGAAGAAAGTGAGGGTGAGTAAATGTTGACAGATTTTTACTTTTTGGGTGAACTATTACTTTACAGTTTAATAAAATCTATTTGAATCTGAATATTTCTCAACAATGATTCAATACATTGTGTAAAGTAATGTGAAATCTTCTGAATATGTCATTTTTGTTTGTCTCTGTACATAAAAGTAGACTGATCAAAATTGCCACACTTTTTATTTTTACCAAAGAATATTTCTCAAATGGCTTCTTATTATTGTCCAAGAACAAAACTTTCAGCTTGACCTTTTGTGAAAACATGCGAATAGTGGAGATGTTACAACTTTCGACCTATAACCCTTGTGACAACTTCCCATGTGACAATTAGCCTCGCTCTCTCCTATAAGGTCGCACTACAGGCTTGTTATTTATGAATCAACCAGAAGAAGAAGAAAAGGGTGACAGAGGAGAAAGAGGAAAAGGGGAAGACACAGGGGAGATGAGGACAGAAAAACAAACACAGAGAGAGAGAGAGAGAGAGAGAGAGAGAGAGAGAGAGAGAGAGAGAGAGAGAGAGAGACATGGCTGTAGAGGGAGTAAAAGACATCTAATGAGAGAGGACTGAGAGAGAACGAGAGAGGGCTTGTATAGTTTTCATTATGTGGGTTATGGTGCAGCGACAAATTTAGAGTGTCCTGATTTTCTTGAGTCACTGATCCCTGGGTACCAGCAGTAGTCCATGCCACACTGCCAACATCCTGACCGCACAAAGACGTGGTCACACACACACTCCGACCACACTTACACACCACACTCGTGTCAGGAACCACTTGACCGACCTGAGAGAACAGCCTCTCATCAAGGGATCGCCGAATCACAAACCCAGCACACCAGAAAATGCACTTCTGTCAACAAACGTAAATCCTAAAGATTATCAGTTTTCACTCCAAGATAACCGGATCCAATGAAACGCCTTCAGATGCGTGCGCGTTGTAGTATGCAAATATTCAAATGCGCAACAAAGACTGAGATGATGTCATTTAAATATAAACCCCTTCATGAATAGAGATAAAAATGGATAAGCCCCGCCCCCTTTCCCATTAACCAGAGAGAACTCTGCAGATGACATATTGAAAGATTTTCTTGAAAAGTATTTTTGTCTTGTTTTCCAATGCCTAAACCTAAATCAAAATACAGCAAAGTGACATAAGATATTAAGTCTTGATGTCTGAAAAAAAAATCTAAATTAAGTGAGTTTATGCTTAAAACATGAGCAAATATCTGCCAATAAGGAAAAATAAACTTGTTTTCCCTTTATCTGCCTTTATCCAACTGGCAGATATTTGTTTTAAAGGTGCACTGTGTAATATTTAGGAGGATCTGTTGACAGAAATGCAATACATAACTATGTTTTCAGTCGTGTACATAATGAACTGTTATGTTTTTATTACCTTAGAAAGAGCCATTTCTACATACGGTACACCACGGGTCCCCTAACATTGAAATAGCCATTTTGCGCCACCATTAGCCCTAAACGGACAAACGGGTTTCGTCACTATTTTGTTCTTCGTGCAAATAATCTAGCTAAAGTCTGCAAATAAAACACTAATATTTGCAATAACATCGGTTTACTGAATAATTAAGTAAACATAATTTCTTACTTCATCTTTGTAAAGAAACCTCAATGCTTAACTGGCTACTCTCTGCTGTCTCAGACGACAACATATTTTCCTGTCGGCCACCGTAACTTCTGTTGGTTGCAATTCGCAACCTCACCACTAGATGCTGCTAAAAATTACACACTGCACCATTGTTTTAGGCTTAAATTCACTTAATGTTTTTTTAAAATAAATATTGCTTGTATCTTGATTTCTTGATTAAAGAATGTTTAGATGTACTGGAAAACAAGACAAAATCACTATTTTTTTTGCAGGTTTATTTATTATATTGTACTGGCAAAAGTAAGTCAACAAAAAAAAGTTTTAATTTGCACTTATTACGCAAAAACAAAAGCATTTTGGAGCATCTGATCTGGAAACAGCATTTTCAGTGTCCCATCACATTTGACTGGTTTATCCAGCAGCATTTCATTCTTTTTGTAGGCCTACCAGTTAAACAATTACGTAATGTTTTTCGAGATTACATATGAGAATCGAAGACAAAAAAAGACTGTCCCCATTACCTTCCTCGGCACACTTTAATCAAAACGGACCCTTCGAGGTAAAAATCCTAGATACTACCAGTAAAAGCAGCACTGACACATCGTCAGACAAAAAAAAGCAGAGCTTTTCAGATTCCTCCGTGCGCATGCAGCGCAACGGACCCGACACTTGTGTGACTTTATGCGCTAGCCACTCTCAGACAACAAAGGAGTGTGTCTGGACGAGGAATACGTCACCTGCTGCGGTCAAGGTGCCTGTGTGGAGCAACGGGGGAAAACAACGACTCCGAGGGCATTTGACACCTCGACACAGAACAGACAGCCACTTCTAATGCTTCCCATGCTCGAATCATTTTATTGTCCATTTCTGATTTCATACATTGCTGGCTCGTTAAACCGCTGTGTGTGTGTGGCTGCCATTGATAAATTAGCATCATATTTATTAGTGTACATAAAGCTGTCATAATCCTTACGTCTGTCCGTTTTTTAATCCGTCCTCTATCGTAACCCCTCTCTCCATGCCTTTTTTTCATCCCCTGCTTCTCCAACCAATTGGGCACTTTCACTGGCTCATAGTGTAGCGTCACCATAGCAACAGCTGACGTATGCAAAAAAAACTACCCAAAAGTTTTTTCCTTGTTTGCAGGAATGTGCATGTGTGTGTATGCATGCATGTTTGTGGTTCGCTTATGTGTTCGTATACCTCCTGGAGCTTTTTTAACATTTAATCAGTTAAATGACAATTACTAGAGATGCACTGATGTATTATATTTCGCTTATATTTATTTTTGATGAATTTAAAACCATCTGCATATCAGCTACAGCATGAAAAAGGCTAATACTGATGATTTTGATTAATTAACTGCGTTAAAGGGATACTCCACCCAAAAATGAAAATTCTGTCATCATTTACTCACCTTCAAGTTGTTGCAAACCTGGATGAGTTCTTCAAAATATCTTCCTTTGAGTTCAGCAGAAGAAACAAACTCATCCAGGTTTGCAACAACTTGAGGGTGAGTAAATGATGACAGAATTTTCATTTTTGGGTGGAGTATCCCTTTAACGCACTGAGTTGTATAATGTCTGTTGCATAATCCAACGTTTTTCTATGGGTAAAATAAATACTTGCCAAAACAAAATGAAACCAGTACAAAATACAATACGATGGACCGGTGCCAGTGTTAACGACGCTCGGGACAATTGACGAAACTGTCACTGTCCCGATCGGGCCAGTGCTGCATCTTCACAAAAGTTTATCCTTTGCCCGTGCTTTTAAGCCTTGCCAATTTAAATATTTAAGCGCAAGAAGATGTGAAAAAGAACTCAATTTGGTACTCACTGTGAGATTAGTTTTATGTGCGCACACATCCGAAACGTTCGGCGGGAAAGCTACGTTTTAGACGGCGCCACGAGATCTCGCGATATTTCTCGTCGAGGTGAAAAGCTGTCTCGCGATATCGCGATATTATCAATTTCTGTACCTGAAAACCACTGTTAGCCCTACGTGAAAAGCACTGTTTATTTCATATGCATCTTTGTTCTGTTATTTATGTTGGCCTGTTAAATTTTAAATGGATCCAATCAATGTTAAGCGTAGATGATTTGATGATGCAGCAATAAACTAGCTAGTATACCTTACGTTTTTGAACTTTGCTAATTTAAAACATGATCAAAACAAATCTATTTTAATGACAAAAGTTACATCGGTATCAGTATCGGCGCATCCCTAACAATTACCCAATGTTTTTGAGATTGTTTTTGAGAATGAATGTGTATGCATGTACATTTTTTTAACATTTAATGTTCCTTTCTAACAACTGCAATGACAAAAATTGGTCAAGAATAACCTAAATCACTCAGGGAGCCTGTTAGTACAGTTACTAGCTAACTCTCTTTGCTTTGTTATATACAGGTCTAGTGTCCCTCTCGTCTCCGTCGTCAACATTTCCTCCTGTCGTCTCTTATTTGTCCGCAGCCTCATCCGACGCTTTCCCTTCATCATCTTCCCGCTTTGCTTCTCTAGATTCACCCTTGCCATTCCTGACAGTGAGGAGAAACACCTCTTTCCCTGTGTCACTCATTCTCATCTTCCTCTTCACACCTCTCTCTCTCTCCTCATCCTTTTCTCCCCCTCCATCCCTCGTTTCTCTCCTTCTTGTTCTTTGTCCCTCGATCCGTGCAGCCCAGTCGTTGCTATAGAAACCGATCTATTTGAAATAAAAGGGAAGGAAAATTATTTCTCGCTGGTTTCTACTCTTCCCCCCTTTTTCACTCCTTTCCCGGCCGCCGCTTCTCATCTTCTGCACGATTTATAGAGCTAGATTTTAACATTATTTATTTGCGTGAATCGCATTCAGGGCTATTGTTGCCATGGCTACTGTGGGAACATTGACATAATATTACATACAGTGACCATGGCAACCTCAAGGGTCATCAGCAGAGTGCTATGCTAATGCTTGGAAGGACTGTCCACTTCCAATAGGCCGAGGCTTGAAGTATTACCTAATACCTCACAGACGTCCTTTCAGTGCACTAAATATTTGGCTTTCCAAACAATTATCAAGAGGCTGAGAATGCCAGATGTGGTTTGTGTGTGTTGTGTGTGTGTGTGAATGAATGCATATGAGGAAACACGCACAACCTGACATTAAGCTCGCTCTCAGAAGTGGTTTCATCATATGTCTTTTATTTTATGACTTTGACGTACTTTGATGCAAAAGAATGGAAAAGACTTGTCATTAAAAAGCAAGCGCTGCACTCAACTGTGGGAATCTCCTTCAATGCCGATCTAAAGCTGAGCTATGCTGATGTTTACACGCTCTTAATGCATTCATCAGTAGCTTCAAATCAACATGAAAATGCCGTTCACAACCCAATTTACTGTACTCCAGTGTTATTCCGAAATAAAAAATAAGATGCATTTACGAGAAGGGTTGCAAAGTTCTGGGAAATTTCAATGTTGGAAACTTTCCATGGAAATTAATGAGAATATATGGGAATAAACTGAAAATGTGTAAAATTGCATGTAACAGGCAACTTAAATGTATAGTTAAAAAAAAACATCTTCCAGCATTATCTTGGTTAAAACAAACATATATGGAATATGTTTATTTTATTCAACATTCATGCTTTTTTGTTGTTAAATGATTAAAATGTCATTTTTTAAAATTTGTATTAGTTTGCATGCATGTCTGCTGTTTATATTTATGTTTGTATATGATACAGTTTTTATAAATCACCCCATTAATCCCCTTTAATTCCTGTTAAGTTTCCAACTTGGAATATTTCCCAAATTCCCCAGCCTAACTTCCCAATGGAAAGTTTCGTGAAAATTTCAGAAAATTTACCAGACTTTTTTATTTTTTTATTATTGAGCTAAAAATAAAGGCAGGACTTTATTTTATCTACTGGAAATAGAGCGTTACAATGGACTTGGCTACAAAAGTATTTTTGCCCCGAAAATTAAAAAATGTTAGAGTTGGACCAAACCAACCAACTCTTAGGGTGAATCACAACATTACAAACTTTGATTTGAAGCAAAATAGTACTTGAAAATTGGACCAAACGACAAAGGTACAAGACTGTGTACTGAACTGCTTCAGTGAAGGAAAGAACTACAATCCCATGGTAGAATAATGAATAATGGGGGATTTCCCCAGTAATTAACACGATTATATAATAATGAAATAAGTTGAAATGTTGGGATTTGTACTTCCGGAGCGCGACTGCTGCGAGACAGGGATGGGTGCAGGTCGTAAAGGTTCACAGTGGCTGAGTCCGAAAGCTAAAAAATGCTACCTCAGCAGACAGGATACGAATGTAGGAAATCAACGAGGCACATCCGAATCCAGTGATCGTGCCACATCTCGTCTTGAGATACCTTCCTTCACCTGACAGATTTTTGAAAGCAGCATAGATGTATCCTTCGTGGTCTTTGATATCCCACAATCCTGTGTGTTCCTTCCGTGATAGTTGAGCTAAAAAATAAAAACTGCTTCTGAAAGTTGAGGTTGGTGGTCAGTTTGGGTGTACATCAGGGGGGGTGTATGTATTGCACATACATATATATATATATATATATATATATATATATAAAGGCAATTGATTGACAGATAAACTGCTCACTCCTATATTTCAGTGTTAAGTTGTGAATATTTTCAACAAACAGTTTACTTTGTCCATTCAGTTTAACAGCATTAAAGAGGGTCTGTTATCATTCAACTGAGCTGTGTATGTGCATTTATAATGAAGCAATAAAATGCACGTCCATGAATGAGAGCGGTTTTATAGCGTATTTAATTCAACAGTTCAGGTAAAGATAATGGTATGACCCATTTCAGGGGTGGCCAAAAATACAACGTAAATTCAAATTTACTGGTAACTTATACACCCTAAAGTAATTCGTAAAGATTTTTCGGCACATTACTCCGACCCGCAGATACCCACACTTGACCGCTGCTCTCTATTGATTGGATCGAGAAAAGTGGAAGTCATATAACAAAATGGAGACAACCAGTTGTAGGAGAAAGGTTAAATACCTTGTTTCAAAGGTTGAGCGTTACCACAGTTTAATGGAAGAATATTGAAACATTTATTTCCGCTAACACTTTACATTCAGTTTCAATTTGTTAAAGTCCCCCTGTAGTCAATAATTTTATCCCTTAAAACTCATCTTTGATCACCAAAATGACATATTTCAATGTTTTTTCCTTAAAAAAAATGTGTCCTGCCTTAAAATAGCTTGAACGTAATTCTACACCCTTGCCTTATTTGGTATACGGGGGTTCTATGAATATGCAAATTAGCCGCGCCTCCACTCACTCACACCAGCGATTCACTCGTTGACGATCACACGTTGACCCGATTGGTTAGAAGGTAGTTACGTCAGAAACACCAGTGATTTCAAACCGCGTTTTTGAGACTGTCTTTCATTCACTGCGGTTTGAAGGAGAAAATACTCGGCAATGGTGTCGACATGACTTTGCACATGGTTTGTCTTAAAACACATTAAAAACACCGCATAGACATATAAACAACATTAAAAGCCTGATTTTCACCACAGGGGAGGGTATTTATAGCATTTAATCATCTAGGTTAATGCTAATTTATACATTTACACTACGGCAAACATATCTAACATTTTAAGTTCAATTGATAGGCCTATTAGTCTAGTATGAAAAAAAACATGAGCTAACAATGAACAACAGTAAATATATATCATTGTAAAGTATTGCTCATTGTTGCATTAATTGAACGTTATTGAAAAAGTGTAAACTTTTCTTATTCTTTTTTTGTTTTAACTTGCAGTGCACCAATGAATGCTCCTCAATAAGCCCAGCAACATATGTTAGTAAAGTCAAAGGGTCCATTTTGGTTTCCCATTGACTTCACAATGCATCTTTGTATTGAGTCAGCACCGGAACAGCTAGCATTTTAACAGCTCCACATTTTGGTCCACAACCTCACTGGGTGACCGGTAATAATGCTTTTTGATGCAGAACGCCTCGCTGTCTCCCCAACTGTGAATGGCTTTTATTGCGAGTCAGCTGATTGGCCGAATTTGTCGATCAGCCCTCCCTGATTTGAAAACTTCAGAGAACGAGGAATGACATCACCATCATCATCAGCCACATTCCATTGCAGTGGGGGAGGGGACGTCTGAAAAACTCCCCACACACACGCACACACACACACAACAGAGAATCTCATCAGGGTCTAGAGTACAGAGTGGCCTCTTCATCATGCGCTCTCTTTTAATTCATGTGCTTCTCCATCTCTCTCTCTCTCTCTCTCTCTCTCTCTCTCTCTCTCTCTCTCTCTCTCTCACTTTTTTTTTCATCTGTCCCTGTTTCCCTCTCCTATTCCGTGACCCCTCCCCCTCTCCTCTGACTACAGGAATGCAAGAAACACATCTGGAACTTATTAGAAAGAGGGAAGGGGGAAAACGAACTGGGGGATGGAAAGAGGGAGAAGGGAAAAATTAGAAGACTGAGGGAGTGAGGAACGACAAAAGAATGAAAAGCAGAGCGAGGGCCAAAACAAGGGGCCACTCGACAAAACCATTTCTGGAAAGAAAGAAAGAGATGTGCAATGCAGGAGCTAAGGCACATTTTAAAGGGATAGTTCAGACATTCGACGTTAATTACAACATGTCGCTGCAAACGCGTATGACTATTTCTTTTGTCAAAGTCAAAAGGTGACATTTTGAAGAATGTTAGGGTTGGTTTTTGTCCATATACTGAATGGGAACTGGAGCTTTCAAACTTTAATAAGAAAGAAAAGCATCATAAAAGTAGTCTATATGTCTCATGCATTCCGACCTTTAAAATGCTTGAGTTGAACTCGAGATCTGAATCATTCCAATTCGTTAACATTCAGCTGAGTTTTGTGAACCGGATCAACTGATGAATTGAAAAGAACTGACTAGATAAAGAATAAATGACTTCCCTCACACAAGTCGTACGGACAACTTTTATGGTATTTCACAGTGGTTTTTGAAGCTTGAAAGCTCCAGTTGCTATTCTTTGTGGTTGTATGGGGGAAAATGGCTGGTGCATTCTTCAAAATCTCCCTTTAGTGTTCAACAGAAGAAAGATTATGACATGAGAGTACACGATGGAGGAATTTTCATATTTGGTTAAGCTATTCTTTTAAACATGACAAAGTAACGGCTAACGCTGACAAAAAAAAAACACAATGTGGATGAATGGAAGGCTGAAGGGAAACATGGCATGTTCAAAATCGTTTCAATGAGATGGGATGTGGGAGCCCCTAAAAGAGGCGAGGGGGGTTCAAAGATCCTCGTCTAAGCCGGGCCTTTGAACTTTTCCCCCCTCACATTCATTGGAAGCAAGAGAAAGAGAGGGTGTGAGCAGCCTCTTCTATGAGAGCAGTCGGGCATGAGTAATAATGCCTTTCTCTCCCTCTGGCCTAAAGCACACCCCCCTCTGGTCCCCCCTTCAGCCCCCCCAACAACAACAAAAAGAAAACTCAAATCTTTGTCAATTCAGTGCCTCAACTTCACCCACCTGTCCCCAGGGCCGTCTTCTCTTCCAGACTCACCTACAGACTAAAACTACATATTTCCAAAAATCCACTAGTCCACCTGAACGATTAATTGACTAATCGGTCTCGAAGTCGTGATGAAACAGAAGTAGGGACAGATCTGTTCCTCTGCAATGTGACGCATGCTCAAGTAAAACAGATTATCGAGGGGAAAAAAGTAGGATAGGGACTTGGTTTGTGGAAGTGCGGGTTTAAGCGGACTAAATGATTGGACAAGCTCGGCATACGTCACTCACCAGAGAGAAGTCTGTCGTCATTTGAAAAATACAAGGTCAAAACTAATTTCAAAAAATGAAACGCACATGGATGATTCACGATAAGATCAATAACTTGCATTTAGAAAATATATAGGGTGAAATTGAATTGCATGTTGGCTAAATGGAAGCCATACATTATTAGGTATCACCATACTTCCCCAGTTGATTGATTTCATCATGATTTGCAAAAAAAGATTTTGTGTTACAAGTTTTCTGAAATGTTATAATTAAATATGCAAACGAGGCATTATCTAAATAAATATGCACTAATTTTCATACATTTCTAACAAAAATCTGAACATTGGATAAAGCCCTTTAGTTTTTTTTGACATGTTAGAGTCAGATGGGATTTGGATATCTTTTTATCACTCCATAAATCTGTCAGCAGCCAGAATTAATTTTTTTTTTATAAAATCAGGAAAATTATGTATGAACAAAGCCCTTTGTAGAAACCTTCAGAATATAGATAGTGCAGCGGTGGAGAAAAAACTCATTTTGAGAAAATGGCCTTTGAAAGATATGTACTGTAATTGAAATCTACAGACGCAAATAGATAAAGTGCTATAAAAGATTTAAAACTTAAGTGTATTTTGGATGTTTTCTTTCAACTAGTCAGAAAAAACACTTTATGAAAAGCCAAAAAATCTTAGAATTGACAGATGTGTGAAAAAAGTATTTTTTTAAAAGTATTTTTTGCTTGTAATGTCTCGCCTTAAAGGTTCAAAAGTAAAAAGTACCTTTACTTATTTTAAAAACCATAAAAAGAAAATACATTGCTCATGGCAGGATTCTCAAAATGGCCAAACACAGCGATTTCCATTATTACATTAAATGCACTAGAAATAAATACCCTTCTATAATAAACTGGTACAGACCACAAACCAATTCCTCAATCTGATCTTTTCTTTAAGTTCATCCAAAATGAAAATTCTGTCATTATTTACTCACCCTCATGTTGTTCAAAACCTAAAAGAGGATAAGTTTGAAGAATAACCGATTATGAATTTCATTGAACGAACAAAAAAAAGTTACAATCAAATCTATCAAAATATCTTCTTGTATGTTCCGGAGAAGGCATGAGGCTGAAAGTTATTTGCTGATGCTTGAAATTTGTGTTCAGAAACAAAAAATGTGAATCAATACATATGAATATGAATCACATCACTGACACAAAGAGTCATTGGTTGAATATGCAAGAATGAAACCAAAATTTCAATCTCCAATTTAGGTTTCTTACACAAAACTATCATATGGCTCTAAAATTTGGAGAAGAGCACACAAGTCTCACAAACTATACATTTATGGTCTGTTTATGGTGTGTTTGGGGCTCGGTAGATCCCTTCGCATGAAGATTCTTTAAAAATACTCCTTAAGTGTTCAATGGACAAAAACAGCAAATGGGTTTGGGACAACACGGGGATAGTAAATGAAACGCTTTGTGAGCTATCATTACACACAGAGCAGGTGTGTTCAATGTCGCTCACTGAGATCTGTGTTCAGTTCTGACCCTGCTCATACACACCTGCCTGTGATTTACACGTGAACCTGAAGACAGTAATTATCTGGTTCAGGTGAGTTTGATTGAACTCAGCAGGAACAGAGATATCCATGAACAGGAACTGAATATCTTCTTCCGCCTATTATTCCACAGCTCTATAAGGTAATGCGTGGAAGAAAATAAAGTAGCTTTATTTCCTTTTTCTTGACAAAAACTCCTTAGATTATGTTGTAAAGCGCTATAAACATATATCTTAAAGTGCCCCTATTATGCTATTTTAAATGTTCCTGATTTTGTTTTGGAGGTCTCCTACAATAGGATTTGCATACATCCAAGTTCAAAAAACACTTACATTTTCTCATACGTAACATTTGCACATCATCTCATTTTACCGTATATACCCGAATATAAGACGACCCTGAATATAAGACGTTATAACCCCCCCCCCCCCCCCCCCCCCCCCCCCCCATTTTCCAGACTTATTTTTGTGGAAAAATAGATTTTTGTGGAAAAAAATGTGGTTTTCAACAGAAAATAATTTTAAGAGCAAATTTCCGAGGCGTTGTTCCAAATGCCTCGCATCACCTGTGCCTCGTGTAGAGGCCCGCGCTCGTCAGCGGAGACCGGCACATGATTGGCCATGACTGCGGCTGGCCTGAGTGCGACGGGATGGATTTAATCACCCTGCGGGGTCGTCTGGCCGTTTTCGACGACGATCCGGCTCCCTCTCTCTCTCTCTCTCCCTTTGCTCGATCCGCGCAAGAAAAGGCGCCGTTCACAGAGGATGCCAGAGCGGACGGAGACAAGCGAGCAGAGACCCGCCCTGTTCACATATCGCGTCTTTTGCGCGCTCAAGTTCGTTATTTCAAATGTAGGCGCGCGGTATGCGCGCTCATAATGGAATCGACGCGCTCGTTTTTTCCAAGCGCGTCTGCGCCGCATCGAGATCCTCGGCGCTCTCGTCAGTCGACGGCGCTGGAGAAAAAGGCTATCAATCGATTCCTCCACTCGAATATAAGATGACCCTGAATATAAGACGATCCCCCATTTTTCAGCCTATTTTTAGGACAAAAACCTCGTCTTATATTCGGGTATATACGGTATATAGAGTCGAAAAACAATTTGTTTGAATATTCGGTCTCGCTAAACCCCTCCTTTCTGTTCTGATTGGTCAGATGGCCCAGTCTGTTGTGATTGGTCTACTCTGCTCTGATTGGTCAGATGGTTCAAACTCTTGTTAGTGGTCTAATCTGCTCTGATTGGTCAGACGTCCCAGTCTGTTGTGATTGGTCTACTCTGCTCTGATTGGTCAGACGTCCCAGTCTGTTGTGATTGGTTTACTCTGCTCTGATTGGTCAGATGGTCCAGTCTGTTGTGAGTGGTCTAATCTGCTCTGATTGGTCAGACAGCCCAGTCTGTTGTGAGTGGTCTAATCTGCTCTGATTGGTCAGACGGCCCAGTCTGTTGTGATTGGCCTACTCTGCTCTGATTGGTCAGATGGCCCAGTCTGTTGTGATTGGTCTACTCTGCTCTGATTGGTCAGATGGCCTAGTCTGTTGTGATGATTGGTCTCCTCTGCTCTGATTAGTCAGATGCCGCAGTCTGTTGTGATTGGCCTACTCTGCTTTGATTGGTCAGATGGCCCAGTCTGTTGTGATTGGTCTACTCTGCTCTGATTGGTCAGATGGCCCAGTCTGTTGTGATTGGTCTACTCTGCTCTGATTGGTCAGATGGCCTAGTCTGTTGTGATGATTGGTCTACTCTGCTCTGATTGGTCAGATGGCCCAGTCTGTTGTGATGATTGGTCTACTCTGCTCTGATTGGTCAGATGGCCCAGTCTGTTGTGATGATTGGTCTACTCTGCTCTGATTGGTCAGATGGCCCAGTCTGTTGTCATTGGTCTACCGCTTACAGTGCGTGTGTCGGAAGCGAAACGCCCATTACCATATCTGAACTTCAGCTCCGGATCTTATCATTACGAACAGTAACGATGGAGTCAGTTTTTCCATATCAATCCGAGTCTTCATTTTGAAGTGCATCAAAGTGGATTCACAGCACTGAAAACTGCGTATTCTCGATATGAACAACACGAACCAAACTCTTCCAGTCTCAGCTACAACTAGCTGTCTTTGAGGACGGGGAAAAGTAGACATTGTTCATGGGTAGTATTATGCGATTTTTTTATTAGTTATGTATGCTTGTAACTGGTCTGGAAGTGAGACTGGAATTGCTAATGACTCGTTTCAGCAGTTCAGAATCGATTCTTTCTTTTAGGAGACAATAACTTTATTATAATTCAAATTTTGCAGACTTTTTACATTCACAAACATCTATATTACACATATATGCATTAAAGATAATATTTAAAAAAAAGCAGGGGCACTTTAACCATAAGAAATACCGAGACAACAGGAAATCATGCTGACACTGCACAAATGCACTTGATCACCTTGTTGATGCGATGCTGCCTGTGATGCATGAGGATTCTTTAAAGACAAAGATTTTGAATAATCTAGAGAAAATTGTGTATAAATCCTGCATAGTAAAAACACAATATCAAAGTATGATGTAGATTAAAAAAGTTCTTTGTTTGTAAAAGGTTAAGTTACAGGACATGCCACAGAGTGATTCATGGGACTGCTGCATGTTTTATTTGAGGTATTGCTTCTGAAAGACTCCTGGCTGCTATGATGGAGTGGGCCTGATGCTTAAACTCACATTACAATGGCTTTTCACTGTACAAATTATAGACCTCTTCATTATACACGAGTGCGCAATGCACAAATATAACAACACCTGACATGTATAAGAATGCCTGACAAACCACAGGGAAAAAATACACTGCTATGGTAAAAAAAATTGAATTATCCACATATTACCAGGACAGAATCTGCAACTTGGTCTAATTTCTAATGCATTACGAAAATCAAGTGCACCGTTACAGTAAGTGCAGATGGAGTCGTACTCACTTTAGTCTATTCAGCAGGTTACTATGCTTAACAATGTGTGCTTAATCTTGACCTATATTACTACACTGCGTACAGTATCATTGAACAGTTATTAGAAGGACAATGGCTGTATTGTTGTGAGGTCATCACTATTGTCTCTGCTAACCTTAGAAAAGTCATTACAGTTTAAAAGAGGAATCTGAAGGGCCAATTTACATGCAAAGTCATGTTGCTTTATGAGCTGAGGCGTCTGACCCGAGTATCGTTTATAAGCACCGATACCTTAATAGTAATACATTCCACCTTAAGACATAATAGCAATAATCATTACAAATGACATCAGCGAGTGTGCGTTACTGTACAGTTGTTCCAAAAAAAACAATGCAGTCAACTTGAAAATTCATTAATTTACATTTTAAATGCATGTAAAATCCTGCCTTTTGTTTTTCCAGAGACAAAACGAAGTTACAGATCTGGAACAACACAAATTTTCATGTTAGTGTGTGAACTATCCCTTTAATGCGTTGCTACCTGTAATGCACATTGTACCTTTCATTCATTCTAGTGAGTCATTCTGCATTCTGCTACATTTTATAATGGCTTTAAACGTTGTGTGATGCAGAACAAAGCCATGTCTGTATCCCTGGAAGACAAATCTCCCCAGATCTTGTCGCATGCTGACGTTCAAAGCACCTGAGCCTGTCTTCAAAAGGTATTTCTCGATGAATATGCATATTTTTGCTTTGATTCTGGACCTTATGAGAATGGGTTACATCATTCGTTACCTTCCTGGGACAAAAACACGCCCCTCACCTATGATGGAGTATGTACCTGCTCTCTCACACACACACACACATGCACAGTGTGTGACAATAGGGAGGGTGTCCGCATAGGCGCGATCACGGGAAAAGATGCTGTAATCTAACAGGTAGAGCTCTGTGCTGTCGCCTAGCAACTCGCTGGATACATTAATTCAGGCGCACCTGGATTTGCACAATGCAAAACATTAATTGGCCATGCGATATGCAGGGAAAATTCTGTGATGAAACGTACTTGACTGTGAGTGTCAGACATGATGCGCAGGTGCTGAATTACCTACAGGAGCCCGAGGAAAGACAACGAAGTGGTGCGGTTCTTTATGCGGGAGTCTGTCAAAGAACCCCTGCGTGCGTGCGCATGTGCGTGTGCATGTGCGCGCGTCCTCAAACCTCTCGTCTACTTTGTATTCTCATGACGAGAACATGTTTGACGTGAGCGACCGCCGTTCTTCAGTCTTCCGGACTGGCAGAGTTTTCAGTCATCGCGTCATAGAGGGATCGAACGAACGACATCACCGTTAACTTTGCGCGTGGAACGCAAAGGTCACGTTGCACCTTGATGACCAGACGGACACGAACCCTAAGATCCACAGTGCATCTACATCTCCCCCCGTTCTCCCGTTTCCCTCTCATATACTCTCACACATTCACAACTTTCAGCTCGCGGTTCATTAAGCCGAGTCTCTTACCTCTGTGGAAACTCAACGCCAAACTCAGAAGCAGCAGCAGTCCATGCATGGTTCAAATCTCCTCATGGGGAGCGTCAAAAATGGATTATAATCCTTCCATTCACGTGTTGGCTGTGTATTGCCCCTTTTGTCCCCCCTTCGATACTTTTTAACGCATTTCTGGTCGTTTTCTTCAGCCGTTCCTTCTTTTGCCCTCCTCTCTTGCGTCCTCTACGACGCTCCGGTTTCTTATTAGTGGCACATTCCTTGTTCATCGCTCGCTCTCTCTCTCTCTCTCTCTCTCTCTCTCTCTCTCTCTCTCTCGTGTGAGCAGCTGCTCCCTCCCTTTCTGTTTCTTTTCAGTGATGTCCAATTCATGAACGTTCTCTTGAACCGAATCTTTTCAGTGATTTTGATGAACCGGTTCGCTCACAAATCGAACAGGGTCTGTCCTATCGGTTTTCGAGTCAAATAACTCGCTGACTCATGAATCAGAAACTTCCTTTTTGATTTCGGATCAAAGAATCATTCAAAATTTAATTAGCTTTTTTCCATTTAACTTTTAGACCGTTATGAAGAGGTTCTTTGAAGAGGTTCTTTGTCCGATCCGGTTTAATAACTCACCGAATCAGAATCGTAGGTTAACCTTTTTTGCCTACTGTACAGAGGTTGAACGTTTGTGTAGCACCAAATTGTAGAACAAGTATAAAACATCTGTTACCATCTCTGAATAATATTACTCTATATAGGCCTATATATATATATATATATATATATATATATATATTATAATTCAAATGTAAATTCATGTCCTAGTTACACTTAATGTTATCACATTTTCCTTAAATAAAAATGCAATCTGAACAGATATAAACATAAATATAAACATAAACATAAATATAAATATAAACATCTACATACAATGTAATTAATGTTCTATTTATTAAAACCAATTTTGAATCGCATCAATTGTGTTTTAAGCATGTGTACATTCTAAAATAAAGGCATTGCCTCCCCTCACGTGACCTTCCCTCGTTCATTCTCAATTACCCCCCACTAAACACACCGCACACATTAAAGTGTGTTATAAACACAGACTGTAAAAAATAGGGTTATAAATCAATGGGCTCAGAGGAGGCAAGAGAGACTTCGCTTTTGGACAGTGTTACTTTATAAAAACGAGTGACTTTCACACACATTTTGTAATATGTTGTTTTGTTTTCTCCTATTTCTTTACGAGGCACTGCCAACCTTGCCTCCTCAGAGGAAACGCCCTTTTTATATAAGAACTTATTAGATAATATAAAAAATAACGTGTCTACTCATGGCTTTATTGTAACATGTAAAAATATTTGTATGAATCATTTTAGTGTAGCCTATAATTGATAAATTATAAATTAAGATTAATTAACTTTTTCACATTTAGCTAATTTTTTTTCCTTTTTTCCATTGCCTACATGAAATTAAACCTAAGTAGCCTAAATATTTTCCAACATGGAGCTTTATTGGAACATTTAGCTTTTTGTTCCATTGCCTACATGAAATTAAACCTACAAGTAGCCTATAGAACAGGCATGTAGGCCTACGAGGTTAAACATTCAGAGTAGTTTTTGACCAATTTATACTGAATCCAAGAGTTTGTGTTGTAGCCTATAGCCTACAGGCTAAATAATAGCCTACTTATTAATATTCAGAATTTTTGTCTGAAAAAAAAAAAAGACAAACCCATTTACAAAAAAGATCGTCTATATCACGGAAAGAGCATTCTTTTCCTCGGTACGTAGAAGAGGTTTTTTTACGCTGAACTGTTTTTTGAATCAGTTTATTGAAACGAACGCTCGAAAGAACCGATTCTCGGCACCGAGTCGAATTCTCCATCACTATTTCCCTTTGCCCACCCCAGTTCAGTTGAGTTGCCCTCCCTCTTCAGAACTCCAAAGCGACAAAGAGAACAGACCGCGCGGGGCGAAGAAATAACCCTTCTCTTTTCTTCATCGTATTCTAGAGATTGGACTCGCATTTTTTCACTGTGCGTTCAGCCCTGTTGGAAGGAGAAGGACTTTGAGGGGCAAAGTGTTGACAGCATATGCATTAGCTCACTGGATAATATGCCAGTAAAGATGGAAAATATAGGAACGCATTCATTTAAACTTGTCTGTAGATGCAATTGCAGTTTGGCAGTAACAGGATATTTAAGATCGCTCGACTGTCAAATATGAAACCCTGAGTTGATTTTCGTGATCACTTTCAGACTTAACGTTTTCTGAACGTACACTGTACACATCTTTGTTTGCTCTGCCATCTGCTGGACAGAATCTCAACTAGTGGGCTGAATTTGGATAATGTGTGATAATGTTATCATTATAAACTTCTTATATAGGCTATATACTACCCAGAATCAAACCTCAATGCAAAATACTTTTTTGGCCGTAAAAATAACCCAGATCTGGTGCTTGAACTTGGCATATTAAAAAACTCTCAATGGGCCCATTAAAATAATTCAATTTAAATCTCGTATTTTCCTCAACAAACACAAAGAAACACATGTTTTTTAATGTATTACAATTCTTTCAAATAAAATTAATAACATGGCATTATGAGAAATGTGTTATGGGATTCAAATAAAGGCATTACATGTGCATATTGTGAAGGGATTGAGTGAAGAAATATTGGGTGTTAGAATATTTTTTATAAATAATTAATTTAATTTAATTTATATATATATATATATATATATATATATATATATATATATATATATATATATATATATATATATATATATATAATCTTTTTTTAATTGATGGAGGCCTACAGCACTTTGGGCAACCTTGTTTGTATTGAAATGTGCTTTATAAATAAAGGGAAGAAGAAGAATATTAGTATATTAATATATTAACATGGCCATAATATTAAAAAGCAATTTCACTTAAACTCATTTGGTAAATCGCTGTTACCATTATGTTAACCTGTGTGTACATGTGACAAAGAGATCATTTTATTATTATTTTATTATTATTATTTAGCAAATCTTAGCATTTTTTTCACACCAACCAAAACATTTGATGCATGTAATTTTGCAATGATTGGATAGGGATTTTTATTCAGTTAATCAGTCCATATAAAATCCATTCATCTCGCTATTACATTTATTGCCTTATTCTGCATGCTTTTGGTCAACGCATATAGATAAGAAGCTGCCTTAAACTATTACACTCACATCGTTTATGTGCACAAAAGGCACAATAAAAGCAATTAATATGCCCCATCCGAGAGCTGCACTGCATCTCTGCCGGGACTCGAACCCGGAGCCTCTGGATTAGAAGTCCAGCGCGCTATTCCATTGCGCCACAGAGACCGAGCCAATAAAAGTCGATCAGACCCGCTTTAGAGACACACTGAACAGCGAATGCCTTCATCAGCATCCAGCAGCATCAGGACCACTGCCGCCATTTTGGTTCTCCACGGACGCCCAGTAGAGGGCGCTCTAGCGCAACTAAACTGCAGCTCTGAGCCAACATGGCGGACTTTATGTATCTTAAAAAAAACATTTACTTTTTAAGACTTTAAATTCAAATATACACATATTTATCACGGTTACCATTTTCTCCACAAAATAGTACTTACTATTCATAAAAAAATATACACGCGTATAATGTAAAACTTGACATGAGACAGATGTGAAAAAAGGAAAATTATCAAATATAAACGTATTTATTTATTTTGAACATCTGAATGTTTATGTCTTTCTATATCCGTTATTTTGTCTATATCCCTATTGTTTAGTCACCAGACAAAGTTGTCAACATACAGTATATACACATTAGAGTCAGAACTAATTTGTTTTCTATATACAGTAAACCACATTTTAAAATACATTAAACAATTCAGTGTATAGAAAATGACATTTCTTTATATACATATATATATATATACACACACACACACACACACACACACACACATATATATATATATATATATATATATATATATATATATATATATATATATATTAAAGTTATTATAAAAATAATATATATAACATTCTTTTTGTAGCATTGTTTAGATTGTAAACCGTGCAAAAACACCCACGAGCCCATAAATGCAGCTATAAAAACAAGCATGGAAAAGTTCAGAAAAGGTGTGCAAAAAGTTTTCTCGTTCCATGAATATTTTTGGAGTGTATTTCTATCGAGCTATATTAATGGTGTTGACACTTATGACATCCGCTGGCCTCTAGATACACCGCTGGCTCCACATACAAGGTAATCAGATCCAACCATCCTGTCACAGTAAAGTCAGTTGATTGCTTCTCTTATCTTCACAATACATTCATCAATAACACGTCACTGTCGTCTTAGGAAGAGCAATTTACTGGCAACCATAGCAAAATGCGTAATAAGTGAGGTTGAAGTCCATTCAAAACTAGGGAAGTGGAGCCTGGATTCATCATTCATTAACAGATGAAACAGACAGCAGGAGTTTGGTCTTCCTTGCATAGACATTGTCCAGTCAGTGTTAGTTTCGAGTGCACCCTGAGTCCATCCTGATTTACTGGATATTCACAGTCATCAGAAATGGTTATTTCGGCTCGTGTGGCACATTGTTCGTGGATGGTGTGTCAAGTTCAAGTCTTATCGTGCTTTCTATGATTTCATCACTGGGGACATACAGTCTGACAGCTGCAGGACTCTGGTGGTGGAAGAGATTGAATCCAGAATATTAATATAATCATAATATTTTGGTAGCACCTAATCTTACAGTCCTGATAGCCCTAACCTTAACCCATGTAGTTACCTCATATTACCCAGTATTTTCCTGAAAGTACACATACGTGCATGTACTGCAAAATAAATGCAACCAATATTTTTTTACAGGCGAATGTGTAAATCTGAGAGAAATGAATGAAAACTTGCTGCACAATTTACCCGTAGATCCTCTGTGGTTCTGATGTTGTTGCTGAGCATGTCCTTAAAGAAGAGCGTCGGCTCTGGGATTTTTGGGAATATGGAGCCTTTATGTCTGAAGTAAGAGAAACAAGTTCGGATTTCAGTTCATTCCAGGCCTCAGTAATCAATACTCAGTCATTCAATTCTTAAAACATGATAATATGCAATGATATTGTTTCATATCTGACATTTTCACATCAAAGAGCAGAACGATGAAAATCAAATATTCATCACCTTCTGAGCAGCACAAGAGAGACTATCAGGCAACAGGAAACTATGAGCGGGATTATAATGACAGCCAGCAACACAGGCAGGTTCGGGTCACTGTTCTCCCCTACGAGAGCACAGAGAAAAACATTCATTTGCAGGATGTGAAGCAATTGACCCTACACACACTACCGTTCAAAGGGGCTTGAGCTTTCCACAGAAATATATGAAACGACATACCAGTGAAGTATGTATGAAAAGTATGATTTCTGAACGATCATGTGACACCGAAGACTGGAGGAATGATGCTGAAAATTCAGCTTTCTGGTTTTCTGAAGATACAGGTATTTTAAATTGTAATAATATTTCACTGTATTTTTGATTAAATATAGTGCAGCCTTGGTGAGCAGAAGAGACTCCTTTCAAAAACATTCAATTAATTTTGCAGACCCCAAACGGAACAGTAGTGTATATTCATGTAAATAAAGTGGACTATTAATATAAAAACGTGAAAGCCTAAATTAAATCTGTCCATCATATAAAGTGATCGAGTCTCTTCAGAAAATTTGAACTGAACCGCTCAATTCATGTGAATTAGTTTTATGATCTCTTTATGAACTTTTTGAACCGTCAAAGGGGTACAGTAGTGGCGTAGCTGTCAATGGAGGGACAGAAAGCTCTCAGATTTCATCAAAAATATCTTCATTTTTGTGTTTCGAAGATGAACGACATGACAAAACGTTATGTAATAAGTGACAGAATTTTCCTTTTTGGGTGAACTATCCCTTTAAAACTGTCTGACAATCTAAAGAAAGAGTGATGATCATTGTTGATATTTGGTCCAGACGTACCATATTCCACCTGGTCACTCGGATCACTCTCCCCTGATCCACAATCGTTTGAGAAGAAGACCTGCACACTGGCTTTGTACCTGCAGGCGGGGTCATACTGCACTTTATATTTCATTTTGCCGTTTTGTGGTTTTGCCGTTTTCTCTTTCTGTAAACACAACAGAAATATATAGGATCAAAAAAAAAAATGTTTGTTTAACGTGACATTATGTGCTCCACAACATGGCGCAATAATAGCTCTGCTGAAATAATGCTTGAAATGTGACTCGGCATGTACTGCATTGTTTAAATAAACACTTTCATTTTCCATTTCTGCTATAGTCTTAAGCATCAGAAGAGTTTTTGTATTGAAAGTTGTGGTGAGAATGGAGAGAATCTGATCCTATATTAAAAGTACAGAAAAGGGTTTACCTCATTGCACTTGCTGTATGTGTACTCGTAAATGTAGCAGATATTATCAAACTCTTTTGAATCTGATTCATATGTTTCAAATTGGAGGTCCTGCCCTTCTCTATGGATTTTCAGCTGAGGTTTGTTTAGTTTCACTGCAAAATAAGCCCGAAAAAGAAAAAGAGACGATTCATTAGTGTATGTTTCTTTAAGTAAAAAGAGAAGCAACTGACATTAGAAAAACTGGAAAACGTAGCTCATATTCTCTAATGCAGTTATTGCAGATTAAAGGCTGCACTCAATGTAGCACCACACATCAACGTGATCAATGTTAAAAATAGTTTGCTGTGGTGATGACAACTCTCGATATTCATAGTTTTCAGTCGTGTGATCTGGAGGGCAAAACATCCTCTCAAAAGAAGAAAAACTCAAATATGTGAACAACAGTTTTGGGAACTTCTTGTGATCCGTTTGGACATTGTGAAACACTTCATGTGAAAAACACTTAAAGTGCCTTAATGTCCTAAAACAGTCATATTAAAAGACCACTTATTGATGATGCATATTATATAGGTGAGCAGAGAGAATATGCACGCAATACACTAAATGCATGAGTGTTTTCTTTATAATAATTATCTTAGGAAAACATTTAATGAGAAATGTTTCAGGTTTATATTCTGGGTTCATCTGCTTGCCAGTGCATAGTATGCATCATCAATAAAGCGCATCGTCTTTTAATATCACTGTCTTATTACATAAGAACTTAAATAAAAATATCTTGCAGGCAATGGAGGAAAGCCTTGTTTTGCCCTCCGGGTGGGCGTTCCTATATGAGTGTGACGTCAGGTGAAAACCATGAATAACGTGCCATAATTGAGTAGCCAATTCTGTGAAAAGGTGCATCTTTACCGCATTGTGTTGGATATTTTCCCTCGATTGTGTTGTTTACAGGAATACCATTGTGAGTCCCATTGAACAGATAGTATATTTCCATCATTTCCTTGAGTTTCTCATTGTGTATGATACATTCTCCAGTCTTCATCGTCTCATCAGGTATACACTTTATTATTGACTCATTCACAGGTGACCTGAAACACACAAGTTTACAACCGATTCATGGATGCAAGGAACTTGAATGAGAAATGAAAGGGAAATATGCACAAAAAAACAAACAATGGTAAGACAAACAGAAAATTGCATACCAGTAATAAAAACTGAGGTCTTGGACAACATCAGTAGGTTTCCAAATGAACTTCATCCTGTTGTGGGAATATTCACAGTTGTGTTCTGTCACCAGCCTCACTGAAATAAATGTGCACATCTCAACATTAGATTGCAAAAGGGAAACATTTGGAATATGAATTTCATCTGTGGATTATGAAAGAGGAGAATCTTAATGCTTGAGTTCCCGGATGTACTGTATTACTATTACTAAAAAAATAGATTTTCCGATTAATCGTTTTTTAAAATGTGGTCGATTCAAAATCGATTCTCAAAGGCCACAAATTGATTTTTTTCCATTTTAATTTATCTATCACCCAAAAGCCAGTATTAGTTTATAATAGACTGTTTATAGGCTTGCAGCCTCCATGCTACAGTTACTAAGTGACTAATGCTGTGAGATTTTATGTTAGTTTTATCTTAAAAAATAAAATAACCTGAACCCGATTGATCAAGGCGTGCGACTGTTCTGACTTGTCAATTTTCAGCATAAATTTTTCATCTTGCATCAAAATCCTGTCTATTCATTGCATGCATTTGAAGTTGGGTTTTAATGTACCCAAGTATACCTAAAATAAAAAGAGTTTAATATACAGGATTGTGGCTCTAAACTAAATGTTCTCCGTTCTTTTTTATAAACATAGGATTTGTATTAAATCTATATTCATCGAGTCGAATCGGGAATCGAAATCGAATTTAGAATTGAAATCGGTTCGAGAATCGAAATCGAATCTAATTTAAAGCTTGCGAATCGAAATCGAATCGAATTGGAACATCTGAATCGATACCCAGCCCTATGTATTACAGATGCCATTATTCCTAAAAACCAGAAGAACTAACGATAAAAGTCAAATGTGCTGCTATTCACCTGATATTCAGCCTATTTGTGGTCGACCAATATGGGGATTTTTTACGCCATAAAATTGCCAAAATACAGTCTATATCACATCACACAATTTATTTAAAGATAGTAAATAGCACATGCTACAGCAATAATGCACTGGTTGTGTGCACTTGAAATGACATTTTCTCACTAATTTTCATACAGTTTAGAGTAAATATAACTTATGTTAGACTTTTTTTTAATTCTGTCATCATTTATCCACCCTCATGTCATTCCAAACCTGTAAGATATTAGATTCGTCATCTTCGGAACACAAATTAAATTTTTTTTAATGAAATTTTAGAGCTTTCTGTTCCTCTGTTGACAGCCTACGCAACTACCACTTTTAAGCCCCAGAAAGGCAGGAAAGACATTAAAGTAGTCCATGTGACTAGTTGTTCAACCTCAATTTTAGGAAGCGACGCGGGTGCGTTATTTACAAAATATGAATCTCCAACACGTCTTCACTAGAGCACCACGACTAGTTTAGATTATTTACGTTTTTTGAGTCACGGATCGGATCATTTTTCGGATCCGCAAAAAAAAATAAAAAAAATGTATAAATGCCTCATTCATTCATATATATATATATATATATGGGGGGGGGGGGGGGGTAACTTTGCTTTTCATTCATTTCCAATCTGTATCCATTAATTCCATAACGCATTATATAATAAACATAGGCCTACTATACACATTATACATTTTAAATAGGATACCATATACTGTAAGGTAAGATAAACATGAACTAATTGAACTACTTCAACCACAAGACTGAGTAAACTAATAAACATACTGCTCATGATCATAATTGAGTCCACTGCTAATGAATCAATATTGGATGATTAAAAAAGGACATAGAAGTGTTTTCCATCAGAGAGTTGGCTATCGTGGCGAGTACCTGGAGGTGGAGGTAAGATAATGTGCACCGGTTGACTTTGGTCTCGGTCTCCACAGTTTTCAGCGTTTGTTGAGACACTGATACACAGTCCATTCTCATTGGAGACATTCACTTTATGGCCCAGTTGTGAGACTTTCCAAGTCTTGGAACTATCTGGTTCTTTCTTGGAACAGTCCTGTTGGTGAAAGTGGATTTTAGCGTTACTTACTGACGTAAAACAAAACATGTTTGTACTTGTGTTCCTTTTGTGTTGGTGTGTTTGTGCATTACTCCATACTAAGTCACTTGTTTCACATGAAAGCATTTATTCATTTCCCAACAGTAAAATAAATTCCTTTTTACAAGGCACATTGTAAAGTGTGTAAACAACACATAAGATGGTTATATAAAATGTGTGAAATATATTTCAGGAACTTTTTGTGTTTAAATTAAATTGCATGTTGAGCAAGCAGTGACTGCAGGCCTACGGCTCCAACTACACAAGAGCATAACCAAGAGTATTACATCCTGTAGTTAGACAAACTACACAACTTCATTTGCATTTTCGAATGGTATGACTTACATCAATGTGAAAATAATTTTAATAAATTGATTTTTCTAATTAAATGTAGCCTTTGTCAAGCACTCTTTACTAACCTGACTGGCTCTCCAGAAGGAAGTGAATTTTCAGAAGGATGTTTAACTCTGAAACTCCCTACTATAAATCAAAACCGGATAAGCTTTTTCATTTTATTTTGGCTGATCTCTATTCTTGACTTGTGCACAAACTGCATTGCTGTCATTTCCCAAAATGTAATTTATGTGTAAATATTATGAACTCTGTAAACTGGATGTTAACACGGGGCAAGGGACAAATTTAGACGGATGCAAAGAAGAGAACACAGACATGCCAGCAGAGAAAATACTGAATAAGGCACAACAAGCTCACTGTTTGCGATGCCCGAAACAAAATTTATACTGAATTGGGGGTGGGAGTTTATATGAATGTATCTCTAAAGGAAACGGACTGTCTTCAGAAAAGTTTCAAAGGCATTTTCTTTTCATCTACCTCCCGTATAGACTGAGACTGATGTCCACTGTTTGTTGGCTGAAACTGTTGTCCACTGTTTGTTGGGTGTTTTGGAGCACCAAAATCATACTTACGGGGGTGGAAATAAACCCGCAGGATTTTTTTTTACCCGTGACAACAACTTAAAAGTAGCCCAATTCTGCTGGGAAACCGCAGACTTGGCAACATTGGCATAAGGCACACAAAATTGGAAGCACTTTTCAACCATTTTGATCAACCAACCAAATGGGAACCAATTTGATTGGTTGATTTAACCAATCAAATGACGATGACAAGTCGTCATTTGATTGGTTGAATTCTATAGGATTTCCGGGAGACGTGTGGCTCGCGTTCTTTAATGGTCCGTCTGGAAACAAAGCCGTCTTGAAGCCAAACCCCCTCATGGAAGAGGAAAGCCGTTGTGTTTACAACTGTGACAATGAGCGCGTATCAGGATCAACTAAAGGCTGGATTTTTTAAAAAGTATGTGAACTTTGTTTGGATCGTGATTAAATGTAGTGGTTGCCTCTAATTTCAAATGGCTACAGATATTTTTGTTTAAGGTCAGTTTGACCTGTTAAACAGCTAATAAACGACAAATAAATGTGCTTAAACACTGGTAACCGGTATCGGACGATTTGCTTGCAAAAATAAAATCGGAATCGAAAAATGAAAAATCATGATCAATGTTTCTGTAACGGAGGCAAGCTAGTAAGAGCCGACTGATGCTAGAGACTGCAGTCTTTAACGCCCTTGTTAGCGTGCCCGTCTCCCATGCTGGAGTAGGACTGGTTACAGGAGGGTGTGTGTAACAGAGCAATTTACTAAGAGCTGTGCATGTAAACCTCACCCCCCTGGCTTCAAGAGACTGCGATCTACCCAGACAACCGTTCGAATTCCGCTCGGAGCGAGTCGAGTAAGACCGGTTGCATCAATACAACAGGCACCAACTAGATCAACCCACACCATTATCTGACATCTGATGAAAGCTTGGTGCTATTTGTAACCTTGCATTTGTTTACAATTGCTCCAACATGTACACATTTCCATTAGTTAACATTTTCTTTGGGTGAAAATCATCCCAAGAAAGGAAGTACTAAGCTCACTGAGGGTTTTATCTGGCATGCTACCGCCACCACAGAACACAATGACAGGCGTGGGGTTCTTATGAAATTAGTTATTTTAGTTTTTGGCAGAATTATTAGACTATACTGTAGATTAAGAAGGTTTTTATGTCCATGCCATTTGCTGTACCACAACAATCGACAGGGACCACAAGAGGAAATTAAAGGGCTTTAAGGCAAAGGGTTGCGAGGGTTAACTTACAGGGTAAAAGAAAAATGAAATTTAACATGTAATATACAGGGAAATGACAAACACAATGTAGACTTTGAATGTAGATTAGATCTGATCTGATTTAGTTTTATTGACTTAAATTCCAGTTCAGCGTTTGTTCTGTGCCTTTCCTGCATATTTAAGTGTGTCAGGATCACATGTGCTAATCCGATCTATCCTGTTTTGACTCAAGAATACTCATAAAACTGAGTGAAATGTGTGACAACGAAGCAATTTTCTTCATTGCTAACATTGTAACTGTTTACCATTATACCCTAAACCCAACCCTTTGCTTATCTCTAAAATCAAGTCTTGACCCCAGGCCCGGAGTGGCCATCAGGAGAATCGGGAGACTTCCCGGTGGGCCGCTCATAAATTTGGGCAGGTAGTACCACCTCGACAAAGGCAGTTTCACACGGGACACGGAAAGAGGCACACAGCGGCAAATCGCGTAGGCTACTCTGAGAGAAAAATGTTATCCGCATAGTCCTATCTACCATGTACAGAACAGATAATAGTTGCAAAATAAAAGTTTAGGTGCTAGGTTTATATATGTTTATTTTTATTTATTTATTTTTTTTCCCAGTCAAAATTATGAAAAACATTTGAAATTATCCGTCTGTTTTTAAAAGTAAATAAGTGAAATTTTTTTTGAGGCAGTCCATCCTCCCTTACAAATAAACAAGTCATCAAAACAATATCAAGGTTTTTATATAGCTGTGTAACATAACATTTTATAGATGAGCATAGTCTAAGCCATATTAGTGTCTGATATTCATTTAAATTTATTTCGCTTTTTAATTTGTATGTGCAGTATTTTTCATCTGTGCCAATTAATAAGTTTGATTCTATGTGTTGCTTAAAAAGGTTAGTAAGCTATTGTTTTTGTTTTTTTTTACTTGTGTGTGTGTGTGTCTTGGCCATTAAAATCCCGGGATAAAAATATTGGTCCCACCCCGGCCCTGTTTGACCCTCAAACAGGCCTTCAAGGAGTCTCAGAACTGGCCAAAATGTCCTCGCTTCGATGGTCTAAAACTCAAACTGTTGTGTTTTCATGTTTATTAGGGACTTACCATAGACCAGGGACGTGCACAGACATTTTGAGGGGCAGGGGGTCAAGTGAATAAAAGGGCACTTCTTATAATTACTTTTTTTTTTTACTTTTTCTAAACAGAAAATATATTAACACAACTCACGCAATTGTTTCATTTTCAAAAGATGTCTACAAAATAATCAGTTCACACAGAAACCATGGTCTCCTTAGTATTCATAGGTTTATAGAGCCGCAAAGGAAACCATGCAACAATGTGCATGTTTTCTATGCTACTAGTTTCAATCAAGTATATATTTGATACACCTGATGGTGACATGGACTTAGTTTCACATTTGAGGGAGGACTGTATCATCATCATCAAATAAAACCTTCAAAATCTTCATTTAGATGGAGTTTGTTTTAAACCTACTATCCTCCATCTGTTTGCATCTGTAGATTTCTTCTAAATTCACCAATTTAGATTTCTACATTTCAGGGGGAAAGACTCTTTATGTATGTAAGTCCTTAACTTTAATAATAAGAATTTTAGGCCATAAAAAGTCATAAAAACGTCCGGATTTTCCATACAAGGTCATAAATTACATTTAGCCACGTCTTAAATTGATATGCTCATTCATTCATTATCGCGATATAATTTTTCTCGATAAAACAATATCAAGTTCGAGTCATTATCGTCAATACTCGATATCAATATCGAGTTTGATAAATGTTCGATATAATGATTATGTGCCAAAAGCGGAACCAAACTCATTTAAACCGCACGCGCCTCACGGACTGTTTATCCGCTCGGCTCAAAGTCCAAACGGCAGCGCAGCGCGAGCTCACTAGAGCAGACGCGTTCACTCTGATCGGCGCTTCAGAACTCCTGACCTGATATTTAGATACACTATTCAATAAATATATTTGTTTGACATGGAAGCTGTGCGCAAACAGGAATATATTATTTTTCAAAAAGTAAAAAAAAAAAAGAAGCACCCCAGAAAAAAAGGGCACTTTCTCTCCAGGAATAAAAAGGGCAGGTGCTCAAGCCCCCTTTGATGTCTATGTGTGCACGTGCCTGCCATAGACATTATGATTTTTATACTGTACTAACTGTATATTCTCTCCCCTGAACACTAAACCTATACCCATCACAGAAATATTTCTGCATTTTTACATTGTCAAAAAAGAAATCAGTTAGTATGAATTATAAGCTGTTTTCCTCATGAGCACCATAAAATGTCGCAAAAAACTCTTAAATCTTTAAATTAACTGATAGGTTACTTTCTCCAACAATAAAAAAATAAAATGATGATAATAACAAAATAAAATAGAAAAAAAATAACAATTTAATTGAATTTAATTTGATTGAATTTTTTTATTTAGGTATATTATTGATCACTTAAACCGAATAAGCTCTAACCACATAGCGATATAAAGAAACGTACTACTGTATGATTTTACATTCTTAAAATAGTTTACAGAGTTTCTATCGCGACTGCTATCTACTGAGGGGAAATTCGTCTTTTAAGAGGTGTCTCACCTGCGATTTATACACCTGTACAGTGTAGTTCACTTTACAGTAAGGATCCAAATCCTCCGGCTCTTTCCATGTCAAACTAAGCCTGAAAGGTGTTTCCCATATGAAGTTCAGATTCTTCGGAGGAGGGAGATCTAAGATTTTAAGCAAAGAGGAACAATAGAAGGGGAAAAAGAGAAAAATATAAAATAAGAACAACAAATGAAAAAACTACAACTCAAAGTGTGCAAGTTCAGACGAAATTTCTCTGACGTCACGGTTTCGGGAATTAAACAGGATATCCCGCACGCGCTGTCATAGGAAAACTTAAGGGGGAAAGCGTTCCAAACACACACACACACACACACACACACACACAACACAACAGCAGTAAACCCACCTGTGTTCTCAGACCCGACGAACATGACTGAGACAGAGAAGCATATCATCAGGGATATATTCCAAAATAGATACATCGTGTTGGCTGTTTGAGTAAAAAGTGTAAAATCCAATGTGAAATCACGTAATCCCGTTTTGATATGTGCCAAACGCAATTTTTTTTACTGTAGGCTACTTGTGGTCGTAATCGTGCTCGACATAATAGCCTAATTCAACAACAGTAAAGTAAAGTCACGTCCGCCAGCCTCTGGCTCGAAACAGAAGTGAGACTGGAGCTTCTTGGACTGACACTGTATGTCAGACTGATGTGGGTGGAGTGTGTGTGTTGTGTGACTCACTTCAGGAATTCAGGAATCACGTACACACTACTTGGTATATTGACTTGTTTATACGGATTTATCTGCTTCACGACGAGTTAAATTATGAATATCGTCCCTGTCGAACTAGTTAGCCTATCAGAAAATGATACAATTACAGAATCGGTTTGTTCACACCAAAGTTCTCTCTCTCTCTCTCTCTCTCTCTCTCTCTCTCTCTCTCTCTCTCTCTCTCTCTCACACACACACACACACACACATACGCACGTTGTGTTTACATGTTTTATGGGGACTTTGCATTGACAAAATTATTTTATACTGTACAAATATATATTTTATATACTGTATATTCTATTCTTTCCCCCATTTTTGCATTTTCAAAAAACATTAGGCCTACTTATGATTTATAAGCTATTTTCCTCATGGGGACCAAAAAATTTCCCCACAAGGACAATATCCCGGAGATTGTCATCTTTGTGGGAACATTTTGTCCCCATAATGTAGTTTTTGCCAGGACACACACACACACACACACACACACACACACACACACACACACAGACACACGGTGACGAGGCTTGCAGTGCAACGGGATAAAAATAAAAAATAGAGATGAGTAAATTTTGTTTGTGTTGACAGTATAACAGTCTACAGTACACAAACATGACTAAATAAATACATGCAAATATAAATAAATGTAAATAATTGTAAGACTTTCAGGGTGGCAAGGAGTTCATTTTTTATTGAACTTTCTAAATAATTGATTTTTGTTGATTTTAACCAAAAAAATCACTGAACTCCAGCTTTAAATCAATCAATAAATAAAAGTCAGAAAGGGATAATCTTAAATAGTCAACACTGCTACCATAACTTTACTGAGCTATCGATTGCACAATGTAGGCTAATTGACACTTATTCCTGTTAGAATGAAAGAATCCTGATAGAAAGTTTAAAGTCGTAAATATATTTAGCTTGAAATGGAGTAAATGAAGGAATTGGTTAATACCATTTAAAGTTGCCATTGTTATTTGTACATTTCTCAAACCGTAAACTCTGCGTCGACGCGATCATTCATGTTCAAACCACAACATAAAAGTCACTTAACGCTTTAATTTTCAACCATTCATTAAAAATCATTGGCAAACATAATAGTTTTCATGACAAGAACTCGTTGTCATCATATGTAATTTCTCCAACTGTACACAACATTTGTAGGCCAATAGCAATTTTCGGTAACGCTTTAGATTACAGCCCGGAAAGTACTGCGTAATTAAGACAAATTTACAGTGTAACTTTTGGTAATTATAGTGTATGATAGGCATATTTACATGTAAGTATAGGGGAACAATATGTAAAGTTTGGGGAATAAAGGGGTAACAACCAGGTGAATTAAAACATGATTTATACTGTAAGTATTATAGAACTAAGGGGTAATTATTCTACTGTTATGATACAACAATCTTACATATGGGAGCAATTTAGTAACATACACTGCATACCTTTTTGTAATAATGGTGTACCAATGCATACTGTATAGATCTTTTAAAACAGGGTACATATCTATGCATTTCAACGGTTGTGGTGCTTGTTACCCTCTTGTTTTATGCAGTTACATGGTAAGTGTGACATTGCGGGCCGTAATTTAAAGTGGTGCTTGTGTCCTTCTTGTCTTGTTCCATGTAGTTACAGGGTATAAGTACAATAAAAATACATACACACAATCTAATATCACTGACTGAGACACCTTTATTTGAAAAACAACTTATTACAGTTAGTCTGAAGAGATAGTCTACAGTATAAAAAATTTTAAACATTGTAATTTTTCTTACAAACAATCGTTTCCCTTCAGAAGACATTGATCCATCCATTGGGGTCGTATGGATTATACGATTGATGCTCCACCTTTTAGGAACACATGAGCTTGCATTATAAGTGTTCTGAATTAAGTTGTTTTTCAAATAAAGGTGTCCGAAACAATGACATAAGATTGTGTATTTATTTTTATTGTACTTACCCTGTAACTACATGGAACAAGAGGGTAACAAGCACCACTAATGAAACAAGAGTATCTTTCCCTAATATTTAAGCAAAAGTTGCAATAGTTTTAGTTGTCAATGCACTTTTGTTAAAAAGATTACTGTATAAATGCATATGTAGCCTGTAATTTTTAAAAAGCCTATACAGTATGTACTGGTACACCATTATTACAAAAAGGCAGTGATTGTTCAAATCTGTGACTTGCCTTGCCTTGTCAGTAAAACAGGTTTCAGACCCCATTTGTCTGAAACAAATGATTTACTGATGGAAACAGGTTTCAGACCCCAAAGGCAGTGATTGCAATCATGTTCTTGCTAAATTACTCCCAAATGTAGGATTATTGTATTATAAAAGTAGAATAATTACCTCTTATTTATATAATACTTACAGTAAAAATCATTTTTTTAATTCTCCTGGTTGTTACCACTTTATTTTGGAAATGTTACATATTGTTCCCATATACTCACATGTGGGTACACTATTTACCGAAGGTTACACTGTAAAATTGCTTTAATTATAGTACTTTCCAGGCTGCAATCTAAAGCATTACCCAATTTTCTTGTAAAAATCCTTGCACAAGACATAACTGTCATTTTGTCTTTGATTTAGACATAGATGTTTTATGGTATATGACTGACAGGCACTAGTCATGACAGTTAACCGTTGAAGCTGATATTTTATGTACACACGTGACGTCAGATATGATAGCATCACCTCCAGTGTCTCTCTCAGAAAGCAGGCATCAAAATGAATTGTGTTAAATGCCATCTTGGACATAAATTATATGGAAATGGATTTAAAAGATGTGTATGTGTCATGTTTCCAATGCAAAGGTATCAAATTCTCTTTGGAATTAAAGAACAAATGGGGTCTGAAACCTGTTTTACTGACAAGGGTCACAGATTTGATCAAACATGTTTTTTTTGTGTGGTTACCCACAGTATGTGTGTGTGTGTGTGTGTGTATGTGTAAATAAAGCAGCACAGTTATGGGAAAACAGCTCAAAATAAACACACCAAGGACTTTTTTTTTTGTGAAAAAATTTAGTTTATCTTATGAACTACAGACCACAGAGGAGAAAAAAAACATTCATACATTATATGCTGATATTACTTGAAGGAAATAATGAACCTGATCTTCGGGAATGGCAGCTTGTCTCATGGCATGCTATCCTCTTTCTAGAAAATTCATTGTCCTTTGTTGATCAGAAGATGACTATTACTAAACTAGTAATTGCAGAAATTTAAAAGATGAAAACTGTAGCAAATACTGCTATGTCAATACTGTAGATGTTTCCATTCTCTCTCTCTCTCTCTCACACACACACACACACACACCCACACTTCCTAAATAAATCTACATATCCTCTGTTTGCAATTTGCATATTCAGTGCAGAAAGGTCTGATAAGTATTAACAGCATTTTTTTTGTGTGAATAAATTAGCCATGGATAGGTTGTGAATCATATCTGGATATCAATATCTATGCTGTTACATTCTGCATTATATCATTCCTGCCCATAAAGTCAGTTGTTCTCTACCATCTGGGGTAGGCATTCATTTTAAAAAGCTTTGCATATATATATATATTATATGGTTTTAACTCCAGGTGACTGCTATTTGATTTACTGATGGAAAGATGCACATCAATGCTGTTAGTTGAGTCTTACAAACTTGTAGCCAGTCAGGAACCACTGTGTTGATGTCTACTACTGAAAATTGGAAAGAGGGACGATATGATACCACATCCAGTTGGCAACACTGACAACCATGTTTCTCTCAAATTACACAACATTCAGTTTGCACCAGGCAACAGGTATAAATAAGGGCAAAGTAGACAAAACGGTCAATTTAAGGTCATGATTTTGTTCAGTGAATACTGGAATGATTAAAAGTCCAATTTTTCATTGTACCATTGTTTTTAGACTTGATTACATAATTAAAAAAACTATAAAAAAAAAAAATTTGTCGTTCCAAATATATATACAGTATATAAGTTTGTAATGTTGGGATTCACCTTGAAACAAGTTGATTGGGTTTTTATCTTATAACTGAATTTTTGTCTGAAGATAAATGGAGAAAATGAATGGCAAAAATACTTCCTGATCCGAAGCCACTGAAAATGCGTTTATGGCTTTTTTACAATTGTGAATTTCATCGTTCAGTACAAAGATTCACGACTTTAAGATCACCTGGCATTTCCAGAAAGTAAAACTGTCGATGTAAAAGCCATATGATATCCATGATCTTTGGTGTGCTGGGTGATCTACACTGCACGCTTTGTTTCCAGTGGAATCCCTGCAATTCAAATGGACAGTTTGGCTGGGATGAAAAACTTAAGATTGTACGACACAGAGAAAATGTACAGGCAAAATGCAATAGCATCGGTACCCGCGTTTTAATTAAATGAGACATATCCAAGAATACGAGAAAAAAAAAAAAAAATCATGAAAATTTGTCATATAGAGATAGGTGAATATATATGGAAGCCCAAAAAGAATGCTTTGGTGAATCATAATTATGACATACTAAGTCATAACTATGAGATTATGATACTTTTTTTATCTCATAACGACTGGTATCTCATAAATACGGAGCCCCTAAAGGTACATGGTGATTGAAAAAATGAGATGGGAGGGGAAAAAATATTTCAATCCCTGAGAAAATGAGTTTGCTCTCAAAATGTTTGCGTTCTTTGCGAGAGAACGCAAAGCATTGACATTTTTTTCCATCACCACGTCCTTTTAAGGGCTCCGTACTTCATGCCATTACTCAATTGCATTATTATGGCTTTTTATGTCAATTTCACCTTTTTAAGTCACAATTATGACCTTTTACAGTATGTCTGAATTATGATTGACCAAAGCATGATGTTTTTCTTATGTGGTGGAAATAAGCTTCTATAATGATCAGAGGGTAAAGGTTGAAACAATTTTAAAAAGCTTGGTAATGTGAGCGTAGATGGAGGCAAACACGTCACACGATAAGAGCGGGAATGTTTCCTTTAAAATGAATTGTAAAAGAAACGTGTACGAGAGCTGTACACAACAAGTCAAACGTGGCGAAGCTGCTGACGTTCTTGTTCTCGGATGGGATGCTTGTTGAAGGCCTGGCATCTTGATTTGCACATTCAGTTGTGAGGAGAGCTGATAGTCAGGTTCTAGATCAGGTGGAGGTTCCACTGATCGCATGGAACACATGGAGAGAGTTCTGCAGCAGGGAGCGCATCATATCCTCCTGGAAGATCTGAGCGACGGAAGATGAGAACAGGATAAGGATTTCAAAATGTAACGGATGACTGGATTCACGTAATTGTCTGATGACATGATCTCTCTCTCTCTCACACACACACACACACACACACGTACAAGTATACAGTATATAATCATAGGATACAGCAACTGCATGCACAAATAAAAGAAAATAAGACAAATACTTTTGCCAACAAAAGCGGTTACCTAGAACTCAATCTATAGGACATGGCAGCATAAGGAAGAAGAACAGAGACACGTTAGAAGCGGAAGAAGCAGGAAGAGGAGAGCATTAAAAGAGGAGAAAGAAGCACTTTACAACCAATTACTTTAGTTAAAACCTTTGAGGACTTGCTTTAACCAGTGACTAAATTATGTTGCAACAAATGACCACATTCTCATTTCCAGTGATAGTTCATTTTTTAATATTCATGATTATACATTAAGCCTTAGGTGAGGTCACACAGGCGAACCCGCGTTTGCTGCAAGTCTAAACAACTGAGCAACAGGGGAAGTCATCTATTAATAAAGGTTTATAGAAAGCTATCATGTTGTGTCATTAAGAGTGCTGTGTTGAAAGTAAAAGTGCTTCCAAGCATGGATTTAAAATAATGGTTTTAAAGAGGATGTGTGTGTGTGCGTGTGAGAAAAAGTAAGCGCATGTAACAGAGACGAGAACTGCCTGTTCATTGCACAACATTCACATGCAGAACAACTGTCTAAGGATTACATTGCACTGTAAAGTGGCGTAACTTTGTTTTAAAAATTGGGTGGGACAGGAGTGTGTGTGCGGGGGTGGAGATTGCTGGTTATACAGGATCAGAAATGTGCAAATAATAAAAGCACAAAAAAAACAAAAACATTATGATGTCCAGAAATCAATTTCAGTAGTACATTGAGTTTAATTTATTGACATGGAACTCATGTTTAATGTGATAGTTTCATCTATTATAATACAATAAACTGTCAATCTCTCGAGTATTTACATTAGTGAATAAATATGTAGATCTGATTTAAATATTCATTTGTCCTAATAGTCTGGTGGCAGAATTTTTGTTAAGCGTGTGTCACGATTTGGTCTCGTCTCTGTCACGTTTGGGTTTGTTCATGTCATGTTCCATGTCTGTCATGTGATTCCCTGTTTGTCATGTGATCCTGCCATGTGTCTTGTCATTGGTTAATCGTCTGTTCATTGTTCACAGGTGTCCCTTGTCTTGTCATTAGTCTTGTGTATTTAAGCCCTCATGTTTGCCATGTGTCTTTGTCAAGTATTGTTTCCTGTGACTACTGTTGAGTAAGTCTATGTCCACGGTTTTTGTTTCATTCCACGTCATGCTTTGGTTTATGTTTTGATCTTGTTATGTGTTATTTTGAATAAACTGCACTTGGGTTCTCTCGCTACAACTTGCCTCCAGTGGATCCCGTGCCGGAGGTTCTGGGTTCTAATCTGCCCTCGTGTAGTTTATTATTTTTGTCTCATTAAAACCAAAGATGTCCATCAGCGATTGTATATCAAGAGCAGGGACATGTTTGTGTGCATTTTGCTTTGTGATTTCACCGGAGCGAATAGAGAGTCTTCGCAACAGCGTTAAAAGGGATAGTTCACCCAACATGATTTACAACATTATTACCTGTAATACACAGCCTCGGCAAACGGCCCTGAACGCGTTCAAGCCAGTCTGGAGCGCGAGCTTCCTGTCGCATAATGACGTATGTGCGGGAGCGAACTTTTGCTACAGCGAGGGAAGACGCGCATGTTGTACTGTTCATTGAAATCATACTTACTTGTGATCAAACAACTTTTTATACTCACCAGTCACTGTGGCTAGTGGTTTTCCAAAGTTACTAGCCACTCAGCATTTTCACTGGCCACAATTTTGACATCGATACCATGGGGACAAACGACCATAAAGATATTTTTAATATTATCTCATAATTTGGCAGGTTTATTAGGCTGCTGTCACTTTAAGACCTGACGCACGGATCCATTATACTGTAATACATGCGTTTTCTTTCTCAACTGTTGACCTGCACAAAATAGGCTATTGCTCTTCCTGCTCTCCTCTCTTATCTCCATCTCCTTCTCTCGTTCTTCTTCTCTCAGTCTCTTTATCTTTACCTGTAAATCTCCCCTTCCCGAAGCTGAGCTTTGATTGATAGTCTTTGCAAACTGATTATTTCTGTCGGTCGTTTAAAACTTCTATCGTAAAACAGCGGTTTAGTTTAGCCACTTGCATCTTATCTCGTGAAGCGTCGCGTTGGGATTCGCGCGTGGCTCGCGCTTCTGTGAACATAAACCCTGCTTTGATCGGTCATCTCAAACATTTTGCCATTGCCGACGAGCGATGTTTGAGTGCTGATGATGAGGTCGGTTATCGTTGCTATATGGTGGGTACGGCCCTGACTCGTAGGCGCTACTATTATCCATGTTTCGAATCTCTTATTTTTTGTTCGCACATCTCTAACAACTGACTTTTTTTGGTGGGGCTGCCAGAAAATAATAATAAAAAAATAGTGGGGCTGCGCTGTGACTGGAGCCTATAGGGAAAGCATTCAACCCAGTGCCAACACCGGGCCTCCTGACCAATAAACAGACCGGCCCACCGGGAATTCTCCCGGTGCTCCCGATAAGCCAATCCGGGCCTGGGTTAAATGGAGAGGACAAATTCTGAGTATGGTTTACCACCATATTAGACCTTCACATGTCACTTTAAATTTCACTTATGTAGGGAGTAGGCAGTACTTCCCAGAAAGAGATGTTGCTCTAGGGCTCTTGACAACCTCTCTGACCAGTTTTCCCTTTGTTTTCTCATCAATTTTAAAGCGACGATCTGTTCTTTATAATGTCACAGTTATCAGAAAGTTAAGAAAGTATTGCACAACAGTCTTCTTTACTGTGTTCCTGTTACGTTTCGGGAAGACTGAAGCGAGAATCCAATTGCAAACACACATTTAATAAAACAAACAGGAAATCCAGGGAACACTCAGAACAGAAAACTCAGAACACGAACAAGGAGACAGCTACAGGCAAACGTTACAACATCAAGAACTCACAAGGACTGAACTAAAACACAAGGCTTAAATACAAGGGAACACAAGCTAATCAAGATAACAAGGGGGCGTGATTAAACTGAAACACCTGGGAAGACTAATCAACATAACGGGGAACAGCTGAACATGGGACAAGACACATGGCGGGATCACATGACAGACAAGAACCAGGAACAAGAAACAAACCCCAAACCGTGACAGTTCCATGGTATATCTAATCCCTTGGAAATGTTTTCGTAGCCCTCACCTGAGAGACGTACGGCTGATGCTTCGCAAACTCCTTGAATTAATTTAATTTGAAGTTTATCGGAGACGGATATGTACTATTTCACATGAGCTTGATGATTAGTTAATAGACTACTTGCTCAACTACTTCCACATTCTACTTATTACAACTCGGGAGTTACAGCGTTCAGCGCACTCACATACATGAGAAAGCAGATTATAACTACGTTTTACGGTTGAACAATTAATCATTTTCTTTGCGTTCACAAGAATTATCTTGAACCTGCTGAAATGTTCCTATACATATATTTTCTTTCCAACTGTGCATTCTGAATAATAAATAAATATTTTCCCCACTAGCCTGCAGCAATCCAGTGCTCGTCTTCTCATTAAGTGTTTTTGTCTGACTGATCATATTACATGCACTGTTGTTGACTTTACGTTTTTAAACTAATTTGACTGATAAAAAGGATTGCTTGTGTGCGCTGGTGCTCTTATTCCAGTCTTTTAAAATATTTAAATGAATGAATGCTCGATACATGCCTTAAGCAAATTTAACGATGTTAAATAATTAATGAACCATTTTGGGTATAAACATGTAAATTACATACAGTAAAATGATTGACAATGATAAATGATCTTTGTCGCCTTTGGCTTTTGGCTTGCTTAGTTGGGGCATTTAATATATCATCAAGAATATTATTGATCTGCTTGCATTGACACCATTATATGAGAACTGAACTGAGCTGACATCACTGTTTTCTCTAGAGCGGCTATATATGCAGTCAAATCAAAATGTATTCAGACACATTCAACATTTCTCACATTATCACAGATTATTCACTGTAGTTTAGAAAATGGTAATAACTCGAGTTATCAAATCAGTTGATATTTCTATTGCTTTGGCCATCCTTCTGTTAGACTGTCTCACAAATGAATTCGGTTGAATAGCTGTCAGTTTTCAGCTGTTAAATTTAACTACACAATTAGATAATACCAATTTAGGTCAAGCAATGCTTAATTTTGTTCAGTCTGTGGTGTAAAAAGGTCGCATTCGCAATTAAAGAAAAAACACTTAAGCAAAACATGGTCAGGTCAAAGTGTCTGAATCATTTTTGGTCCCAAATTTTTATAAATTTTACTGGTATGAAGAATGTTTGGGTATAATGTGTCAGTGCACTTTATTTTGCTATCCTCACTTACATAAATGAACTATAGTATCCTGCACCCACTAGTAAAACATCAAAAAATTATATCTGGTGTCTGAATAATTTTTGGTTGAACTAAATCAATGAACTAAATCAATTTAGTTCAATCAATAAGTTTTTTACATCAGAAATGAACCATCACAGAACTTAATTAAACTGGACTATGACGATATTTTCTTCTAGATCTGCTGTACAGCCAAATCAAACTTTGTTGCATTATTTTCCTCTTTATCACTGTAAAGCTGCTTTGAAACAATCTGTATTGTAAAAGCGCTGTATAAATAAAGATGACTTGACGACTCAGATCTCCTTAAATCGGATTAAAACTTCAAGTTCTGTTGAGTTTGGGAAATTCTTTACACAGTAATCATCAGAATAACAGTCATTTCGCACTTGCGAACAATCATTTTGTACTCTTTTAAATCGAAAGTGTATCACGAAGCTCAGTGCAAGTAGTCCATAATGAACACAGCCACCACATATTATAAAAGGGTGTGATTGTGCCACTTATACAGTTAGGTTATTTTAAGTTTATCATTTTATTTGATCTTTTTCTCACTTTGGTTTTCAGTGGCATTGCAGAGGTTGTACATTTTACATCAAAGGAGCAAAAGCTCTGATATGATTTATCTTTGTTTCATGTTTTACATCACAAAAAAACAGCAGTCAAGTATGTAATCTCAGGGCACAATCTCTCCGGGATACCTGAGTTTACGAGCCAAAACAGATCAAACCTGTTGTGCTTTAACCGTCCCAACCTAACAAACCTGTCTACCAATCACTGACTCCTAGTCATGAGAGGAGAACAACAAAAACAAATTCTCCGGGGAGATCTCCAGGTTTTGAATAACATTTCCTAACCAGTGGAGACATACAGTAAATTTGTTTTTCGGTTTGTTTATAGAGGGAAATGCCCAGTTGAAGAAGCTCATTTCCTGGAGTCTACATGGACATGAATAGACAGTGCAGAACCACTTAATTTAGTTTAATGCACGGGGTCCAAACGCAAACTTGCCAATCAACAAATGCAAGCAAAAACTGCCATTAGTGTGAAAGTTGCCCTTTAACTTGCTTTATGAAGTGCATCATAATGCATGGTCTCATGGGCGTCGGAAGCAAAAAAAATGTTGGTGGTCATCCTTCAGATTTTTTTTTTTTTACTGGAGTAGATTAGAGGTGTTCCCGAAGCCAATTACCTTATCTAAAATATCTATGCAATAATGAGTGAAGTGAATGAGTGAGAGTAAAAATGAAACGAGCGCAAATCCGTCTATGCGTGCATCTCTCAGAAACCACAGCTTGGCAAGAGTAATATCAACTCAAATAGGATATTGTATATTATTGTATGTATATTTAAATGATTTAAGCTTTGTTCGATATACCAGCAACTCGAATGAATTGAATAAGCACAGCACGATCACAAATCAAACAGCGCGTTAATTGCCGTCTCTGCGCGTCTCCGTCTCAGCAACCAGTTCTAATAGCCTATAATCAACTAAGATTCATATACATTATTACTACATGATGTGTCTATTTAAATGTTTTAAACTTCGTATGATGTCCCATAGGAACCTGAGACTCCGTTACGGACGTGACCGCTCTGGAAAGGCGGCACTAAAGACTGCTTTAAAACTTTCACAGAGGCCTCAAACAGAAAGCACAAAGCCTTTCTTTAAAGTGAATTTCGTTTTGTATTAATTAGGGCCGGGACTCGATTAAAAAAAATTAATCTAATTAATTAGAGGCTTTGTAATTAATTAATCGAAATTAATCGCATTTTAATTGCATAAATATTTGACCTGAGAACAGTGAGAAGTAATTTTTTTCACATTATACTGGATTTTTAGTATACCATTGAATAATGACTGAATACATAAGCTTAAGCAACAAAATATTGTTTATTTTTGTTCAACCAAGTCCAGCAGACCAGTGTTTTTTGCCATTGCCATATTGCTATACTACACTAATAGCAATAGAGAATTCCTTGTTGCATAGCTTGCACAAAACCATGCTTTTAGTCTTGTCGACGCTTCCATCCGTTCGTTTTTGTAACAAAATTTCCCATCCACCGGCCAACCAAAGCGATCTCGTCAGCTTCTTCGTCATGAACGCTAGTTGGTGCGCCAGTATAATCGGTCCGCCGAAACTCATCCAGTGAGAAACGTTCCGCGGTACAAAAATAAGTGCGATTAAAAATAATTTTTTGTGTAATTAATTAACGCGTTAAAGTCTGTAGTTAATTAATCTTAATTAACGCGTTAAAGTCCCGGCCCTAGTATTAATTGTATCTTAATTTTAGTCAATGTTTCATCAACCAATTGCCTGGATTTAATAAATAAGAAGTAAATATAGCAGATAATAATCACGACACGGAGGCGCCGGCGCGTGAACTGGAGCTCGTCTCATAAATGAACCGAAACTCAGCGTAGCCTATAAGGTAGCCTACTTGCCTCACAGAACTGAAGAAAAAAAAATATATCTAGAAAGCTTTTAAACAGAACAATTCAAAACGAAAGAAAACAGACTGCTCTCTGCTTATGTAATCCGTATGAAATGTGCATTTCTCTCTGGCGCGTTCACTAGGCCTACTGCAAAGATCGCAGTCAGCATCGTCAACTTCATCTTTGCAGCCGACACACACAAAAACACTTGTTTATTAATAAACAATTAAAATGTCTCCTTGCTATATTTGACATATTCATAATCATTACTTTTCCCGGTTCTTTTTGACAGCTTTTAGGTGCTTTATTGGCAGCGCCACCCTTACATGTTACATGAACGTGTCACACCGCGTCACCCCACCCCCAAAAGAATCGAGGTTTTTATCGAATTGTGTGTCAAAAATCGTAATACGAACCGAAATGTGGGTTTGGTGTATCGTTACACAGCCCTATCAAATATAGTAACGCATTTTTTGGCGGTAGCGGTAACCCCGTAATTAAGATGGGAATAGTAATCAATTAGATCACTGCAAGTGACTGAAAAGTGAGCAGACATATGCGCTGAATTAGAGACAGTAAAGGTGAAAGGTGAGTGGGTCCAATATCACTGGTCTTAAAAAGTGGGTGGGTCTTGTCCCACCCATATACAATGGTTCCGACGCCCATGCATGGTCTGACATAAGCGATAAGAATGAATATAATCTAAAGGTGATGATACACAGGGCAACTTTTTGAGCAATGTTGCTGGGCAATCTTGCCGAGCGATTGTTGCTTGGGTACTTTCCCATTGAAAATAGGCAATACATTTCCATCTGGATAATTTAGATCAGTCGTGGGCCCTGTGTCTCATCTGGTTGCCCGTTGACGGCAACGTTGCCCAGCAACATTGCTCAAAAAGTTGCCCTGTGTATCATCACCTTTAAGGTGATGATATACAGGGCAACTTTTTGAGCAATGTTGCCGTCAACGGGCGGCAAATTATCCAGATAGAAATGTATTGCCCATTTTCAATGGGAAAGTGACCAAGCAACAATCGCTATATCGCTATATATAGATTTCAATACAATCGCAATATTGCTCAAAAAGTTGCCCTGTCTATCATCACCTAAAGAGTCATAGATCATCTAAGGAATCAAACCCTTTTTTTGTCTTGTATAGTCAAATTACTTAGTGTGGCAATACATTACACCGAAACAAAAAAAGAGGAACAAAATCATGATGGGTGAACATTTTCAGGAGAAGTGACATTTCACATAGAGACAGATATGTGAAAATGACGAGTGCTTTAATCAAAGCAAAAAACAGCTAATGTTACAAAGACGCCCCCGCCACCAGGATTTTAATCTTAAAGTTAATCTTAAACTTTCAGCAAACTCTAAAAGCAGCACACCAAATTACCTAGAAAGCATTTGAATGGAGTTTGGGCAGAATTAATTGCAGTAACATGTTTTTTAGGAGAAGTTGAAAGAAGAACAAGAACTTTGTGCTGCAAGAAGATGGAAATGAGCAACGAAACATACCTGCTCGTGGATGATTTCAGAAAGTTCTTTAACCATGCTTTTGAAGTTAGCCTTTAGTCCCTCATGATACTCATACTGATCCTCCTTAATCAGTCTCTCATTAATGTCCAGAGCCATACTGCATGCATTGACAAATTTCCTGCAGCAAATATAACCAAACAATTAGGCATAACAGAAACAATTTAATCAAGAAGTCTGTGCGCATGTATAATTTTTAGCACCCTAATGTGCTTTTTCTAGCGAGTAAACAACTTCAAAAGCTTCAGATGATTTAGTTTGACGTCTTATTTCATGCAGGAAAAATGTACCTGTATTACAAAAACAAACTGTGTTTGGAGAAAAATAAAACTGTCATATAAATGTCATTGAGAGTGCTATGGCCACAAATTCCTGAGCCAATTCCAAGAATGAGATGCGCTGGTATGATAACAGATACATTCCTGCAACATGGCAAGATGATACATGCGGTTGAATAAACAGTGAGTGCAGTCGGTTGCTTCCTGAACAGGACTAACTTCATCTTCACCTACTTTTAGAACACTTACCGTCGTATTAAAATTAAAGTTCTTGAGAAGAAAAGATGAGCCTTTTTATAACTTTTATTAAGTTAACTGATAGGAGAATTTCGGATTATATTTGTATAGATATCTCTATATCCTAATTCAGAAAACCTGTATCAATAGGACCCCGTTTACACTTGGTATTAAGAAGTGTTTTCGTAAATCCGATCACAAGTGGACGACACTAAATACAGGCATAAACGCATTTATAAATGACGGTGTGAGTAGAAAGTGCATTTGACCGGATTTCTTTCATTGGGTAAACGCTTGGAACAGGAGTCAGACAGGTGGTAAGTGAAATAGTGTTTATTTACAGGTTGCAGATCCAGACAGAGATATGGCGAGTATGCAAGCAGACGATATTCAGGATGGAACTTAGCTGAAGGATAACCAGAGTCTTTGTTTACAGATGCGGATGGAGAGTCACTGGGAACAGGCTGATGACCGGAGACTGGGAACTGAACTTCCGAGTGAAGGTTAGCAGGTGATCGATGGATGAAACTCAGGTAGGTAGCGGGTAATTTGCAGGTAAGTAGCGTGATAGTCTGTAGAGACGAGACCAGACAATGAGTGTGTGAAGAGGAGTTGAATATATAGGGAGGTGAACTGATGAGGTGCAGGTGATTGTGATTAAAACTCAGGGGACTGTGAACGAGTGGGAGGAGTGAGTGAAGCAGGTGGAATCCTGACAACGCTCATGTTGTCGAATACGTTCAAAGAGCCACATAAGACCGGCTACTGACCTGATGCATGAACAACATTATGGGAAGCACGAAAGATCTGAAAAGCCCACACATTTCCCCGCCCATAGACCCTCTCCACGAAGAGATCAGGACAGAAGTGTTTGAAAGTGGACAAAAGAGACGGATTAAAACACCAGGTGTAAACGGGAATGTGTCTCCCTCGTCTACTTGTGATCTGCGTATCAAACGTATCTTAATACCTGCTGTAAACAGGGCCTTGGTGTTGGACAATTTCCTTGTAATGGTTGGTTTAGGTTCTTGTTACCAAACCATGCGTTTTCCTTGTTATGTACCCACAGTTGTCTGTTCCCTTTCTAAGTTCAACAAAAACTGCAAAGGTAATACCGCATACCTGAATATTTCTTTGAGCTCCTTGACTTTCTTATTGGGTTGACCTGACTTGGATTCATCCAGGAAAGCTCGGGCATAGGCCATCGGTCCCGCATTCACCTAAAAGCCCAAAAACAGTATTAGATGCATGATATGATTGTGTGACAAACCATTATCAATGAACAGGGATTGTGACTTCATGCGGAAGATATTAGAATTATAGGACAAAAATGTAAAAACGTTTGTTACATTTAATGTTTCCCTGTTCCTGGCCAACAGGAATTTTGTTTTGGATGTAATTAACTTCATTGGCGTTCTGTCATCTTAAAGGTGCAGTAAGCGATTTCTGAGAAACACTGTTGATAATAGAAATCAACTCAAACAAACACACCCCTCCCTTCATTGTTCCGCCCACAAAATGCATAAACACTCAATGCAAGAGCGGATGTCGCTTTATCATAGCTGAAGCAAAACAATACTTTGCAAAAAAATGAAGTGAAGATGGCAAATGAACTACAAGGAAGAACAAACAATGAACATGCAGTGCACAAGAGTAAATACAAGCAAGAGTTGGTTATTAGTCGCCAGCAGCAGCAGCTCCAGACAAACAATGACACTCAAAACTGGCCTAATTAATTAATCTCTGTAAAACTGTCCTTAACATTGGTTTTGCTCTGTTTCACAGAATCAATATATGCTGTTGATTCTGTGAAACAGAGCAAAACCAATGTTACTCGCGCATGAAGCAGAAATAACACAACCTCTGTGTCTGTTTTCAGGCCTTCCTGCTCAGGTTCCTGAGCTTTCCTCTTTTGTAATGTCTCTCAGCCATCTCTCTTTCTACAGTCTTTCTTCAAATCTCCCTCTTGCTCACTCTCTCTCCGCCCCCATCATGAATGGACACAAGTGTGTTGTGCTGCTCGGTCCGATCCACTTTTAACAGTGCTTTTCAGAAAACACTTACTGCACCTTTAATCAACACATTCGTGTTGCATTATATTGAGCTGTTTTTTTTTTACTTAATGTATTATCATCATGTAAACACACATGTGAATAACAAGGGTTTTGGGTGCTACAATTAAGGCAATTGAAGAACTGAGAAGAAATATTGTGGAGCGATATTATCATGATTGTTAATTGTAATATTATTTTCATGATAACTTGAACATGATAACATATTTGTCACCCAATTCTCATTGACCTAATGCATGAGCAGCTTAATGGGAAGCGCGGAAGAATGCAAAATGCAAAAACATCTCATTCTCATTGTTATAATGGGGGAAAAGCTGATTTTAAAAGGTAAAACACAGCATTACAAATTATAATAAACTGAATTACAAAAAAAAAAAAAAAATGTAATGCATTGTTTTAAAAAAATATTTTTAAATCAGTTTAAATACCATGATGTATAAACACATTGTAGATAATATATACAATTTTGTTTTAACAGAGATTAATTAATTAATGAGATTTCATTTTGGGAATTTGGGGGAAAATATGCTTAACTGTCATGAAAAAAAAGTCAGACGCAAAAATATCTTGATGTTTTCTATGTTAATTTTAAAATGTAATTTATTCCAGTGATCAAAGCTGAATTTTCAGCATCATTACTCCAGTCTTCAGTGTCATCTTTCAGAAATCATTCCAATATGATGATTTGCTGTTCAAGAAACATTTATTATTATTATTATGTTGAAAACAGTTGTGTAATATTTTGTGGAAACATTTTGTTAAATACATTTTTTGAACTAGATAAAAGTAGGAATTTCTTTAAAAAACGGTAGTGTAAATAGTATGAAGACTAAAAGGCCCAATGAGTCTGTAATGCATACTAGTACCTGCACACTAACACAGCCTTGGAGTTTGAGTTGCAGCGTGATCATGTTAACCTCCTGATTAGAGCAGAGCTTAGCGAGTTCAACACTCCTCTCTCTCATCTCATCTATTGCCACATCGATCGGCTTCAGCTCCAAGTGCTTCTCTCCCACTACCTCGATGCGCTTCTTTACATAGGGAAATGTGTTGGCCGCTGCAGACACAAAAAACAAACACACATACACACGCATTTGAACTTCAACGAAGACAAACACCACCACTCAAACAAAAAAAGATGTAATCATGGTCTAATAATGGTACATCTAATCTTTCATCTATGCCAGACTGTCAAATAGACAGGGAGTTCACCAACACACCTGTTGTCGCCATTATTGATTGGTGCATGACAACAACTGAGGCCAACTGAAAAGACTCATTATCTAAATGATAGGTTGCTCACAAAAGTTGTCGCACATGTGCGTGCCAGTTGAAAGAATAGTAACGCTATTGGCCCACGGGGAACTTGTCGTTGCCATTGTTCATACTACACAAGACTGTTTTTCTTAGTTCCATCAAATATTTACACTGATGTTATACAGTATTAAATACATGCCATTTCATTCATGTTATGATGATGTATACAACTAGTATGTAAACAATGATTATTAGGGTAACACACTGCAAAGTTTAGGAGTGATAACTGCATTTAAATGTGAAAGTGAACGCCCTTAATTATCATTCCATGCATGTATGGAATTAGAGTCACTTAAAGGGTTAGTTCACCACTGACAGAAGCACTGTGTTTAAATGTCATTAGCGACTCGTTGGTCAGTTCGGTTCTGTACGCTCCTGTAAATGTCTGAACTGTGTATGTCACGACAGGGTTAAATAAAGCATTAAGCCCTGTGAAGCCGTGAGTTTAGAGCAGCTAAGGGGCATCGTTAGCCCTCTGCAGATTTTAAATTCACTGTAAACCACGGCTTCACGGGGCTTATTGCTTTTATAAAACGGTTATAATAATAATACTGTATAGACCTTATGTAGCCCCGCCCCTTTTCAGCACTGAGCTCGTTGTGTTCTCTCTTCCGGTTTGTATTTCCACAGCACGAAGGCAAGATCTGACTGATTTATGAATGAACCGCTTGTTTTAAAATCTTCCCGGTCTGCTGAAATTCGTTACGAGATCCCCTTCAAACATTACAATCCTCATGATCACTTTCGTTACTCTACAATAAGTAAATCTACTTCACCAGCGATGACAGAAATATACAGAACTATCGCAAAAACCGAAGTTCAAACACGATATTCTAAAGATGGCTGCTAAATGCTTGTTTCTCTGACGCACAAGGTCTATAAAGTTATACCGATGTAATGACGTCACAGCGCGGCTCAACAAATCAGATTCAAGGACTGGAACTATCCCCTTTTATAAGTGTAGGTTCACCGATTTTCAACCTGCTTTGTATTGTTATAGTGTCGGTAGTAAATGAACAGTGTTTACTCGTTCTCCGTGTTAACTGGACTGAGAAAGTCCTGTTTATGTATCAACAAAACTCTTTTGTCGGATCAACAGAGGGTTATTAACCGAACAGTTATTGTAAGGGTAGGTTTATCACTGAAATTTGTATCGTACTTTGTGTATTATTTAAACAGCATTATGGTAAAAATACTATTGCAACAGCTTTCTTTGTTGTACTGAACTGACAGAACAGCAGTTTCTTTCAGTTTCCCCCTTCTGTTTGGACTAAAACAGTGTTGATAATCATCCAGTTTGAAATTGACACTACAAACATGGAGGTTTTTCAGATTTTCCGTTGTGGCGGTGTTCTCTCCATATTTACGAGTGGGGCAGTCGTGGCCTAATGTTTAGAAAGGTTGTTGGTTTGATTCTCAATACCGGCAGGAAATGACTGAGCAAGACACCTAAAGCCCAATCACTCCCTGGGCGCCACAGCAAAATGGCTGCCCACTGCTCCGGGTGTGTGTCTCTACGGTTTGCTGTGTGTGTGTGTGTGTGTGTTCACTACTCACTACTCCTAATGTGTGTGCACTAACTTGGATGGCTTAAAATTAAAACAATTCTGAGTATGTGTTACCATAGTTGGCTTCCACATGTCACTTTTACTTTGCAGCCACTGCCTACAACATTCTGGATCTTTAACTTGAAACTGAAAGCTAAACATTTACTCTCTGAATTCTTGCACCCAGGTGCAAAACAAGTCAAAACCAAGTTCGCATTTCCTACTCAAGCAAGGCGATATTTGACGACTGAGAGTGGTCTTGGACGGCAAAATGCCCAGCGCATTATGGGTGTTGAAGTTGTCCTACATTTCTTGCAAAAGGGAAGACAACAGCCCATTTTTTGTTTTCTCTAGTCATGTACCAAAAATTAAAAAAATGTCCTGCCTTTCTACCGCATAGGCAACCATGTTTTATTGAAAGCCCATTTCACCAGTGGTGAAGTTCCCCTTTTAAAGGATTAGTTCACTTCAAAATGAAAATTCTGTTATCATTTACTCGCCCTCAAGTTGACAGATGACAGAATTTTCATTTTGAAGTGAACTATTCCTTTAAGCACTAAAAGGTGAAGTGACAACCAAATCTGAATGTCTTCTTGTGTATGTAGCCTAGGTGTGGTAAAAAAAAAAAACTGTAAGAGTTGAAAAAATGTTGGCAATCTCAAAATGATGATGTACTGGGAGTAATGCCAGATCTCCTGCTGTCTGCGTGCTGCAAGCTTACTGGTAAGTACCGTCCTCCGCTTGCACTGCTCCTCAACTCCTCCTTGTTTCTTCCCCGTTAGTGTGAACGGAGTCTCAAAGACAAAGTGATTGATATTATGGCACTTCTCAAAGTCCGTCTTCCTCTCCACCAGCTCTTTCTCGTCAAAGAAGGGCTTGACATACGTGACCTGAATGTAGGCAAACTTTGGGTCCAGATCTTTCTGGTTAACCTGTGGGTAAAAAAAAGTTTATGTGTGCCTCCTTTTATTTAAAGAAAGTGAGTTTACTATGAAATGGGTACAAATGTAATGCGTTTCCAAATGTTAAATACTCAACAATATGCAAAGACTGGAAGCTAGATGTGCCTCCAAATGTTTGTTCTTGAGATAAACAACTCTTTCCTGAATGATGACTTAGATGTGCTGCTCTTCATTGTCATTTCATCTCAATACAGGAAGCTGCACAGTGAAATTGAAACTTTATAACTCACTTTGTTGGAGTCTTGGATGATTTTGACGTTCTCTGCTCCAAACTTTTCTCCGTAGAGGCTTGTGAGGCGATGGGAAATTTCAGGAAGCTTTGTGAGCTTTGGCTCTTTGTAAATGTATTCTTTTCCATCCTCTTCTTCAAAGAAGCCCTGAAGTCCCCAAAAAATCGTAATTGTTTTAGTTGCATGGTTGACATGTGTTGTATTATTGTGCTGTGTTACATTCACAGTTCATTGTGATACATCTATTTTGATGATCTTTACACTAATGTTCAAAAGTCTGGGGTAAGTAAGATAAAAAAGAACACATTTATTCAACAAGGATGCGTTAAATTAAAAAAGTGACAGAAAAGACTATCTAGTCTTCAACCAAAAAGTTTTTTTTAAATAAATGCTTTTCTTTTGAACTTTATTTTCATCAAAGGATCATGAAGACACGAGTAATGATGCTGAAAATTCAGCTTTGCATCACAGGAATAAATTACATTTTAAAATTTATTCAAATAGAAAACACTTATTTTAAACTGTAATATTTTTTTTCAAATATGACTGTTTTTACTGTATTTTTGATCAAATAAATGCAGCCTTGGTGAGCACAATAGACTTTTTATCAAAAACATTAAAAAAAATGTTACTTTTGAACAGTAGTGTAAACATTTGTTTCATGTGATAAAACATATTTCAGCTGCCAGACTCTAAAGTGCACGATATCAGTTGCGCAAGAGATACACAATATCAATAGTTTACACAGAGAAGTCATTTTGGGAAGTGGTAGCAAAAAGCAAGTCAAATCTAAACAAGCATAAACTTGTGAACCTACCTGTCCATAAAAGGCGACTCTAAAGTAAGACCCCAGCAGACGTCGGCCAGACTTTATTACCTCTAATATCTTCGCATAAGCTCGCTGCAGTGTGTCATACAATCTCCTCAGTTTCTATCGGAGAAACAGAGAAATAACAGCTCTGTAAGAGAACGTTTGAGAACTGCTAGCATGTCATTTTCTGTGCGGTAAAGTCGTGTAACAATTGCGTATTTCAGCTTTTTTGCTCGAAACCGTCAACTTTGGATTGCTTAATATGAATTGTGAAAAGCATAATGCAAATCAATGAAACTGACTGCTTTAATTTATTAGCATATTTATCAACAGGAAAAGGTATAAGACAAGAAAGATGGGGAACAAGAGCAGGAAATGAAAAGTCTGAGTGCATTAACCACTAGGCAGCAGGACTGCAACTGTGTCATCTTTAAAGTGTGTAAACTTTAATAAGGAAGTGTTTGTTAGAAGAGACAAGGTAAATAATCTAAAGTCTCCTGCTTACAGTTTTCCTAAGAACTGTTAAAGTACTTTATTAGAGTAAATTAGAAGCACGTATGTTCCTTCATGACATAGTCAAATAAATCTTCTTGTGGTGCCATCACTCACTTCCAAACATGACTTGGAAAAAGTGTCAAAAAAAAATTATCCATATGATCATACTACATTCATACATGGGTGTCATTTAAAAAAATGGATATGGAAAATCAAATGGAAGAAATGGAATCTAATTAAATACAAACACTTCAAATAATTTAAATACTTAACCAGTTTAAATAATAACTAGCGAGGTGTTAAAAGTTCATTTGCACAAGGCAACGGAGAAAAGAAACACAGGTTTTCATATTTGCTCACCTTTGTAAGCATAACATCCCCTAAACATTGCTTTTGGAGATAATGATATTTGATTTTACAGCTGGATCAGCTTGTATCCATAAACACATATGAAGTCAGATCATTTAAAGACACTTAGGGATGGGTGATGCCACTTAAATTGCTTTCAGTCCGACACAAAATATCATCAAGACAAATATCGGCAATAGCGATACCATCACTGGACAAATTTTGTAACAACAATTACAGAACACGATCAACCATTCAAGAATTTTCAAGTCATAAGTAATACCATCTAAAATACAAATCAATAAATTTCACACACAGCTTTGTTGTTACTAAAAGGGCTAGTCCACCCAAAAATGCCGTAAGACTTTCGTTCATCTTCGTAACATACATCAAGATACTTCTGATGTAATCTGAGAGGTTTCTGTCCCTTCATTGACAGCTACGCAACTGAAACTTTGATGGTTCAAAAAGTTCATAAAGAGATCGTAAAACTAATCCATATGAATTGAGCGGTTTAGTCCAAATTTTCTGAAGAGACTCGATTGCTTTATATGATGAAAAGACTGAATTAAGGCTTTTATTCACATTTTAAACATTCATCAACTCACACCACCTAAATTAAATCTTTTAAATGAGGGTGAACTGTCCCTTTAATGGAATGAAATATCTCCACATGGTGCTTCAAAGTTTAGGATTTGCAAACATGTCTGTTGCACTTTGAAAGCACAGACAAACCCCACACATACATCCCTCGTTTCCCCTCACAAAAAGTAAAAAATCCTTTTCATTTGTGAAGTGAAATCATCCTGTACTTTCCGTAACCATTGTTTAGAAAGCCATTCACAAACACACTCTCCAACATGGAAACTTTCCCACAGTGCCAGCACTGTCATGAGAAGTCTTGCTTTGTTTAAAACGGTTCCCTCTTCCAAAATAGGCTGGCGTCAGCAGGTTTTTTCAGAAGATCACACTCTTAAGTATCTATTATCACGCAGTCCCTATATATTTAGAAGGGTTTTTCCTGAAACATTATTTTCTCATACCTATTTCTACGTTTTCCTCATTTAACTGAGAAGTGACAGTGAAACAGATTGAGGCTCTGTTCATAGTAATACTGCCCTCACCGTCCACACAAACATCAAACATTCAGTCCTCTCAAGTCCGGTCAGAGTGTGCATGTGCTTCCTAAGAGTTAAGTTATTGAGAAAAGAGCTTCTGTCAAATACAAAACCACAGGTGCCACAAAGTCTTCTACCTACAGTGCTGTGAAAGACTATTCAAAGAAAATGAAAGAGTTGGGAAACTGGCATTTGTAGGAAAATTATTACATTTCTTTAATCTGCATTTCATCAGTGCATCCTGTTTTTTTTATTACCTCAAACTCATGCCGTTTCTCGTAAACAGGAATTATGAGTCTCGCAATGTGTGTTATGAGTTCAAACCTCTCAGCTTTCCACAGACCCTCAACACACACCTCCAACTGCTCAACCAGGACATCCTGTCACAGAAGAACAGCTGAAGTTTCACAAATGCAACTTGTTCATCAAACATATTCTTGACAGTCTTTTATGGGGTTAAAAATCACTATGATGCTAGCATGATCTGTCTGGTTTTTTTTTTGTTGCATCGATAAAACTCTCCCAGCGTTGTTTACCTCAGTGTAGTACACATCTTGCATCCCTACATCTTCTTTCATAGCTCCTTCTTCATCAATGTTCTGGGTGATTCTCTTAAAAGCTGCCAGTCCACTCGGGAACCGCTCTGAAACAATAAGATAGCAGAATATGTGTCACTATACTGAAAAAAGATTAGCAAAAACTCTTTAAATATACAGTTACAACTAGTGCTGTCAAATCGCACCTACCATAAAAGTTTGTAAATATATATATACACTGCCCAGCCAAAAAAAGTCGCTGTTTGGATTTAAATATGCAAATGCTTAAAGTCCCCCTGTAGTCAATCATTTTATCCCTTAACACTCATCTTTGATCACCTAAATTACATATTTAAATGTTTTTTTTTTCCTATGAAAAAAAAAATTCTCCATGCTTTAAAATAGCTTGAATGTAACTCTGCAACCTTGCTTCATTTAGTATACGCGGTTCTATGCATATGCTAATTAGCCCCGCCTCCACTCACTCACACCAGCTCAGAGACTTGGTTTGATTGGTTACGAGGTAGCTTGTGACGTCAGAAACACCATACGATTTCCAACCTCGTTTTCGAGACTGTCTTTTTTTCACTGCAGTTTTAAGGAGAAAATACTTAGCAATGGTGTTGACATGAATTCGAACATGGTTGGTTTGTCTTAGAGCAAATTAAAAACACCACATAGACATTTAAACAACATAAAAAAACTTGATTTTCACCACAGGGGGACTTTAAAAGTCTATGACTGGATCATTATATTGCTGATTATTATGTTTCTAGCATGTTATGTTTGGCAACAGTTCTTCTAACTCTAATTGATGGAGTGTGTAGCATTTAATTTCTTAAACAACCATGTAGGAAGACACATCATGGCCATATTCCAGGATGACAATGTCAAGATTCATCAGACTCAAATTGTGAAAGAATGGTTGTGAGGGAGCATGAAGAATCAGTATATTAGCACAAATATAGTTTGGGGCTACTTTACAGTACATAAACTAATGCTATATTAAAGTTTGCTCACGAGAAGCTGATTAGGATTACAACATAATTGCATCACTGTTGCCAACACATGACTTCTGAGAAACATACGGCAGTCTTTCAACAATGCCATTTTTATCTCTGGTTTCTAGAAATGCAAATTTGTGGAACCTGCGACATGTTTTTAGTTTTGCATCGGCACAAAACTCTGAATTGCCAGCAGTTAATGATACATGTACTATTTAAAAAAACTTACTACATACTGTAATATTATGTTTAAAATATAAAAAAAGGAGAGAAAAAAAACAGGTTCACTATGCTATCCATAATAGCTCTACTATTCGTGATCCATTGTTTGAGACTTTGCATTGGTATTTGCATCGTGCACCTCACATTAGGTCTAAGACAGTAGAGTGTTTGTCCAAGCAGGAGCCTTATTTGCATGGGCAAAATAAGGGAAATCACATGAGCAACAGGAATTTATTGTTTTTGTCTTGTCCATCTATAATTGAAAAATTAGGTGGGAATGAAAATGACATTGTAATATGAGGTCAGACTTGCATTCTGATTTTAATTCAGCAATCAGTGTAAACTAAAGTCAGGGTTGATTTTTTAGGACACAGTCATTTAAGGAAGAATGAATATGTTCCAAACAACTGAGCATGAACCCTTTGGTGAAAGTAAAGAAACCTTTGTAAACTTACTTTTCCTGTGCAAATACTCTGCCACCAATGCAGCAACATGAACATTACACATAGCAGCCTGTGAAAATACAAGAGAGGATAAATATCAGAGAAAATAAGGTTCACAGAACTAAGAAAACAAATCTCATACATAATCAACAGAATTTAAGCTCATCAATCTTTAGGTTTCCGTCCACCAAATTTTATTTTGATCAAATAAAAAAAAATGCCGGATAGGATTTTTGATTCGATAAGAAGATATGCACATAAACTACAATGGAAACAAATTTCCCTAATAAATCCCTTAATGCACAACAAAAGACTTTGCCTCAACAGTGGATGTGATTGGATAACCGGACTAACCAGTGTACCAATCGCATCGCACAGCATCTCAAATGTTGGTTTGATCATTCTGAAAAAGTCTGTCAAAGTCAAAAGTCAGAGTCAAAGTCTGTCATCAGAATGATTCGGTTTAATTCCCTCCCAGAAGCGTCTCACATGATTGTTCACAAACACCAGCATCCGAACGCAAGAGAACATGACAGCGTTTATTGTGTTTTATCCATTCGCTCTGAGACGCAAGTCATTTATGAATGAGGAAAAAAAAACACAGTTTCTTTCCCGATTACAGCAACTTCCATTTATATTACAGATATTTTGTGCCAATTCTTAAGGAATTGACGATTGCGTTCTCTTGAACACATGGGATGGAAAGGCTGATTTTTTCGCAAATGTTTTACGCTATATTTCAATTTTGGATGGAAACAGCTAACGTCAACTCATTTTGCTATACCATCCAGAAAGCAATAAATTGTGTTCAGTACAAAATTAGGTCTATAAAGCACATATTCTATGTAGTAAATATATATCGTAGAACATATACTTTGCATTTATATGTTTTAGGCCATCCACTGCAGAAGGCACTACCGTTTCATTATCTTTTCCATTCTTGGATGTATTCCCTGTATGTGACCAAAATAGAAATATAATAAGAGAGTGTGGCCAGGAAGTGACCTTTAATACAGTCCAGTTCCTGTTTTTCATTTTGTGGGGGATATATTTATATGAAGAATCAAAAACTCCTGCTAACCTAAACATACCAGAAGAGTACATAATAGATTAAGCCAATTTGTTAAATAATTCATGACACAAGTAAACAGAAAAAGTAAACAGCACTGAAAGTCTCTTGTGAACTATTGTTAAAAGACTGAGGCTTGATCGGTGTCCAGTCAGGCAAAAGTGCTATTACAGGTGCTCGTGATTGTTGAAAGGTTAGCCTGAACGTTATACCACCGGGAGGAGGTTTCCAGAGGACGGCCTGTCATATAATTACTGGCATTAAATATAACTGATCTGTAGTTTTTGCTTAAAGAATTCCCCACACAGGGGGTCCAACACAAAAATGGGGAAAGATGAAAATGATAGAAGCTTTATCTGTTTATTTATTCTTTATCTCTACTCTCACTGTCCAGCTATATTGGGTGCAGACAAGTTTTGGTTGGCAATACACAGTTTTGGTGAACTGATGCAAAATGTATTGCTAACCAAGTTTAAGACTGAATGGAACAATGGATGACATAATTTTAAACATCTGAAAAACAAATATGGTGTGCATTTCCTGGGAAATTTTCATCGTAAAGCAGGCGTATGCTTACAGCTTCAGAGTGTGGTGAAGTGTAAAATTGGCTTAATGACAAATCATTGATATTTCACGTTAATTACAACCATGCAAAACGTGTTGAACCCAAAAAAAGTTCAACACGTACAAAGAATCTTTCCAGTTAATTTCCACGTGTACCAACAAAACAACTTACCTCAGAAAAGTCCCCGTTCTTACTGTGTGCTCGTGCCATGCTGTCCAGCCAGGTCCGCCTGAGCTCTGGAGTGCTGGCGTAGGATCGGGCGAGACTGTACTGCAGGTCGAGCAGCATTTCCGGGTCTTTTTCGTGCTCGCGCATCTGAGCGGTGGCCATTAAAACCGTACGAATTCTCATCGTCAGACCCTTCACTTCAGATGGAAACGTTGTGGTCTGGGGAGACATATAGATTTCATGTTATAAAAACAGAAGCACGAATACTTGCAGTTTTGGTGAACTGATTATTATTGTAGGTGTTATGGCACGTTCGCGAGTCACATGACTCACAGCTTTCACAAGAATGCCATGTAGACTGTATCGTGTGCTTTTAACAAAGCTGAATGTGGTATGCAGGGCAGGAATGGAGAGAAGGCTGTGGGAAGAGTGTGTCATGAATACCACCTGCGTGCCACAGCGGCCTTGCTCCATTCCCACAGCTCTCGGCTTTGCGCTGCATACCACATTCAGCTTTGTTAAAAGCATGCAGCACACCGGTCTCAAGTCTCACGGAGGAGCTCTGGAAGGATAAAAGGAGGAGCGATGACACTGCAAGATGAGAAAGGACCAGGCATGGATTTTATGTTGTTGCGTTTTATTATGTTTATATGCGGCAGTTTTCCATATTGGGCTGCCGCTTTACTTTTTTTTTTTTAAGGTTTACATTGAACGTTTGCCGGTTCCAGCCTCCTTCCTTGAACTATAAACACTGTTACACTGAACGTCTCAAAAACACATTTTCTCTTCCACTGCATTTTAGTGTTTTGGAATTGTTTTTGCCATTATTTTGAAAATATTATCTCGGTCTTCACCGAATGTGATTTCTGCGATTTAGTACACAATTCGAAGCGGAATTATCACAACCAAGCAAACCTCGCAGTCATTAAACCGTATCATTTCAGAGAAAAAGTTTTACAAAAGCAGATTATCTGTCTATTTACTAATGATGTAACGATTCACTCGCAACCGGTTGAAAATCGATAAAAATGTGTGACGATTCAAGTTGGTTGAAATGTTAAACGAATCGCGCTACACGTTTTAAACAGCAGGGGCGTTTACTGCATGGCATACTGTGAAGTTGTGAACCTCGCTTTACAGGCACAATAACAGCGAGCACACACTGGCGCGAAGCTAGCGAGTGTTTTCACTTCATTCATGGAACTTGAGCTTGTGTAAGCCAAGCTCAACTTCCATAGGAATGAACTGAAAACGCTCGGTTTGCTCCGCTCGCGCCAGAGTGTGGCATAGACTGGTGTGCATGCGCCGTCAAACACATGGCGACGGCAAGCGTAGATGTTGACATTGACTCAATCAAATCGGAGGTGTGGCGGCATTTTGACTTTCCGTAGACTAGTAATAATCACCACCCACCAGTCACACTCCGTTTTCATGTAAAAGGCATTAATACGACAAGTGCGAGAGCCACGGAGATCACAAGGTGCATCAGTGTATTCGTGGCAACCAGGTGTTGTATTTATTTTACTATCTCTTTCTCTAAATGTGTAAATGGATTAAAAAAAAAAAAAAAATTTATGGATGGTTATGGCTTATTTTTCTAAATGTGTTTTTTTTTTTAACTCTTGCTAGTGTAATGATACAAATTATAACAAAATTAAAATCTTAATGTAGTTTTTTTATTTGACAAATATATTTTAAAATTAAAAAGAAATGTGCAGCATTTTTTCTGAGAAATAATAAAAGGGTCACTTTTTCATTTATAATTTCTTAAATCTCACTTGTTAAAAAAATCGTGAGAAAATCGTATCGTGAAACCAGTATTCGTGAATCGTATCGCATCGTGAGTTGAGTGAATCGTTACATCACTACTATTTATGGCTTAAATTAATTTAACTTTTTCTCCTGGTTTGACTTACATGGCTTAAGCCTAGTCCCAGACTAAAATGCATGTTTGAGCTGGTTTAACTGAAAGCAACTTGCACTGACACATCTTAAAATATGTCTCAAGATAGTAATGTTTTTTTCTAAGGCACGTTTATAAAAGCTACTTAAATGTCCTAATTGAACTAAGGCCTAATCCTGGCTTACCTGTTTGTGAAACCAGACCTTTATCTTCTGGAATAATTAATGTCATTTGTTTGATTTACTCTATTTTTTTCATTTAAATGTGTGTAAATTTACAGTATTCTCTTTAATTCACCATTTTGATCACACAAGTAAAAGAGGGAGTACGTAAAATCTGTCAGTATGCAGGCGGCATGCACATTTATGTTGTTTATTTTTTATGTATACAGATAAAGATTGCAAGATTTATACATCAGGCCCCTGATGTTCTGGACAGCGCAAATGTTTTTCTGGTTACATGTTTAGGTCCCACTTTATATTAAGTGGCTTAAAGTACTATGTACTTACATCTAAAAATAAGTACAATGTACTTATTGTATTCATGTATTATAAAACACATTGCTGCTATTGAGGTGTGACACGGGTACGTTTAGGGTCAGCTGTGGTGGTATGGGTAGGTTTAAGGGTGGGTTGAGGTGTAAAGGGAGGGTCAACAGTGTAATTACAAATGTAATTAGATAAATTAATTACAGCTGTAATTACTAGGGATGCAGCGATTACCGGATTTCACAATTAACCGCGCTTTAAACCGTCACGGTTAATTAATCGTAAAGACTATGCTACACCGAGTGTTCTGCACGGAACGGAACTTTTGCACCTAACACAAAACGAAAACAAATTCTACGCGTTTTTAGGCGCTATATGTGAATCCGGCCTTAAGGGCCTGTTCACAGATCGCGTCTTTTGCGCGCTCAAGTTCGTTATTTCAAATGTAGGCGCGCGGCATGCGCGCTCATAAGGGAAGCGACGCGCTCGTTTTTTCCAAGCGCGTCTGCGCCGCATCGAGATAAAAACATCTCTACTTTTCAGAATGCCGCAAGCGCACCATAAGCGCACCTTAGGTCAAGTGACAAGAACCAACACAGCAACGACAGACGCCTCCGGAGCGCAACCGCCCTAGCGCTTTGGAAAAAGGAGAACGCAGCGTGCAACTTTCAGCTTTCAGTGTAACGTAAAAAAAAACAACAACAAAAAACAGCGTAAAGTTTTGGTTACGCAAGTCTGTGGAAAACAGAATGTGACGTGCTCTCAAGAGTTTCAGTCAGTGAACATTTAACTTAATATCCTATTGCTTTCTCCTGTAAATGTTAGGCTTTGTAGTTTTAATATGCCGGTAAAACACTAACATAAGATCAGGGCCGTGTAGACTTCTAGGACTACCAATTAACTGCATTTCAGTTATTAATAACACTGCATGAGAGATGTTCTCAGTTTCTTTCTATAATTTTTACTTAAACTTCAAACAAACAAACCAAAATAATGAGATTATAATAGATGATTTTCTAAAGGCACATGTAAAATTTGGATTAATAATTAAAAAAAGAGTATTAAAATAAGTACAATAATATTGGTGTGGATAACATTTGGACTATATTTGTTTTCTTTTAAAAGAAATACATAGTTAATATTTAGCTTACATTTAATTCAATAGAGCTAAATACTTTGTTTATTCTTATTTTCACTGGGATTTATTATCCCTTTATTTGTTTTTAAGCCAAATACCAACAAGATATTGTTTTCATGTTATCAAGTTTTCTACCTCAGGTTGAAAATAAATTTAGAACAAACTAAACACTTAATCGTTTTGTGATCTATTTCAATCAAAGAGCCCTGCAGCCATTGACTTAATTTATTAGTTTTAAAAGAAAAATGCTGGATGTTTACAAAGCACTTCTCTTTAATTCCAAAGGAAGAGATTGATTATTGTTTGTCATTTTATAATTTTGTACTGTGTTGTGGCAAATAACACATTAAAATCTAGTGTTGAGTGTTCATGTGATATTATACATATAGTGTTGTGAAATGAATTGATGCATAATAATCGTGATAATCGTTAAATCGTGATTATTTCTCAGACAATAATCGTACTTACAAAATCTGTAATCGTTGCATCCCTAGTAATTACAAGCATGCATATAGGTACAATGTAAAAACATGTATGTACACAATAAGTCCATTGTATCAAATTATTAATTTCAATGTTAGTATATAGTAGTTAAAGCCACTTAATATAAAGTGGGACCCATGTTGAAATTAAATTATGAAGAAAGATGGACTGGTATGGAGCTGTTAAACGGACATGGTGGTGAGATAGGAGGGGAAAGAAATATTTCAATGCTTTTGTGTAATCTAAACTTTTGCGTTCCCCCGGAGAAACTTTGCATTTGCTCGCAAAACCTTTGTGCAAAATATTTGCTAGAGAACGCAAATTGATTAACATATAATTTCTCCTCCCATCTCATGTTTTTGTTCATCCCCATGTCCCTTTAGGGGCTCTGTAGACTGGAGATGCTTTGATTTCAGACAGTGGCTTTCAAAAAGTGGTGGAGCACATGTAAGCGGCCCCTAAATGAAAATTAGGGTATCTACTGTAGGTAGTTTGACAAGTGACTGCAGATTCCAGCTAGCAAACTCTACTGCACCTTCATGACTTTATCACTGTTGGCAAAGTTGTTGATGATGGACAGTGAATCCTGGAAACGTGAGCTGCCGGTTAACGCCACATCAGCGATAAGCTGGCTCACAGCGATGATGATCTAACGGTTAGAAAGGAAACAAGGTAAAATATTAATGCAATATTTTAGAAACATTCTTGAGTCACCCAAAAAAGGCACGTCTCAGGGATTGCTTAACCAATGCACCTGACTCAGACTTTCAGAAAATATGAATGAAACTATGTTTTAAATGAATGAAAAGGTTAATTTATTCCAGACATATTTATTTATATATAGAAGATAAATATGAACATAATAATGGATGAAAATGTTTTAAATGAAAGGATATGTATATATGAAATATAATAGGTATATATATATATTAGGTATTCACAGAGTGAAAGTGTAAAAATAAATAAATGCAGTTTTAAAAATAGGTCTAAAGCATTGTAAATTCATTGTGAATGCAAAATATACTAACAAATGAGAACCTGTTTTCATTTATAATGAGGATACAATTGAAATGTATAGTATAAATCCAAAAAGTTTAGTTATTGCTTTGCATTGAGTATAAATGGAGCAGATTCCTTAAGACGTGTGAGAGAGAGCAATTGAGTTGAAGAAAACATCAAGTGAATGTGCCTTGACCTGCCTCACTGGAACAATGACGATTAATTACACTATTACAACTACATCGCATGCTTAAAGGATTAGTTCACTTCAGAATTAAAATTTCCTGATAATTTACTCACCCCCACGTCATCCAAGATGTTCAGGTCTTTCTTTCTTCAGTCGAAAAGAAATTAAGGTTTTTGACGAAAATATTCCAGGACTTTAAAAAGTATATAAATGTTTGTTTGTTTTTTGAAAATGACCGATGGTTTGGCTAGATTTACATTTACATTACATTTATTCATTTAGCTGACGCTTTTATCCAAAGCGACTTACAATTGCTATATATGTCAGAGGTCACACGCCTCTGGAGCAACTAGGGGTTAAGTGTCTTGCTCAGGGACACATTGGTGTCTCACAGTGTATTCGAACCCGGGTCTCTCACACCAAAGGCATGTTTCTTATCCACTGCGCCATCACCACCCCTGCTAGATAAGACCCTTATTACTCGGATGGTAGAGTGTAGATACTTTGAACTGCATTGAAACTGCAATTTGGACCTTCAACCCGTTGGACCCCATTGAAGTCCACTATATGGAGAAAAATCTTGGAATGTTTTCCTCGAAAAGACAATTTCTTTTTGACTGAAGAAAGAAAGACATGAATATCTTGAATGACGTGAGGGTGAGTAAATTATCAGGAAGTCTAATCCTTTAAGCTCCTCGTGCAAACATTTTATGCTTTTATGCTTTTGATAAGAGCACATTACAAGACAGTGAGACACTCAAGTAATTTTAGGTACACAGAAATGTTTCGTGACGCATCAGATCTAACTTTTTAAATTCCAAATTTAAAACACACACACACACAGACACACAAAATATGTGTGAAAAATGTATAATGATAAATAAACAAATAAATAAATAAATAAATAAATAAATAAATATATATATATACATACAGGACTTGACATTAACACCCACCATGGATTTACTTGGTGGGTTGAATTTTATATATAATACATTTTTCAATTGTAGTCTTTTAAAAAGGCATCTGAAATAATAAACTAAGTGCAATGTAGTGTTGGCAAAAATATTGATTTTTCAATACATATCGATACTGAAATATCTGAAACGCTTAACACTAATTTTCCACAGAATAGATACATGATACCAGCTGCGCGCTCTCTCTCTCTCTCTGACAGTGAGTGACACACAAACCCGCCTCTCCTCACTCACTCGTTTCATTTGCTCTGGATGAATATTGTTGGTGTTACAGGGCTTGAATTTCGGCATGGAATTGCGCATATTGCACATATTTTTACTCATTCCTGCAGATTTTTGGCTCACACCCAAAGTACGTGCACATAAACCCGCCTCTCCGCACTAAATTGAGTTCTTTGTCGCTGCTAATTGCACTTAAACAGTCAAATCAATCAATCAATCAATCAATCAATCAATCAATCAATCACTTTATTTATAAAGCACGATTAAACACAACTTCCGTTGACCAATGTGCTATACAGAGTGCAAAATAAAACCACAACAAGATAACAGACATAGACAAACAAAATAACTGCATCAACATTCATTGTTAATAAGACAAATCAAATAAAAAGGTCTTTAACCTCACTTTAAAAATGGACAAGGAGGGTGCTGTTCTAATTTCCAGAGGGAGATTATTCCAAAGTCTTGGAGCAGCAATAGAAAATACTCTATCTCCTCTAGTCTGAAGTCTCAATCTAGGAACTATTAAAAGGCCTAAGTTCGCAGATCTCAAAACTCTTGTAGGTTGATGGACTGTCAGCAGGTCAGAAAGGTAGGATGGAGCTAACCCCTTTATTGACTTAAAAACTAAGAGCAAAATTTTCTAATTAATTCTGTGGCACCCCGGCAGCCAATGAAGTTTCTGAAGGACAGGAGTTATATGTTCCTGTTTTCGAGTACCTGTCAGAACTCTGGCAGCAGCATTTTGGACTAACTGAAGGCGGATAATGGATGATTGGCTGATCCCCAAATAAAGCGAGTTACAATAATCCAGCCTTATAGTGATAAAACCATGTATAACTTTTTCAAAGTTTGCAAAAGAGAGGAAAGACTTAATTTTAACCAAGGTTCGAAGTTGGTAAAAGCTTGCCTTCACAACTTGATTTACCTGTCTATCAAGCTTTAGGGCACTATCCAATACTACACCCAAGTTTTTAACATATTGCTTAACATAAGGTGCCAAAACGCCAAGTTCTACATTTGTAGTGTTATGTACACTGGAAGATGTAAACACCATAACCTCAGTCTTACTCTCATTTAAACTTAAAAATTTCAAAGACATCCATGCTTTCACATCCTCAAGGCAGGCAGTCATGTGTTCTAAGCTATTTTTATGTTTAAGAGGAAAATATATTTGGGTGTCGTCTGCATAACAATGATAATTTAATTCATATTTTCTAAAAATAGTGCCAAGGGGCAGCATATATAAAGAAAACAACATAGGGGCTAGAATGGAGCCTTGAGGAATCCCACACGTCAACTTTACAGAGGAAGATTGATGGTTACCAATGTTGACTGATAAACTCCTATTTGTCAGATAGGACTGGAACCAATGTAAGACTGAACCTCTGAGGCCCACTATGTGTTCTAGACGGGACAGCAGGCCATTATGGTCTATCGTGTCAAATGCAGCACTTAGGTCCAAAAGTACCAGTGCTACTGAGTCTCCAGAGTCAGTGGCCAAGAAAATGTCATTCAGCACTTTAAAGGGTTAGTTCACCCAAAAATGAAAATTAAGTCATTAATTACTCACCCCCATGCTGTACCAACCCCGTAAGGCCTTCGTTCGTCTTCGGAACACAAATGTAGATATTTATGATTAAATCTGAGAGGTTTATGACTGCTACATAGGCTCCCTAAGGGAATGACACCGGACGGCCCAGAAAGTCATTAAAGAAAATGTTTAAATATTCCATGTCACAACAGTGGCTCAACTATAAGTTTATCAAGCGACGAGAATACTTTTTGTGTGAAAAAACAAACAAAAATAACGACTTTATTCGACTATTCCTTTTCTTCCTTGTAGGCCTGAAACGAGACTTCAAGAGATTTCCACGACGCATGCGCGAGAATTGTGATCTCCTTCAACTACTTCAGTTCAGTTCTCGCGCATGCGTCGTGGAAATCTCTTGAAGTCTCGTTTCAGGCCTACAAGGAAGAAAAGGAATAGTCGAATAAAGTCGTTATTTTTGTTTGTTTTTTTCGCACAAAAAGTATTCTCGTCGCTTGATAAACTTATAGTTGAGCCACTGTTGTGACATGGAATATTTAAACATTTTCTTTAATGACTTTCTGGGCCGTCCGGTGTCATTCCCTTAGGCAGCCTATGGAGGAGTGATCCAGCTGTCAGATTTAATCATAAATATCTTCATTTGTGTTCCGAAGACGAACGAAGGTCTTACGGGGTTGGTACAGCATGGGGGTGAGTAATTAATGACTTAATTTTCATTTTTGGGTGAACTAACCCTTTAACAAGAGCCGTTTCAGTAGAGTGAAATTGTCTAAAGCCAGATTGAAATATGTCAAAAATGTTGTGGTCGACTAAAAATGTTTGAAGCTGACACAGTACTACTTTATCTAAAATTTTGGTTAAAAATGGAAGATTCGAAATAGGTCGAAAATTTGCTAGGTCGGCGGAGTCTTAAGTCTGGGTTGCACTGATGCATGTTTCAAATATTCAGGAACAACCCCTGACTCAAGGCACTTGTTTATGAAACTTAAAAGTGTCGGGCCCATTTCATTAAACACTTGTTTAAATAATCGTGTGGGAATAGTATCTAGTGGTGAACCTGTAGGTTTTAGCTGCTTCACAATGTCATTTAAAAAAGTTATTGAAATAGGTGTAAACTTACTGAGCAAGCCATTGTAGTTTGACTGGCCTGCCGGATCACGAGTGGTCGGTTTAATATTGTGTCTTATTCCAGCTACACACAAAATAAAATTGCCGGTCTTGGCGAGTATTCACGTAAACAGTCAGTTATGTTCTAAGTAGGGATGGGAATTGATAAGATTTTATCAATATCAATGCCACTGACGATTCTGCTTATCGATCCGATTCTTTAACGATTCTCTTATCGATTCCTGATAGCACTGTGTGGGAAAAAGTAGTCATATGCTTTTTCGGGGGGAAAAAACAAGTGGTTTTATTTGTTTTAAAGCTTACACTTGACTAAGCAAACTGTAATTTTATTGTAATTTATGTAATAAATGGAACCTTATTGTAAAGTCTTACCGATTAGTTATACACCGATTAAACGTCCCGTGAGTTCAGTGTTGGAAAGATCAGTTGTTTTAACCATTCATTAAAATGAATCGGTTCAAATGAGTCATTAGTTCGCGAATTGGACGTGTCATTATCGGACGTGTGCGCGTTGTGTGATTATCCCGGCGGTTGGGACATCCCACAAGATGTGTGTCATCACAGAAAACATTTCATCACTGGGTCGTTTTTTTTTTCGTTTATTTGAAGTGTGGTTTATGTCAGCTGAATGTGCGGAACGCTTTTCAGAGAAGATAAGGCAACGTATTTTAGCACAATTCACACCCAGGTAATTCAGGAAAAACAAATCTCCGAATGCTCCACATGAAACTTTAGTCTCCCGACCATACCATCGTGTCGTTTATTTTGATTAATATGTGCGAGAGAGAGAGAGCAAGACAGCGCTTAGTTTTGAGACGGTGAAGCCTACTTTCGTCTTGCTCCGAAGAAAGAGACCGCGACCGGGGCTCTCTCTCTCTCTCTCTCTCTCTCTCTGCTCGTTCAGTTTAACATGCGCTGCGGTTCATCTACATTACCAGAGAGAGACAATTCTACTCACCGATCAAATAAGACTTTGGCGGTACAAAAATTCGCTTTGGACGCCGTGCTATGGTGCTTGATAAAGGACAAAAGGGACAGTTGTGAGTTCACGGTCTGTTGCCTACATACTACGGCTGACTCAGAGCAGGAGCATCGATAAGAGGACTCGTTAACGTCGAGGGGATACAATATCGATGGATCGTAAAACTTAGAACCGGTTCTCGAGTGGAACCGGTTTTCAATTCCCATCCCTAGTTCTAAGTGAAAGTAAACAGTTGAGTAAGAAAAAACAGGTCTTTAAGTGACAGCAGCCTAATATAAATTCTGCCAAATATTGAGATAATATTACAAATATCTATATGGCAGTTTTTCCCCATGGTATCAATGTCAAATTGCCAGTGAAAATAACTTTTGAAATACACTAGCCACAGTGACTGGTGAGCAAATGTTTTTATGTCAAACCCTGTATCTAAAATATAAATTACAATAATTTATATGAATAAAATGTACGTTTTAATATATGTACTGTATCATATATGGATATAAAGTACAGTACACTTATAATAATAATAATAATAATTAATTACATTTATATAGCGCTTTTCTCGGCACTCAAAGCGCTTCACATAGAAGCGCTCCTCAACCACCACCAATGTGCAGCATCCACTTGGATGATGCGACGGCAGCCATTTTGCGCCAGAACGCCCACCACACACCAGCTTACTGGTGGAGAGGAGACAGAGTGATGAAGCCAATTGGTATATATATATATATATATATATATATATGGGGATGTTTAGGAGGCCATGATGGACAGAGGCCACTGGGCAAATTTGGCCAGGATGCCGGGGTTACACCCCTACTCTTTCGAAAAACATCCTGGGATTTTTTGTGACCACAGAGAGTCAGGACCTCGGTTTAACGTCTCATCTGAAGGATAGTGCTCTTTAACAGTATAGTGTCCCCATTACTATACTGGGGCGTTAGGACCCACACAGACCACAGGGTGAGCACCCCCTGCTGGCCTCACTAACACCTCTTCCAGCAGCAACCTGGCTTTCGCAGACGGTCTCCCATCCAGGTACTAACCAGGCTCAGCCCTGCTTAGCTTCAGTGGGCAACCAGTCTTGGGCTACAGGGTGATATGGCTGCTTATGTCAGAGACAATCACCTTGAAGCAGCCTAGAGTTAAATGGACCATAACATTAAAAAATTGTTCAACTTAAAATGTTGGAAAAGTTTTTGCAGCAAAAACAGTTAATAAGTTATGATCTAACAATCGCCCTTTGAAATGTCTTATTTAAGGACCCAGTGGTGCAAGCTCATGATTCACCCCTTCAAACGTGCAACCATGCAGTAACCACTCCATATTTTATGCATTAGGTTACAGGACTAAAAAAAAACTCCCCCACATCCAAATGCTCATTTAACGCAAAGTATTGTGTAAGAGTTGACCGTTTACAGACAAGGAAACATTCAAATGAAAACATGTGCTGACATGCAGTAAAGATGGGATTTGTAACGTCCAAAATGAACAAAGATCAGAATGGTGCAAATTGTCATGAGATTTGCCTGAAATTGTTATCATATACCTGTAAGTGCATGCGCAGGAAGCTTTTCCTCTTGGTGTAATCAAAATTGTTCCTCATGAGCAGGTAAAGAAGTGCAGACGCCTCCCCACGTAGGACACTTAATTTAGACATACAGCACTTCAAGACTTCGTAACACAGCGAACCGCACAGCGTTACACGGCCCTTGAAAAGGGGAACCTGGAACTAAATAAATATAATCGAGACACAAACACATCAGTGTTCAAGTAGGCAAAGTCTGGAACATCTTGAAAACATCTCATGTTGCTGCATTTAAAGATTGTGGTCATTAATTAAAACTTCACTCAAGATTATTCAAAGGCACCAAACCTGCATGCTAAAATAAAAAAATAATAAAAAAAGCTGCATCTTTTGTGTTATACAGAAAAAGCAACAGCACTTGGGTTTGGAACGTCATGAGGATGAGTAAATAATCATTTTCTGAGTAAACTAAAGAAATATATTGATCTCACCTTGATGATAAAGGCTCGCAAAGAGGCAAAGATGTGTTTGATTGCTGCTTCTGATTGTCCGACTTTCAGTAAAGTGAGGTACGTGTCAAAGACCTTCGTCATCAGAGCATTGTGACCTTCACTGTCCAGCAGCTGATTCTGTCAGGATCCAGTAATCACATTATCAGTTTATGGAAGAATCTAATTACTTACAAACTGACCCTTTAGCTTCATTACGCACTCTAGAAGACAGGGGCCGTATTCACAAAGAATTTTAAGGCTAAAAGTAGCTCCTAGCTGGCGAATTTAGGAGCAACTCCTAAAAATAATGGGCGTGTCACTCCTAACTTTAGGACTCCTAATTTTTTTGACTAAGAGTAATTCACGAAGCATTTTAGCCCTAAAAGTAGCACCTAAGCCTGGGAGAGCTTAAAAGAAGTCGAGAGGACTCTTAACTCACTAAGACCTATTCACAAACCGCTTTTTGTGGCATTTCACGTTGCGATGTTTTGTAATGCGTATGCGCCGGCTACAGCTTCCAATCGCGAGGGAACAATTTTGCATTGTAGGCATAACTAGGGATGCAATAACGCCACCAACAACAACCAAAACTAGGCTACTCTCTGCATGTAAACTAATTGTAACGTTTCATTGTGAATCAAATTAAAATGTTCTTCTCTTTGCAAACGTAGGCAGAGGAATATAGTGACAGATTAATTCAATAATGTTGCAAAGATATTGCATCAATCCATATGTTTCAATAGGCATCTAGGCTATTTGTTTTTCCTTACTCTTTATTCATTTTGGCTATTTATTCAGTTATTCATCATCTTCCGTCCTTCGCACTACTTGTGTAGCGCACGCATTCTCAGACCTGTCACTCATCATTATAGGGGAGGTGTTTGGAATCATTCCCGCGTTACAATCATCAGCCAATCAAGGTGGTCACTTCAGTCAAGCTCGTGCATGAGTAATGACGTCATCCATAGCAACGAAGACTCACTCTTAGTTTAGGAGTTGTCATTTTTCTTTGCTAAGAGTAGGTCTGAAAGGCGTTGTGAATAACTTTTAAGAGAAAACTCCAAGCTAAAATCTTTTAGTGCGATTTAGGAGCACTCCTAGTGGTAAGATAAAATGCTTTGTGAATACGGCCCCAGATCTATAACTTAAAAAAAAAAAAAAAAAACCCTGGTGATTACCTTGAAGCTCTGAGTGAAGAGTGAGAGGACGTCCAGCACGGTAAGGCAGGCTTCTGTCGACATATTCCCCTCAAGCAAAGACTGGTGGTTGGTCTCTGCTTCTGTGGGACCTCCAGCTGAAATACAAGACTCCACAATTACACATTCATCTTAAGATGCAAAATGAACTGGCTTCACTTACAGTACATGATTTATAAAACACTCAGTAGTTTTTTTGTTTATTTTGTACTCATAAGACTAGATTCAAGAAAAAAAAAAGAATTACGTGATCAGCTACGGAGCCCCTAAAGGGACATGGTGATGGGAAAATTTTAGGAATGAGGTGATGTGCAATGTATATTATGAGAAAATTCAAGTGTTTTTGTATGCATGTAAACCTATTGAAGGAGACCTCTAAAACTAAACGAGGAACCTTTAAAATAGCATAGTGGGGCACTTTAAGCAGCCCAAATGTTTGCAACATTGATAATAAGAAATTATTTTTGAGCAGCATATAAGAATTATTTCTGAAGGATCATGTGACACTGAAGACTAAAATAGAGAAGTTATTTTAAATTGTAATAATATTCCACAATATTACTGACCCCAAACTTTAGTGTATATCAGGCAGTAAGTTTTTTTTTTTTTTTTTTTTTAAATGGATGATATTAATCAGAATTGCATGATAAACAGCAGAGACTTGGTATTTTAAAGTAAAGCTTCATGGTATATTAGGCGATTATATTACATAATATTATATTATGTTAAATTAGATAAAGTTGTCAAGTTTTATCAAGTCCATTGCATTACAGTATGTTGTATTTTGTTACGTTACATTGCAGAATATAGCATAATAGAGCACAGGAACGCCTGAAATCCTATACCATAATGCAGTGCTTCACAGAATGAAGGTTATAAACAACAGTAGACAGTTGTTTACCCATGTTCAGGGTTAATGAGGTGTCCATAGTGCTGAACTGCTGCAGCTTTGCTTGCATGAAGCTTCCTCGACCACGCAGAACCGGCATGGTCTGGGACTTCCTGTCAGACGTGAAGAGTTTCGACACCCAGGGTTCCTGACTCCTAAACAACACACACAAACAAAGACGTATTGTTCGCAACGGTGCTAATGTTGATACCACTGCTTATTTTTGAAAACACACGACCCATACAATGAAATGTAAAGATCTGGCTTTGATGACACGATAGCAGGTTGGCACAATGTCACAGTTGTGGTTCATGTAAATATGGCTGATCTGAATGTGGTTAACTCTTGAATTGGAAACATGTTTTTGTCATGTTGAGTCCTGATCAAGCATACCGGCTGATGCTTCTCTTGCCAACATAGCGGAACTGGACTATGCAGATCCTACAATCAGAGAAGACAGAAAATTAGTCTATTATGTGATAGAAAGCCAGATAAACACAAAGAGACAAGGTAACATTATTTGAGGGTCGTGATTTACTTTCTGGCAACAGACCTTTATATTCTCAAACAATTTTTAAGGCCAGAAACCCAGAATAAGAACATTCTGCAAGTATGAAGCTGCTGTCAATTCACAAATTCACAAAGCAACACAATTCTCAGTAGCTATTTTTCCATCCACCTATTTTTATGAGCATTTTGGTATATCGCATTAAAAAAAAAACGCTGGATGCAAACGGCAAGATGCGAATAAATTCCAAATATGTGCATAGAAAAAACGTAGGCACTTAAAGGGATACTTCACCTCTAGAAAGATGAATGTGTATTTAAAATGGGTCATTTGAGTAGAAGAACTGTGAAATTATTTTTGAATTTGGAGCTTTCTAGACTGAGAAAAGCCAGAAAATGTACTTTTGGCTTATGTGCATGAAAGACAACAACTCCCAGAATGCACTTGCTTCGCTGCCCTAGGAAGCCACGCCTACCGGTAACGAGCGCATTAGTTAAACAACAAGTCTAGGCTACTAGTGAGTCTCCGTGATGAGTCTGCCCGGGATTTCGAGATCGCCCAAAATGTCCTGGATTCGGCTTTTGCGTTCTACAGTCGTCATTTATTATGTTTACTGTGGCGAGCAGGACGAGGCTAGGCCCGTGGGAGAACGGTGCGAGGCCTGTGGCATGATTACCGATGAGAGAGACCTGTGAGACGCACCGGTCTCGTATCTCTCACGGAGGAGCGGGAATTTTCTTAGCAATGTTAAAACGCACATCAACCGATCACTTGTTTAGCGTTCATGTAAACACTACATTCAGATTCACCAATCGGAATGAATTCAGTTAGATTGAAACAAAAGGTGTGCATGTAAACAATGAATGGCGACTGCAGAAAGCAATCTCGACGGCCGGACATGTCCGGTAAAAAGTCGATGGTAACCCCTACTACTCAGCTTTCTCCACAGGACAAGAGCCTGCTAGCTTAGCTTCCAAAAAAAGATGTCCGACACTATGTGTGCATTCTGTGAGTGAGATCCCACCCTCTATGGGCGGGTTGAGAACATGCAGGACAGCCCCTACTACTGACTGTAGTCTTTAGCCTCTGGCCAAAAAATCCTCAGATGACGCAAAATGACGATTTTTGCGCCATCGGAGGATTTTTTCCAGACAAAAAAATACATAACTCTCTCGTCTCAGGGGGATATGAGGGTGGAAAGCACAGTAATTTGAAAATACTACAGGTTTTCTACAAATACAAAGCTTAATGCTAAATCCTAAAGTATCCCTTTAATTGAGTCGGATTAATTTTACCTGATAAGAAAACATGCAGATAAACTACGGTGGAAAGGCAAGTAATTTATAATACACAACAATTTTATATACAATGGCTTCTCCTAGTGCAGCAACTTCCATTTTTCCCATTGATATTTAGCATGTGGAAAGTGACAATTTTGTTCTCTTCGGCTCACTGGATGGAAACAGTGCACATGTTTTATGCGATATTCCCATTTTGCGCATAAGTTAAATTCTCAACTTTGGATGGAAGCACAGCTAATGTCACAACAAAGGGCCCTAAAGTGGGAATTGGTGTAAACTGCCTTATGCACTTCTTATAACTTCAGTGCCTAATTGTGCATTCAAGTCACATCAGAAAGATCATATTAACATGTTGAATACACATGAACGGCGCCACATAGTTGTAAATACAAGTAGAAAGCTAGGGATTTTCTTTGAGCCCCGATCTTTATTAGTTGGGGGCGTGTCATTGAGAAACATGGCGGAAAACCACAATACTTAAAGGTATTTAGCAGTGAAATATTAAGCAGCACACATGATTTCTGAAGGATCATGTGACGCTTAAGACTGGTGTAATGATGCTAAAAATTCAGCTTTGATCACAGGAATAAATTACATTTTAAAATATATGAAAATAGGAAAACGTAATTTTAAACTGTAATAATATGTTACAATTTGACTGTGTTTTTGATCAAATAAATGAAGCCTGGTTGAACATGAGAGACTTCTTTCAAAAACATTAACAAATCTTACCAACTTATATGATTGTATGATTCACCATCTGATTGTGTAGGAACACAAGATTGAGATACACATGAATAACAAGATCAACAAGTACAACGCCTTGTGGGAAAGTTCGTGTCACTCACTCGAGCAGACTGAGGAAGTTCATGATGTCTTGTGGATTGACTTTCGTCCAGTAGGCCATCAGAGTGTCTAAAGGAAGACATTGAGTAAGACAGAAACAAACGCATTAACGCAACACACATGTAGCTCAACTCATCTTCCTATTAAGAAACATGCCTGTACACGGTAATATAAATGTCATTTCTATAGATCAGTGACTACAACATGCCTTAGATATTGTTTGAAAATGTTTTGATTCTTTATTTACACTTTACATTTAGGCTCTATTCGTTAACATCAGTTAATTCATTAGTTAACATAAACTGACAATGAAAAATACTTCTAAAGCATTTATTAATCTCAGTTCATTTTAACATTTAATAACACATTATTAAAATCAAAAGTTGTAACTGTATTATTTAATGGACCTGAACTTACACTAACTAACAGGGTTGTATTTTTGTAACTAATGTTAACAAAGAATAGTAACTTCTGTAACAAATGTAGCTATTTCTCATAGTTAATGTTAGTTAATGCATTACCAAAGTTTACTAATTGTAAAGTAATTTTATTGTAAAAGAACTACTGTTCTTGCACTTCAATCTGTTTGAAACGTTTGTTTACTTTATACATTTTTGTGTATTGCTTTATTGTATTTAAATGTTCAGTTCTTTTTGTTATAAGAAAAAAAGTTATTAAACCTGTTATAGTGACAACACTTTTTAAACTTATTTCAGTATTGTGATAATACCGTATACCGCGATGAAAGCTTCAGCAATTGAAAATTTGATACCATCACATGCCTTCTTCCTATTACAGAGATGTTCTCAAGGTTCCCATGCTCTTAGAGCAATGATGTTTCCATGACCTTCCACTCTTTCATGACTCCTAGATAAGATATTACCATAGTGATTACGAAAAATGGAAATCCTGGATCTAAGACCACCAACTTGTTTAAATCAGTTTCTCAATCCTGCTCCATCTTAATCTTTTAGGTGCCTCCGTTATCGGACACTCGCAACTTAGATCAAGCATTACTCTACAAACAAGCCGACAAGCTGGCGTGGGAGTCATCCGAACTGTGTATCACCGGAAGAACCCAAGAGCAGGACTGATAAACCCTGGATTAAAGTTATTTGCACCCACGAAGCTCCAACGGACATTCAAACGATTTCCATATAATTTAAACACCTGTCATTTAAAGATCAGCAACAGCTGTCGCCCACAGCTCAAGTGATACATTTGGGCACAACCGCAGTCTGCAACCGTTGAAGTCAAGTGAAATTAACTTTTTGATTTCTTAAACAAGGCTTAAGTCTAGTCCCAGACTAAAATGCATGTTTGAGCTGTTTTGAGGCTATAATCTTGACTATAATGGTGGTGTTTTATGATGATAACAAAAAGGCTGGATGATATGATGATAACAAAAGTGTGCTTACCATCCGACAAGGTTCTTACAATGTTCAGGTAACACAGAAGCAGGCCTCTGATCTCATACTGTCCCAAACGTCCAGCGGCGGCGGGTACAGTGCTCATAGTGGAGCCGCGCCTGTTTAACTGAGCAGAAGGGGGGAACAATTAAAAATGATGCATGATATGGGATATGGGTCATGTAAATAATAACCTGTAGTGTTGGGGTAACATGTTTTTAATGTAATGAGTAATGCATCACTTGTTAAATTTATACCATAATAACCACATTAAATTTCCATTAACGCAGTCCTATCCACACAGTGGGAAAAATGGGTATATTTAAGAGGTATATACAGTGTGGTACAGTATGTGTGATTTATATTCAAAAAAGTATTATTTGCTGTGCGCGCCGTCATCAGTAAAAACAGAATTTGAACATCGTTGTCTCAAAGTTTGCAAGTGCGGCCACCATAAAATTAGCTGTTGTCATGACCATGTTGATGTCAATTACTGTTGATGGTACATGAGAAATACAATATGACATATGTTGTTGTTTAAGTATATTATATATATTATGCAGTATGCACTACCGTTCAGAAGTTTGGGGTCGATACGATTTAAAAAAAAATGTTTTTTAAATAATTTTCTTATGCTCACCAAGGCTGCGTTTATTTGAATAAAATACAGTAAAACATATATATTGTGAAATATTACAGTAATTGTTTCCCATTTGAATATATTTTAAAATGCAATTTATTCCTTTGATGTAAACTCCAGTCTTCAGTGTCACATGATCCTTCAGAAATCATACTAATATCGAGAAACATTCCTGATTATTATCCATTTTGAAATCCACCTAATATTTTTTGTGGATTATGTAATGCAATTTATTTTTCCAGAATTCTTTGATGGATAGAAAGTTAAAAAGAAAATAGAAATATTTTGTAATATAATAAATATATGTCAAGTTCATGCATTTGTTAAGTAAAAGTATTTCTTTCTTTCTCTAACTTTTGAACAGTAGTGTATATGTAAAAAGTAAGGAAACTTGGACCTACTGTGTTTCCATAAAAAGTAACAAATCTAACCTAATTTGTGAGTTTGACTTTTAAAAGCAACACTGGACATCTGTAGTGAAATCTGCTTCTGTTTCACCTCATTGATGTCTGGAGTGCCAGGATCTCCATACATAGAGCCTCTGGACTCCCCTTTCCTACTGTGTCCATTCTGGGCGACGACACCGGCTGTGAAACACACAAATGCACACTGTGTGTTTGTCTGTTTACTTGTAACTTCTGTTGCCAAAAGACTTTGATACTTACTAGGTTCCTTATCAACGATAGAGCTGCTTCTGCGGCTGTCCACTGACAAATCATCCCGGTACTAAAGGAGCATGGGAAAACAGGAAGTGCTTATCCAACTCCGGATCAAAAACTTGCAAAGTTAACATTTACACTAGGACATGGAATTAAAATGTAGCACTTGCATGTCTCGAGTTACTGTATACAACAGTGCAAAAGTAAACGGTTACCCAATCGGTAAATACTGAAACAACGCACACAGACCCACAATCAACACACACTGCCGACAAGAAACAAGCTAAAACATAGGAAAATTACTGGTCCATCTGTAAACTCGAAGACAGCACATATATTTTATTTGATTAAATCAGATTATACTTCTATCTCTGTAAAGCTAAAAATAACAATATGCAAAATGTCGAAAGTATCATCGAAAGATATTTGAGAGTCGAATGAAAGTTGATTTACACTCTTGCTATTCCAAGTTGCTATTAACATTTCTTTATGTTTCTGTTAAGATTACAAAGAAATATCAACTAAAGCTTGTTAATATTTTTCAAATACCGCTGATTTTTTGGACTGGCATCTGTAAACAGTTTCAATCCATTAAGCAATGCAATTTTTTTACCATAAATATTTCATATTGATTACAGAGAACAGATGAAGACTGAGTCATTGTTGATCTCAGATAAGCGTTTACCGTGAGGCTGAGGCTATTTCTTCTGAGTTGCCTTGGGCTGTTCATCTGGCTCATGTTCTGGTAGAGCAGCTCAAACAATGGCAGGTACAGCAGACAGATGCGGGCCTGTTGGTTCTGTCATGAGGTCAATGGTAAATGAATGATTATATCACAGTAGCAGAAACAATGGAAGGCATTGGAAGTCACTTGTCAATAATGATGGCAAGTGTGTTTGCCCTACAGCTTTCAAAAGAACAACATGGACTTTTCAAAAGCTTCCATGATTTTAATAATGCAGGAACAATCTATTTTGACAATTATATGGCTACATATTACACAATAAACGAAAAATGCGAGTTCAAACCTGAAGTTTAGCGTGGTAAATGAATATGACAATGATCATGTATTTGGTTTTGGCGGAATAAATATGCTACTCTGCTGCTGCTGGTGCAGCTATTGCTGTTTTCGCTGCTGCTGTTATTGCTGTCGCTGATATTACTGCTGCTGTTGGTTATTGCTACTGCTGCTTAAATTGCTGCTGCTGTTGATAAGTGCTGCTGCTGCTGTTGATTATTGCTGCTGCTGCTGTTGCTTTTATTGCTGCTGCTTTAATTGCTGATATTGCTGCTGCTTTTGATTATTGCTGTTGCTGCTGTTGATTATTGCTGTTGCTGCTGTTGATTATTGCTGCTGCTGTTGATTATTGCTGCTGCTGCTTTAATTGCTGATATTGCTGCTGCTGTTGGTCATTGCTGCTGCTTCAATTGCTTTTATTGCTTCTGCTGTTATTACTGATTTCGCTGCTGCTGTTGATTATTGCTGCTGCTGCTTTAATTGCTGCTGCTGTTGATAAGTGCTGCTGCTGCTGCTGCTGTTTATTATTGTTGCTTTTATTGCTGCTGCTGTTGATTATTGCTACTGCTGCTTTTATTGCTGCTGCTGTTGATTATTGCTGCTGCTGCTGTTGATTATTGCTGATGCTGATTATTGCTGCTGCTGCTGTTGATTATTGCTGCTGCTGCTGCTGCTGATTATTGCTGCTGCTGCTGATTATTGCTGCTGGTGCAGTTATTACTGATTTCGCTGCTGCTCTTATTGCTGCTGCTGCTGATTATTGCTGCTGCTGCTGCTGATTATTGCTGCTGCTGCTGCTGCTGATTATTCCTGCTGCTGATTATTGCTGCTGCTGATGTTGATTATTGCTGCTGCTGATTATTGCTGCTGCTGATGTTGATTATTGCTGCTGCTGCTGTTGATTATTGCTGCTGCTGATGTTGATTATTGCTGCTGCTGATTATTGCTGCTGCTGATGTTGATTATTGGTGCTGCTGATGTTGATTATTGCTGCTGCTGCTGATTATTGCTGCTGGTGCTGCTGATTATTGCTGCTGCTGCTGTTGATTATTGCTGCTGGTGCTGCTGATTATTGCTGCTGCTGCTGTTGATTATTGCTGCTGGTGCTGCTGATTATTGCTGCTGCTGCTGTTGATTATTGCTGCTGGTGCTGCTGATTATTGCTGCTGCTGCTGTTGATTATTGCTGCTGGTGCTGCTGATTATTGCTGCTGCTGCTGCTGATTATTGCTGCTGGTGCTGCTGATTATTGCTGCTGCTGCTGTTGATTATTGCTGCTGCTGATTATTGCTGCTGCTGCTGTTGATTATTGCTGCTGCTGCTGCTGCTGATTATTGCTGCTGGTGCAGTTATTACTGATTTCGCTGCTGCTCTTATTGCTGCTGCTGCTGTTATTGCTTTTTGTGAGCATGTAAGACACACTGCTGCTGCACGAATAGTATATGAGCATATATGAAATTACCAGTAGCAGATCTATACAGGTAAGGCCTATAAAGGTGGACGGATTCAGAGGAACTTTGAAAGCGTGCTGCAGACTGATACAATTAACACTGACTAACTATTTAAATGGGTTTAGCAAATTACTGGGTTTAGCAAAACTTTTTATCAAAAAATTCTGTATGGTCGTTGCTAAATAGTGTATTTTTTGGGAGAGGGTGGGGGGTGGCTGGGTTGCCTACTGGACCAAAAGTAAAAAGAATCCAAGTCTCTTTCAGTGTTAATATAGTTAACTAAAACTAAATCAATTATTCATAATCAATCAATTATGAATCATTAAAAAACATTTCCGTTATTTGAAATAAAGCTGGAATAAAATAAATTATTAGAGGAAAAGCTTTACATAGAAATGTTAACTTGGCATCTAACTAAAATAAGTATAAGTTTAAATAAAATTGAAATAAAATAAACTAAAGCTAAATAGAAATAATAATACCAATAACAAAATTATTATATAAAATGTAACTAACAAAACTGTACTAAAGACCAAGATTAAACTCCTAGGAAATATTCCTGGAATGATCCGTCCCATATGTTTTTCGAAAGTGGAAGTCATTCTTGTCATTTTGGTGACTAAGTCTAGGCATGTTTTCAAATAAAAAAATCAGCTAAAGGCCACACCATATTAGCTTCTGATTTTCACTGTGTTTTGGAAAATGCCCCATGATAACATTTACAGATGTTCTGGCGACAGTAGAATCACAATGTAAAAAAAAAGAAAAGAAAATGTATTGTTCAGAGCAAACAGATCATGGTGCCTTCTCAAGAAATGCGATTGCAGCAGCAGCTCGAGAGCCGTGTCTGTGGCAACGATCTGGAACTTTAATCTAGATGCACGAAGTCTGGCATTTGCATAACAGACAGATGCCTGGCTGAGGTGAATGCACAATGTGCAGCAGTTACTACTATGGTGACAATGGCATGGACATAACTCGAGGATTTCTTTGTATTAATGTAGGTCACCCATCTTGAAAAAAGAAATAATGCAAATGTCACACATTTCAATCACATCAACCTGCTTATTCATTGTGGTCGTCTCAAAAGCCTTCCTGTGCATGACTTCCTGTAAGTGATACAGGAAGTGTACAGGAATGCTTAACTACACTTACTGTCCAGTAGCAACCAAAAGTGATTTTTGAAGTTTGATTAAACCATTAAAATATGAGGAAAATGTTTTTATTAAATATATTAAATAAAGGAAGAACAAAACCAAACTTGGTTAAGGTATTTATCAGACACAAATATTTGGGGGTGAAAAGGCAAACTGCAGATACAGGTTTAATTTTTCTACGCAAACAAAAAAACATACTGTATATACAAAATCAGTATATAAACACAATCCCTCTTGTTTTTGCATGTGTTCATAATTTCTTTGTATGATAGCCCGGCCAAAAATTATGTACGTACAATTTGTCATGTTTCATTGCGTAATAACAAATAAAACAACTGACTCCAAGCACAACAAAGCAATATGCTTACAAAATTTTTAAATCATATAATAATATTTTAATAAAGGGTGAAGATGTCAATTTTCCATCACCTTTGGCCAGTGCTGTATTTGTGGTGTTTATTATTTATTAATAAATTAATATAAATTAATTTACTTTGTAAATTCCAAGCTGAATTAAATTGAATATTACATTTATAAAAGCGTGATATCATTCTGTTTATTAAGTGCGGGCTGCAGTTTTGTTGTCTGCAGCTTTAAATGCTCGAGCTCTGAAAACAGGATGGATTCTGATTGGCTGAATGTTTTTTATCGTTCATCAGTTAGAAAAAAAAAATATTCTGAAACTGATTCCAATGACATTGTTTATCTGCGCCATTAACGTTGTGGTCTGCTATTCTTTTATATTTAGAATGATATCAAGAACTATATCTTTATCGTTATCGTTCTTGGCGTGAACAGGCCTTTAGTAAACAACTAATTACCGTAATTCCTCAAATAAAAACCGGTATTCAAATAAACGCCGGGCCTCTGATAGTGGCCGGGTGCGTGATCAACGCGGACAAATAAAGGCCGGTCTCAAATTAAGGCCGGGGGAAAATTTGTGTGGATAATCTCCTAAATGCCTTTCATTGAAGAGATGTTCCACCTGTCCACTTCATGCGTGTTCTGTGATCTGATCGTGAAAAGACCATGTATAAATGCCATCCGAAGCGCATTCGAGACAATTTAAATCCGATCGCTCAAACCACTTCTTCAGGAGGAGATCTGAGACGAGATTCCAGACGAAACTGCACACGTGTAAATCAAATGCATCTGATTGTTGAAACCACGCATCTAAATTTTACTCCTCACAAAAACGCTAAAAAATAAAAGTGTGAGAGCGTGTCATAGGCTATGTAATGTTATAGCAAGATGTGACAACGCTACTGCAACACGCATCACGGCAGCTGAGCATCTATTCATAAAGCCAACGTGCAAACTATTGCAAATTAAAGTGAAAGTAAGTCGCAGACAATTCTCCTCATCATTAAAAGTAAAGAAACGAAATGATCTTACCAGGGTTGTTGCCGCTCTCTCTTATTGCGGTCTTTTGATTTAGAAATTAGCTGATCTATCAAATGCAGCTCATATCTGTTGCTTTCGGTGACGTGCACTCCATTAAATCTGCATATAGCTTGGGAATTGAAGATTTATATCCGTTTTGCGAAAACGCATTTGTGAGCAGATTTAAGAAGAATTGTTTTGATAAATCAGATAGTTTTCCGATCTGAGAAAACACATGAAGTGGCCAGGTGTAAACATCCCTTAATATGCATTCAAGTTCATCGTAACGTACAGCCAATAAATGGTAGTAGACAATAGATGTAACACGGATATAATTTAGTGCTGCTAGTGTAACGGTCTTTTCAACAACTTTATTGAAAACGAAATTGTCTTGAGGAGCATGGAACCCAGACAGAAATTTGATTTAGATTTTTTTAATATAAAGGCCTGCCTCTAATAAAAGCCTGCTTCAAATAAAAGCCTGTTACCTTCTGCAGTTTAGGTAAATAAAGGCCCCGGCTTTTATTTGAGGAATTACGGTAATCCAATAGTGCAAAACAAAAGACTGATAGAGACTGCCAGTGCCGGTGAGTCTGAAACTAGACCAAGACTGCAGGGGAACAATCGCACTCGGACTGCAGCAAACATGCCCAGTGTGAAACCCCCCTAACACTAACGTTATTAAACAGTTATGTAAAGCTGCATATGCAAAACAGCAGTCCTCCTTCTAGGGTCAAAGAATGACACTCTTCAATTCAGCAGCAGCAGCAGCAGCAGCAGGGACAGGGCAAACAGGAAGTGAAATGAAACAAGTTTGTACGCTTGCATAACTTACCTTAAAAGCATTGTATCTGTCATCTATGGCGTGTTTGATCATGAGGTTCTTGAGGGTGGCCACAGCCAGCTGTCTGATCTCTGGGCATCCCTGGAGACCATCAGCCACCTCTCGCAGAAGCAGACCCACCAGGAAATGGTTCTTACAGTAGTCCTCGGTCAGGCTGTACTCCAAACTCTGATCTGAAACATATCCTTTGAGGGTCAGTAATGTTCTGGTAATATTTCATTTGACATTTGTCATAATCTTTTTTGCAATCTGTGTGGCCTTTTAGTAGAAAGTATCAAGCAACACTTTTATTTCATGCATCTTAAAGACGCAATACTTTTAAAGATGCATATATGCAAATGGTACTTAACATCCAGGTGTAACAGGTAACTCCTGTGTTAAGTCACTGACGTCTGTGATTGTGAAAAGGCATCCAAACGGAAAGGCCGTGTCTATAGTTTAATGATTAAAAGTGTTTTTCTGAAAAGCTGACTTCACTGCATTCCAGACATCACACAATAACAGAAACAGAAACCAAAGAGTGACAGAAAAACCTTGTGTTTAATTCAACTGCATTTCTTTGTTAGAAAACCAGTCATGCAAATTCTAAATAAATCCTAATAATCTCTAACAATGGTGACACGATTTTCCCCCAGAGCTCAAGGAAGTTCATGTTTTCCTCATCCTCATGTTTCTTCAGTCATGCATGCTGTTACACAAATTCAGTTACACTTAAAGGGATAGTTCGGCCAAAAATGATATTTAAACCATGCATTACTCACCCTCAAGCCGTTCGAGATGCATATGTCAATCTTGTTTCAGACGAACACATTTTCAGTTATTTTAGAAAATGTCTTAGACCCTTCAGTGGATATAATGTGAAGCAATGGGGTCCACCTCCTTCAAGTCCCAAAATCTGCATACATCCTTCACAAAAGTAATCCATCCGGCTCCAGGGGGATAAACGAAGGCCTTCTGAGGGTAATCCGTGCGGTTTTGTCCTAAAAATATACATATTTAAAACTTTATAAATGAAAATATCTGACTTCCGGCAACGATCGACGCGCGTGCGTTCACGCGCTTTCGTGTTTTGTTTTGCTCTGCTCTCTGGCTGCGCTGGCGCGTTCGTTCTACGTCACAACAGTTCCTACTCTACGTCTTACCTCGTACACCGACTTCCATCACCCGTGAACGCGCGTCGATCGTTGCCGGAAGTCAGATATTTTCATTTATAAAGTTTTAAATATGTATATTTTTAGGACAAAACCGCACGGATTACCCTCAGAAGGCCTTCGTTTATCCCCCTGGAGCCGGATGGATTACTTTTGTGAAGGATGTATTCACATTTTGGGACTTGAAGGAGGTGGACCCCATTGCCTCACATTATATCCACTGAAGGGTCTAAGACATTTTCTAAAATAACTGAAAATGTGTTCGTCTGAAACAAGATTGACAGATGCATCTCAAACGGCTTGAGGGTGAGTAATGCATGGTTTAAATATCATTTTTGGCCGAACTATCCCTTTAAGGAAAATGTTTAAATAATCTTTACACGGCGCGAAGCGGATCAGTGAACAAACAGTTCAGTCAGCCAGTTCTTTTTGAACTTCACTAAACGAATAAGAGTTCAGTTCACTCGGACTCAGCGGTTCTCTAGGCACTCAAAAGTTTGGGGTGAGTACGATTTTTTTTTAAAGAAATACTTTTACTCTGCACTGACGCATTAAATTGATCAAACATTACATTATTACAGACATTTATAATGTTACAAAATAATTCTACTTCAAACAAATGCGGTTCCTGGAAAATAATCATGGTTTCCACAAGAAACTAAGCAGCCAAACGATTTTCAACATTGATAATAATATAAGGAATGTTTCTTGAACAGGAAGGATCTGAAGGATCATGTGACACTGAAGACTGGAGTAATGATGCTGAAAATTCAGCTTTGCATCACAGAAATAAATGACATTTTAAAATGTATTCAAATATTGAAGAAAACAGTTGAAATTGTAATAATATTTATAATAATGACCCCAAACTTTTGAACTGTATCGTATGCCATTTGTACTACGTCTACAGCGCTTTAAAGGCACAGTATGTAAGTTTCGCTGCTAGAGGTCGCTTATTCAAAACAATAACTGAAGTCGAAGCTTGATAGCGCTGTGAATGAGCGTGGAATCATGGGAATTGTTGTCTTCACCTCCACAGCCTATGGAAAGCAATCTGACAGGACTTAGTATAGTACTGAACTAATGCATTGAAGTTTATTAACGTTACCGTGGTATGAAGCAGGGCGAGGCAGAGAGACTGGGACATTTTACGTTGCTGTTTTTATTATGCTTATATGCTGCAGTCGGCCACTGCCACTGCGGTTTATGTTTATTTTACAATTACAAGTTACGTTTAACATCCGCCTCCTTGACATCATTTTATCTAATTCTAGTGAAACAGCCGCAAGTGCTGAATTACTGCTTATAAATGTCACTTTATCTGACTAATTAATTATGCGGTAACACAGATCTGTTTTATTTGGTCAAACCAATCATACTAAATATACATTTGAGTGTGTTGAAAGTTATGTTTACGTTACTCCGTGCGTTCGCTATGACCGGGGTTTTCAAAGTGGGGGCCACAGCAAGTAAAAAAAAAAAAACACAAAAAAAGTAACCCCCGTAAAAAACGTACAAATATTTATATTATTATGAGTATTGTTATGAAATAGCATTATAATAATTTGTTATCGCACAGCCTATCTGAACATTGTACTTTTAATTCTAATCTTTTAGAGATGCACCGATTGATCAGCTGGTGACCGGAATTCGCCGATTTTCACGTGATCGACCATGACAAATGTCAAATGCACTCGGGCGCCGCATGATTAACATCAACATCAGCATCCCACGTGCACACGGAACGCACATGTAGGAAACCTCGTGAATTACGGCCGTTTCACACCGCAAGCGCGAGCAAGCGTCGCGTGAGCAGCAGTGAAGAGGGGGTTTCGGCGCTGAGTCTATTTTTAAAGTGAATTTAATTTAAATGTACCCATTTAAACGTCAGTTTGGGTAAAAGTATATGGTGTTTTACAAAAAAAAAAAAAAAATAGAAAATAAATATTTGTGTGTGCTGTAAAGTGGTTAGAAAAATCGGCAGGTATCGGAAGGTCAAACAAATGAAAAATTGTAATCGGCCAAGAAAATTGTAATAGGTGCATCTCTATAATCTTTCTGATTGTCTGGTATCAAACACCATCACATAATCTGATGTTCACCAAGATGTTTTATTTATTTCTACATTTGCCGTAGTATTGTCGATGGGTTCAATAACACATCCCGCAAAAGTATTATTGAACCCTGGCCAGAACCTAGTGGTATTTGTAAGGCCTTGTCATGGAAAAGTTTGGGAACCCCTGCGCTATGAGACACTTGTTGTACATTTTAGCAAGCCAGATTGATATTAGAATATCATATTAATAAAAGCAGGATGACTTGTAGTGCTTAATGGCATGCAATTGATTTTTAAAATGCTGCATTATTGTTACTACAAATAAAGCTCTTTCTGATTTTGCTATGTTAGCCACTTGACAGAATAGTGTCTCTGAGATACAAACATGTTACTCGCGGTAAATCAAGAAAACAAGAGATTCAAACAATAAGACTAACCATGTTGAGCTTTATAACAATGATTCATTTTCTGTCAATAAAGGAATCCATGTCGAATAAAACACGTAATATATTAAAGGGTTTTTGGTGTTTTCATGGATTCTAAGCAAGTACAACTAGAACTTGAGGGTAAAGCGGATGGAAATAAGTCCTGGACTTTATTGTGTTTTTATCCTTGATTGTATATGATGCCTTTTTTTTTGTTTCATGTGTAAGGCATTCTTGATACAATTAAATAAATCAAATCAAATCTAATCAAAAGCGGATATGACGTCACTGATGGGTGACGCATTGACACGAGCCGTTAAACTAGTTAAAATAGCTGATTTCTCTGGATTTAAACATTGTTGGAAATATTAGGATAGTGCAAGTACACAAGTCAACAAAATGGTTTTTGCATATTTTAATAAAAAAATCTTACATATTGTGCCTTTAAGGTGGCATCTGTCATTTTAGCAGCTTAACAGCACTGGTCACTGTGAACTCTTATGGAATGGAAAATATCTTATGCTTTTTGTTTCAAAGAATGTCATTTGGTTTTGGAAAAACATGAAGGCAAGTAAATAATGAAAACCTTGCATTTTTGGAAAACCAATCCCATTAAGATAATTTCTATTCCCTGTAATCAGAATTGAAAACAGAACAGCCACATTTCCTGTACAACACTACTAATAGAAATCAGATTACGACAAGTGCACACAAGATGTTTCCGCACTCATTCTGAACGTACAGTATTAAACTACACTTTAGAGAGCAAGTGAAGACAGAACATGACAGACAAATGCAGTCAAGTGTAACAGCAACAAACTCAGACAGCATGAAACACGGCCCTTTAAACTTCTATAATGTAACACAATCCCAAAAATCCTCTGTCACAACCCACAGTCATTTAATTTCAACAGACCAAAGCAAATATGCAATGCTTGGTGACAGAAAAAGCGAAAATGTGAAATGCAGTTAGACAGTGATTTATGAGTGATGCTGGAGCGTAGCAAGGCAATTAGTGGGGTTATCAGGACGATAATCTGGCGACTGGAAGTGCATTGGCATTGGTCGGCATCACCTACCTACGACGCCGAAACACTCCGCCGCATACGAAATAAAATCTGAAATAATGAATAAAGGAAGCAATCATGCAGGATTGCCATCAACACTGGTGGGAGTGAAGCTGTGAGGGTGTGTGGATGCGTCTGGGATGAAATCCTGCCTCTCTAATAGGGTTGGGAATCGGAAATCAGATACTTAAGGGCAGGAATTGATTACTTGTTATACACACACCCAAAACGTGCGCACAGAGAGCCGCCTCTCATACTGAATAGTGCATGATACTGAGTTCTCTTTCACGTCTTTTTGCACTTGAACGGACAAATACACACAAAAATACGTCAAATATCCTCGTAAAAACTGTCGGTTATGTCTTAAGTGACAAAGAAAGCGCAAAGTTGACAAAGAAAACGCACGTGTATCAGTATATTGGATCCGTGCAGCTCTTAAAGCGACAGCAGCCTAATACTCCTGCTGCCGTCTATAGCATTAAACAACAAAAGACAAAGAGAACATTCACTCGCTGTTCTTGACTGAAAAACCTTTGTAACTATATTTGTTATGTATATTTTATTTATAAAGCAACATCTGATTACAGTTTCTGAATACCTGAAAAGCTTAAAACAATGTTTATTTCAATCGTATTGTTGTTCAGTCGTGTGGTTTTTACTTCTCTTTAATAATACTTAAAATGTATATTAGTTAGGCTAGTTGTTTTTGCTATGGTATTTTTAACCATAGGCAAATGTTCCTTGTGTTAGTGTTCTTTAGCCTGTTGATTTTTGTTCATGGTATTCAGCTACAATCAAATGTTTTGCAATAAGACTTAGAATAAATGTGAAAGATTTCTAAGTTGTTGTTTTTTACCTTATTGGAATCAAAAGTAGGAATCGATAAGAATCGGAATTGATGAGCAGAATCGTTAAAAATTCAAACAATACCCAACCCTACTCACTACAGTATATACTGCATACTTCCTTTAAATTTTCCTAAAGTTGGTATTGCATTATACACTGATAAACACTTTAAACATCTATCTTGCATGTTTAATTAATCTTGCATGTTTGTAAAATGTTTTTGCAAATTTTGCTTTTTTATTCAAACTTGGCAATTTTGGTGGCCTGATCAAATAATGAGTTAAAAAAAAAGTTCAGGTATATTCATTACAATGGAAATCTAAGCACATTATGGGATCGGTTTGGGGTCGGTAAGATTTTCTTAAGAGATTAATACTTTTATTCAGCAAGGATGCAATAAATTGTTTAAAAGTGACAGTAAAGACATTTATAATGTTACAAAAGATTTCTATATCAAACAAATGCTGTTCTTTAGAACGTTCTATTCATCAAACAATCTTCAAAAAACTGTCATGGTTTCCATAAAAATATTAAGCAGCACAACCATTTTCAACATTGAATATAATAATAAATGTTTCTTGAGCAGCAAATAAGCAAATTAGAGTGATTTCTGAAGGATCATGTGACACTGAAGACTGGAGTAATGATGCTGAAAATTCAGCTTTACCATCACTGGAATAAATGACATTTTAAACTATTCTGAAAAAAACTTTATTTTCATATTTTCAATTGTAATAATATTTCACAATATAACTGTTTTTAATCAAAATAAACACAGCCTTTGTGAGCATAAAAGACTTCTTTTAAAAAGCATAAAAAATCTTACGGACCCCAAACTTTTAAATGGTAGTGTACAAACTGAGCTAAGTATATGGGTGAAAATCGAAAAATTAGAATATCGTGCAAAAGTTCATTTATTTCAGTAATTCAACTGAAAAGGTCAAACTAATATATTATCTAGACTCATTACATGGAAAGTGAGAGATTTCAAGCCTTTATTTGTTATAATTTTGATGATTATGGCTTACTGCTATGAAAACCTTTTCACAATATTCTAATTTTGAATTTGGGGTTTCCATAAGCTAAGCCATAATCATTCATACGGTTCCGAATTCAGCATCAGTGAAAAGAATGAGAGGTCATAATTTGTCTGAACTTCATCTGAACTGCGTTTGTGGTGTGACAGTCAGTGGAATAGTAAAATATATCAAAAATATGTTACTTTAAGGGAGTGATCCATGCTGACTGACTGAAGGTAGTAGTATAAAGAGACTTTTTTTTAGTTTCCAATTAGAAATGCCAAAACTGATAAACTCACGACAGCCATTATACGTGTTATAAATGAATTTTTTTATATTAGTAGGGGTTAAACGGATCGTTACGGACCAGCCCCCACGGTTCGGCACGCATATGATTCGCGTACTAATTTCAAGTTTAACCGCCATAGTCTGAAAGTTTATAATTTGTATGTGCCTTTGTCTTGCTGGTTTACACATTCAATAGATTTTAAACCATTCCAGCGCTAGAAGAGGCAAAGGAGAATTTTATTCAGTATTCACACGCTGTTATCTATATCTATTATCTATATCTATCTGTTATCTATACCCTGTGAAGGCCTCATCGACACGACAGCCATCGGCACTGACCCTCAACAAACTCGTCTCCATACCGGCGTGATGACTCCGACTTCCAACCAGATGGAACTGGATTAATATTCTGAATGTTCTGATCCAATCTGACTTCTGACCTGTAATGCTGCCTGGATCATAATCATACACTGAGGAGAACTGGCCCCCGACTGAGCCTGGTTTCTCCCAAGGTTTTTTTCTCCATTCTGTCACTAATGGAGTTTTGGTTCCTTGCCACTGTGGCCTTGGCTTTTGGCTTGCGTAGTTGGGGACATTTAATATTCAACAATATTATTGATCTGCCTTACTTAAGGTGGACGATGACGCAATTTTCTTCTAGAAACAAACTTTGCTGTATTATTTTCATGTTATCACTGTGAAGTTGCTTTGATACAATCTGTATTGTAAAAAGCGCTATATAAATAAAGGTGACTTGACTTGACACACCCGAAGCGCGCACACACAGAGAGAGGCGCATTTCAGATTTGATTCCTCTTTTGCGTCTCCTTGCACTTGGATGGACACACACACACACACACAAAATGATGTCAAAATATCCGTCTCTGCAAGTATTCTCGTAAACACAGTCGGTTATGTTTCAAGAGAAAATAAAAAGAGAAGGACGTATCATTATTGGACCCGTGCATTCGGTTTTAAAATGACTATAATTGAGTCTATAATTTAAATAAAGTTTATAGCAGCCTATAAACACCAGCTGTTGTCTATATGTCATTAATGCTAAAGGGTTAGTTCACCCAAAAATGAAAATTAAGTCATTAATTACTCACCCCCATGCTGTACCAACCCCATAAGACCTTCGTTCGTCTTCGGAACACAAATGAAGATATTTATGATTAAATGTGACAGCTGGATCACTCATCCATAGGCTCCCTAAGGGAATGAATCCTGACGCCCAGAAAGTCAATGAAGAAAATGTTTAAATATTCCATGTCACAACAGTGGCTCAACTATAAGTTTATCAAGCGACGAGAATACTTTTTGTGCGAAAAAAACAAACAAAAATAACGACTTTATTCGACTATTCCTTTTCTTCCTTGTAGGCCTGAAACGAGACTTCGAGAGATTTCCACGACGCGCACGCGCGAGAATTGCGATCTCCTTCAACTACTTCAGTTCAGTTCTCGCGCGTGCGCGTCGTGGAAATCTCTTGAAGTCTCGTTTCAGGCCTACAAGGAAGAAAAGGAATAGTCGAATAAAGTCGTTATTTTTGTTTGTTTTTTTCGCACAAAAAGTATTCTCGTCGCTTGATAAACTTATAGTTGAGCCACTGTTGTGACATGGAATATATAAACATTTTCTTCATTGACTTTCTGGGCGTCAGGATTCATTCCCTTAGGGAGACTATGGAGGAGTGATCCAGCATGGGGGTGAGTAATTAATGACTTAATTTTCATTTTTGGGTGAACTAACCTTTTAATCAAACTACAAAACACAGCTTTAACAAAGATTAATCTATATTAAATTTATACAGTGAACAGTGTTATTTTACATTTAATTATTACATTTCTGTACCTGAATAGTAACAGTAAGACCTTACTTTATTTGTAACATTGTTATATTTTATATATCTATGCTTGTATTGACTGTTCACTTGCCTTTAATAATGTTTGAACATTTTTAGTTCGGCTAGTAGTTTTTGTTGTGGTTTCAGAGTACTTAAAGTGTGCTTTAAGTGATAAATGGAAAGCAAAGTCCATTTATTTTTCAGATTTATTTTTCAAATTTTAAAACAGGAATTGTTTTTTTCGTGACGATCAGATTGTTAACTGCTGGTCCATGTGATAATTATGTCACGCATAAAATACAAACATTATAATAATAATAATAATAATGCATTTTATTTAATGGCGCCTTTCATAACACCTAGGTCACCTCACAAGCAATAGAAAACATTAGCTTTTCAATCATCAATCTCTCAAACATGTTTTTTTATCAGATATTTAGTACTATTAATTGCAGATTAATAATTTGCACCATATCAATGCATGTGCATTCCAAGGACAGTCTACTCTAGACGGCCGTGACACACGGTATTTGCAAGTCAAAATAAGTTATGCATGATGTTATGACAGAAACCCTCTGTGATATCAACAACAGCACAGAAGGTGAGCACAGCGAAGCTATTCCAGAAAAACATTATGACTCACACACACATCAACTAGATGTCTGTTGAGAAAGTCCTCACAGAGAAGTCAATCTCTTAAGAATCAAAACGGAAAAATATCAACTCCCTATGAATGCCAAATTGGTTTGACGAGATAAAGGCAACGAAGCATGAGAGCTGTACCTGCCAAAGCAAACAGGACACTTCTCAATGAAGAATTAAGGAGATTAAATATGTAAAATGACCTAAAACAGTTTTTTTCAGATCAGCAAGAAAAATATATTTTGGTGGTGCACCCCCCCCCCCCCCCCCCCCCCCCCCCCCCCCCCCCCCCCCCCCCCCACGATCCATGACTCAAAAACCGCAATATGATCCAAAACCGTGAGTTTTGTGATCCGTAGAACCACTAGTGTTTAGGGAAAACGTATTCTGATCAAATTAGATGTTAAGCTTAGATGTCATCACTCCCCATTTCATGACGCTTGAATTCCTGTGTAGCTCAGTTTTCAGGTTCAAGTAACATGGCGTGAGGAATGGCGCTACTAGCAGATCTGAATGTGGTGAAGTCGTTAGACTGGAATGAGGGGAGGATGAGGGCAGGGTAAAGCCATGGCAGTCACAATGATAGGGTGGAGACACCTACCCTGCACTCGCTGCAACTTGGTTCGGCCGAACGCCATGGGCAGGTTAAGAGGAATGTAGTGCTCGTGGTTGCACACCGTCATGAGAAAATCGAACTTCATCTCTGTAAGCACCTGTAAATATTGGACATAAAACTGATGAGTGAGTTGCTGGAGAAGTTGGTTTAGATATATAGATGTGTACCAGACAGATAAGAGATTTATCGCAAAAGCGCATCTGACAAGCTAAACGCCTAAATTCACGTCCTAGTTGTTACTAACAGACAGTTAAGTACAAATTAGGGAGGCCAATATTACAATTCTGGCTGGTACGATATTACAGTAATTGTTTTTATGTAATGGCTGACAAACAATAAAGTGCCAATATTTTGTAACATTTTGTCCAAATTAAAAATAAATAAATGACTGAAAACAAAACTTTTTTTTTTATTAGTTTTTAGTTAGAATTAAGAATGTAAAAAAACGGATGTTCATTTGGAGATTTGCTGAAAATTATATTTAACAGTGTCATTTAAATGAAATATTATTAAACTATTAGAATTCATTTTTAAATATCATCTTCGCGTGAGCTAATATTAACTAAGGTAATCTAAACAGAACTATAGTGGAAATTAACATGTACAATTAAATCAAGTATCAACCGATACAACAAATAAAAATAAAAAGATAGTATACACTGTGCTCCCCTGATGTTTCTTATCATTAACAAGCAAAAAAAAACAAAACAAAAATAAAACAGAACAACGACAGTGCTATATTCTCAAATTTCAGTGATAACTGCAATACTCATACTTTCCATAAATATTTGGAAAAAATGCTTTGGAAAAACTGGTTTATATGAAAAGCATAGTAACACTATTTTACAGTGTCCTTGTTAAACATGTTACATGTAGTTACTATATTAATTCTAAACTATAACTTGTACATAATTACATGCAACTAACGTTAACCCCACACGCTTATCCTAATCTTATAGTAAATATGTGCATTCCAAGGACAGTCTAGACGGCCGTGACACACGGTATTTGCAAGTCAAAATAAGTTATGCATGATGTTATGACAGAAACCCTCTGTGATATCAACAACAGCACAGAAGGTGAGCACAGAGAAGCTATTCCAGAAAAACATTATGACTCACACACACATCAACTAGATGTCTGTTGAGAAAGTCCTCACAGAGAAGTCAATAAGAATCAAAACGGAAAAATATCAACTCCCTATGAATGCCAAATTGGTTTGACGAGATAAAGGCAACGAAGCATGAGAGCTGTACCTGCCAAAGCAAACAGGACACTTCTCAATGAAGAATTAAGGAGATTAAATATGTAAAATGACCTAAAACAGTTCATTTTGACATGGTTTCATTATGAGTTGTGTGAAGAAAAGTAAAGTCACTGCATTGTATGGCAGAATTGAATGGTCATGATACTAATGTTACTGTGAAGACCACCGGGTTGTGGCGGCAATTAGATTGATCAATTAGTGTCAGTAGCATTGCTTTGACCGTGTAATGGAGTTGAATCTTTTTTGCCTACCTTTGGATCTTTCAGGCTGAAGCCACACATGTAGTCATTTATCAAACTGAAAGCAAACCCTCTGTTCATAAACGTTAGGCAGCGCTGTGCAGGGAAAGACAGAACAACATAATGCCAATCAGTGAGTTCATGAGAAAAATCAATTACAAATCAAATAAATATAATACAATTAAATAACGAGTGAAATAACACATGAATCATATTATATACAAGCAATTTTGTTTGGTAAAACTCTATTATCAGGACTCTATTATTTGATCTTGAATGTTAGCCAGACATTCAGTGAAATCTATCTTGGCTTAATGAGTGATCCATTATTCATAGTGAATACTGGTAGCAGAGAAACTGTACAAATATTTACATAACACACACTTATGCTGACCAAGCCCACATGTTGAACACACTTCAAATGATGTCTATTAATAGATTACTTTAGTAGTTCCTTAAATAAATCACTAATTATGGGTAATTGCTCCAGGAGACTTGAATGTTAATATCAGTAATATTTTATTGAAAGAAAAAAAATTTTTTTTACTGACACATCAACCTCATTTCCTCAATTCAGTTTAATTATTAGTCTAAAGGGCATTTGGAAGCTACGACTAACGTTACAGTAGAATATCAGACTATCAGAACATCTTGTGCTCATTTTAAAGAACATATACATAATGCAGTTCAAACTATTAAAATATTAATATTAAAATGACTCAATCTTAACTTTAGACCTGACCCTAATGAAGCGCTTAAGAGTAAAGAACATTATGCAAGGTATGCAGAGACTGCGAGTTTCATATAAAAACGTAATATATATGTATATATATATATAGTATTTAAAAACAAAAACAAAAAGATTGAGGTCCACTAATTTGATTTAAAACAAAGCAAAAATAGCAGTATAATATTATTACAATTTAAAATAGCATTTATGTTTTTAATTGAATTAATTTGCTGATTTGGTGCTCAAGAAACATTTCTCATTATTATCAATGTTGAAAATGGTTGTCCTGTTCACCTCATTATGGCACTAAGAGCTAGGCCTGCCCTTAACTCAAGCACTAGAATCTCAGGCCAGTTGCATAAACTGCTCAGACTAGTCTAAGACTTAAGTCATATATTTTTTTTTTCTTTAAGATTGGTTATAACTTCTTCTAAGTATGTTACATAAGTTATAGTAACAACATGAACCTAAAAAGACTGGTTACCCCTTGGATAGCTGTTAATTGGTCACACTAGTTCTTAAGATTCAGTCTTCACACAGTGAGTGTGTTTATGCAACTGGGCCCTAGGGCCTAACATAGCTAGCCATTATGTAAAGACAGTGTCTTAAGTTCTAGTGTGACCCACAACCAGTTAGTCCAGGGTAGTCAGTCTTATTTAATTTTCATTTCATTTTATTAAGCACTTTTACACAACTGGTCGTTGAACAGAGTGCTGTACAAGAATGGAGACAAAAAACACAACATACAAAACCACACAGACGTTTACGCCACAGTTAAGTGACTAAAATAAACAGCTCAACTAGAAAACCCACAAGAACAGCTACTATACCTCCTTAAATGCTAAATCTAGAAGATATTCCATTAGCTTTTGTTTAAAAACAGTTAATATAGGTTCTAATCTAATAGAAATGGGTACGTCATTCCAGAGTTTTGGGGCAATCGCTACAAAAGCTCGATCTCCGCTTCTCCGTTTAGTTCTAGAAGTCGTTGAAACCAGCTGGTTAGCTGACCTTAAAGACCGTTTCGATTCATATTTCTTAAGTCTTAGTTTTCGGTAATCAAATTAGGCTAATCTATGTTTTTATGTAACTGACTTAAAAAAAGCTATGAACCGTCTTAAAGAAAATAAATTGATGCCTAACTTGTAAGACTAGTCTTAGAGGTTTGTGCAACCGGCCCCTGGTCTTATTCAAATACTCCAGCTTCAGGCCCGACCTTAATGAAGCTGGCCAGGCTGAAGTTGACGCATCGGGCCTCCTCGGGGATCTCCACATAGCGGATAGTGATGTGAGGCATGATTGACAACAGCAGAGACTGCAGCGCTTGGTGGAATGATTCTGGAAACCTCTGTGCTCGCGGCATCTGTAGGGAATGCAGGTGGTTTCATATGATTAACCATCACATAGCAATGCTATGAACGCTCCACAGTTTCAGTGGTTACAGCAAATGTTCATTTGTAAGCGAAGTTTTATCGGATTTCATGTCAGTTGTTAATATCCCAGATTCCCACACGGAAATTCAATTATAACAAAAGAGAAAACAGTCACGTGAGCGTGTGTTATGCAATCCATTGTGCTGAAGGCATGTAAGAACAACAGACTTCACACACTGGCCCTCGATTGGCATAACGTGAGACACAGTTTCAGTTACGCCAATAGGATCCAATGGCATGTCAAATAGGTCTGAACATGTTTGGAAAGCTGAAACAGTTAAACACACATTGTACATGCAAAAGAACACTTAATGTCAACAGTGCAGTACATTCCAGCTTGTGCTTTGTATGTGTTTACGAGTTCATAGTGTGTGTGTGTGTTTTACACTTTTTAAGAATGAGGAAGTTAACCGCTTTCTGTGTACAAATGCAAAAGTTGAAAACATCCTGCTCGACAACCCAGGATTATTAACATCCAGCTAGTATTTACCTGATGATGATGATGATGATGATGATGACGAGAAAGAAAAGGAAGTGGAAAGGAAAGCCCTTTGTATTCTTCTCGTGTTTAAACAAATGGTCGTTAATTGGTAATTATTTTAAAGAGATAGTTCACCCAAAAATGAAAATTCTGTCATTAATTAATTACTCACCCTTGTGTCGTTCCAAACTTGAAAGACCTTCATTCATCTTCGGAACACAAATAAAGATATTTATGATGAAATCTGAGAGGTTTCTGAACCAGCCATAGGCCAAAATATCTATTTGTGTTCCGAAGATAAATGAAGATCATGGCAGAAATTAAATTTTTGGGTGAACTAACCCTTTGCTAGATGCGTGGCTGTCAATGGAGGGACCGAAATCTCTCAGATCTCATTAAAAATATCTTCATTTGTGTTCCGAAGATGAACTAAAGTCTTACGGGTTTGGAACGACATGAGGGTGAGTAATTAATGACAGAATTTTTTTTCCCCGCGTGAACTATCCCTTTAAAGTAAGTACTTTGTGAAATTGTATCTAAAACATGTGAATGGATTATACTAACTTTCATTCTGTTGCCGTCCTGGAGGTGCTGTGCCATTGACTTGGCCACGGTTTCAAAGAAGAACCAGGAATACTGTAATAAAGACAAAGAGAGAGAGAGAGGATTTAATACAATAACACAGAGGAATGTCGAAAATATGTGCAAAATACACATTTTATATACAGATATAATACCACAAACCAAATTATACATAAACACTACCATTAAAAAATTTGGAATAATTCAGTTTTTTTTTTTAAAGATTTTGAAGGAGGTCTCTTATGCTCACCAAGACTGCATTTATTTGATCAAAAACACAGTAAAATAGTAATATTGTGAAATATTATTACAATTTAAATTGACTGTTGAATTTAATCCAGTCTTCATGTCACATGATTCTTCAGAAATCATTCTGATATGCTGAAAACATCAATGTTGAAAACAATATATGTGTATATGGCTAATTGGTTTGCAATGTAGAGTTAATATGCAAAAACACAATTTTTAGGGGAGTTAAAATAGTTTTGAATGAAGTGTTTGCTTTTGTGTGAAGTTTTGCATGTTGCGTGCATGTTTTGTGTGTAGAGTTTAGAGAAAAGGAGTCATAGTTTCGGAAAATTATGTGTAAGCAAGCAATTAACAAAAATATGTAATGCATCTAAAATGAATAATAATACAAATTGTAAGTATATATGAAGACTTCAGATGCAAAAGCCTCTAAGTCCGTCTAAAGTTTTAGTTTAATATTAACATTTTTTTTTTTATCAGGCTCCTATGTATATGTTTTTACACAAGTACCGGCATTTCTGAATGGGCTGAAGCTGGGATTTAGTGAGTTTGAAGTGAAAGTATTTGATGAACGTATACTATGTACTGAGAGCATTCACTTGATATTATTATCTCATTTTTGACAGAGGTGGCTTTTAGAGGCTTTTGGATCGGAGGTCTTCAAATATAAATACTGTTTATACAATAGCACAAGATAATCATGAAAGTAATACAAAGTGAAAGTGAACTGCATTGCTGAAACTAAGTACTTCAAGTAAAATCTGTTCTCAGTTATCTAACTGTGTAACAGCAAATTCCCTAAAACTTAGTTCTAAGGAAGCTCTGAGAATTGATTTCCAAAAAAATGTGTCCTTAAGGAGACTTTAAGGAGGTGCTTAGTCTGTATGAGAAAAGGAGGGTATATTCGTTCAATTACACTGAGGTAGTCCAGTGGTGTTAAATAAATGAAAGTGGCTCATGTTATTTGGGTGTGTGAACGATGACATCATGATCATTATTTATATGAATCAACCCACCGATTCCTCAGAACTTAGACGGCAAACCTCAATTCGGAAGTGAATCCAAAGGACAGAAAATAAAAACAGCAGCGCCACCTGCTGTGCAAATAGGTCACATTCAGCATAACTGAACAAATTTGTCACCTTGAGGAGTTTGTTGCAGGTGTTCGAGTCTGCAGTTTGTTTGAGGATGGCAGTCACCGCTGTAGCCAAAACTTCATGTGTCGTCACAGAGTTTTCTGAAGATGCGTTGTTGATCCGAAACACGTACTGCAAAAGAAAAAGGTGGTTCAAATTCCTAATTTTTTTTATTGCGGCTTAATGACCACGGTAAATTGTGGGTCCCATGGCCAAACCTGTTGAGAACCACTGGTTTAAACCACTCTTGGACTAATCAAATCAATGTTTATGTTACCAAATAAAAAAAATAGCATTTCAGTTGTTTTACCGAACGCACATTTGTCAGTTTTTTTTGTTTTTTTTTTATAAAATTGCATTTACACCTGGTCACTTCATGCGTTTTCTGTGATTGGATAGCTATCCGATCGTGAAAAGATGATGTGAACGTGCCCTCCGAGAAACGCTTTGGAGACGATCGCTTAAACCACTTCAGGAGGTGGTCTGAGACGCATTCCAGATGAAACTGGACAAGTGTAAATGCATCTGGTTGTTGAAACCACATGTACATTTTACCCCTCCTAAAATGTTCAAAGATAAACACGTGAGAGTGTGTTATTGGCTATATGACATGATATAGCCAGATACGACGGCACTGTTACCGTGACACGCATCGCCGCAGATGAGCAGCTGTGTATCTCTTCAGCAAGCCAACGTGAGACTAAACGATCTTTCCAGTGCTGACGCTGCTCTCTCACTCTACTCTTGAAATTAGCTGATGATATATATAAAATGCAGCTCATATCGGTTGCTTTCACTGACGTGAACTTCATTAAATTTGCATGTAGCGCGGGAATTCGTTTTATTCGTTTTACGGAGACGTATGTAAGTGGGCAAGAGTAAATGGAACCGTTTTAACAAATAAGATAGCTATCCGATCAGTAAAACGCATGATATGTCCAGGTGTAAACAGGCCTAAAAAATGGCAGGTCTAACAGGGAGCCTTAGTGTCGTACCTTCAAAAAAGAGCGTAGGTGGTGCTCCAGACCCTCCTCATGACACTGAGACACTATGTGAATGATTACACTGTAAAACAGAGGCACATTAGTAGTGTCAATATTAGGGAGCCTTCCTGTACTTTAATTCACACGAAAAGATGATGTTAAAGGTACACTATGTAACTGCACGCATTTTCCGGAAGAACATTGTTTTGGTTGTGCTTTGGCTCTGCGTGACTGTGAGGATGAATATGACCCTTCACAATAGACAATGTTTTACAGTGAACTCTGTTCGAGATCTACATGTGGCAATTTATCTGTTCAATAAAATGCCTTGCTAATAAAAAACATTTCAAATCCCTCAGTTCTAGCCATCTCCGAAAAGCCAAGCAGATGCTAGTTTTATTACGAGCTCTGCCGCTTTTCGGATATTTTTAACCTTTCTCGGACGTTGATATGACGAGACACACACGGACGAATGACGCATGTTCACAGTTTCCCGCAAAAACCCCCCAGGTCTATAATATAAACACTAACGATAAGCTTACCATAATGAATCGGGGTAAGACAAAAACACGTTTTGTAAGAAGAGTGGATGATGTATCGACTCTTTCGAAAAAATGTATCGATATTTCGAAAAAACTAAAAAAAAGTTACATAGTGTACCTTTAAAGATTCAACTTTTTCATAGGCCAGTTTGCATACAAAACAGTAATGCAGCTGGTGTCTTTCTGAGAAGACCAATAAGGTAGTAAATCACCGTGTGGAGTTGACAGCAATGTCTTGACCCTCTTTGTTTGCCATAGTGAGGACTCCAAAGAGCTGAACGAGCACCGTAGGGAGGAACTTGATGATGACCTGAGTCTCTACCGCATGTAGGCACTTGGAGAGGAGACAGGAAATTAAAAGGTTACAAAGTACACTGACATCCAAAGGTTTGGGATCGGTAAGATTTTCATCTTTTTTCTAAGAGATTAATACTTTTTTTCCAGCAAGGATGCATTCAATTTATCAGAAGTGACAGTAAAGACATTTATATTGCTACCAAAGATTTCCATTTCAAATAAATGCTGTTCTTTTTAAATTTCTATTCATCAAAGATGAAATTTTCGCAAAAATGTTGAGCAGCATAACTGTTTTCAACATTGATAATAATAAGACATGTTTCTTGAGCATCAAATCAGCATATAAGAATGATTTCTGAAGGATCATGTGACACTGAAGACTGGAGTAATGATCATCACATTCATTTTAAAATGTATTAAAATAGAAAACAGTTCTTTTAAATTGTGATAATACTTCAGAATATGTAGGTCTTCAATGCATTTTTGATCAAATAAGCCGTCTTGATGAGCATAAGAGACTTCTTCTTTTAAATAAAACTATTACAAATCTTACCAACCCTAAATATTTACGGTTATTTCCTAAATGTGTTCCAAATAAAAGCTCAGAGAAATCCTGTGGGTGAGGATTAACTTCATTCATATGTCCTCTGTTGTTATAAAAATGTTTAAAAAGTCCACAATATTGGGTTTAACTCCAATTAAATGATGGCATCTGCATTGTCCCATGTTCTCACCTTTAGGTACTTGACGAGTTCAGCGGGATTGCCCTGTGATGCTGACCTCATCAGCTGGCAATGCTGGAAGAAATTGTGGAGGTGCAAATCCTGGATGGGGTGGAAGTTACTAGATTAAACGCTTTTATTTTACGTGACACTTCATTTTTCTCTGTTCAGTACAATGGATTGAAATCGGCTGAGCAATCCATGGATCAGATCAACAGACCTGCGTGTAAATTGTTGATGCTACATTCAATCGCACTTTAAATAATGGTTTGGCATTCTCCACCCATTTGATGTCCGGGGAAGTCTAGAGAAAAAAGAAAAAAAATTACAGAACGAATCAGTGAATCAAATAAATCAATCAATCTAACCGGGTCAATGTACAAACAAACCAACCAATCAATAACTCAATCAACAAAAACATTTAAAATGATTTTTTTAGCATTAGTGTTGCTGAAAAGAAGATTGTACCTTCTTTGAGTCTTGGCTTTTGTCAAACATGTAACCAGCAGGTAGATTAGCAGACACAGGAAGATGTAGCTCTGAGGACTGTATTCTGCCATCCTTCAATAAAGGAGTCCAGGAATAACCCACTGTGGAGAGCGAGGGTTAAAGGGTCAAGAGACTGCAACCGGGTCCGCCCACTTTTTCAGCAGAGTTGGTTCCAGATGTATTTTTTCCCCCATTCATTTCTCCCATTGGGATTTCAAAAAAGTTATAAACCATGAACCAAGCAGCTACAAGGTGAATCATAACATTACAAACTTTGATTTGAAGCATAAAAAAATATTTGACAAATTGAAGAAAAAATGCAAAGGAACATATATATATATATATATATATATATATATAAATATAAATATATATATATATATATATATATATTAGGGCTGTCAGTTAAACGCGTTATTAACGGCGTTAACGCAAACCCATTTTAACGGCGTCAATTTTTTTATCGCGCGATTAACGGTCTTTTTGGCCTAGCAAACTTTTTAGTTTTTTTCACATGCTGTTACAAAAGGACGCGGCGCTGCGCTGCGCTATGAAACCCATTCATTTCAATGGATTGCGCCGCGCGAGGGCGTTTTGTTGCTTCATCGACCAAAGCGCAAGCGGATCTAGCTAGACTGGAAACAAAACAACAGGCGCGCCGCACACACTTGTTTGGGCTTGCAAGCCGGCCAAATAGTTGGTTAACGTTACGCTTTGAGTGGATGACGAGCGCGAGACGCCGAAATGAATGCCAATAAGATTCTGAATGGAAAGTTTACTTTTAAAAAGTTGCCAAATGGTTTCATTGACAAGACCAAAGTGATCTGTGTGTTTTGTCGTTGTGAACTGAGCTATCATCATCGCAGCGTGTCCAGTCTGAAATACCACTTGATGGCCAAGCACACACACACACACACACACAAAGCTGATGCGAATTCTCCGCCCCCTCGTCAATATCAGGACCTCGTCAGTATTTCTTTCACCCTTTTATTAATGGACAGTGTTACATTGAGAGATTATTTGCTCCAAGTGAGAATGTTAGTGTGAAATTGAACACAGTATATGTCAATGTTGTTTTCAATAAAAAAAACATTTGCACAAAGCAAGCCGATCCACTTTTCCATGTTGATAAGAGCATTAAAATGAGAAAAAATAATGGGACAAAAAGAAAATCAAGAGACATTTAGAATAGATAAAAATAATTGCGATTAATCGCGAGTTAACTATGACATTAATGCGATTAATCGCGATTAAATATTTTAATCGTTTGACAGCCCTAATATATATATATATATTAAGGTTATTGCAAAATATGCATATATATTCAAATATTTAAATATTTTGAGAGGTACTGCTTCATGGGAGTGGGCGGAGCTAAAGAGAACTATTGGCATGTTTTGCTTGTCTGGACTCGTTGGTTGGATTGGTGGAATTTTCTGTGCAGCATCATGGGTAATGTAGTTTTTCCACCACGGATTCCGCTGTTAAACCAGATTATTTTAAAACTAAGCTGAAATAATGTGGGCTGCCCGCTTCAACAGAAGCAAATACTATTGATTAACAACCTCGTAGCTCACAGTAGGTCTACATTTAAAGGTTTATATAAGTTATTGTTAAAAAAAGTTTTTTTTTTAACTTCCAGAACCCGACTGTAGCACTCTTTTCCATACACACACACACACACACACATACTACCGTTCAAACATTTGGGGTTGGTAATTTTTTTTTATGTTTATGAAAGAAGTCTCTTAGGCTCTCAAGGGTGCATTTATGAATAATATTTTGAAATATTATTAGAACATATCTGTTTTCTATTTGAATATATCTAAAATGTAATTTATTCTGGTAAAGCATTATTACTCCAGTCTTCAGTGTCACATGATCCTTCAGAAATCATTCTAATATGCTGATTTGCTGCTCAAGAAACATTTATCTTTATTATCGACGTTGATATTTTTTGTGGAAACTGTCATACATTTTTTCAGGATTCTTTGATGAATAGGAAGTTCTAAAGAACAGCATTGGTTTGAAACAGAAATCTTTTGTAACATTATAAATCTCTTTACATTTAATGCATCCTTGCTGAATAAAAATCTTAAATAAAAATCAAACTGACTCCAAACTTTTGAACGGTAGTGCATACAGTACACAAGCAAACACTCACCCAGTGTTTCCACTCCCTCTCGCTTCTTGGTGGTGGTTTTGTTGCCAACCTCACAGCTTATGTGATAGAAAGTAAAGAGAATGTGATGCTTCTCATGGAGATGAACAGGGAGCTCGATTTTAATCTGTGACAGAAATGAAAAGACTTAAACATTAAGGGGAACTTAACGAGTTCCATTTTTGCATTTAATTTGATCTCATAAATACAGTACATGAAAAGTAAACATGTCATTATTATGTGACACCAAATGAGTAAATAATGGCAGAATATGAACACATTGTCTTAATCCATATTATGCATTTTATTTATAAAGGTTTTCTAGGGGAAAATGCTTGACGTGCAATTTAGCGTGTAGCATTTATATTCTGGGCTCATCTGTTTGCCTGTATATAATATGCATCATCAATACAATAAGGTGTATTTCCATTTTTGGTGAATGGCTCCTTTGAGGCTCTCCAGCTGATGACATCATTAGGCTCTGTCCAGCAAATACCGTAACACACAGCTTTATTGGCTACGTCTGTGCCTGCTGAATGTGTCGATGTCTTGTGACTCATTTATCTACTGAGCGAATAATATGTCTTTAACATCTTGGCCCTGAGGGTCCAGTGAAGCCTAACGGGATGAGTCTCTGGAATGATTCAGATATTATCCTGGGAAAGGTCATGCTTTGTGCTGTTTACGGCTCAACATCATTGGCATTGACCGGGTACTGAATTATGTAATAGTTGTTGGTCTCAATAAAAATACATGTCTTATTTAATTAATAATAATAATGATGTGGATATTTTTACAACTCAAAAAAGTTTTGTTAATTACGATAAGTCCAATATGACGTGATGTATTCTGCTAAATAGATTCATATTTATTTACGGTGACTCTGAGAGATTATGTTGCTGTGCAGTTGAGCAAAAGAATTACACTACATGACAATATGCATGACAATATATGGATATATTACCTCATCATAAAACTCCGGACACTGATTGTGATGCAAAACTGCAGCAAAAGCACTGGTGGTGAAAAGCGGATCCCCAGGCTTGCCGTAGATACACTTAAAGCAATCAGTGGTTAATCAATAACACATTATACTGCACTAATTATTAAATATTAAAGAACTGGTGGAACAATGCTGGTACCGCATGACGAATAATCATTCAGTCACCTTCAACGGACCGACTCTCTCCTCATCAGAATCCTTGAACTGAACACACACTGCAACGTTCCGAGCCTGAGAGGAAACACACACACTGCATTAGACTGCATGGGCAGAAAATGTATCATGTATATATATAAAGTGTGTGTGTGTGTGTGTGTGTGTATATTAGGGCTGCACGATTTGGGGAAAATGTCATATTGCAATTATTGAGGTCAATATTGCGATATGCGATTGCGATATAATAAACAAATGGTTTCATGAGTCAACTTGCTTGGTTCTAAAGCAAAATGCACACACAGATTAGTGATAATTCTGAAATGTGTATTTCTCAACTCAAGAAATATTTCGATCTCACACGCGCCTTATTCTCTCACAACTCTTTACGTCGACGACCATCATTAGACTGCTCTTATGTTATGATGAAGACACTCGACAAATGATATTTTGGCATAATTGTGTGTGTTATTGTTCGTTCACTTCAAGCGGAAAGAGAACTGTATTCTTGCGCGGTCTGTGCATGCGCATGATACTGGCGCGCGTCTTTCAGTCAGGACATTCACAGGCAGCGCGCTCTCTTTTGACTGGCTGAATGGTTTAAACTAAAGCATTCGCGTGAATAAGAGCGGGATCATGTAACACTAGCCAAAGGATGACAAAAAATAACAGATGCTGCGTTAACAGCCCTAATTTGTTTATTTCATATAAAATCGCAGTATTTTGCGTCATATAATCGCATAGGCTTGACATCGCGATTACGATTGCGATACGATTAATCGTGCAGCACTAATATATATATATCTGTGTGTATGATTTCATTTTTGATATGAAATCAACATATACTTGGCAACTAAATAATCTTTGCAATGCAACTTAATTATCAAAGATAAGGAATTATTTGCCCCCTCCGTTTGAATAAGCACAATGCATTTGCAAATATTATATTATATGCAACAGACAAGGCTATTTTAGTTTATAAATATGGCATGATGTCAAAGGTATAATTAGATGCTAAGCTAGTAGATGCCAGTGTATTTGACAACATGTAAAATACAGTTTGAGAAGATCATTATAAAGCAACATGTATTGCGTAAAAATTGACAATAAAACTGAATAAAGGGCAATAAACAGATGTCATTGGAAACCATGAGGAATAGATCTGTATACATGTTTGGTAGCATCTCTAATTTAGAAGAAAAGTAGTTGGTGAGTAATAGGGCAAACAGCCAGTATCAGAAGCTTTCCAGCAGTGCAGGAGGAAGCAATTAACCCTGAAGTCTGTTTAATTAGAGATACGATCTTTCGTGAATTGATTATGAATAGAATCCCGAGGGCTTTTCACAAAGCCTCATGTTTGAAAACATGTAGGCAGACATTGTTACTGCTCGAAAGGAGCTTGTTGTTGTACCACCACCCACAGCTTCCCAGTTCCACCAATTACAGAATCTCACCTTGGCAAATGTCTTCTGATTGTCGTATTTGAGCTGCTGAGGATAGACGTAGAGGTGGTTCTTGTAGATGGTGAATGGGTGGTTGTATCTAGCCTCTTCTGGAACAAACTCCTCCACTTCCACAAAAACCCTCTCACACTGTTCCTCGAACGGCTTCACAGGAATATAAGATGATGTGACCGAGTCTATGAAGATAAAGGTTTTATAGTAAACGCCACAATCATCAAACCACTTTCCACAAATAGGGTACAAATTCAGATTACAGTATTACAAGCTGAAAATGTGCCTGTAGATAATGTGCAACTGAGAAGTCAATAACTGAATGACCTTTAGATTCAAAAGAGATGTTAGCAAGTGTTAAAATCTCAAAGATATTAACATAACAGACAAACAAACTTACTTGACAAGTCTGGAGGAACACACTCAACACTGATGTTAATTTGTCCAGGGATTATCTGAAGTTTGTTCTTCTCTGGTCTATAAAGAAAAATGTCTCTTCAAAACACTGAACTCTTAACGCATAATGCAATAAAGCGACTAACACGGAAATGCATGCATGGTGGATGAGCGGGATTTTGCCAAGTGGAACACGTCATTCCCATCCACTAATCAGATTGTGAAAGGGTTGTGGTTTGGGGTGTTCATACTTTAGTTTGGTTCTCTTGGTTCTTTTGGTCTGGGCCAAAAAAAAAGAAAAAAAAAGAAACATTTAGTCCTGGTTCACTTAGCGTTCACACCGACATTTTTAACACTGAACCTAAAGATACAAAACAAAAAATGGCTTTAATGACGGAACGTACCAAACATCCAAAACAATGCTGTGCACTGGACCACATGCGCTCGTATTTGTGGACATATGATGGTATTTTTTACTAGCTGAGAACTTATAAAAAGGTGTAAGGGAGTCAAAACAGCAGCAGGAATCCCTCCGTCACTCACATAAACGAAGATCTGCTGCGAGGAGACGCGGTTCTGATGCCTGTCCCGAAATGTGATGGGCAACATCTCGACTATGATGGGAAGGACCAAGTATGCATTCTTTCCTTTTTAAGGTTGCATCTTGTGACATCAAGTCCTGTTTTTGGTTCGTTTACATGTTTTTGGTCCGTTTAGCATTCATATTTATTCATATTTAAATTCTAACTGCACCAGAGTTTGTTTGGAAGCGGACCGAGACTCATCTTTTCAGCGTGTTTGGTGGCACCAGGGTTCGGATGGCAGTGTTCACACTTAATCAAAATGACCCACACTTAAAGGGTTAGTTCACCCAAAAATGAAAATTAAGTCATTAATTACTCACCCCCATGCTGTACCAACCCCGTAAGGCCTTCGTTCGTCTTCGGAACACAAATGAAGATATTTATGATTAAATCTGAGAGGTTCATGACTGCTACATAGGCTCCCTAAGGGAATGACACTTGACGGCCCAGAAAGTCATTAAAGAAAATGTTTAAATATTCCATGTCGCAACAGTGGCTCAACTATAAGTTTATCAAGCGACGAGAATACTTTTTGTGCTAAAAACAAACAAAAATAATGACTTTATTCGACTATTCCTTTTCTTCCTTGTAGGCCTGAAACGAGACTTCAAGAGATTTCCACGACGCATGCGCGAGAACTGAACTGAAGTAGTTGAAGGAGATCGCAATTCTCGCGCATGCGTCGTGGAAATCTCTATAGTTGAGCCACTGTTGTGACATGGAATATTTAAACATTTTCTTCATTGACTTTCTGGGCCGTCAAGTGTCATTCCCTTAGGGAGCCTATGTAGCAGTCATGAACCTCTCAGATTTAATCATAAATATCTTCATTTGTGTTCCGAAGACGAACGAAGGCCTTACGGGGTTGGTACAGCATGGGGGTGAGTAATTAATTACTTAATTTTCATTTTTGGGTGAACTAACCCTTTAAGCCCCTTTCACACAGCGCGTTGATCCAGGAAATTGCCAGAACGCCTTCTGTGTGAACGCAAACACGACCCGGGATTGATGCCGGGTTGAGGACATAGTAACATTGCCGTATTCAATCCCAGAACGCGCGTTGTGTGGAAAAAAAGCCGTAATCAATGCCGTGTCGTAATGATGACGCTAAAGTGAAGTGAAAGCAGGCTAGTGAAACGGTACAAAATGCGCTAGTTTATGATCGAATCAGAGAAAAAAATGCACAAGCGTGGTTTCTAGAGAGAGAGAAATTGCAGCTCATAAGCAAACTTAGGACGCCGCTGAGACATTACACGTCACATCGATGTCACGTGTCTTTACGGGTTGTGTGTGAACACACTCTCTGATTCCGGAAAATCACTGGGAGTGTGAATGAACCAAAATCAAACGAACCCGGGTCAAATCCCAGGTCACTTTATCCGTGTGTTTTTCGGAATCTCTGTGTGAAAGGGGCTTAACAGAGCAATGGCACCGTTTTATGTTCAATGTGTTCGTTTTAACCGAACCAAACATGACAAGTGTGAAAACATTCTTAGAGGCTGGACACCACTCGTATTATTAGAATTATTAGAAAACTGTATTAAAACTCATTTGCCACCATTGCACATTACAAACACCACAAATAGACAAATAAACATTAAAAACAACAACAATCAGTACATGCAAAATTTACACGACTTAAAAACCTAACTTCAGTAGGAATAAAAGACCTTCTAAATCGCTCAGTAGAACACTGAGGCATTACTAATCTTCCACTAAATGAGCTTTTAAGTCCACTAAAGATACAGTGTAGTGGATGACCTTTGTAACATAGAATCATTTAAGAAAGGTCATCCCACTACACTGTATACTGCACAACACAACAAAATTTAAAAAGCAAACATGAGTTCACAACACAACGGAATTAAGCCACAACACAACTAAATGAAATCACAACACAACGGAGATGCTCTCGACCACTAGATGGCTCTTGGAGAGCAGTAAAGTTAGTTTTCCTTGCCATTGTTCTATTGAGTCGGCAGTCTTAATATATCAATCAATACCACGATTAGTTAGAACAGTATGTAACCATTGTATATCAACATACATATTACTTCAAAATCACCTACATGAATTAAAGCTGCGTATTTACATGATTTATACTCGAGAATGCTTTGACACGCTACCACAGCGCATGATCCCTAAGGGAATGTCTGGCAATTCCACCAAGCGGTTAAAACGTATAATTTATTATAATATAATATAATTTGATAAATAAAAATAAAAACCATTTGGTGAATTGCAGAATTACAGGAAGGTATTGGCACAATTTCACCTGTAATAAGTCAGTCTGGTCACTAGGAACCTACCAAAAGCTATGAGACATGAAAAAAAAAAAAACAACCTTTGAATTACAGTAGGCCTAATGTTTTTATAAAAACACACTGTGTACTGTGCATACAGGGAGCTATTAGCACAATTTCACCTGTTTTAAGTCAGTCTGGTTAATAGGAACTACAACCTTTGAAACATGATAAAAGAAAAAAAAACTTTGATTGTATTACAGAAATTTCCTAAAAAAGAATTGTTTACTGTAAATACATGAAGGGAGGTATTGGAAAAAAGTCAGCTGTAGTAAGTCAGTCTACTACCAATACAATCAAGCTTTGGATTTTGAACATGTCTATTTTTGAATGTTAAAAGTCATTTTAATTAACACAAATTATATGTTTTTTACAACTTTTGAATGGACTTGGCAGACGTTCCCTTAGGGATCATGTGATGTGTAGCGCGTCAACGCACTCTAGAGTATAAATATGCAGCTGTAATGCAGGTAGGTGATTTTAAATTAATAAATTTCGATATACAATGGTTAGCTACATGCTGTTAAAACTAATCGTGGTATTGATATATTAAGACTGCCGACTCTATAGAACAATGGCAAAGAAAACTAACTTTACCGCGCTCCGAGAGCCCTCTTGTGGTCGAGAGCATTTCCGTTGTGTTGCGGCTTTATTTCGTTGTGTTGAACATTTTCCGTTGTGTTGTCGCTCATTTCCATTGTGTTGTGGCTTAATTTCGTTGTGTTGTGAACTTATGTTTGCTTTTTAAATTTCGTTGTGTTGTGTACTACTGGGCCACCGTACTTATCTCTTCCCTTTGATTAACGATTAGTTCATCTTTAGGGTTTAGTTTAAGGATAAAATTAGTACTATGATTGTTTGATAGACATGTTGATCCAGGATCATTTCCTACTTGTCGAAATCACAGTGACCATTTAGGGATACCAGACATCAAAAGATAGTCTACACATCTAGAACACGTGTTTTCACTCACTTTTTGAGATCAGTCAATAGTTTGATGAGGTCTTCTGTGGAAATCTTGCTACTGTCTTGGCGGTAGAGTGGAGAGAACTTCCCATCCATGTCTAAACTGCCTTGGGAATCTTTGAACACCTGTCTGAAGCCACACAACACACACATCCTGATGTCCTTGGCACCAAAAATGACTTCAAAACACTTAAACGTTGTCTAGATATTTACAAGGTGCCTTAAGTTATGTCTGGAGTGTACTGACTGTGACATTCCAGTTTGAAAGGCACATAATTCTTCTTAATGTAGATCACAGATAATATAACTCCGTATTACTAGTCCATTTAAGTGATAGTTCACCAAAAATACAAATTCTGTCAATAATTACTCTCCCTCATGTCATTCCAAACTCATGAGACTTTCATTCATCTCCGAAACACACATTTTAGTGAAATCTTAGAGTGAAAGTCTTACGGGTTTGGAACAACATGAGGGTGAGTAATTATTGACAGAATTTGTATTTTTGGTGAACTATCCCTTAAATGGACTAGTAATACGGAGTTATATTATCTGTGATCTACATTAAGAAGAATTACAAGAACACAATTTTCATATTTGTTTAAACTATCCTTTTAAGTGACTAAGAAGTGAGTTTCTGTCTTACTTGGCAGCCCAAGCGAAGGGCATCCGGTACTGGCCCAGCCGTTGGCACGTCTGCTTGGCAGTCTTCAGGACTTTCTGCACTGCCTGAGAAACAGACACATAAAAATACATGGAAATATTCTACAGTACAGATTCTGGAAGCATTTAAATCTCAACTAACAAAAGAACACAATGCAGGCCAAAACCTCTGGAAATACTGGAAGTATGACAAATTATGAGTTAATGGAATGAGAAGCCACACTTTAACTACAAAACATTACTTAACAACCAACAACTGTATAAATACAACACATCTTATATTATCTTTATACGCTATTCTCGTATTTTCCCCATCAGACTGATATTTAAAATGTTAAAGTGCATCCTAGACAGCTTGTTGTCTGTTATGCAATGCTCTGTTCAAGTAGAAAGACATCATGCTTAAGAAGATTGTACAGCACCAGACCTTGCTCATGTCGGAGGTCTTAATGTAGGGCTCAGCGCAATGGGTAATGCCATTCTGTAAAACCTTTTCCACCCGTGCCAGCAGGAAGATGTCTGTGTGAGGGTTGGTGACCGAGAAAATACCCTGGAAAAGACAACAGTCATACTGAGGGTGTATCTATATTCTTAAGTAAAGAGGCAAATTAAATATATATTGACAGATGATTATTGTGGTAAGTGGTTTGTTGATTATGGAAGTTCATTGTAATTAAACGTTTACAACTTTTTTTCCTCAAAAAATCAGAAAATTACATTTAAATAACGAGACAATACATCATCAATCCTTCTTCTAAAACATGTTTTTGTCTGATTCACTATGGTAAGCCTATTATAAGCGTTTATATTTTAGACCTGTCGGGATGGTTTTTACTGGAAATTGCGTACTGTACATGCGTCACTCGCCTTGTGCGTGTCTCGTCATATCCGTAAATAGAGAAAAGTGTCTCTCTGGCTACTTTGACGCGGGATGGTGAGGTTAGTTGTCACAACGAGTGAGAAATGTTGACATAGATCAGCTAAATCTCAAACACTCATTTAAAAAATAAAACCTCTGAACAGAGGAGAATCCGCTGACAACAAAAGAAACGCGACAGAGCTCGTAATAAAACCAGATTGGCTTGGCTTTTCAGGGGTGGCGAGAACTGAGGGATTTGAAATTCTGTAAAAGCGATGCGGAGATGGTGTTTTTATTACTAAACAGGTGAGAAAGGTATTTTGTTGAACAGATAAACTGCCACATGTAGCTCTCTGACAGAGTTCACTGTAAAACTTTATCTATTGTGAAGGGTCGTGTTCATCCGTACAGTCCCACAGAGCCAAAGCACAATCATAAGAATGTTCTTCCGCAAAATGCATGCAGTTTTGTTTTTAACCACTAGAGGACCACTAAAAGTTACATAGTGTATCTTTAACTCAAGTAAATAAATGGGAAAGAGAAAAAAAATAGTGAAAATAGCCGGTTTGCTAATGTGTGACTGTTTTATCCTGATAGAATAATAAATCATTATTTTCCAACATTTTTAAATGAAAATAATTAAATAGTTTGTCCTTTGCAACAAGTCTCACACATAGAATCAAGTGCACTCACTATTTTTATTTGTATGTACCCCAACGCAGAGGTTGAAAGAGAGGGAAATGTACTCCTGGCCTCTGCAGACTAGTTGAAATTACTGTTTAAACAATCAATTCATTCAAGTCAACAAAAGAAATCAAATTCATAAGAATCTAAACTGCAAGACACTACTCATACTCTTCAGTTACTGTCTTGCCAAATTTGTGTCTATTTCTCTCTCTCTTCTTCCTATAAAAACACATTCAGCTATCTATTCTTCTTCATGTCAGCTGCCCTGCCCAGTGTTTCAGCGGGGACCTGCGTAATGTCAGTTCCAGTAAAGCCACGTCACATTCCCCAGCCTGCCAGCAGAGGCTTGAGACAGTCATGGCACTGGCTTTGATTTAGTGTGTAGCATTAGTGCTATGAAACAGTGCAGTGTTAAAACTTAAAGCTGTTTCTGCCCTGGACACACGCCACGCACGGCATAGCATGCTCAAACACACGCAAACACACACTTGTGAGCACACTCAGATAAGTAAGCCTTGAGAGGATTAGTGAAGTTCAACGATTCATGATTCATAACTAAAAAAAAAAACGTCAATACCCGAGATAAAAAGATGCATTTATTTAGTCTCCGTGTCATCCTAATTTAAAAGTGAAAGTTGTAAATAATAAAGCCAAAGAAATGTTTCAATTGTATCCGAAACTTAGTGCTAATGTGGTATGAATGTCCGTGTGCACATGATTTTGCATTTGTGGCAGTTATTGCAAAATGGACACAGGCTTTCAACAGAAGGCAGAAATACAATGACGAGGGAAAATGACGCAAGTCAGCCAAACATGGACTATAATCAGCCACCTGCAGCCCTGCAAACTGCATGGATGTGCAAAAATCTGAAACCACATTGACTTCCCCTATCAGAAGCACAGCAGAAGCATCCTTCTTATTCAGCAGTGCTGGACAATGCTTACTGGGAAGGGTTGCCAGTCATTTACAGAAATTTTCAGCAGAGAGCAGATTTTAAAAGGTGACCAGGGTAAATTTGTCTCGATCTAATGAACAAAAAGCTCTTTCTTGGTTTTTAGTGATGCTTGCTGAGGCTTTTTTTGTCTGGTGGACCATAAAACAGGCACAAAAAAAATCTTTGAGGAAAGGAGCCATATCTAGTGACAAGAATATCATGGAGAGCCGAAAGTGGGGCCTGTAAGCAACCAACCACATAACAATACACTAAAGACAATAATATAATATAATATAATATAATATAATATAATATAATATAATATAATATAATATAATATAATATAATATAATATAATATAATCAATTAACTAATTAAATCACACGGTTTTCTGTAACTAATCACGATTAATCGCACCTAATATTAAAGTTCTTAATATATTTTTATAATGTAATCATTTCACATTTAATCTACAAATTAATGTAGAAACAACATAAAAGCAGTAGCCTATATTTTAAATGTTTGTTTAATGGCATCTTTTTATGAAAGATATCACAGATACCAATACTAATACTGATGTCTCTATGAAATTAATTTTTTTTCTCAATTTACCCATTAATTATAGCCATTCAGCATTACAGTATAATTGAAAGCTATCACTTTTAACATTAATTCACAGATGCAAGCGGTAATATTTTTACCATGTTAATCTGAAAAAATGTATCGCATGCGTTAACGCGTTACTTTTGACAGCACTAAATATAATATAATAATAGATAAATAGATTTTAAAAAGTCTTTATATAAGATAATCTTACCACTATGGTATTAGAAGAACAGCATTTTCATTTAGCAAAGGATTATCAAAAGTGACTTTTAATTAAACATCTCTAGAAAGCCATCCCAATTATACAATTGTTACCATGTCAGTAAGCATCATGAGTGTGTTTACCTGAGTGGGGAAGCGTAAGAGAGACTCTGCGACCCTCTGGATAACCGGTAGGCCGTGTCCGTTTACCCTGACTGTTTCATTTGCGTCTCCTCCTGGTTCTGGTGTTCCAGGAGCGCCGTCTTGAATCATTTCCCTCACGCAGGGTGGGTTGAGGTCAACATGGAAGTCTGCAGAGATCTTACAGCCTTTGGACAGATCAAACAACGCTAGGCTGATGAAGAACGGCTCTACCTGAGGAGAAACCCAATAGTTGGGAATGTCATTACACCTTCTTTTACTTTCTTTGACATATCTGACCTCATCTTTACCATGGTAACCTTGATTCACACACAGCATTTGATAAAGAGCAATTTGTATTGTCTGGGAAAGTCAAGATGTGTTCTGAGGGAGCAGCAGTTTTCCAAACCAAGCTGACGAACGCCAGCATTCCTTCCCTGGAGCCATTGAAAGTGCTTCACTGAGCGTGACCATATTCATCACTGCTTCTGGATGAGTCCTCTGTCCTCACGCCAAGAATCTATAATCATCGCTCATTCAAGAACTCCCTGATATTCAGCGATACTGACCTACAACTGCTGTTCTCTGACAATGACAGTTACACAATAGCCGACAAATGTATTTAACCTGGAGCCCAATAAAGAGAATTCAGGTTTTTTTATTCAGTGTTGTAGCTTAAAGTCCCCCTGCAGTCAATAATTTGATCCCTTAAAACTCATCTTTCATAATCAAAGTGACCTATTTAAACGTTATTTTCATGTGAAAATAATTTCTTCATGGATACTGAAGAAACCAGTGAAAGGGATGAGAGATGAGAGTTGAGAGTTTACTCACGTTAGTTGGGACGCCATCGTTCTTCTCACTGACGCATCCTTGCAGGCTAAAGGTCAAGTCATGACAACTAACCATGATCCTTCGTCCAAACCGCTCTTCGAACGGCTTCACGTCAGGCTCGATGCCTGAGAAATCTAATCTCTGAAAAGAAAAAGGAAGATATATTAGATTAATTTTCATTAATACTTCAGACTGTCTTTCTAATGGCAGTGCACTGTGCAGAATGGGCTAACCTGCATCTCCGGATCGAGGGTGAAGATCTTCTGTCGGCCCTCATTCCTGCTCATTTTATTCAGCTGCTCAGTTTCTCTGGCATACTGGAGATAACGAGACAGAAACACTTTACATTTGTAAAAGCTTATGAATAAATAAAACCAAAATTCATCAATTGTGTTATAAAGTATATTAAGCATTGTGCTATGCTCAACGCATTAAACTCAACTTGACCTGCCATTTACAGTATGATGAATAAACACGAAACAAAATCAACTACGATTTTTTATTTATATTGAATTGCCATGATTTAAGACATTTATACATAAAATAAGACTTAAAATTCAAATAATATTTAATACCTGGACACCACTCCATTGAATTAAATGGTAAAACATGATGAGGTCAAGTGACAACAATGAAGCATACTTTGTTTATGTGTTAAATTGTTAAATGTGTGTCGTTGCATACCATTCAGTATTAACTGTACAATATGCAGCAGGCAGTGAGCCTTTCATTATTGATTAATTCTCTCATCGTAGATATTTGATCTAATTGCAATTATTTGAGATAACCAATAATTGTGCTGTTTAAATCACATTTTGCCAAAGATTATAAAAAAAACCTGTTGTAAAGCTGACAAAAATTGTCAAAAAATGTTTATGGGTTTAATCATACTGCATTATTATATTATATTATATTATATTATATTATATTATATTATATTATATTATATTATATTATATTATATTATATTATAAACATTTTCAGAGAATGAAATTAAATCATATGGGCCTATTTTATATATTTTTTAAAATGATATACACTTGCAGGCCACTTTTTTAGGTACACCTGTTCAACTGCTCGTTAATGCAAATATCTAATCAGCCAATCACATGGCAGCAGCTCAGTGCAAGTAGACAAGGTCAAGACGATCCGCTGAAGTTGAAACTGAGCATCAGAATGGGGAAGAAAGGTGATTTAAGTGACTTTGAACATGGCATGGTTGTTAGTGCCAGACGGGCTGGTCTGAGTATTTCAGAAACTGCTGATCTACTGGGATTTTCACACACAACCATCTCTAGGGTTAACAGCGAATGGTCTGAGAAAGAGAATATATCCAGTGAGCAGCAGTTCTGTGGGGGAAATGCCTTGTTGATGTCAGAGGTCAGAGGAGAATGACCAGACTGGTTCAACAGCCACGCAAATAATCACTCGTTACAACCGAGGTCTCAGAAGAACATCTCTGAATGCACAATACGTCCAACCTTGAAGCGGAAGAGCAACAGCAGCAGAAGACACACACCGGTGACACTCCTGTCAGCTGAGAACAGACACTGAGGCTGCGCTTCACACGGGCTCTCTAAAACTGGACAACTAAAGATTGGAAAAGCGTTGCCTAGTCGGATAAGTCTGGATTTCTGCTGTGACATTCAGACGGTCGGGTCAGAATTTGGCGTAAACAACATGAAAGCATGGATCATCCTGCCTTGTAACAGTGGTTTAGGCTGCTGGAGGTGTAATGGTGTGGAGGATATTTTCTTGACACACTTTGGGCCACTTAGCACCAATTGAGCATCACAAACGCCACAGCCAACCTGAGTATTATTGCTGATCATGTCCATCCATATATGACCACAGTCTACCCATCTTCTGATGCCTACTTCCAGCAGATCAAACTAAACTCAAATGACCTTCACAGTCACTAGATCTCAATCCAGTAGAGCAGCTTTGGGATGTGGTGAAACAGGAGATTCACATCACATGTTCAGCCGATAAACCTGCAGTAACTGCATGATGCTATCATGTCAATATAGACCAAAATCTCAGAGGAATGTTTCCAGCACCTCGTTGAATCTGTGCCATGAAGGAATAAGGCAGTTCTGACGGGAAAAGGGGTCCAACCCGCTACTAGCAAGTTGTACCTAATAAAGTGGCCAGTTAGTGACATGAAAAACAGAATGACAATTAATTGGCCTAGCAGGCAGAACACAGCCACTTAAAATGTACAAAGAAGTGTTCAAACCACTCCAGTTAGCATTGTAATTAATTATTTTGTCAAGTACCTTCATTAGCTCTGGATGAAGACTCCGGCCAAAGCTCTCCGCAACATTTTCTGGTTTCCCCAGGCTGATGCTGTCGTCATCTGTTGGGATGATGCGTTTGTTAATCAAAAGGCGAACTGATTAATTCTACTGAAGGTGCATGCATAACAGACAAAAGATTATGTTATCATGATGCAGTGGGTGAATATGGGCTTATCTTAGACACCAAGCAGAACAAGTCTTTAATCACGACTGACTGGTACACTTTTAAACAGTAAACGTCAAAATCACATATTTGCTGATCGAGGTGTCTGATATTTTTGAAAGTCAAACTAGTTTCTAAGCTCTGAGTCCATTGGAAGAGAAAGCAGTAGCTGTAATTGTAATGTGTGCATGCGTTACTGAAAAACGTGTCAAATCAGAGACACTAGGTGGAGCTTTTTTTGGGGACTCAGATGCCCTCGTTTGTTCAGAGAAGGTGCGCTGCTCCAAGACTTATCTCCACACTGAGGTGGAACATTTTTACATATACTGGCACTTTCCAAGAATAGGGTACAGCCTGATCTCATGTTTTAGCCCATTAGATTTATTGTATAAACTATTATCTAACACCGGACATAAAATATTTGCCTCTCCCCTGGTGATTCTGGCCTAAATCCAGCAATTAAAATCAAATGTTAATATAATCTGTTCAATCGATATTCAATGCATTGCAAAAATCCATTAAAGTTATCAACTTATTTTAATGACCAAAAACATATTGTCCCCATTTATTCTAAATCTGCAACACTGTTAAATGCATTTTCTGAAGCTCCTTTCAAAGAAAAAAAGACTTCATTTTGAAAATATTTTATACTATTTTGTATGCTGTTCATGGAAAGTGTCCTGTATACTATCAAGCCTGATAATAAACAAAAGGAATGGCTTCCCAAATAGGGACATGTGTATCATACAGTCTGTTAAACTTAGAGCAACGGAAACCAGATGAACTGGAAAGCAGCATTTGATACTGAAGGCTGCGTCGAGACTCCAGCGTTTGTTGTGTTGTTATAGTTATGTTTAATTCTAATGCTAATAGTTATGGTTTTCATATAATAACTGTCATTTCAATTCCAGAAATCTGAATTCTGCATATTAGTCATTCCAAAAAATGAAGAAGTTACAAATTGAATGCATGTAATTGAAAGCATGATTTCATTTCCTCATGACCATCACATGGAAGAAAACATTGGCCATAGTTTATACCATAGAAGCACAGGGAGTTGTTTATTAAACAGGCCTAAAGTAGCATTCCCTTCACGACTCCTCTGTGTGAATAGAGCCTCCCTAACATTTCAGAAATTTGCCATCACAACAGATATTATTAACTTAGAGTAGAGAGCAGTGTGTCTCCTATAATAGAAGAGCAGAAACTGTACTATTATTGTAATTATTATTCAGTGGTTGTTATTTTGAATACAGAGAAAACGTCAAGTTCAATAGGCTTTTAAAAGCCCCAAAATGAAAACAAATGAACGGCAGTGAATGGGAACTATGCAGCTCTTCAGGAAGTAGCACAGACCAGAATTTCCCTACATTGCCCAAATGCTTGTTATTTGGTCAGATTGGAATAGTTTGAGTATTTAGTTCATGAAGGAAGTGGTTTGTGTTCCAAGATGAAGGGAAAACACTGAGAACAGCCAATTGAAAGCTGTTTATTGTTGATATTTTGTGAATGACATCATGTCTTTGATGATGATGATGCAATTAGTTGCATTACATCATTAAGGTCATGATGGTTCATTAAAAAAATTCTTACTCTTGCCCTCCCAAACCTGTCTATTATTATTTTATGGGGGAACACAAAATAAGACAATTTTAAAGTGCCTCTATGCTATTTTAAAGTTTATTCATTTTGTTTTGGAGGTCTCCTTCAATAGGTTTACATGCAGCCAAGGTCAAAAACACTTTAATTGTGGCACATCACTCAATTCTCAAAGAGTCTGAAAACAGTTAGTTTGAAAATTCGGTCTCTCTAATTCCCTCCTTTCCGAGAGCCTACTCTGCTCTGATTGGTCAGACGGCCCAGTCTGTTGTGATTGGTCTACTCTGCTCTGATTGGTCAGATGGTCCAGTCTGTTATGATTGATGTACTCTGCTCTGATTGGTCAGATGGCCCAGTCTGTTGTGATTGGTCTATTCTGCTCTGATTGGTCAGATGGTCCAGTCTGTTGTGATTGATGTACTCTGCTCTGATTAGTCAGATGGTCCAGTCTGTTGTGATTGGTCTACTCTTCTCTGATTGGTCAGATGGCCCAGTCTGTTGTGATTGATGTACTCTGCTCTGATTGGTCAGATGGTCCAGTCTGTTGTGATTGGTCTACTCTTCTCTGATTGGTCAGATGGCCCAGTCTGTTGTGATTGGTCTACAGCTTACAGAGCGTGTCAGGAACAAAACGCCCACTACCATATCTGAATTACAGCTCCGGTCTTCCTCAGCACTTCATACACAGTGAAACAAACAGTAACGATAGCATTGGTTCTACCGTTTCAACTCAACACACTGCATTAAAGGTAATATCTGAAAAAGCATAATAGGGGCACTTTAAGCATCATCACATGCTAATGTGCGTGCTTTCAGTGTGTGTGTGTGTGTTACTTACCCAGAGAACCTTCAGAAGGTTCTGACCCGTTCCTCCTGTCCTCCATCGTACTCAGTAAGGCCTGTTTCAGTGTGCTCACCCACTCCTCCATCTCGGCCTCGCTGTCGGCCGCCAGATAGTGACTGTAACGCTCCTGCATCTTCAGCTCAAAACCGTGGCGCCGCATCTTGGAGCACTGCTAGAAATGTGCCAGTGATTAGTCAGTGGAGGAATTTAACGGTGTGACATCAAGAGCTGTTTGCGGTTGAAATAGTAATGGGTGTTCAGCAAGGAGGATTCCTCCGTCGTGCTACTGATATTACACCCCAGCCTGAGGGCTGCTACATGCTGTCGGTAAACTTCCTGAGAAACGTTTCAAACCAAGTTCAGACATTTCCTTCTGAAGTAAACTTAACAGGCAATAAGCGTTTCGATAATAATTATAATTGTATCAGTAATTATAATAAACTTTTTAACAATAATATTATTTCATCAATTGTTGTATGCCTCAAGTCACTTTGGATAAAAAAGTCTGCTAAATTCATAAATACAAATGACATATTTACATTTTAGAATTATAATGACTTTTGTAATGCTAAAAACTTTTCAGGATTTCTGTAAGAAAACTGATAAATTGAGAGCATGTACCGAAACTACATCTATACAGGAGTCCAGATAGATGGAGCCTTTTGATTCTTTGTAGTTTTTCTCATCTTTGTATGAATTCAGTATGTATGAGCCATCAGGGAGTTGAGACAGGTAGAAATACCTCCTCTTGAACACCTGTGGAGGAGAAAGAAAAATGAGGTAGTCCATTGAAAATAAACGGAAATAAACTAAGTAGCATTTAAACTGGCTTCACTCTCACACTACTATTAAAACGTTTGGAATTGGTAAGATTTTTGAAGATCAAGGCTGCATTTATTTGATCAAAAATACAATAAAAGAATAATATTACAATTTAAAACAACTGTTTACTATTTTACTTTATTTTAAAATGTAATTTATTCCTGTGATGCAAAGCTGAATTTTCAGCATCATTACTCCAGTCTTCAGTGTCACATGATCCATCAGAAAACAATCTGATATGCTGATTTGCTGCTCAGTAACCATTTCTTATTACAGTTGTGCCGCTTGACATTTGTGTCAACTTTATTTTCAGAATGCATGAATGCCATTGTATTGGGTAAAAGCATATAACAATTCTCTATTGTCTTACTTTTGAACTGTATATTTATTATTTTATAATTTGACACCTAACAAAGACATTTTAGTGAAATGTCTCCTGATTTGATCATCTATGGCATTCATACATTTTTAAGTGTGGCTTAAGAGTCCGAAATTGAGGCCACTGATATAATACATTAGCTTCAAACAAGCTATTATAAATGGAATATGAAAGCTATCATCTCATGAGCTATAAAGTCTATCCATGATGCTCATAGGCCGCTGTGGTGAAGAGATCAGTCCCAGCGAAGTGATGAGTCACAGCTTAGGAGGACCCAAGCAATCCGATTGGTTCAAAGCACGCTTTATGGGTAATCGCTTTAGTGCCTGGTTACACATCAGATATCCCTTTATTATATAAGTCGTTTGAAATATGTTATAACGACCATTAATGTCTTTTAACTTATTTGTTTCATTTACTAGTATATAACCGAAGCTATAGATTGTAAAATTAAACATGTCTGGTTCTTAGTGTTTTTTTGGTTAGCTTAGATAGTAGCATAGCGTACAGCTATCCGAAATTATTAGAGATAAAGTTTTTTTCACCATCTACGATATTTTTCTATAAAAAACTACGATAACAGATATGATACAAGCATAATTCTGTTTAAGAATTAATTATGACATGACATGCTTGTAATGTAAAAAAACTATATTATGCCTTATTGCTTGATAACAATTAAAGGGGTCATGACATGGTTTTTTGTTTTGTTTTATTATGTTCCTTTATGTGCAATTATAGTATTACTATAGTTTTTTGTACAAAAAAATAAAAAAATGTAGTGATTTATGACCTTTTCCCACCCTGTTTCTCCCCCTCTGATTCAAACCGTCTGTTTTGGAGGTGTTTCCCCTTTAAGAGTTCAGTGTTAACGCCCATTGTTATGATTGGCTAACGTCAGTGCTGCTTATGCATAAATTATTTAATCATTTTGTATCACATGTAGGCTACACAATGCTCTCTTCCGATCTTTTACCATCGTGTCAATTCTCAATTGATTTTGATTCATATGCGCAAGGGAGAGAGAGAGGGAGAGCAAGACAGTTTGAAGGCGCTCGCTCGCTCGCGCTCTCTCTCTCTCTCTCTCTCTCTCTCGCGCTCTCTCTCTCTCTCTCTCTCTCTCTCTCTCTCTCTCTCTCTCTCTCTCTCTCTCTCTCTCTGCTCGTTCTTTCAGTAACATGCGCCCTGTCACACTCATCTACATCACTCACCCAACAAATAAGGCTTTGGCGGGCTGCATATGCTGCAAATAAACTGCATCCAACTGCTTTCCCTGACGTCTGGATCGTTCGGCAGCATTCAAACATGTTGTTTGTCCACAGCCAGGAACAGCACATCTGCGTGGCATCGCAGTCATCTCGTAAACAGACGCACTCGCTGCACGTCAACGCATGCGATGATGTCAAATGAGGCGTAGTTGTCTTGCGCTGGAGGCGGTCATATGCAAACGACTGGTACGTCACTTCGTACCGTGACGTCACTAAGTTCAAAGGATCTAGAACGAGCTGTATTTAGAGCTTGATTAAATAAATGGTTCGTTTATAATGGGGAGGACGTCTTAAGCTATGAAACTTGCAGGAGGTTTTAATGATACAAAGACCTCTTAAATACCAAAAGATCAAGGCAAATTTGGTTTCTCATGTCATGACCCCTTTAATGTCGCAAAACATACCTAAAAAATGCAATTTCTTTCACTTAAAATATATAAATAATCAGGATAGAAATAAAAGATTATTACATGAATTAAAAGTTTGATTGATTACATTAAGAATCGGGAGAACAGTTTTAGATCAGGCATACTACTGGGGTCCTAAGCTGGGGCTCATCACTTCGCTGGGACTCATCTCTTCACCAGACCGTGTTTCACAGACAGGGCTTAGATTAAGCCAGGATTAGGCCAAAATTCAATTAGGACATTTAAGTAGCTTTTATGAACGTGACTTTACTGGAAAAAACATTACTGGTGTGCATCTTGAGACAAAAGAATGGCACTGACATATTTTAAGATATATCAGTGCAAGTTGCTTTCAGATAAATCACCTCAAACATGCATTTTAGTCTGGGACTAGACTTAAGCCAGGTCTGTGAAACCAGGGTTATTAGTAATGGGACTGAATAAGGCTGTTTTCACTTGGCATTAACATGCGATCACAGATCGGATCATCAGCCAATCAGGACACGGCGCGTTTACACATGTTAACATCAAGTGGCTTCTGTGTCTTGTATTATATATGTTGTATCCTTTACAGACAATCAATGGTTGGGCAAATTTCGGGTGAAAAAACGAACTTTCTTCAATGGCTAGATTGCGTTAACATTACACTGAGATCCGATCACAATGCGTCCTTGACTACCTCTGTACCAGGACACACAGATCGGATAACATTCAGATCACAAACGCGTTTACACGTGTCTTTTCAGTGTGTATGTGGACAAAATCCGGATACAGGTCGCATGTTGCCAAGTCTAAACGCGCCCTGAGTCGTGTTATATACAGTACTGTGCAAAAGTCTTAGGCATGTTAGTATTTTCGCCCCAAAAAATTGGTTTTAAGCCAGTAATTTGTATCTTTTGCATTTTTATATGCATAAGGAGTCTGACAACAGCCGGTATGATCTGATCTCACCATCATCAAGTCCATCTGGGATTACATGAAGAAACAGAAAAAACTGAGACAGACTAAATCCAGAAGAACTGTGGCATTGTCTCCATACCATATTATCATACCGGCTGTTGTCAGACTCCTTGTGCATACAAACATTTCTCTGGATTATTACAATTAATGGCAAAATGACTGTTTGGAAATGTAAACTGATATTTCCTACTGACAAACAACAGCAAATGATATACAGCAAATGGCTTAAACCTATTTTGGGGGCGAAAATACTAGCACACCTAAGACTTTTGCACAGTACTGTATAAATATCCTTTTGTATGCACAGAAGTTGCTAGATATCATTTAGTTTACTCTGGGAAAAGTGCTGCACTTTGTTAGTGTGTGTTTAAGTATCAACACCAGTGCGTGTAATTGATGTTTCTGAGAAAACAAGACCTTATAGTTCTATCCAACTATGGTTCCTCAAACTGTATTGATCAGCAGATGTACAGTATACTAAGCAACAATGACTGCAGCAGTTCTACTGATGTCTTTTAGAAACGGTGTGCCGATGATTCCACGAACCTTCATAGAGACAGACAGACTGCTGTTGATGTTGGCCTTCTGGAGCCAGCCCTGCTTCATTACTCCTCCTCTCTGAGAGCAAAGAGATGACGAGTCCTGAAACACACACGCAGAGTAAGAACAGATGAAGCAGATAAACTGAATGCAAAGACTCAAAAATCAATGGACGTCTATGAGCGCTACCTATCTGCCTTAAAGATCAAATGCTCTGACACAAGCATGAACCCTGTGTGTTGTGCGTTTACAAACCTTTATGCAAATAAGTTACTTATCCCTCGCATAGTAACTCGACATCACACCACACATTAACACGATACAATAATCATGCAAAATACAGCTTAAAGATGCTTTGAATCAAACGTGTGTGTGTGTGTGTGTGTGTGTGTGTGTGTGTGCGCGCACGCTAATTTAATTGAAGTGGCCTGGCGTCCTTTATGAATGTGCTTTTCCCTAGCTCTCCACTGTAATATAATTGTCCGAATGCTCTTCTCCTCTCTTCCCTCCAGCATTTCTCATTCCCTCCCTCTCTTTCTGCTCCTAACAGCCCCACTGAGACTGATCAATTGCTTGCACCCTGTTCTTCCTTATGAGTCACTCAGCTAATTGATTAAATTAAATGGACATGACACAGCCAACATGATATACTGTACATACACTACCAGAAAGTTCAAAAGTATGGGTTCGGTAAGATTTTGTAATGTTTTTGAAAGAAGTCTCTTCTGCTCACCAAGGCTGCATTTATTTGATCAAAAATACAATAAAAACAGTAATATTGTGAAACATCATTACAATTTTAAGTAAATAAAAATTATAATATATTTAAAATGTAATTTATTCCTGTGATCAAAGCTGAATTTTCAGCATCATTACTCCAGTCTTCAGCGTCACATGATCCTTCAGAAATCATTCTGATATGATTTTAACATTTCTGATTATTATCAATGTTTGCTGCTTAATATAATTGTGGAAATGGTCATACATATTTCTTTGATGAATAAAGTTCAAAAGAACAGAATTTATTTAAATCTTTTGTAACATTATCAATCGAATTAATACAATCAATTATTAAACATATTAATTTCTTTTTTTTTTTAATCTTACCGGCCCCAAACTTTTTGAACGTTATTATAAATATACAAAGGTATCTATGAGGTACTATGACAGTAGTAATATAATTCATATTCATTATTGATTACATTACATTATACATTACAACATTATTCTATGAAATATCTTGTGTGTTCTGCAGAAGAAAGGAATGCCTACATATTTTTGTTTTGAATGACATATGGGTGAGTATATTTTAATTTTGCAACTGAATTCTTTCTCATATCATGCCCTTATTATTGTGCATGTATTGGCCTCTCTTTAGCCCATAAAAGTTATTTTCACATCAGTGTTTAGACAACACATTAAACAGCAAGACTATCCATGTCTAAACATGTACATACACACAGATTTAGACGGACATGCACACACACACACACACACACACAGGGTGGAGAACCAATCTTTTTGCCCTGCAATCACCAATCCTTACATCTAATTTGATCAAGATCTGCTGGACACTTTAGTGTGTGTCTATTAATAGACCACGAGGGTCAGGTTGCATGTGATGGGCCGTCTGGCCTTCATCTCTACATCTGATTATACGACCTCACAGAAGCATCACAACATTAACAGTGCTGTCCGAGGAGCGGACACTATCTATAATGTTAATAAGAGGTGTAGCACAGTAACAAGATGAGAATGTGTTGACACTAAAGACTAGACTACTGATGGGTGCGAGTGCTGAAGTTGAGTACCTGAGTACTTGAGTATTCAGAAGTGAATCCAATAATTGATCATGAAAACACAATAAATGTGTGACATTTAAACCTCAAAGCATTTCAGAGAGATCGAAATTCAGTACTTTTCAACGATATACAAATATTTTTTAAAAATTGTCTTTTTTTCAAAAAATTTTATTGGATACAGTCCTTTTTAGACAGTAATGAAGCTGTTTAGTCAGTTAGCCAACTCAGACATTTCTAATGAATCTTTAGAGCAATGTCTTGATGTATGATTAAAAGATGTTGTGTGGTTAACATTACTTGAAGAGACATTCCTGTTTTGTGCTACGACACACTTGGATGTCAAACATGGATTTTGAAAATTCAGTTTGCTTTAAAAATGTATGATAATAATAATTTATATAAAGGCTCAGTTTTTTATCTTGACCTTGAAGAACTCTCTTGTTTTATCTGTGACAAAATGAACAAAGCATTTTTTTTAAATATGGTAGGCAATTTATTGTTTGATTCTGGACAAAATTCAAAATGCTTTTAAGAAAAACAAGCAAATGAAAAGAGGCAGTGCAATATCCTGCACTCAGTTTTTCACCGTCATACATAACGTCTCTTACCTCCTCCCCCTCATCCACCTCAAACACTTGGCTGGGAAGCTTTTCCATCTTCATCCCTTTACTGCAAGACAGAAAAAGTAGCTTACACTAACTTTGCAAATAGCACTGCAAATCCTTTGGCAAAAAAAGCAAACTTTGACATACCAGGGCAGCGTCCGGAAATCTCCAGAGTAGGCCTCGTAATTATAGTTGATGACGTGCCAGTTGGTGTTGTACATCTTAATGCACTGCCAAAGAGCAGAAGCATTGGTTAACTACTCAATCACATGATCAGAAACACATCAAAATATGAAAAACAGGAAAGTGTGATCTCATATTTTTTTATTCTGGAAAGCTGCAGGCTTTCTCTTGTTTTGGTATTGTGGGGTTAAGCGCAATCTTTACCTCTTTGGCGAACAGGCTTTTAGCTTCGTTCTCTGCATTTTGAGGAACTGAAGGAACAATGGTTCTCCTTTGACGATCAATCTGTGCCTCCTAGATAGATAGATAGATAGATAGATAGATAGATAGATAGATAGATAGATAGATAGATAGATAGATAGATAGATAGACAGACAGACAGAGAGACAGATAGACAGATAGACAGATAGACAGATAGATAGATAGATAGATAGATAGATAGACAGATAGACAGACAGACAGACAGACAGAGAGACAGATAGATAGATAGATAGATAGACAGACAGACAGACAGACAGACGGACAGATAGAGAGACAGATAGATAGATAGATAGATAGACAGACAGACAGACAGACGGACAGATAGAGAGACAGATAGATAGATAGATAGATAGATAGATAGATAGACAGACAGACAGACAGACAGACAGACAGACAGATAGACAGACAGACAGACAGACAGACAGACAGACAGACAGAGAGAGAGACAGATAGACAGACAGACAGACAGACAGACAGACAGATAGATAGATAGATAGATAGATAGATAGATAGATAGATAGATAGATAGATAGATAGATAGATAGATAGATAGATAGATAGATAGATAGATAGACAGACAGACAGACAGACAGACAGACAGACAGACAGATAGACAGATAGATAGATAGATAGATAGACAGACAGACAGACAGACAGACAGACAGATAGATAGATAGATAGATAGATAGATAGACAGACAGACAGACAGATAGACAGACAGACAGACAGAGAGACAGATAGACAGATAGATAGATAGATAGATAGATAGACAGACAGACAGACAGACAGACAGACAGACAGACAGACAGACAGACAGACAGACAGACAGACAGACAGACAGACAGATAGACAGATAGATAGATAGATCTTATATTTTGTAATATTTGCTATGTAATATTAGGCTTTGTAAAGCCCAGCCTGCTAAATTAGATTTGTAGGAAGCCTGCACAAGTTTGAGGACTTGATCCAAACGAATAACCAGCAGGAACTGTGCTTGAGCAGGACTCACTGAAACATCATCAGCTGGCCACAGCAGCAGGTCTCTCTGTGGATCACTGTGGATCTGAGCTTTCCTCTGAAACACCACATTCTCATAGTCCAGCGGCTCGATGATCTTCGGCTGCTCCTGCAAACACACACGATGTGGATCAGTGAATCTGAACAGACTAAATTAGTTTAAACTTTTGTACTTGTTAGTGTAGCTTACAGTGATTTGAAAGCTCTGCCTGTGAATATAGCAGACACAGCTTACTGCCCCTCTACACCCTTTCCACACCAAAAAAAATTAGTTCCAGGACTTCCGATTTCTTTCTTTTTAAGCTTTTGGGTGTGGTTCAAAGCTATCTCTCGAATGCTTTCCCTTTTTTTGAGCTTCCTTCTAAAAGAGAATCATGTGTTAAAGCTTAAACACACACTACTGACTCAGCTGACATGCCCGTGTCATGGTCTGATACTCAATCAAAGAGCTTCATCCACAGAAGAGAGAGCGTTTCCACCAAAACAGACCATGTGGGAGGATTCATTTCATTTAAATATTCAAATGATTCATTTCAAATATCTCACCTTTCATAAATTAACTATTTTGGACCACTTTAACCCATGTTGCACAGTACCAAATGGGAATTGCCAAAGAGATGACATTTCAGCTGACTTGCCGGCAACACCTTTAATTTATGTATCCTTCTGTTAAAGGGGACCTATTATGCCCCTTTTCACAATAAGTAAAGTAAGTCTCTGATGTCCCCAGAGTGTGTACGTGAAGTTTTAGCTCAAAATACGCAACAGATACATTTTTACAGCATGTTTAAATTGTCAATTTTTGGGGCTGAGAGAAACGCACCGTTTTAGTGTGTGCCCTTTAAATGCAAATGAGCTGCTGCTGCACGGCACAGGGGGCGGAGCCTCACGAGCTCGCGCTCAGTGTCAGAACCAAGGGGGTAATCCATCAGCCGGAAGTTGAAGCCTCGCGGGAGCCGCCATTGTAGCAAAACTTCACCTGCTGTTAGCATCCCATTGACTCCCATTCATTTTGGCGTCACTTTGACAGCGAATAACTTTACATCTGAGGCATCCAAAGGCTTAATTTGTCGATTATTTATTTCTAAAGAAACACCACAATGTATAAAATGCTCCATTACTTTGTATCTTATGTTACGACCCCGTAGAAGCCGTTTTTGTAAAAATAGGCTAAAGATTGCGTCATAACCACGGGACTTTCTGTCGCACAATAGAGACATTACCGTATAGACAGGAGGAGAAGCTCGCGGCAATCTTTTACTGTCTATGAGGCAATCGGGGGGACATGAAGGCACAAAGTCAAGGTAGAAGCCCATAAATACAGAGTCCATAAAAGCAACGGGACAAAATATTTCAACGTTTTTGAGGAATTAGGTGATTCAGATTTGTCTTGGCACAGCTACTAGAAGATTTTCAACTGTCAGACTGTCGTCACGCTCAGTTTGAGCCTGCGCAGTCGCTCAGACATCAGACAGGAAGTGCAATAATCGGGCTTCAGTCTTCTCCGTTGAAATCAATGGGGTCGCTGTGTCCATTTCTTTTACTGTCTATGGTCAGAACAATCTCATCTCACGGAATGATGATAATATCAAAACAGAAACTCTCAGTTACGGTGTTCATTTCGACCCTCAGTCGGATATGCTGTATGGAGATGGAACAGGTATAGTTCAGTTTAATTACGGTTATTTGTTATCTGCTTGTATCCAATATTAATACAAGCCTGCATAGCAGACCCCGTCTGAATGATGGCCAAAAATATACTGATGAGTTTAATAAAGTTTATTGTACATCACACAAAAGATGAAGCATCAGTTTTACTCCAGAAAATCACCGTAAGAGCTGAGTAAACACAGTATAAGAAGTGCGTAAAAAGTGCGTAAGTACATAAACGAATTGAGGAAGCAAAATTTCCAGCGGCTGGCTCAGATTTCGGGAGTAAATAGAGAGAGCTATGTGGATTAATACATCCAGCCACACAACACAACACCTACAACGCTTGGGAGACATTCTCGTCAGTGCAGCAATGGCGGATGTGTACAACTCGATGTGAACTCGATCAGGGCGGTGCTATGTTAAAACGACAGTGTCTGTCAACATTCGTGGGCGGGGCCTGTGGCTGTTGTGACGTCACACCAGCCCCATGGCTGAAAACAGGTCGGTGGGAGACACTGCTTATGATTTATGGGGATTCAAAAAAAAAAGGAGTGAGTGTATTTTTATCACTATAGGGTGGTTGTGTACACACACTGCCAACACACATTTATCTCCAAACACCATGCAAAAGTGAATTTTGCATAATAGGTCCCCTTTAAAGTTTCTAGAGAGATATAAAGTTTCAGAGATATAAAGAGGAAGTTACAGTTTCATAACTATAGTACTTGGGGTTTACATAAAAACTCTTCTGTTCAAAGTTCAGGGCTGGTTAAAGCTGCTCATTGTTTCTCATGTTTCAAGCAGTTCAGCTCTGACAGGATCAGTGTGGCTTAAACCCATAATCACACGGGTCTTTTGAGAATATTTCAACTGTAATCAAAGTACTAAAGGAAAACGAGTCCAAATTAAAGCAATTTCAACTAATCCTTTTTAGAAATCACCTAGTGGAAACTTCTCCTCGCTTGGACGCTACTGCAGCCAAAAAATGCTTAAAGTGCCCCTATTATACTTTTTCGAATATTACCTTTCATGCAGTGTGTAATATTGCTGTTTGTGAATGTAAAAGGTCTGCAAATGTTTACAGATCAAAGTGCACGTCAAATACAGTTATTGTCTCCTAAAAAAAAGAATAGATTCTGAACTGTTGAAACGAGTCGTCAGCAATTCCAGTCTCACTTCCTGTTACAAACCTACGTAACAATGTAACAAATTTGCATAATGCCAGTCTATGGTCTTTGGCGAACAACGTCCACCTTCAAACACTGTAGTTGTAGCTGATGAGGCCTGAAGGGGTTTGGTTCGTGTTGTAGACATGTTGAGAAGACGCTGTTTTCAGCTCAGAGAATCCACTCTGATGCACTTCAAAAGGATGAGGAGGACTCACGCTGGAATTGATACAGAAAGAAATTATGCCATCGTTCGTTTCACTGTGTATGAAGTCCTGAGGAAGATCCGGAGCTGAGATTCAGATATGGTAATGAGCGTTTGGTTTCTGACACGCGTTGCAAGCAGTAGACCAATCACAACAGACTGGACCATCTGACCAATCAGAGCAGAGTAGACCAATCACAACAGACTGGACCATCTGACCAATCAGAGCAGAGTAGACCAGTCACAACAGACTGGGCCATCTGACCAATCAGTGCAGAGTAGACCAATCACAACAGACTGGGCCATCTGACCAATCAGTGCAGAGTAAACCAATCACAACAGACTGGGCCATCTGACCAATCAGTGCAGAGTAAACCAATCACAACAGACTGGGCCATCTGACCAATCAGAGCAGAGTAGACCAGTCACAACAGACTGGGCCATCTGACCAATCAGTGCAGAGTAGACCAATCACAACAGACTGGGCCATCTGACCAATCAGTGCAGAGTAAACCAATCACAACAGACTGGGCTGTCTGACCAATCAGAGCAGAGTAGACCAATCACAACAGACTGGGCCATCTGACCAATCAGAGCAGAGTAGACCAATCACAACAGACTGGGCTAACAATTGTATTATACAAAATACACTACCGTTCAAAAGTTTGGTTAAGTTGCTAAAGTTTTTTTTTTTTTTAAAGATGTCTTTTATGCTGCTCACCAAGTCTGAATACATTTGATCAATACACAGTAGAAAACAGTTATAATGTTACATTTTATTACAATATAAAGTAACTGTTTTCTATTTGAATACATTTTAAATAGTAAATAGTAATTTATTTATGGCAGAGCTGAATTTTCAGCATCATTACTCGAGTCGTCAGTCACATGTTCCTTCAGAAATCATTCAAACTTGATTTGCTGCTTAAGAAACATTTCTTATTAATATAATCAATGTTGAAATCATTAGAATCATAATAATTTTGTGATAAATTTCGTTCAGAATTCTTTGAAACTTAGAAAAATATAAATTTTTGGAACAATGTCAAAGTCATAACTGTCACTTTTCATCCATTTAATGCAACCTTGCTAAATAAAAGTAGGCCTATATTAAACTTTTGAACAGTAGTGTATATTTAAATTGCACGATGTTTTGCTTTCATTAATTGTCTTGCTTGAGAAACAAATAAAGACAAAAACAGCCATGCATCAAATACCATCTCTTATAATACACATAAATGCTTCCTGTGTTTCTAAAGCACATACACAAGAGTAGACAACCAATGCGTGTGTTTCAGCAGCAACTTCCTGTCATGTGTCATACCACATAGAGGCAAAAAACCACAGCCAGTCCAGCTGCTACTGCAACAGAGCATGAGTTACAGCGAAGTGCTGTTGGCTCGTGACTTCACTCTCTCTAAACTGCCCTTCCAACCAACTTCCCCATGGGAATACTTGCATATTCCCCAATCCAAGTCCTGTCCCTCGCTGCAAGCCAAGCGTTAAACTCTCAGGGCCAAGATTAAGCTACCTTATCGTGGTAGGACTAGCTTCTTAATGCCAAAAATAGCCCAACCTCTGCAAAAACACCCACCAAGCCTCAGATCACTTAAAAAAATGGCTTTCAACATCAACCCTGTTGAGGTCATTGAGGAACTGAAGAAGAAGAATCACAGGCCATCAAACCACAGGCTGAGGTAAAAGGAAATATGAGCCAGATTACCGCTCACAAGCTCATGGGCGTGGGCGTTGGCGTTGGCGTTGGCGCCACGCGCGTTTCAGTCATGTTATTTCCGTATGCATGAACTCAAAATGAAAATGTAAAGGGCGACACAGTGGGCGACATAAAGCCGTACAGAAACCATGGCCTGAGCCAGTCTACTGGGTGGTTAATGTACTCTCCAGATGTGAGGCTTTGGCTCCGCAGACAACAGCTGATGTGCGTTAGGCCACTGTGTGTAAACACACACACCCCAGCTTTCGAACTGAACGGCCGCGGCCTCCGTCTGAACCTCTGCCATACTATGCCAACACAGATCGGATCTTTTCAAGTCTTTTGCAAAGCTCATCTTGTCCTGTAAATCTTGTGGAGGACCACGTGCTCGGTGGATCTGTGAGCATTTGAGGTCCACCATTTGAAAGCATATTTATATCCAGCAAATCCTGTGCAGCAAACATAGCACAAAACATTTAGCCTTAGCAGTTTACCGAGTATTTTAACTTTCTGCAGCTTGGCCACAACTGTCCCATATTTAAAATAGGGCTGTCAATAGATAAAAAAATTAGATTACATTGTACTTACTCAATTAAGTACTGAGTAATAATACTATTTAACTACATGTACTTACTATAGAGTTGCGCTTAGGGTTAGGTTTGTGGTAAGTTACTTGTAATTATGCATTATTTAGGCTACTGTTATAACTAATTACATGTAGTAATGTGTACGTTAACTACGCCACCTTAAAATAAAGTTGTAACAAAAATGTTATTGATTAATTTTAAATTAAATTTTGTTTTTTTCACAAAAAAATATCACTTGGAGACTCCAAAAAACACTTAATAACCAATTGATATAAATGGTCCATATAACTTCAATTATAAAATGTATGCACACCAAAGAACACACACCAACACAAAAAACATCACAAAACAAAACTTTTCAGAATTCAGTGTACATTATGTGTACAGTGAAACAACAAAGAGATTTTTCAGAGCCTGGCTGCATATACAGTACATGGATCACGGATTAATTGTAATTACTAAACACAGCAACATAAACATGACAGATAAAAACACACATGGTTTGTTTGTGTATCAATACAAAGGACTCAAGCGTGCTTACTGTAAGACTCCTGTACGTGACTTCAATCTTCTTTACCTTGATTGTAATCCTCATCCATCAAAACTTCACAAGCAAGACACTGGTTCGCTTTATCCAGCCGAGAAATGTAGTTTGCGTATCATCTGGCCATACAGCGGTGGGATGCTTTCTTTACATTAGTGCTGTTTTGGACTGATTGTTTGAATGCATTCACTTACTGGACAATTGGACTGAAAACTTTCCCAGAGTTTAGCGGCTTAAAATGATCTGATCACGAACATTGACAGCCCTAATTTAAAGTCAATATGAATTGCTGTTTGCTGAAATGGTGCCTAAATATGATTAGGCTATTTTTAGTTATAAATGGGAAGCCATTTCAGAGGAAGAGCAAGTTATGGCAATACATTTAGATTACAAACACAAAGAATTTTTTTGAGTTGAAATAATACGCACCATTTCATTTTGATTAAAAAACATGAATGGGCGTTTATAAAGTAAACGGGGTCAGTTTTATGCCTGTCTATAGTGTGCCGCTCTGTTTGAATGGGTTTTTGGTTAAAAGGTGCAGGGGTGACGTAACTTCTGTCGATTGTATTTATTTGCGCTTTTATCCAAAAGTCAAAGGAAAAATCCTATTGGCTTTTCTATCAAGGGAATTAGGGTGATGCAAACTTTCAGGTTGGCCTACAGAAATATGTCACTCTATAAATGCTAGTGTTCTCCAAAGTGTTACACATACACATTTAAAATGTAGTCGTTCTCTTTCTGTAAAACAGTGCAAAAAAACTTAATGACTCATCCTGCACTACAGATTTTTGTCCAATCAAATTCTCTCTTGAATTACAATGTCCCGCCCCCTTATGCCACCTGAAACCGAGTAGCAAGTAGAAAATCATGATCACGGCTATGACATAACTAACAACCTATTCCCTGTTTCAGAAAATAAGCGAAGAAATAAGGAAACTTCCGATGAGAAATACGTCAACACAAATAAAACTCCGCTCGTTTATCAATTCCATTGGGTTTTTAAGTGGAACAATGAGCGGCGATTATAGAGCGGTCACTTCTTTCACTTCTTGTATCATCATTTTGGTCGAATTTGTGCAGATGCACAGTGCGAAAGAGGCACAAAAAAGGGGAAAGATGAAACAAACACTTTATTCAGCACATGCAGAGGACACAGGAAGCACAGCTGAGCAGCCGGAGGGTATTCTCATGGGGAACACAAGGGCTTTGCAATCTCCATAGAGTGCCATTTGTTGTCTGTCTCCCTGGAAACCACAATCAAACTGACAATCATGACATGATAGGCCTATACTCATACAGCTCTAGTAGAAAATCTTAGTCTCGTGACATGTGTCTGGCTGAAAATATCATTTCTGAGCATAGCTGATGCCTCAAATGAATGCTGCAACAATCTATATCCTCTCTGAAAAACATTAGTGACACATATCTGTTCTCTGCCTCTGATCATTTATTTCTCAACGGTCCATTAAAGAAAAAGAGAGCATGGACCATTCTTGGACTGGTGCATGAGCACACGTCTCTTCTTTACACAAAGGCATAAGGATGATCCATGTGGTTCCAGTCAGGATCACCTATACCAGCCTTTTCGTGGAAGTACACAACTATTTTTTTTTTTCATTTAAATCAATGCATATCTCAGTATGTACATGCTGATGCCATCTAAGTGATGTGTTAGACAGATGTTGAAGCTGTGCTGCGGTTATTGCCCTGAAGGCACGAGACGTAATGCTTCTTGCCTCAGCAGTCTGGCACGTGTTTCAATAATAATTACACACAAAAAAACGACTATAAGCAATACCTGACAGCTCATATGCATACGAGGTCAAATAATTAACTGGGACTGTTTTACACTCTAGTGAGCTGCCTGCCATGCACTCGCCTGTGATGTCCAAAACGCCCCCTACATAGGTAGCTCACAACGTGTTAAGACACAGCCCACAGAGAATGAGTAGTCTCTTGAGTTACTAACCACAGCAATGGACGTCCTCACCGCCTCCGACACACTTTGTCTGAGCTCCGCAGCCGTCCCAGGCTTGCTCAACCTTTTTGTGAATTTTCGTACTTCGGACATTTTCTCCTTTAGTTTGAATGTAATTTCATCAGCGTCTTCATTGCGGAAAGCGACATCGCGGCACGTCAATCTGCGCTTCTGACAGAGATGCGGATGCGGGAGGGGCGGGGCCTCATGGACCAGCGTTAGCTCCGCCCACCGCGAGGGGTTGCCTGATATTCAGCAATCCCTGGTTTAGATACATTTTTATATTTAGAAAGTACATCTTTGGGATTTTTTGATATTGTAATCATAAGATAAATGATGTGGTAAAAAATGTCACCTCCAAAGTAATAATGAAATTAAAGGTATTGTTCATCACAAAAAGAAAATTCTGTCATTTACTCACTCTCAAGTTGTTTTAAACCTGTATAAATATATATGTTTTCCTATTGAACTCAAAAGAAGCTATTTTGATGAAATTGTTTAACCATGACAGTTGACAGTAGCCATTGACTTCCATAGTAGACTAGGGGGGAAAATACTACGGAAGTCTATAGCTACCATTAACTGGTTACCAACATTCTTCAAAATATTTGTGCTCAACAGAGGAAAGACACTCATACAGGTTTGGAACAACATGAGGGTTAGTAAATGATGACAACATTTTGGGTGAACTATCCCTTAAGTGTGAGCTTTAGCCATTTCACTTTTGTAATACGATTTTTAAGACAGCCTTGGCCTATCTCTTCTATGAGCAGTAAATCATGTTGCATTGCATACACGAATTTGTGTTCATGTGAATATAATTCAACATACTCATTATTATGATTATAGGCTGACACCTTGTGGTCGTGGTCGGTACTAAAATCTATTAATCCATGTCAATAAAAGTAAGAAAACTCATAACATAAATTCGTTTTTTTCAATTGTGATAAAGGTAACCATAAGACAATAATATTGCATATATGCGTTGTCTTTTTATGTGTACAAAATGCATGCTATATACAGGGTTAGTTATAGAAATAAAAAACTACATATATTATCTTATATATACACATACATACATATTTTTTATACATTTTGTACAGTGCTAGTATTCACCTGACAGCTAGCGAATACATCCATACAGCTGGTTTTAAAGCAGTGGTTCTCAACCAGGAGGCCGGGGCCCACTAGGGGTCTCAGCAAGCTTCCCAATACGTCGTAAAATGGTATAAATGTAATTATATTCACATAAAAACTTGACGACATTTACAACATTACACTGTCATTAAATTAAGTTTATTTTTTATTTTATTACAACAGAAGTACCAGAGGTACATATCAGCTTAGACAGGAGGGTCTCCAAATTTTGTCTTGGACAAAAGTCGCAACGGTTGAGAACCACTGTTTTAAAGAATTGATTCAGAGGGTGAAAATGGTCATAATAAAATAAAGGCCAAGTTGACAGGTAGCATGGGAGACTCTAGGTCTTTGAACTACATTTCGTTTTCAGAAGCTGATGGACTTTTTGGCTCAAGCTGGGTCTCCATGGCTTCACTACACTCTTCATGTTAACCATGGGACGGCCTTTTCTCACATCCTCGTGTCCAACTACAAGATATTCCATCCCTAAAGCAAGAGGAAAAACAGTTTGATCAGTTTACAAAAGTATCACATTAGGCCAAACATGTATAAAAAAAATAGGCAGTGTTAAAAATTAACTAATTTACTATTATTTATAAACCGAAGTATTTTTTTAAATATTTTTAGTTATGTACTTTAAGTCATAGTTATGTATTTGCTTTATTTTCCCCCTCATTTCATGCAGCTCTTTAACATAATATAGAGAACGTTAATTAGGTAAAGTACTATACTTAAAGTACATATTTTGTAAATACTCGACAATCATGCCCAAAAATCAATTGATTTTATGACTCCATTTCTATAGGCTTAGGCTACGCCAGTAAGTGACGATAAATGAGCCTTGGCCCAATCCCAATTTAATTTTTATACCCCTATGCCTACCCCTTCCCTCTTGAAACAGAGTGGTAAGGGCTAGGGGTAAAATCGATTCCCCTAAGAAATGGGACACCACCACTACACCATTACACCATTTCGTCGCTAGCTCCTACGTCAAAGGAAACGCCCTGATGTTGATCATAAAAAACATGACCGTAAATATGAACACAAGATTCTGGCAATCAAATGTAGGCATAAAACATTCATTTAATTTATCTTTTAATAATCTGAAATTAACTTTTTTCTCAAACAATATTATTATTATTAGTTTTAGTACTATTATTACATTAAGACATAGCTTCTACTGTACAACTGTAATATATTTGTCACAATTTCCGAACTTTTATTTTGACGGGTTGCCGTGAAGACCTTTGAGTTTGTGTTTATGATATATGACCATAGTTTTTTATCAAATGAAATGGTTCAGCCTGCTAGGGTGTTCAGTATTATGGCCCCTAAGCTCTGGAATAAGCTTCCCCAGAAACTCTGAGCTGTCTCTTCACGGCAGAACTTAAAACTCATTCATTCACATTGTTTTGAAACTAATGGGTTCCTCTTTCTGCTATATCAACACTTCTTCAGTTATTATCTGCCATGCTATGTTTATTGTTTGGTTGCTTGTTGTTCTTTGCTTGTCCTTCTGTATTGTCTGTATTATTTGTCTATTTTGTAAAGTGTCCTTGGGTCCTTGAAAGGCACTATATTAATAAAACATTGTTATTAATAATAATAATAATAATAATAATATAAAAATATTAAATAAAGAAGACATGATCAGTGAATGGATTTAAGAGGCTGTGAGATGGGATGGAAAATGTTTTCTTGTAGGCCTATAATAGTTATATATATATATATATATATATATATACACACACTCACCTAAAGGATTATTAGGAACACCATACTAATGCTGTGTTTGACCCCCTTTCGTCTTCAGAACTGCCTTAATTCTACGTGGCATTGATTCATCAAGGTGCTGAAAGCATTCTTTAGAAATGTTGGCCCATATTGATAGGATAGCATCTTGCAGTTGATGGAGATTTGTGGGATGCACATCCAGGGCACGAAGCTCCCGTTCCACCACATCCCAAAGATGCTCTATTGGGTTGAGATCTGGTGACTGTGGGGGCCATTTTAGTACAGTGAACTCATTGTCATGTTCAAGAAACCAATTTGAAATGATTCGAGCTTTGTGACATGGTGCATTATCCTGCTGGAAGTAGCCATCAGAGGATCGGTACATGGTGGCCATAAAGGGATGGACATGGTCAGAAACAATGCTCAGGCAGGCCGTGGCATTTAAACGATGCCCAATTGGCACTAAGGGGCCTAAAGTGTGCCAAGAAAACATCCCCCACACCATTACACCACCACCACCAGCCTGCACAGTGGTAACAAGGCATGATGGATCCATGTTCTCATTCTGTTTACGCCAAATTCTGACTCTACCATCTGAATGTCTCAACAGAAATCGAGACTCATCAGACCAGGCAACAGTTTTCCAGTCTTCAACGGTCCAATTTCGGTGAGCTCTTGCAAATTGTAGCCTCTTTTTCCTATTTGTAGTGGAGATGAGTGGTACCCGGTGGGGTCTTCTGCTGTTGTAGCCCATCCGCCTCAAGGTTGTGCGTGTTGTGGCTTCACAAATGCTTTGCTGCATACCTCGGTTGTAACGAGTGTTTATTTCAGTCAAAGTTGCTCTTCTATCAGCTTGAATCAGTCGGCCCATTCTCCTCTGACCTCTAGCATCAACGAGGCATTTTCGCCCACAGGACTGCCACATACTGGATGTTTTTCCCTTTTCACACCATTCTTTGTAAACCCTAGAAATGGTTGTGCATGAAAATCCCAGTAACTGAGCAGATTGTGAAATACTCAGACCGGCCCGTCTGGCACCAACAACCATGCCATGCTCAAAATTGCTTAAATCACCTTTCTTTCCCATTCTGACATTCAGTTTGGAGTTCAGGAGATTGTCTTGACCAGGATTACACGCCTAAATGCATTGAAGCAACTGCCATGTGATTGATTGATTAGATAATTGCATTAATGAGAAATTGAACAGGTGTTCCTAATAATCCTTTAGGGGAGTGTATATATATATATATATATATATATAAACACAGTTAGCTAAGGGCCGAAACAATGAGCTCATTAAGTTAAAGAATATATGTTAACAAATGTTTAAGATGTATATAACCTTTTTTAACAAACTTAATGAAAATAATACAAAAATATGAAATAAAAAAAGACATGATTAGTGAATGGATTTAAAAGGCCTTATATAATAGTATAATAGGTTAATATAATCAATTTTAAATTTTTCATGCTTAATTCAAAATAAAATATTCATTTATTAATAATATCCATTTGTGACAATCACAGGTTGCTATTGTCACGCAAGTTAGTTTACACATTAAACTCATGGCCACAAGAAAAATGTCGTTCCCTCAACATGGGATCTCGAGGCCACGACATATCACGTTCCCATGAGTTGATGTCATGGCCACAACAAAACTAAGTGAACCGAATATGTTCCCTCCCGCTCACCGTAGTTATCAGATTGTGCGTGTTATGGCATTATATTAAAGAACTATGCTTACACTAAATCAGCGCTCACAGAATTCGGGTGAAAACGCTGCAGATTTCAACAGAATTCACACTTCATTTACAATGCATTTGATTTGATTATACCTCCAGTTAAACACGGTTCTCCGAGCTCCATTTAACGCATCTGATCAGATTTAAATCCATTCCACGGATTTATCCCCACAATCAACACAGAAAATGTGTGGGGAAATCTCCATATGGGCTTGCGTATCATGACAAACCATGAGTCTGTGTGCATGTTTGCTAACCTGGGAAAAGTACAGGGCAGGTGCAGCCTCGTGACGTCCAAGACTCGGGATAAAGAGTTCGATTTCCACGAGAGAGCCTGAGGCGTGAGTTATCCCACAACACCTTGAGAACCTTAACATCCACTTCTGCATGAGAGCCCTTATCATGAGCACCGAGCACTCTCACCTTCACTGCTGCAAACACACAAGCAAACACACATTAACTACATGCACAGCAAGCATGCTCTGGTCCCGGACTGTTTTATATGCTGCTTACCATAAGCATGTTTTACGTTGCAGAACACTTTGCTGTTTCCAAGGGCTTGCTGTTTGCATACACATTTGTCTGTCAAGAAAAGAAATACCCAGCAATTAAAGTATTGGCTGTCAGTTTCTTTCTGCAGCTATGACAACTTAAAAACAGGCACGACTTTACAACAGCACATGCCTTCAACCCAGACGTGACAATAAACTTTTCATGGGAACAAGACGGCGCTGTTATCAGCTCCAAGAATACCTGGATGACTAAGGGCAGAGAAGAGCTCTTCTGTTCGAAAAAGATGATTTTCTGCCGTGCTGTTGGGATCTGATTCAGACCTAGACAAGAGTCACACACACACACACACACACACACACAAAGAAAATACATGCATGGTTATATATCTGTGTTATATATCTATGTCATTTTTATCATAATATATAAATTATATAATACTACAACTATATATAAACCACAAAATGTCAATTTTTTTGGAAAATTACTGGAAAATTACTTAAATGTATTTGTTTTTTACATTATAATAAATTTAGGGGGATAGAATATACAGTTTGTACAGTATAAATATCATTACGTCTATAGAAAGTCCCCATAAATCATGGAAACCCAACATCCACTCAAGTCACATTTGTAATTGAATCTCACTGGATTTGACATCAAAATATCAAACCAACTGGGATTTATTTGAAATAAAGTTAGCACAAGCACACTTTCCAAGCAAGAAGCGTCAAAGATGGCATGTGTTGAATGATAAAACAAAATGTATATTACTATTCAAAATGAAGAAAAACATTTGGACACTTTCTGATTGTCCTCTGCTACGACGAATTCAAATTCAAAATTGGGAACAATTGGTGAAAATATCACTTAGTTGAATATCACTTAGATTACATTTTTGTAATCTAATGCTATGAAATTCATACATTTTTAAATGTGACTTACAATAAGTGTCTAAATGTTGTTTTAGTATCATTTACATAACATTGTAGTATTCATTATTATATTTTTTGTTTCATTTTAGTTTAAGTTGTAGAAATTGTTACGTACTTCTGTCATATTTATTATTATTTTTAAATATTTCTATATAGCTTTAATTTCTTTTTATTTCAGGTTTAGTTTTAGTCATTTTGGTACCTCGACTTAAGCTTCAGACTGTAATTTTCATTTAAGTTTTTCATCTAATATTTATATTGTATTTTATTGCAGTAACCAAAATCATTTGTTTAATAGTTATAGCTTTAGTTAACAATAACGACACTGATATAAGGCCATCCTAACTAAAAATCACACACAATGGATCTCAAATAAATGAATTTAATATCACCATTATGTAAATGTGAATTATAGTGTATTGTTATTGTACTTTTGTTCAAATAAACGCATTATCAATGTCTAATATAATGAAAAAGCCAGCAAAAAGGTTCATATTCACCTAATCATACAGTCTCCTGTGTACGGGTCACAATCGCCAGCACACTGGCAGGGCTTGCAACCATATTCATCGAAACCCCAGTATCCCAGCATGCACTGGTCACAGTGTGGCCCGGCCACCCCTGGCTTACAGATGCAGTCTCCATTATCAGGGTTACAACTTGTGGAACCAACGTGGTTACACATGCAAGCTGCAATTCAGAAAGAAAGAAAGTTACACAAAATACACACATCAGGCTGCAAATTACATGCATATTATTAGTGGCGTTTCCTGAGGCAAATATAATTGTGCTTTGCTCATAGCAATGAATTTTTCAATGACTCGCATCATAAGAACGAATATATAAAGCTATCCCGACGCTTTGCATGCGCAGTCAATTATTATGAGACTGATGTCATCTGATGATTAATCTGTCTGCCTCCACATTTAACACTCCTGCACACACACACACACATGGCCGAGATCCCATCAATGTTCTTGTTATTCTACATGTCCCAACTCGCCGTAAGAGCCATTAGCATTCCGAGCAGGAACAACATTCAATACCAAACATCCCCTCAATGTGTGCATGTGTGTGTGTGCTACAATATTGGACATGTTCGCTGATCTGATGAGTTCTTGAAATTTGACATCTAGGCCAAGCTGCACACGTATACTCAAACACTCACTCGCATTTTCATGCACACGATGAAGAAAGACGGAGATCAAGAACGGAACAGTGGGGAAATCACAGATACTCCACATGCCATTTTAAGCAGCTTTTCAAAATCTGAGATTAATGGCTTTCATCTTTGTTTAAGACACAAACACACATTCACACACACACACACACAAAAAGACTAATTATAAAGAACATTGGAACCAATTTTTATAGAAGTATTCCACACTTGGATAGCCGTTTTGTTAAAGTTGAAATATTTTGTACATAATATAATAGCTGTGCATTAAATGATTTTAATGCATGACGTGGAGACAAAGAAACACCTGACGCAAAATAGAGTCTATTCAAATAGATTAAAGCACAACTAGCTGTGGATTATCCCTCTTATACCATGGTAATTTGCAAGTTAAAGCTGTTATGGATGTTTGCAGCATAATATTTGACTGGAAGGGTACATATGACTTATTTTCATCGCTACAACAACCATCAGGAAACGACCCTTCACAATAGATAATGCTTTATAATGAACTCTGTCAGAGAGCTACATGTGGCAGTTTATCTGTTCAATAAAATACCTTTCTCACCTGTTCAGTAATAAAAACACCATCTCCAAACACGCTTTTACAACATTTCAAATCCCTCAGTTCTTGCCATCTCCAAAATATCTGTTGGTTCTTGCTTTATTACGAGCTTGCTTTGTCACGGTCTCTTTTTGCCAGCAGACTCTCCTCTGTTCAGCTTCTTTTTTTAAACAGGTGATTCCCTGTAGGTTTGAGATTTAGCTGCTCCATGTCAACCTTTCTCACTCGTTGTGAAACTAACCTCACCATCCCGTGTCAAAGTAGCCGGAGCAACTTCTCTCTATTTACGGATATGACGAGACACGCACGGGCGAGCGACGCATGTACGCAATTTCCCGAGAAAACCATCTCGACAGGTCTAAAATATAAACACTTATAATAGGCTTACCGTGGTACATTTTTTTAGGATTCTTTGAGTAGGAAGTTGAATAAAACAGCATTTATTTGAAATAGATGGTGAATCAGGGGAAGACCAAAAAAAAAAAAAAAAAAACACGTTTTGGAAGAAGGATTGATGATGCATGGACTATTAATTTGTTCATTTTGACCCCCCCAAAAAAAGTTACACAGTCTACCTATCAGACGCAGAGAGAGAAAGTAGTGTGGCAAGATTATTAAGATTTATTTGAATGAATGAAAACATTTATTTGAATTAACTATCGATAGAGATGCGTGTATGAATTACCTGCATCTGTGCAGCATCTTTCAACTAATAGAGAAGCTGCGAGTTTCAAAAACAGCAATGTCACCCCCTCGTTGCTTAGAAATATAATGTAGCGATTGAGTAGCAAAGCTATTTCATTAACAAAAGTGTTGCTAAGTTTCTATGCTCCTGAATGTGTCTGTGTGTGCGCAGCGCGATCTCTGATTTCTGTGTGCGAGTGGTGTGTGTGTGTGTGTGTGGGAGAGCGATTCAATGAAGGCAGTGCATTAATACAGAACAGTGATTAAACTGACTGGAACTACGTGTGCAATAAATGGTTTTAATACACACCTTCCAGCCAGTCATAATCAAGAATTCAGACTGACCATAGTATATTAAAAAAATATAAATGTGCCGACGTTGAGCAATTAATGCGTGAACAAGGATTTGAACGTGCGTTTACACAATGACGCATGATTGTGTCTTACATCTGCAGGAGCCCGGGGCAGTGAAGGGTCTCTCGGGGTCTCTGTAGAAGCCGCTCTGGCAGTGCTGGCAGTGGCGGCCGCTGGTGTTGTGGAGGCAGTCACACACACCGCCACTCCGCTGACCCGAGCGTAGCCATGCAATTTCGTCAAAGTGACAACTCTCAGCGTGGCCGTTACATTTACACTCTACACAATGGCACAAGAATACACATATTAGGTTATTACAGATATGAATCAACTCACAGACAAATAGACCAGGGTTGCCAGGTTTCCTGAAGAAATGGGCTACTTTTGAACTCCAGTGGTTGACTTTTTATTTTGTGGTAGAAATATTGGACTAGTTAGATGTTTTGACCAACCAAGAGCCGTTGGAAAATTCTGAGTACAGCTCAAATTCTGAATGCTCACCATATCTTCTGGACTCTAAAATACATATTTTGAAAACGTAGATACTTATAAATTGTCACTGTATATATACAATATATAATGTTACTGAATATAATACTTTTATTCAGCAAGGATGCATTTAATCGATCAAATGTGACAGTAAATATATTTATAAATGTAACAAATTTATAAATTTCAAATAAATTGTCTTTTGAATTTTCTACTCATCACAGTATCCTGAAGAAAATGTTTCATGGTTTCCACAAGCAGAAAAAAAACAGTTTTCAACACTGATAATAATAATAATAAATGTTTCTTGAGCAGCAAATCAGCATATTAGAATGATTTCTGAAGGATCATGTGACACTGAAGACTGGAGTAATGATGCTGAAAATTCAGCTTTGCCATCACAGAAATAAATGACATTTAAAATATATTACAGTGGAAAACAGTTTATTTTAAATTGTAATAATAGTTCACAATATTACTGTTTTTATGATTTTTTCAATTAAATAAATGCAGATTTGGTAAGCATAGACTTCTTTCAAAATCAAAAGAAAAATCTTACTGACTCCAAACATAACAATAGTGTAAGGAACAGATTATATATTGAGATTGAGAGTAACCAAATCACAAAAAAAAGCTAAGTTACACCAACACACTGACAACCAGTAACACAACACTCTAGCACACATATGAACTGAACTTACTAGTACACTTTTGAGCTTCTCCGGTTAAACCGTTAGCTGGTTGCCATGGTCGGTCGTTGTAAAGACGATCGCAGCGTTCACAGTGATCCCCAGCCGTGTGATGCCGACACACACATTTACCGTGAACCTGTGGCAGAGGCCAGAAAAACACAATTCACAATACAATCACATATTGTTACACATTCACCTTAGACGACCTCAGGCCAAAGACTTGTTAAAAATCTTACAAGCACAGATCTACTAAGCCGATCGGCGATCGCCAACATGCTCCAGCGTCAACTGTGTTCATTCAGGTGCCAAATATTTGATCATACCGCATACTTTGCCAAACTATAAACCAAATGGGATAGGCCAACACCTAACGCTTTGTGTTCTCACCTGAACCTACACTTAACTTGTTTGCTACACTAGATTCACTGGAGTTTTTCCAATTGACATTACATTGCTAAAACGGATTATTATTTTCACTAGGTAGGTGCACTACCCAAACGTTTACTTTAAGTTAAAGTAATACATGTAAGGTATTACAATTAATACAGCAAGGATGCATTAAATTGATCAAACACGAAATTAAAGACTTTTACAATGTCACAAAAAGTTTACATTGTTACAAAGGTTTTCGATTACAAATAAATGTTTAACGTTCCATTCATCAAAGACTCCTAAAAAATGTATCACGGTTTCCACGAACAATTGAGCAGCACAACTGTTTTCAAAGTTGATAATAATAATAAATGTTTCATAATGATTTCTGAAGGATTATGTGACACTGAAGACTAGAGTAATGATGCTGAAAATTCAGCTTTGCTCACAGGATAATTCAAATACATTCATATAGAAAACAGTTATTTTAAATTGTAATAATATTTCACAATATAAAAAACAGTAATGTTATTACAATTTAATTGTATTTTTGATCAAATAAATGCAGCCTTGATGAGCATGAGAGATTTATTGACCCCAAACTTTTGAACAGTAGTATAATCGATAACATTTTGACATGACTGCCATTACTCTTACAACTGCTCACACTTTTAGGTTTAGGGATTTGGAATATGTAAATAATAAGTCTAAATATTTTAACTTTTTAAAGGATCTGTGCAACAGACATGAACGTTACATCAAACCATGTGTCTTGTTGTGCTTTTACTTTTCTAACCCAGCAGAATTTAGCCTGGGAGATAAATAAAAAATACCCATAATCCATTTTCACGTGCTGCGGCCCCTCATTCTCTCCTACATCCCTTTTAAATTAATTATGTGCTCAAGATCTCTCGTTTAACAGTCCAGTATAAAAACATCCTCCTCGCCCTGTTTACCTAATGCTTCTCAATATCCCAGACTCAGCTATCCATCAAGATGTCCTCTCCTCCGCGAGTTCCCAATGAAAGCACGGGGAAATATTATCGGTCCCTCTCATGTGGAATGAAAATAAAATGAGAAAAGAATTTAGAAAATTCTTCAGGAGACAAAAAGAAGGACAAATTAGCGCCTCAGAGGGAAAGAGGATTGGGGGGGGGACTGGCAGCGCTCCATCCAGTTGGCATCTGAAACACTTTCACATGTTTATCATCATAATATGGGAGGAAACGCACTCAGACGCACACACTCTCCCTGCTAACCAAAACATTCCTGCAGGGGCACACAAGGGTTGCGTGTGAGCACGTGTTCCCATTATGAGTGTGGATGGACGAAGCATGTCAATGCGACCGTGTTTGTCTGCATTTCTGGGTGGGAGGTGTGTAGGTCTGTGTGTGCAATGCTTGTCGATTGGCACGGGGTGTGTGTTTTGTCTGGGATGCTAGATCAAACGGTCTGACCTTTGATAAGAGAGCAACGAGTTGATGTGTGTGTGTTTGAGCGAGTGAGACTAATTGCTGTTATTGTCTGATCACAGCATGCAAACAACAACTCAATTAGGAAAAAGGGCGAGCAACGCAGCCCCTCGTTTACGTCTCGGCGCTTATCGGTATTCCTCCCTCCGTTTTTATCCTTCAGTTGCTATCAAGGGTTTTATCTCTCCACAGAGATAGAGCCAAATGAACAACAAAAACACGGCTTATATAATCTGAAACAAAGACAGTGAGAGTGAGAGGGGGAAAGAGAATGAACGAGAGACGGGGAACTGTTTATGCTTAAATAAAGCTATTTGAAAAACTACCCTTTTTCAATTACAAATTACAAATTTTCCTTGGCAAATAAAATCTTAAGTACTAGTTGAAGTACTAAAATACAAAGACCCGCACATGACATGCAGAAAAAAATATGAACCGTATATTGTGGCCACGAGTTAGTAATTCGTTCCCACGACTTATCTATATGTCAGCACGTTTTACTAATTCGTTCTCTTGTTTTAAGTTGTCACATGTAATGACATTGGTAATGCTCATCTCCGCTGGCTCCTTTGAAGGCATCTTTGAGTTAATTAATAAAGTTTGTGGCGCATAACCCACCATTAGTTTGTAAGGCCACAACCATTCCTTCTAGAGACTTCCTGTTTGTAGGATTATAAGCCATTGATGAAATTGCATACTTCCCTACTATATAGTAGGCGAAAAACAGTATGTGACAAAATATGAATGTCCGAATTCATATACTCATAAAACAGTAGACAAAAAGTACCCAGATGACCTACTACCGCGAGATTCTGAAGTGTGCATTTTACTATCCCATGAGGCCACAGGAGAGGATTTATGAATAGCTGTGAAGAAGCGTAACTGTTTCACGTGATGACAGCATGGCGAATGTAGTATTTATAGATTACATTCATACTATATAGAACGTACTTTTTTTAGTGGTCGTGAAGTAATTACTACTCAAGAGAGTGTGAGATTTCTGACGCAACCCTTGTGCTCCACTAAGCCAAAGACTATAGGTATACAAAGATGTTGCACTCCTATTACTTATGAATGGGAGAAACTGCAAAGCGCAATATGGCGGAATATGTCCCGCCTTCTAAATAAAATAGGCAATTGCTGGTTGGTAAATTCATTGTGTAACTTCATTGCATCCAGTGTTTGATTTCGACAGTGAGTCAGGCAGAGATGAAATATCAGAGGAGGTGGTAAGATGGATTTGGACATCATCAGCATAACAATGAAAGTCCATACTTGTGTATGATATCATGTATGATATCAAGTGGTTGCATGTAGATGAAAAAAAGTAACAGACCAAGGACTGAGCCCTGTGGAACACCCTGTGTCAGTGGAGTTTTGGTGGACTTATACCCTTGCATGGTGACAGTACTTTCAATCAGTGAGATAAGAAATGAATCAGAAAAAAACAGAACCACCGATTCCGATATCAGAAAGACAGGAAATGAGAATATCATGACAGATACGTTGAACTTAGATCAGGGAGAATTAGGATGCTTGTAAACCCAGAATCCATAGAAAGAAGGATATCATTAACCATACGAATGAAGAGCCGTTCCAGCACTGCGAGATGGGCGAAATCCAGATGGACAAGGTTCAAAAAGACCAATTACAGTCAAGTATAATCATATTTGAGAGGCTACTACTTTCTCTAATATTTTTGCCAGAAATGGTAAATTAGAGGTTGGCCTGTAAATGATCCAGGCCAAATATCTTAAGGATGGGTGTGACCGCAACCATTTTTAATTCCGCAGGGACAATAACAGATCCTAAACTACAATTTACCAAACTGATTATGATGGGTGAAATATCAGAAACACACACTTTAAGTAAAGCAGTCGGTGCAGGGTCAAGCTGACAGTACGCAGCGTTAGACTTCAAAATTAGATCCTGTATGGCAGATGGAATAGAAGTGGTGAAAATATGGTTTCTGTGATCTGTCAGTAATTTAGTGTGTGGATCACAGGTTTGAGGAGTATCACTAACAATAGATACCATGATTGATTTTAGATTATCTGAGAAAAATCACTGTGAACAGACTTTCCTTGAAAAGGACTTTTCACCTTCCTTAGAGAGTGTTTCTCCAATGTGCCATTGTCTTGCCTCAGCCTGACATGATCTTCAGCCTGTTTATTGGACTTACGTTGGATAATTGTTTCTGCCTTGATCGCCTGTTGGACTGTGTATCTGCTTTTCAACCACTGCCTGCCTTGCTGACCACGTTTGCACCTACTGTTTTGGATTTGTTCATTAAACTCTTCTGCAAAATGGGTTCTAACCTGACTTCGAGTTTGGGTTTATTACATAGTTCAAAGTGGCCATGATTTATTCAAATGTGGGAACAAATTAATAAGTCGTCATTAATAAGTCGTCTTAATTCTAGGTCATGATTTAACTAAAATGAGAGAACAAATTCTGGCGTGAGATGCTAGTACTGAAATGAGAGAACACTGTGTAAGCTAGTATGTACAGACCTATAAAAAAAATAACTCTGTATTACTGTACACTCACCATGTGTTTGCTAGGAGGGTGTGAGATGTGTTGGTCACCAGCAGGCACACACTGGTCTGCATGCCCGTGGCACAAACAGCCTCCCTTTAAGATGAGGTCATAGATGGCATAGTGGGCAAGAGGCATGTTGGCATCAGGAAGTTTACGCTGGCAGGGGCAGGACTGCGGTTGAAGAAGACGCATCCGTATGTTAGTGATGCCGAGGTGGGATCGGGCATCAATGCTGTATGGATCCAGTTTGTCCCAGGGCGACAGAGCACGGTAAATTACCTGCTCACACACACACACACACACACGTTTGTTTTACTATATTAGTGCAGACATTGTATAGAATTTCACTGATTTTATATCAGGTTAATGATATTTTCTATCGCTTAACACTAGATTTATATAAAAACATGATTTGGCAGATTTATAAGCCTTTTTTTAACTAGTGAGGAGGACCAGTAAAATGTCTGCCCTAGTCATTGTCATAATATTTTACTATATAATGAGGACATTTGGCCCAGCACGCACACACACACACAACACGCACACAAGCTGTTTTAATAACCAATGAAGCACTTATTATTTTTACAAACAATGAAGCACTTATTATTTTCATAAACAATGAAGCACTTATTATTTTCATAAACAATGAAGCACTTATTATTTTCATAAACAATGAAGCACTTATTATTTTCATAAACAATGAAGCACTTATTATTAGTGTAACGATCACCAGCTGGAGTGCCCTCGAGACCCACCAGAGGGCGCTCCACAATAGACTATGATCACTTCCTCACAAACTACATTTCCCATACTCACTGCCTGGACTCATCATCACTGATCACATTCACCTGTACCTCATTGTCTGCTAGTCTCAGTCTATTTATACCATGTTCATTCATTCACTCACCGCGAAGTCTTGTTGTACTGTGTGTCTGCATTTCTGAGCGTTTTCCCGTGTTTGTTTTTCTGTTTTTGACTTTGGATTGTTCTTGGACTCTGATTCTTGCTGCCTGCCCTGACCTCTGCCTGTTTCTTGGATTCTCTCGGTGTATTCTCCATTGTCCTGTTTGCTGATTCTTGACCCTGCCTGAACGACTATTCAATATAAAGCTGCATTTGGATCTTCACCCCCAAGTCTCGGAGCAGTTCATAACAATTAGCACTGGGATTTGAACACTATAAAAAGCAAAATTGCAAAAAAATTCTTTGCGTAACACAGGGTTTCCTAAACAGAGGTTTGTGAGATGATGAAAAGCTAATAATTAATTATATGGAATGTAAAATTAAAATAAAAAAATGGGGCTGCACAGTGCACACAATAATTGCATTAATTTCAGTGTGATTTCTGCATTGCATTTCATTATTACAATGATCAAAATTTCAACACATTTAGAACATTAATTACAAAAATACAAACAAAATATATTAGAGTTAAAACATACTAACAATAATTATTATTATCAACATCAGAGAACTGAACGTAAATGTGTTTCTAAATTACTGAAATATTCATTTAAACTTTAAGTAAATATTTCACGTATAAGGGGTTTATGTGACAAAAGCATTTGGGAACCCCTGACGTAACCTAATGCACTGCAGTCAGGTTGATTAAATCATATTAATAATAATCATCCTGTGTACACATTAATTTTTACAATGAAGGTGAGCTACAAAAGCTAATACCATGATACTTTGATAACCATGTTTATGTAACATGGAATTTATACACTGTCAGGCCAAACAAGTAGCAGTAGTTGCTGTTTGGATTTAAACAGGCAAATGCTTAAGAGTCTATGACTGGATCATTATATTGCAGTGATTATTATGTTTCTAGCATGTTATGTTTGGCAACAGTTCTTCTAACTCTGATTGATGGAGTGTGTAGCTTTTCATTTCTTAAACAACCATGTAGGAAGACACATCATGGCCATATTCCAGGATGAAAATGTCAAGATTCATCAGGCTCAAATTGTGAAAGAATGGTTGTGAAGGAACATAAAGAATCATTTTCACACATGAATTGGCTCCTCTGAGTCCAGACCTTAAACTCATTGAAAGTCTTTGGGATGTGCTGGAGGAGACTTTACAGAGTGCTGGACTCTTGCATTGTCAATACAAGATCTTGGATGCAAGATCAAAAAATTGATGCGCCTTTTGATGGAAACAACATCACAACATCTATATCCATCAAAAGGTGCATCAATTGATGTGTCTTCCTACATGGTTGTTTAAGAAATGAAAAGCTACACACTCCATCAATCAGAGTTAAAAGAACTGTTGCCAAACATAACATGCTAGAAACATAATAATCAGCAATATAAAGATCCAATCATAGACTCATTTGCCTATTTAAATCCAAACAGTGACTTTTTTTTGACCGGACAGACAATGAATGATGCCTACTGAAAAAGTAAGAGGATCATCACCACCATTATTCTCCCGAAAATGCATCATGCAAAATGCATTTGAAATGTGAGATTCTGTATGCACTCTCTCACCTCTCCATTGCTGCAAGGTGATGCTGTGGAGTATTTCTGAGTGCAGCGCTGTCCATCCTCCAGGTTGAACACTTCACTGCAGTTGTGCGCATACAGCATCAGAGCGCTCCACGTGTGCCCGAAGTCCTGCGAGCGCTCGATTGCCATGGCAGCAGGGCGTGGCGACCGGAATATGATAATGAGATGGGTGAAGTAAAACTCCACCTCGAAATCCAGCTGTAGAGTTTCAACGGCAGTCTCCCAAGAGGACTGCCACCAGGTCGCCGGGTGTTTGAAGGGCGAGTCTGTCATGGAGGTGGGTGGGTGCGCACGATGCGTTACCGAAGCATCACACACCTCGCAATGCAACACACAACTACCCATTTTGTAGTTACAGTAGCGTTCTGGAGAGGTTGAGCCACACTGAGAAACTGTCTGTACAGGACGCCCGACTGCCAGGTTCCCCATGCGAGGATTACACACCCGATTCTCACATCCTGGTACATTTAAACAAACACAAATATAAAATACAGTACAACATTACACAAACAAATTGCCAGAATTGCCCCCCCCCCCCAAAAAAAGCATTTGCAGTTTGCACATAATCGATTACGTCGATTACTGTATATGTTCATCCCTAATCCCCTGGCATGTTTCACACAAAACAAAACCTCTAGAGCAGATGCCAATGTCTAGTAGGTTTTTTCATACTAGCATATATGGGTTTTCAACAAGGTTTCAGGACTGATTAAAGCCAGATTACAGGTCAGATTTGTATCGGTATTGAACAGAAAGTCACGTTTGCGCACTTGTGGAAGTAACCATAACAAAAACACACTACTCACTCAGTCTGAGGCAGAGTGTCGACAAGACTTTATTATAGATTTACATATCACAAACAATGTTTGTTTTTAGATATACAGTGTTTAGATGGAACAAAATTACAATTTCCACTGCACGAGATTAACATGGACAGACTGCGCCCGAGAATGACCTTATAGGTTTATTTGATTATTTTTATCGAACACGAGTTAACAACAAAAGATTACAAGTACACTAGATAAACGAAAGAAAAAAGAAAGGTAAAAGGGGACAAAGTTGCTGCCTTAAATTGAAGTAGAATCAACTTGGATGTTTAAGTCATTTAAACTTAAATTACATTAAACTGAGTTTAAAAAAACGAGTTGAATCTCTTGTATAATTTATTTTAAAAAGTTGCTTAACTTATTTTGGTGAGTTAAAGCAATGTAAAAACATGTTGTCATAACTTAATCATTTAATTATTTACAGTATGTACATAGCCCTATATATACATATAAACATAAAAAGGACATTGGTATAGCCTATGCTACATCATGGTTACATTGTTATAACCTTTAAAGGTTATTTTAGCTATTTAATCATTTAGCAGACGTTTAATAGTCATTGTATAATTTCCAAACGGAATAATTCCTAAACATATAAACAATGCTTTAAATTAAAATATATCCCAGTGACAAATTAAACGCACTTTTAGCGTGCTTTAACTGCGGAATCAATCTGAATGCAAATTGGCTGGATTCAGCAAGATCGTGTTGGGTGTGTATGCGCATGCAAAGTTTTGGTTTGTTTTGCATATTCAAATCATCCCCATCTCTCCATATCAATCAGTTCGTCACTCAGACACCATGAGTCTCTGCTTGGCAAGCCGACTTGTTTTGATCGCACGTGCGGGTGAATAGTTTACATGCATAAAACACTGACCTGAACACGCAGGACGAGGAACGCTCATCACGAGCGCTGCGAATAGCATACATCTCCCTGGCAGCTCCATATTAGTTATTAATCCACAAATTACACGTATCAAACCCCGCGAGGGTTTTAATCCACAATACCCACCCACGGGAACCTGATTCCGCTCCAGAGCCTTTCAGATAGCATGTAGGAGCACGACTTCACTGGCGTGGGTTGGCCAGGTGCGCAAACGCTGAGCTGAGGTGAGCTGCCCCCATGACAAACAGAAACTATTCACCTGAAGAAGGACAGAAGTCTCGCGCGACAGCGCCATTGGAGTGTAACCTCAAATGAGCGTCTATCTAAGTCACATCTGTCGCCGGTGACAGCTGTCCGCTCGCGCTGCTCGTGTAAATGGCGAGTTGCGCGTGTGTTTCGCTCTGCGCGCGCGCGTGCAGCTCTGCAACACCTGAGCTGGAATCTGAAGCCCCTGCTGTGAGTGACAGGACCTTTGAAGAACAGAGGCCACGCCCCTTCTCCCAGCATTTTTCTCGATTTAATGGAGCATTCCTGGCATGAGTCATTCAACGTCAGCTCTTGCGGGACTCGCTTTCTCAAAGACACTTTCCATTGACTTATTAACAAGGCTAATTCTGTCTATAATACATTTATTACACACGTCTCTCCTTATTACGTTACATTTGATCTCCTTAACCCTAACACACATGACGATGTGAATTTCATATGAATTTCTCAATTAATTTGTTTTATCATTTTTTTTAAATAATTATTTTGACATTTACACTATTTTGCACACACACACTAAATAAACTGCATTTATTCTCTTCTCTAGATGGATTCTTAATCTAGTTGTCTAATAAACTTGGCATTGTGTACTAAAACGATTGTTGGCTCTTTGATGAATGCTTGGTTCTTCTTCTGTAAGGCGCTGTTATCAATGTAGCCTAATTAAATATAGGTGATGATGTTAAATACAATGTTCAGATTTATGTTTGAAATAAGAAAGTAGCCTATAGCAAGCTGTCATTTAACACAGCAATGCACTGTAGAAAAATGTGTTGAGGTTAAATGATCATTCAAATGTATTTTTATAGCAAAAGTAAATTAATAAAGAATATACGTGTAATTCAGCATTTTATAAAAAAAACACTTTCATTCAACATTCTATGATGACATAAACAACACTGTTTCATTCAACATTCTATGATGAGACCGTTTCATACTGTTCAATTTTTCAGTTTATCAAAGATTCTTTTTTGATTCTCTGAAAATTATTGGATGACTCTTGTTTGATCTCATTCAGATTGCCCAGGTAGCAAAGAATTCTGGCCCAGATTTGGCATGTGTCTGGCAAAGCTGGCATTCATCCGGCACTGGCATACAGCATGTGGGCCAAACATGGCCCGGGTTTGGCAGAGATGGCACTGGATTTAAGACGGCACCCAAGACATGGGCCAGATATCAAATGGAGTATTTGGCCCAGATGTCAAATATAGACATGTGGGCCATATATGTATGGCCGATCTTGAGCCACATTTAAAATCATTTAAAAATATTTTTGAGTAAAATCCCAATGTTTTCCCATACAGAAAAGTAATATATTCACATATATGTGAAACACTGTAAAATATATTTTACAGTGAAAATGTTAACATGTTATTTAACAATAACATGTTATGCATTTTAAAAATATATTTTCAAAATGTATTTCAATATATTTTACAGTGTTTCACATATTTGTGAATATATTACTTTTCTGTATGGGAAAACATTGGGATTTTACTCAAAAATATTTTAAAATGATTTTAAATGTGGCTCAAGATCGGCCATACATATATTGCCCACATATCTATATTTGACATCTGGGCCAAATACTCCATTTGATATCTGGCCCATGTCTTGGGTGCCGTCTTAAATCCAGTGCCATCTCTGCCAAACCCGGGCCATGTTTGGCCCACATGCTGTATGCCAGTGCCGGATGAATGCCAGCTTTGCCAGACACATGCCAAATCTTGGCCAAATTTGTTTGCTGACTGTAGCTTAAGCTGCTCCCAGGTAGCAACGAATTCTGGCCCAGATTTGACATGAAGCCGGCACGGCATTCAGTCGGCACTGGCATGAGGCATATGTGAACCGAACATAGCCCGGTAATGGGCAGATTGAACCGTTTTTAAGACGGCAAACAGGATATGGGCCAGTGGTTAAAACGTGTATTATTTGTCTCACACGTAAAATATAGAAATGTGGCCCACATATGTCTGGCCAGACTTATCCCACAGTTAAAATGTAATTTCAGATATTTTATAATTGATAATATTTTCATAAACACAGCTGTTTGCCCTATTCCTGTTTGCACCATGGGCTTATTGCTCTCTATTAACAAGGTTTAATTAGCCTAATAATAATTTAAAATATGAAACACCATAAATTGAATTGTTTGATTGTCTCATTTCATGCACAAGAAGGCCAATCGTTTCTTTCTTACAACGTCCTAATATGGCAAAAAAAAAAAAAAAAAAAAAAACATTTTTAAAAAATGTTTACCAATCAGGTTGCATCTAGAAAAACGCGCCCAGAAAGCGCGCCTAAACCGCAATGCTTCATGGGTTTGCAGTTTTACCTCATTGTAGTCTTTACACTCAATCTTGTATTTTTGTCTTCTTATATATATATATATATATATATATATATATATATATATATATATATATATATATATATATTTTTTTTTTTCCTTCAATTGAAACTGTGCAATCTTGCGATTTAGCCGGTTTAGTTAATGGTTTAGAACGCTTCAACACAAAAAAAAAAAAAAAAATTATTTATACTTCCGGATCCAGCGCTGCCGAAGAAGAAGTGGGCGCGCACTGATGCACTCGACTGCATTTCACTAACGGTTGCGGACTTCTCACCTCAAAGCGAGCGAAGTTTGGTAAGTGATCATTTTTAATTTTAGAGTTAGTATAAGTTAGTATAGTCGGAAAGTGAAATGTTAAAGATGTGCCACAATGTATAATTGTAGCTGTTAAAATGTAGAAGTTGACTAAATGTTCGTCGATTACATTTAACGTTAAATGACATCAGACATCTTTATTTTTATTTAAATTTAAGTGACATACACTGATGGATTAACATACTAAAATGTATAGCAGCAATTGGCACCTGAAACATCACACAAAAATATAAATATCATAAGGATATTGATTACTTTTGTTTATATTCTATTGATTGAGGATTTTAACAATTTTGTGCCCTTATGATATTTATATCTTCTATAGAGATTATCAAATTTTAAGTTCGATAATTTTTAATGCTAATTTGTGTTATATAAACAATATATCACGACAAAGTCCTCTTAAAATTTCAAATATGCAGAGACACAGAGAGATAAAATCAGTATTGTAACACATACAAAAAAAGTTTAACATTTAAGAAATAGCCTATAAATTTTTTGCAATTATGCTAACTTACATCATTACAGCGATTACATGTTATTATCATGTATATTACACACTGGCAGTTTAAAGTTTTGAAAAACAGCTTGACTGTATTTTTTAGCAAGTAGCCTAACGTTAAATGTAAGTCAGCCATGGTGAGTAAAAGAGAGATTAGATTTGGACCTCCTAAACATTTGACATCAAATTTAGCCTATGTTTGTGTGTGTGTGTTTGCATTTCTAATCCATTGTGGATTTTGTTGTGGTATCACTCATTATTTATGCAATTTGTTAAAATTTTTGTTTGATAAATTATGTAACAAGTGAGCAAGTGGGTTTATGGGTTTTGATAGTTTGTCTTTCATTTTGAAATTAAATAAGAAGAAATGAAAAAAACAAGATTTCAGCTGTGAACCAAAAAATGAAAATATAGTCAAAATCTTATATTTTTGTTTATTTAAAAAAAAAAACATTTTCTTGTTTCTGCTTATTTCATTTTAAACTGAAAAACAAACTTATCAAAACGTACACGGACCTTGTAGTCTTATTCATTTATGATTGTTTTTGTTTGGTGTGTGTCAGTGTGTGTGTGTGCTTTCTATATTATTAATAATTTATATAAATATTTTTTCAATTTATAATGTTCTCTTTTGTGTTTGTTTCAGGTTCAAGAACAAAAGACCTGAGTAAAGCCACGGTATGGAAAAGACTTGTTCAAGAGCTGACATTCAAGAGCTTGACATTCAAGAAGTTTTTTGTTTGTTTGTTTTTTTGTAAATTGTTTTGTTTAAATGTGAAAAAAATAAACATTTGTTAAGAATACTGTTGTGTTTCAGACATTTTTTTAGCTGAGCAGGGTGTATAAAGTGGCTAGATCATGGTTTAGTTGAGGCTGACATGAATCAACCCAGACAGCAACATAGTGTCGGCCCAGATCCGGCCCACTTCTTGTACACGTGGATTCCACACGGCCCAGATGTGGGCCGGATCTGGGTCGACACTGTTGCTGTCTGGGAATTGTTTGGTCCTACAAAGGACCAGAATAGGGCCAGCTATAGTCATACATTTGGCTGAGATATGGCTATGCCATGGGTCATATGTGGCCCGAGTTCTGGCAACCAGACCTGGTCCAGAATAGGGCCAGCTATAGTCATACATTTGGCTGAGGTATGGCTATGCCATGGGCCATATGTGGCCCGAGTTCTGGCAACCAGACCTGGTCCAGTCATGTACCGTAATTCATTGCTGTATTTGGGCCAAGTGAAAGTGGGTTGTGTGGCCCGTCACTGGGCCAAACCAATTTTGCTATGTGGGTGGTTCCAAATTGTGTTAAAAATTCCATGAAATCAAAGCATTAGGGATATTTTGAGATCTAAATCATGTGAAATCAGCTGACACGAAAAGAAAAGATTGCATATTGATTTGATCAAGGCGGAAAAGCCTCAAGATTGGTCAACAGGAAGGTATAATACAGGATGAAAGACAGGTCACTTTTTTGAAATATTGAAAAAAAAAATCCTTGTCTGGAATGCGGATCTGCAAAAGATTTCCGCTCTAATCCGCTACTGTTGGCTTTCAGGCAGCTTTTAATCTCTGATTCATTCACAAAGTACCCAACACATATAATATATCAATCCTATCTGGCGATACAACTGAAGAATCTCTTGGCATGTCATGTCATCCCTGTCAGCCTGACATTTCAATAAATGGTAATGAAATGCAACCAAAAAAAAAAAAAAAGAAAGAAGCTGGACAAGTCTTCAGAAGATAAATCAACTTTTATTTATTTATTTATTTATTTGTGATGCAGAATTGCTGTACAAATAAAGGACACTGCTGAGCGATTTAGATTTACTGTTGTTTTTTTAAACATAAATCTAACAGTTATATAGATTTCTGCTTGAAAACTTAACGAATGCATTGTGAATCAAATCAAATGGTAAAATGATTCACAGGCACTTCTCCTGCTGTGCTGGCAGTCTTTTAAAAGAGCTTTAAAAACGTGTTCTGAGTACTGAGAAATTAACCTAACACAAAATAGTAATGTATATCCATCCATCTATAAATTACAGGAACGTCTGTCTGTCTGTGTGTGTGTGTGTGTGTGTGTGTGTGTCTTTTATTCGCATATCTCTCGAACTGTTAGTCCAATGGATTTCAAACTTGACAGGTGTCTTGCTACGGGCACGAGTAAGTGCAGTGCCGAGTTTGACGTTGTTTGGATTAGAAATGCAAAAGATATGTAAAAGAAGCACACGTTGAATATGTTTAGATTATGTTTAGAAAGTTGTGGTTTAAAAATAAACATTCTGACATAAACACTCAGCTAAACATTAAGTCAGCTACAAAGATGCTAACTGTCTTTCATTGTCTCTATAATTGTAATCTGCCCAATGACAACAAAGTTGACACTAATGTAAATCTAATCTAATCTAAACTCCTGCTACCTGTACACAGATACACAAATTCATGTCACCTAATATCACCATTATAGACTTGACTGTCACCATATCACCATTATAAATTGTTATGCAACCATGTAGTTAAATTTTCCATATTTATTGTATGTCATTATGTCAGTATCAGTATTTGCTTTCTACCATGCACAAATACAAATGTCACTGAACCTTTGCTGTGTAATTGTAACAATGAGCACTCAAACACACCAAACCAACAATTACAACAAAACCCCCCCACAAAAACAGATTTTGCACGGGCACTGCTGCACTAATTTTATATCATTTCAAACGTGATTCCATCATGGCGCGATTGCACGCCAGTCCTGCGAGTGGCGCTGTGGGCGAACGCGCTCTTCTCTCCCGCCGTGCGGTCAAAGTTCGCTCGCAGTCCTTCCCTCTCTCGGCGGCAAGGCGTGCGAGTGTGCTTCACTAGCCTATGCTATTTGAATAAACAATTTTTTCTTCTGCAAAACTACTTTAGCAGTACAGTCATGGTAAGTACACCAGAATCTCTTTCTTTCGGCTCAATATTTGAAGTTTTGTTTCGAGAACGAAGGTGGTTTTCATTCAGGAATGAGCAGACAATGCGGTTGCGTGTTAGCATCGGGAACGCAGATTGGACGTTGTTTTCAGTCATTATCAATGTTGGAACATTTATCTCGTATTATCAATATTTCCACTTGCCTTGTCACAACTTAGTCATCTGCTCTCCGTAGATAGCTTGTATCTGTAGATAGCATATGATAATTCGCAACTAATTCTTGTGAATACTGCAATACTAAAAAGCAAAGGCAGATAGTTAAACGAGTTCCTATTGTGCCTTCGTATCATCTTGAGATTACATTTCTAATATATATTTTAATCTTCACCAGAGCCCAACTTGCATTTTTTTTAAATATAATATCTTTCTATTGGACAGTTATAGGAATGTACTTACTAAAAATCATAATTGTTTTTGATATATCTTGCATAAGCATTCTATTTTTACTGTACTTTATTTTATTTTTATTCTAAACCGTTTTAATTATTCTTATTTGTTTTGATTATTTTAATTTATTCTATGTAAAGCACTTTGAATTACCATTGTGTATGAAATGTGCCTTGCCTACCCTAGTCTAATATGATACTCTGTTCGTCCTGGCTTAGGTTGGAATTTTATGAAAAATTTCCCACTGGAATTTGGAGGTTCAAAATAACATGATGTTTATTTTTATATCTGACACTGAACTTTGGCCTTTTCTGCAGAGTTTGCCGTTGAACCCCAAGCCCTTTCTGAACGGTCTCACAGGAAAGCCTGTGATGGTGAAGCTGAAGTGGGGGATGGAGTACAAGGGGTACCTGGTGTCGGTGGACGGCTACATGAACATGCAGGTAAGTCTCAATATAATAGACCGTTAATGAATGCATTGGTCATTGATGCTTTGGATTAGAGATGTTCCGATACCCTTTTTCCCTTCCTGATACCGATTCCGATACCTGGACTCAGGGTATCGGCCAATACCGAGTACTGATCCGATACCTGGGTGTGTACAGTATCTATACAGCTGCAATTCATACTAGCACTGTATGAATTGATAGAATTATTTTATGGTGTGTTTCAGACTTATCCCTTAATTAAACATGAACAAATACATACAGTGAACTAGAGTATTTTTAGTATCTGACATTTCACAGCAATATATTATTTATCTTTCTTAAGTGAAAAAGAACTTAAAATGCAACCACACATCTAATACTGTAAACTGAAAAAGGTATTTTATTTTTACAATATAACTGCATAAAAAAGTGCAACAAATCTAGGAATCCAAAAAATGATATGAATAATATAAGAAAATAATCTCTTTATAATTTAAAGTCCATAAACAATTTTGTTAAATAAACGGCATTTCAGTTTTGACCGCGGCTGGTCATCCAGAACAATAAACTGAATACATGTTGTCGGTTATATTTATCGCTCGTAGGCTGTCTTTTGAAAACATTTCTCTTTGTTTGAATGAAGCTTGTTTCAGAGATTGTTGATTCTGGCGCGGCTCATTCTTCTTTGCCCTTGCCTTTGTGTAATCGTGTTCTGCGGGGTGACGCGTCTTCAAATCGCTTCAAATGCTTTAAGTTACTCGTGTTGAAGTTGCTAATCTTGTTCCACCCCTCGAAATTGCAGTATGGCATACGAGACATGTCGCCGTTTTACTGGCTGGTTGGTCCAATCTGAAATACTGTTAACGTTAAACAGCGGACATACTGCTATCGCGCGCGTTTTCTTATTCGCTGCTCTAAACAGTGGTTGCTTGTGGCAACAGCACAACTTCCTGTGTCGCCACAAGCAACCACTGTTTAGAGCAGCGAAGAAGAATCGATCTCCGATTTGCAGCGTTATGCAAAGCTAGCGTGCATTACTAATTAAGAAAATGGTATCGGATCGGTACATGGGTAGAAGTACTCGCAGATACCGATGCCAGCATTTTTATTGGTATCGGCGGCATTTCCGATACTAGTATCGGAATAACTCTACTTTGGATCATACAATGTCTTTAGCTGTCACTACTTTTCACCGTGGGCCCACATGCACAATATCCAGTGTAATTGAAATCCCCACTCACATCTGATCTTATATTGACAGAGGTTCAGCAGTTAGTAGGGATGCACCGATGTTTTTTTGTGTGGGGGGGGGGGGGGGGGGGGTATTTGGGGGCGATACCGGTATTTGTCACTTGCTCTCTTATTAGAACTTTTGTCATTAAAATAGATGTTTGGATCATGATTTAATTTTGCAAAAATTCATGCATTAAGGTATAGTTTATTGCTGCATCAAATTTCTATTGAACATGGATTTGATCCATTTCAACATTCAACAGGCCTACATAAATGCATAAACAGAACAAAGATGCATATGAAATAAACATTGCTTTTAGGTCTAACAGTTGTTTTTCAGGTACAGAAAAAAAGTAATAAAATGTAATATACTCTTCATTGTATAAATTAAGTGTACATTAATTCTTAACGTTACAAAAGTTATTTAGTCAATAGTGAGCATTTTCTTTTTTGTCTTTTGTTTGATTAACATTAAAACAAAATATTTGGCTGCTGTCACTTTTAAGAGCTGCATGGATCCAACATACTGATACACACGTGTGTTATTTCCCATTAACTTAAGCCATAATCAACTGTTTACAAGACAGACAGGACAGATACAAGACAGGCATTTTGATATGAATTAGAAGTGAAAGGGAACTCAAGTCAGTATTTGCGCGCTGTCTAAAACACTGCTTTCTGGGCGCACGTGAACGTTCATACACAACTTCCCACACATTTCTTTCGTGTCTTCTTGCGCTAGAATATTTAAATTGACAAGACGTAAACGTGTGCAATGGATAAAATTCCGCGAAGATCAATTGTTCTGAGCATAGTTTGCGCTGGCACCGGGCAGTCCATATTGTTGAGCGAAGTATTTAATTATTTTACCCAGAGAAAAATGTTGGATTATACAACTCAGTGCCTTAACGCAGTTAATCTATACATCTCCCTTTTTCATGCTATAGCCGATGGTTTTAAATCAGCCGATACATTAGTGCTAGTAGTCTCTCTTTATGGGTTAATTAAGCTCTGTCTCTCTGATATATCTAGCTGGCCAACACAGAAGAGTATGTGGATGGAGCATTAGCGGGTCATCTTGGCGAGGTGCTCATCAGGTAAGATTTTGGTTTGAAAATCAATGAGTGGTGCAGGGATGATGTCAAAATCCGGAAGACTAATTCGTACCTGGTTCCCTATGGGTTTTTATAATGGGCTATTTCAATTTATAAATAAAATAAGGTCTGTGGTAAAAAGTGTTAATTTGTCAGCTATTTGTGAAATTTATTTGTACATTTCATCAGAAGTATTGCACTCCCCTATAAGCACAAATCAAGAGAATGTAAGAGAATGTCATGGCTTATTTGACCATTTAGTTTCCTGATTTATTGTAGGCTATTTATCATATCAATTAACGCAATCTACATTATGAAAACTGGTAAAACAAGAAATGTCTCAAATTAAAACTGTGAAATTCCTAATAGTAATTCCAAATTATGTTGTTTTTCTATTAAAGGGGTGGTATAAGGCCCTTTTCACAAGATGTAAAATAAGTCTGATGTCCTCAGTGTGTATGTGATGTTTTAGCTCAAAATACCCACCAGATATTTTTATATAGCATGTTAAAATTGTCACTTTTTGAGGGTGAGCAAAAATGCACCGTTTTTGTGTCTGTCCCTTTAAATGCAAATGAGACGCTCTCCCGGCACGGGGGAGGAGCTTCAAGAGCTTGTGTCCTGAAAATCTCAAAAACGTTTAGCCTCAAAGTTCTTTTATGAGACTTTGCTATGGAGGTAGTTTTGTTTCTTTATTATTCAATCAAAAAAAAGGTTGATACAATCCAAAAAAATATTTCAATTAAAAAAACCTTCACTTCAATGAAAAAAAAAATATTCAATCAAAGAAAAAAATGATTTGAATCCAAAAATATATTTGAGACTCAAAAATATACATTTGAACACTGCTTTTCTTTGATTGAAAATGTTGTCTTTGATAGAAGTCCGTTTTTTTTTGTTTAAAGCAACCTTTTTAATTGAAGTAACATTGTTTTTTGATTGGACCATATAATGGGTAGGACATTTGTGTCTTTATCATTCAATCAAAAAAGAAGTTGCTTCAAACAAACAAACAACAGAATCAATAAAAAAGTCACTTCAATGAAAAGATAAACATTTTCAAATATAGAAAATCGTTTTTGAATGCAAATAAAATATGAGACTCCAAAAATGGCATTTGAACACTTTTTTTTTATTATTGAAAATGTTCTCTTTGATTGAAGTAATCTTTTTTGTGATTGGGGCATACATGGGTAGGACATTTGTCTTAATCATTCAATTCCAAAAAAGTTGTTTCAATCAAAGAAAAAAAACTGTTCAAATGCAACAACAAAAAAAACCCCCGTGAATAAAAAAGTATTGAAGAGAATGTGTTTTTTCGTTGTTTTTTTTTTTTGTTTTTTTTGAAGTGCAAAAAGTTTTGAAGTTTACATTTTTTTTGATTGAATTATTTTGACACAAACGTTCCGCAGTGGGCGGGTGCTTCTCTATTGGTCAGACATGTTTGATTGACAAGTGTCTACACCAACGACATCTTTCTGACAAAGAAGTCATGTTCGCCACTCGCCAGCAAGCTTTTTGCCAGTTACGTCCTGCGTCACATCTCTCATGCGGGTTCTCGTCGACCAGGGTCAGCGCGCATCATAGCGCACACAGGCAGGCACAGAACTAGCTAGCGAACCTAGGTCTTAAATCTAATAAGTTATGTTTTTTACAACACGTTTTTTGATGGAAAAGTGATGTTTAATTTCCATAGTCTTTGTTTAGTGAACGAAAGCGAAATCAGGAATTGCGTTCTTTCAGTTTGTTTATCGTTACCTAGCTACCATGGGTTTAAGTTGTACAAGATGTGCTGTAGCCTTACACTGGCCAAGTCGCGTTTCATATTAACAGATGAATAGGCTTCGCTCAGTTTATTAAATACATCCAACCTGAAATGTCTCTTACAAACTATGAAGGGACAATGAATCAATCAATACACTGACATGGCAATGCTAGACAGATAGCCTACTTTGTTTGCACAGCCCTGCCGTGATTTTGTCACTCTTCTCTCCACTCCTAGACCTACGTCTGGTGACAGCGGGGAAACTTTTACCTCGATAAAGTTAGGCCTTATTGTATTGCAGAAAAGTAAACTTCCAGTAAACTCCAGTTAACCACTTCATGTTTCTTCTTTAGGTGATTCAAGCAGTAACGACTAATTAGACTCAATACTGCTATTATAATACATAATACACCATTTTTTTTGTAATGCAATGTTTTCAACAGGGAAATATAAACAGCATTTGTCAAATTTTCCCTTAACCGCCCACCCCCTTATCAACAACACATTAGCATTAGTCAGCAGAGTACAAATACATGGGTGAAGTAATCATACAAAATAAACACACAAAAAAAGAAACAAAAAAGAAAAAACACCCATTTACAAAGCAACCCTTGTGTGTATTGCCATGAGATGGGTGATGTAGGCCTACATGGGATCCTTTATAGATATGATATGGTACAACTACAGTGCAACGGAAATAGTAAATATAAGATAAAGTGAAAAGTAATAGTAAATAGTTTAGTCAATAAAATAAACACAGTATACAGCAAATAAAATTGTAATGAAAAGGCTGTATAAAATATAGGCTATATAAAATAAAATGACACAACCGTCTATTTTTGTTAAATTTTAGTTTTATTGATCAGTAATAGACACTGTAACAGTATAAGTAGCCTAAAAGGTATAAGAAGTTATACAAGACAAGAAATAAAGTAAACGATTCAGACAAACATACAGCAGGATACAACGTTAAAATAGCCAAAATATAAAATTATGAAACTTCCCTTTGCCCTCAGCCAAAACGATTTGCCAGGGAACAAATGATAGATTAATGAGATCAAAGATCGCCCGTTATATACACAAGACGAATTATATCTCATGTTTTAACCACTGGACTAGAGACATCAGAGCCAGCGGCAAACGTCAGAAGAACTGGCCGAGGTACGGCTGTTCTCGGTGGGGTACATGAGCGCTGAGCGCCCGGTGAAAGACTGCACATCACAACTCCGAAAACGTCAGATCAATTTTTTTAAATAGGCGCTATCTTTATAAATAAACCACAGATTTGACCTTTAAACAACTACATTGTCGACTGAAAAACTATTAAAACGACATTTCGTGACACAATAACAGTAGTATTTAGAGATGCACCGATTGATCGGCTGGTGACCGGAATCGGCCGATTTTCACATGATCGGCCATGATCGGCGACCGACCGGTCAGTCTGACATAATCCGATTTTATGCCGGTCAAATGCACTCGGGCGCCGCATGATTAACATCGCGCAACATCAGCATCACACGTGCACACGGAATGCACATACGAGGAAACCTCGTGAATTACGGCCGTTTCACACCGCAAGCGGGAGCAGCGTGTTTTTTTTTTCTTCGACATGCATGTTAATCAATGAGTGCATTCACACCGGGAGTGGGAGCAGGAGAAGCGCGTGAGCGTCGAGCTGGAGAGTCGCGTGAGCAACAGTGAAGCACGCGTTTCGGCGCAGAGTCTATTTTTGCTGCACTCAATTAAAGTGAAAGCACACTTTTGATGGACAAAATAAATATTGTTTTAACAAGAACTGAAGTAGCCTAGGCTATGTCAGAAAAGAAAATTAAGACTCAAAAATATTTATAGAAAATCGTGCAAGCAATGTAGTAGATATCCATGTTTGGATATCCATCATGGAGAAGGATGAGAAAGATTGCAGATTTAGTCGCAACATGAATAACACATCCATATCGGAAACGGACATTTATGTTTATTTAAAAAATGAAACGCATGTTTCTAATAAGTGACTAGATCAGAACATTTAGAGTGAGTGTGTGCGGTTTACGTTATCGAACAAAACGTCAAAGCATCGCCAAGTTGTTTACCACAGACTTTTTTTACTCACTTGAAAAAACCCATATGAAAATCTTGAGGGAACCAGTGGTGAATTATTCTTCCGGGTTCTGGTGTAATACCTGCACCACTCTATTCATGACTCTGCAATAAAAGGAAATGCATATTTTGTATTATACTACTAATGTTTTTTTTTTTTTTTCTTCAGGTGTAATAATGTTTTGTACATAAGAGGAGTAGAAGAAGAGGAAGAAGATGGAGAGATGAGAGAATGAAGAGTGAATCGATTTCTAATGGGATTGGAAGATCTATTGGTTAATTTGCCTTTTGTGTTAGTTTTATGTGAAGCTGTTTCTTTTTTCTTTGTAAAACTGTTAGGTTGACATTTTTTCACTGTAAAAGTTATTGGTGGCACGACAAATAAATTGTGCACTTTTGTATGTTTTTGTCATTTCTTTGTCTGACTTTGAAGTCACAAAATTGACCCTACGTACTTAACGCAACAATTCATAAGTGCATGTAATTCTGAAGAAAAACTTGAGTCTGACTCTATTCTAAATAAGTAATGCCATATACGGCCTGGTATAGACCACTAACCATTTAATTGAAGATATACAGAATCTCTTCCCACCTTAATTGCTTATTTGTCAATATCATTGAATTTTTCACCAGGTAATGTAACATTAGCCAAGTGGTTCATGAATGCTAAAGTTCACTGTAAAAGCCTAATCAAAGAGCCTTTTCATTTTTGAATTATTTTAATATTTTTAAATGATCTATTTGAATTAGGAAGTTACCGTTTTTTACAGTTTAAATTATGGATTATGTTTGTAATCGTTCATTTCAATATTGATGTGGCCACTTTGAGTTAAATCATCATCTGTTCCCACTAGTCAGTACTGCAAATTTAAATAAACTAGTATATTCAGGTTAAGACAGGTTTGTTCTGGGAAGTTACGCAGGAAAGGGTAGAAAAACATTGATACCTGTATTGTGAAGGGTTTAGAACCTAACGAAGGGAAATAGACCCATGTTTTATCGTAATCAGCAGATTTGTGTGGCGAATTGTTTAAAGACCGCGTGACGAACGAGTTTAATGACGAACTTTACTGAATATTAGCAACAAGGTAATTTTGAAACTTGTCAATATAGTTCACATTCACCCGAACTGCGTATGCTGAAAAAGTCCATTCGCAAAATGTTTTACAGTATTGCTTCTTTACACATCTATTTTAAATAAGTAAACTGCGCAGTTAGTAAGAAGCACAACAACAACAAAATAACGTGTTTTCCTTGTACAGAATCGGCGGGACCTAAACATGAGCTCACTGACCATTGACAATTTAGCGACCTTCGGCCAAGTTACCCAATTTTGGCTTTGCTAAATATTTACCCACTCTCTCACCACTGAGCTCTGCTCTGAAACACTTGCACCAAAGTTAAACTACAATGTCTTCCAGCAGTTTCAGACTGTTAGTCAAGAATGCAACCCAAGTGGTCTTGGTTTGTAGAAATGGTGAAAAGTATCTCACCGGGAATGGGATGCAGACTCTGGCTGTCGTTGAGAATGGCAGTGTGGTGATTGGACAGTAAGTCAGATGAATTCTTTATATTACTGATGGTCTGTCTTATTTATTGCACGTGGTAAATTCAGCATGTAAATAGACGCTTGCAAAACTGTCTCTGTACAACATAAACATTAGCCAATTCTTATGGTCAATATCTTTAGGATAAAAAAAAAATTAAAAGCATTGAGAATTGAAAATATAGGATTCATGCATAGCTCCCTCAAATAGAGATTAATGATTGCAAAGTACATTAAGCGGTCAAAATTGTCCACAAATAAGAAAATGTCCACAAAGGTCAAATGGATCCATAGTAAAGCTAAAGTAAATGTTTTAGTAGCACTTCACATTAAGGTTTCATTTGTTACCATTATTTAAGTATGTAACATTTGGCCCTCTAGCGGTTAAAAAACAAAACCATGCATTTCGCGGAAGAACGTTTTGGTTGTGCGTCGACTCTGCGTGACTAAGATGAATATTAGCCTTAATAGATAATGTTTTACAATCAACTCTGTTAGAGAGCTACATGTGGGAAGTTATCTGTTCAACAAAATGACTTAACTTACCTGTTGTGTTATAAAAACGCCATCTCCGCCTCACTTTTACAACAGGCCTAGGTCAAATCTCAGTTCTCACCATCTCTGAAAAGCCATATTTGATTCTCGTTTTATTAGGACCTCTGTCGCCATGTCAACCTTTCTCGCTAATTGTGACAACTGCCACCTACACCCGGCAAAGTAGCCGGAAGGACACGTTTCTATTAGGATATCACGAGACACGTACGGGGGTTTGACGTATGTACGCAATTTCCCGCGAAAACCACCCCGTCAGGTCTAAAATATAACTTATCACTTATAATAGTCTTACTATTAAATCAGGGTAAGAAAAAAAATGAATAGAAGAATTCAATTGATTGTGTGTTGACTGTTAAATGTTTGTTAATTTTGAACAAAAAAAGCTGCATACCCTATATAGTGTACCTTTAATTATATTAGTTAACTTGAACTAACAGAACACTTCTACAACATTTATTAATCTTAGTCAATGGTAGTTTCAACATTTACTAATACACTTTTAAAATCCAAAGTTAGTTTTGTTAACATGTTAATGCACTGAACTACCATGAACAAACAATAATGAACAAGATCTATAGGTCTACTAACTAATGTTACAATTTTTTTTTTATAAAATAGCAATTTAAGTCAATGGTATGTCCTCATTGAGCTATATGTGTGTGTGTGTAGTGATGGACTAATTAAAGCTGTTGGATCAGCAGACATCATTGAGTCTCAGTTCAAAGGAGCAAAGTTTGACAATGTTCTGGATGCTTCTGGCATGTGTGTTCTCCCAGGTAAGTGTTACATCTTCCACCCAAATAAACAGTTTGACTCATTCTGTTGACAAATCCTTTAAAATCCTACAGATTAATGAATCTTAACATCATTTTACAGGTCTGGTTGATGCACACACACATCCAGTGTGGGCTGGAGACAGAGTGCATGAGTTTGCCATGAAGGTTTGCTTTCATTTAGTTCAATCTATCTCTCCCTTTGCATTTTGTGTGGATATATCTTTCAGTTTTGGTGTCAGAGAAGGTATCTTGTTCTGTGTACAGCTGGCTGGTGCCACATACATGGAAGTGCATGAAGCAGGAGGTGGGATTCATTTTACAGTGGCACACACTCGCTCAGCAACCCAGCAACATCTATTAGCTGGGTTACAGAGCCGTCTGGAGCGCATGATGAGAGCTGGAACCACGCTGGTGGAGTGTAAGAGTGGATATGGACTTGAGATGGACACTGAACTCAAGATGCTGAGGGTGATCAATTCAGCAAGAAAGTCACTGCCAATCGGGATATCGGCAACATACTGTGGAGCCCACGCAGTACCCAAGTACACACTCTTCACAAAATTATTTTATCATATACAAAATTGTTCTAAGCAGGTTTTTTTTGTGATATTTATTTTTTTTTACATGTAGGTTATTGTAGTTCTCAAATTGCTTCTTGCCAACCCTAAAGTTTCTGAGTAAACTAAAGTAATACACACACCTTTTCGGATATTAACACAATAATATTTACTAAAAAAGGCAAATTCATCCAATTTTGAAGGTTATATAGACAGACAGACAGATAGATGACAGACAGAGATAGATATAGATAATTCTCAAAAGTGACAGTAAAGACATTTATGATGTTACAAAAGATTTCTATTTTAAATAACTGCTATTCTTTTGAACTTTCTATTTATCAAAGAATATTAAGCAGCATAACTGTTCAATATTCAACTGAACAATATTCACAATAATAATAAATATTTCTTAAGCATTAAATCAGCATAATAGAATGATTTCTGAAGGATCATGTGACACTGAAGACTGGAGTAATGATGCTGGAAATTCAGCTTTGATCACAGGAATACATTTTCATAAATTTGATCATTTTTGTTGATCAAATAAATTCAGTCTTGGTGATCAAGATTTTCAAAAACATTCTTGATTTCAAAAACATTGAAAAATCTTTACGACCCCAAACTTTTGAACAGCAGTGTAAACAACTCTTAATTTGCACATCTTACGGTATATTTTCTTTGTGTATTCAGAGGTAAAACTATGGAAGAAGCCACTCAGGACATTGTGGCCGTGCAGTTACCCGAGATAAAAAAGCGAATGGCTTCGGGTGATCTGCAGGTGGACAACATTGATGTGTTTTGTGAGAAAGGTGTGTTCGATCTGAACTCTACACGTTGCATACTCCAGGCTGGCAAAGACATGGGTCTCAACATCAACTTTCATGGCGATGAACTCCATCCCATGAACTCTGCACATGTATGTTATGTTTGCACACTCACACATTCTAGTTTCTGGCATACATGCACACAACGTTAAAGTGGTGTTGTTCTTACATAATCTTTGTCACCTCTTTGTCTTCCAATCGAACAGCTCGGGGCAGAACTTGGCGTTTTAGCCATCAGCCATTTAGAAGAAGTGACAGATGATGGAATCGCTGCCATGGCAAACGCTAAAACATCCGCGGTCCTCCTACCCACCACTGCCTATATATTAAGGTAAATAACCACGACGTTGATAACAATTATCAATGCAATTAAATAATTTGCAATGCTACAATGCAATAAAAAATAAGAGATCTTGTATTTGATTCTCCTTGTGTCTGTCTAAGGCTTTCTCCACCACGCGCGAGAGACATGCTTGATGCTGGAGTCATAGTGGCCCTGGGCAGTGACTTCAACCCCAATGCCTACTGTTGCTCAATGGTGACCATAATACACAAACATCATATTAATGAACATATGTTGTCAGTAGAAATTTGACCTGGCCACTCCATATAATTCCATTTTGTCTGTTTGTTCATTAGCCTATGGTGATGCACTTGGCCTGTGTGATGATGAAGATGTCAATGCCAGAAGCGTTGGCCGCAAGCACTATAAACGCAGCCTACGCTCTCAACCGTTCACAGACGCACGGGTCGCTTGAAATCGGGAAACAGGGAGACCTTGTGATCATCAATGCACCACGGTGAGCTCACACTAGTGATGTTATGTATGACACTGAAGCTTCGATGTGCGTATCGCGAAAGCAACGCAATTTCTATTGAAGCCCCGTATCGGGGTGTGTATTGGGTTCCCAGAGATCACGTGGTCGATGACAAATGAAGCCTCACTTTCTGTCCAATCACGTGCGCGTTACGCTTTACATAACATTTAAATAACCAAAACTACTTATTATTTATTTTTTTGTTGTTGTTGTGTCTTTTTGTTTTTGTAAGATCGTTGCACTTTTGGTGTTTTTTGGGTAATTTGGTGTTGGTATTTGGGTGTTTGGTGAAGGGTTTGTATTTACAGCAATGGCAACAGCCAAAAAAAGGAAGACTTCCCCTAACTGGGAATATTTTGAGCTTATAGCTTTCAATGTATGAATGCATTTCTAAAAAAAGAAGAAGAAAAAATTTATATATTTATTATTATTTAATTTTTTATCATTGTATTATGTAATTGTTGACCGTTGATGTCTTATTTTCAGTCAATGTACATGTACAGTCACTCCCAACAACAAAAAAATGTATACCATTCCTCATACTTGAGGTGGAAACCTTTGGCTTCTGTTGGACAGTGCTATAGACCAGCACAAACAAAGGTCAAATGCCACTTCTGATGCGACCCTAGAAGTGGATAAATACCTTACAGAGACAAACATACAAAGAGCTGAAGATCCACTTGGATACTGGAGAATCCAAAACATGTCTACCCCCATCTATATACATTGGCATTAGAGAATAATTTAAATCTTTATCACCTTTCTGTCATTCCTACAGTTACATAAGCACTATCACTGCCAAGTGTCAGATGAACAGATGATCCTATCAAACAATGTCATTCACTATGTGTGTGTGTGTGTGTGGAGAGAGAGAGAGAGAGAGAGAGAGTAGGCCTACATTAGATCTTATTAAATCATATGCTCATTATATATTTTATTGTCACACTTTAATGGGTAAAATAATGTATTTATTAATGGACAAATCAAACACAAACGTGTAAGGCTTTTTATTTGTACACATAACATTGAAATTATGGAGTGTGTGTTGTGGTTGCTTCATCTGACAGACACAGGCTTCTGGCTGCTTTATTTTAAATAGGCACCAGATGGCGCTGTTCTCGACAGTCTCGAAGCTTTGAATCTTTTCCCGGAACAGTCAGGGGAAAGCCTCATTGCTTCACGAGTCTTCATTTCCCCATCCCTGGCTCACACACATACAGTAGCTAGAGATCTTCAGGGTAACTGCTGAATTCTTATGTATTACCTTTGACGATCCAATACGCTGATTTCACGCAGCCGCCATTTTGAAATGGCTCCGGGTGAGCCATTTCAACTTAAAAAAAGTCAACGGTCAAAAAAAAAAAAGTTACAGAATTTTATTTTTTTCCAAGACCGTCCATGATTTATTTTATGTGTTCACATATCAAGCAACCTTTACCAAGTTTCGTACCATTCCGATTAAGTAAAAAAAAAAAAAAGTAAAAGTTCCAGAGGGTTAGACAAACTTTGGTGTTTCGTTTTTATTGCTGAAGTGTTGAATTTGCTTCTATTGCCTCATTTCACTTTTGGTGTGAAAGGGCCTTTACATTGACAGAACTTTTTTGTTATAAATTATTGAACTAAAAAAAAAGTAACGCAACACATTACTTTCCCATAAAAAGTAGCTAAGTAACGCAATTAGTTACTTTTTCACGGAGAAACGCAATATTGTAATGCATTACTTTTAAAGGTAACTTTCCCCAACACTGTTTATAAGTTGTTTGAATAAGGCATACAAATGAAATCAGTTATTGAGATTCAGATGATGACTGGTGCTTGATGGGACTTGTTAAGGAGGTTGTTATAATTTGAGTTCTCTTTCCCTCTGTTGCAGGTGGGAACATCTGGTGTACCAGTTTGGTGGCCATCAGGAGCTCATCAAATATGTCATAATCAAAGGCGAGATTGTTCATGAAAATGAAAAAGTTTTGACCCTTTGAGCATCATGCACCACAGTCAATCCCTCGATGAAGCCAGTGCAACAAGATTGTGTGGTAAAACTTTATTACCATGGATAGTAAACCTCATGGAACCATACTCGAATACTCAAAATTAAAAAACATGTTTGTTGATAAAATAAATAAATAAATAATATATATATATAGGGTGCAAAACTTCTTTTATATCAATGTGTTCTTCCATCTCCAGAATGCGTCCATCATCGTAAGGGAAATGCTCGGTTTAGTACCAGTTCCATCTTCTCTGCTCCTAATGCACATGCGTCTAACACACACACTAGTCTTTGATTGGTCAACTGATTTGCAGTGGCGATCATGTCAGCTGTTGGAGAAGAAAGAGAAACCAGATTTAAATGTTTAGCTGTTTTATACCCACAGGAAATTAAAGTGATCAAATAAAAGATTAAAACAGAATTGTTTGCTTTTGAATCATTATGGTTTTATTTAATCGTTTTTTCCTCCAAATTCTAATTGTTGGGTTGCATTTTATGATCTATATTAGATCAGAGTACATATACTGTAAGAAGCTTCACCAGACACTAGAAGAAGAAAAAAAAAAATCCCCTCTTTTATCGGAATACAGAATTAATAAAATTCTTGTGATATTGTTTGTGGCAATATGATATTTTAGAAAAAAGATGATGTCCTGCCCATCACTCTTGGAAAAAAGGTTCTTTATGGATTTAGTTTGAATTCATTCATTTTGTTTGTATTCATTTGTAATTTTACTTAAATATTATGAATCAAATGGCGTACTTTATCACTAGAAAAAATAAATAAATAGCCTGCTAAATATGAAAATATTATGCAGTGATTTAAGACATTTCACCTTTTGGCATAAAGGGTTCTTTAAAATTGAGGGGGGTTTTATAGAACATGGTGTACTACACTATGTTTAGTAGCTGAAAGCATTATCAAATTTGCTAAAATATGAACATTTTTGTTTGAATGGAATTATGAAAGATGTGTTTTGACACTGAAATTCGTTCTAAATAATAATTCGTTCTTACCGGGGCTTGGGGGCGGGGCATGTGGTGAAAACCCTCCATGTGATAGGATAGACTCCCAAGAGTTATCATGTGACAGGGGGAGGGGCATCCAGTGCAAGTTTCCCGGGGCAGCAGGCAGAAAAAGAGCATCAAGCATCACTCCATCTGATAAAGCTATCCACACAAGGGAAATAAAAACATTTTATCACAATACTACAAACACACTGTGACTGACTCTTTGACTTAGTGTTCAATGCAAAAAACAAACAAACAAAATTGTGTTTTAAATGTGCACCTCTCATTGTCAGAGTGAAGTAGCCAGTGTAGCAGGAGGCGGGGCTAAACGACTCCAGCTCTCTCTGTGGGAGGAGCTTGTGAAAGTTGTTAACCTGCATCCCCACGGCAACAGCCTGAACATGTCGTCGCTCATAACAAAAAACCCGTGGCAAAGTTTCCATGGCGACCCGTGTCAGTCCCAGACGTGAGGTCATGGGACTAGTGGGCGGCGTCGAGAACTCTTCGTCGTCATCTTCATCATTACTATCATCATCCTGTTCTCCGACTAGAAACTCCATGGCGCCATCAAACAGAGAAAAATCTGCAGGGCACAGGACACACCGATCTTTCAATAGAAATCCAATGCAAATCTGAGCAAATTCGCCTTTGACAAGAGATCCATGTCATTATTGTATATACAATTTTCAGTTACAATAACTGTTCTGTTAAAGGATTAGTTCACTTCAAAATGTAAATTTCCTGATAATTTACTCACCCCCACGTCACCCAAGATATTCATGTCTTTCTTTCTTCAGTCGAAAAGAAATTAAGGGTTTTGAGGAAAACATTTCAGGATTTTTCTCCATATAGTAGACTTCAATGGGGTCCAACGGGTTTAAGGTACAAATTTCAATTAAGCTTCAAAGGCTCTACGCGATCCCAGCCGAGGAATAAGAGTCTTACCTAGCCAAACCATCGGCCATTTTATAAAAAAAATTCAAATATATATACTTTCTAACCACAAATGCTCGTCTTGCACGTCCACGACTTCACACATTACGTAAAAACGCTGGAATGGTCAGGCGTAACCTGACGTGGGCGGAAAATGTAGGGTAGGGCAAAAAACTCCTCATTTTCTCCTCCAACTTTAAAATCGTCCGACATCGTTGTTTTACCTTTTATTGTTATTTATTTATTGTAAAGGGCGTTTGACTTAGTCTTGTTCGCTTTGTTAACTCTAGGTCGGTACTTCCGCCTGTGTCACGCGTGACCTTTCAACATGATTACGTAATGAGTGGCGCATTACAGCTAGTGCAAGATGAGCATTTGTGGTTAAAAAGTAGATTTTTTTTTATTTTTATATATATATAAAATGACGAATGGTTTGGCTAGATAAGACCCATATTCCTCAACTGGGATCGTGTAGAGGCCTTTGAAGCTGCATTGAAACTGCAATTTGGACCTTCAACCCGTTGGACCCCATTGAATTCCACTATATGGAGAAAAAACCTGGAATGTTTTCCTCAAAAACCTTAATTTCTTTTCGACTGAAGAAAGAAAGACATGAATATCTTGGATGACGTGGGGGTGAGTAAATTATCAGGAAATTTTAATTCTGAAGTGAACTAATCCTTTTAAAAACCCTCTGTTGATCCGACAGTCCGCCGACGGGGATACAAAAATGCGGAAGTACAATCTGTAGTTTCATGAAAGTCATAGAGCTGTCAAAAGAGTTTTGCTGATAAATAAAAGGGACTTTTCTTGGTCCAGTTAACACGGAGAACGAGTAAACACTGTTCATTTACTACCGACACTATAACAATACAAAGCAGGTTGAAAATCGGCAAACTTGCACCCAAGAACACCCGAGAATTTGTATGGTTTGTGTGATTGTTAACAACGCCACTGCATTCTCTTACCCCTCTCTGCGTCATCCTCTGTTGCAAACGGTTGCAGAGGTGGTGCCAACCTGAGAGAAAATTCATTAGTATTATAATTATTCATCAAACAGCAGTTCTTCTGTATCAGACAGAAACACATTCTTACCTCTTTCTCGGGCTAGTACTGCCGAAAAGTTTCCGCTTCACGGGTGTCCTGTGAGGTTCAGACCTGCGGTAAAAACAATAGTAAGGGACAGTTCACCTAATAAAGATCCATGCTTGATATGCTTGTGTTTCTTAGAAAATCAAAAGGAGGGCTTTAGCTGGTCTTTTCCACGCATTGACAGTGAAGGGGAACTGTCACTGTGATTTGGCCAAGTAAGACATGTTCCTGCATCAACATTTCTGTCTGAAAATGTATTCCTAACCCTGACCCTAGTAAAATCAGAGGGAAATGATGGTGAATAACACTGATGTAGAAGAACCTAACCGCAGCCTAAACTTGACATAAACTCTAAACTTGTCCCTCAAATCTGATTGGTTGATTTGAATGTTGTTTTAGGATCAGCAAAGATGTTGATCCAGGGTCATGTTGTACTTGGTGAAATCGCGTTTACCGAAGATGCTGTCAAGCTGCTAGCTATCGAATCTCATTCACACTTCTGCGTCGTGTTAAGTTACAAGTCACACAAGAACATTTTTTGATCATTCCTGGATGAACTATTCAGTACGCATCAGATCAGAAACCCAAAACAACACGCATACGCCTCTCTCTGCCGTGGCACTCTAGGGCTGAGTGGAGCCGATGGAAGATCTGAATACTGTGTTCGCCCATTGTTCTATAAAAGAAAAGAAAATGGAGATATAAGAAAGGAACATTATCACTCAAGTTTGGAGTAATAAATACTCGTATTCAGCAAGAATGCATCAAACTGATCAAAAGTGACAGTAAAGAACTTTTTTATTCATCTGAGAATCCTGAATCAATGTTTCACAATATTTGATGATATTGTAATGTTTAATACCATTACTAACTGATAATACTAAGAAAGGTTTCTTGAGCAGCAAATCAGCATACCAGAGTGATTTCTGAAGGATCATGTGACACTGAAGACTGGAGTAATGATGCTGAAAATTCAGCTTTAGATCACATGAATTACATTATAAAATATATTTAAATCACAGCGGGGCACAAAATCACTCTCCAGAACATTCTCATTCACGGTTCCATGCTGGTGGAATGATCTCCCCACCGTCATCCGGAATGCAGAATCCCTGACAGCATTCATAAGGCAACTGAAAACTCATCTCTTCCGGGAGCACTTAACATTAAAAAAAAAAAAAAAAAAAAAAAAAAAAAAAAAAAATCCTTTCCTTTAAATCCTCGCTTGCCTGGCTTATGCTACTCCGAGCAATGTCTGAACTTTGTATTTTGAGCACTTCTTGCGTTGTTTTTGCCTCTTCACGATGACTCGCTTGGTTTAGTCCTCAATTGTAAGTCGCTTTGGATAAAAGCGTCTGCTAAATGACTAAATGTAATGTAAATGTAATGTAAATGTAAATAGAAAACCTGTAATAATATTTCACTATATTACTGTTTTTACTGTTTTATCAAATAAATGCAGCCTCAAGGCTTCTTAGAAAACATACAACCCCAAATGTTTGAACAGTGTGTGTTGTTGGCTGTATAGTAGTGTGGGTTATTTGTTGCTGATGCATGTACCTCTCTATGGTGGTAGCAGGCGGCAGTGACCACACACTGAAGAGCAAACTGGCGTTTCTCTCGATAATTTAACTTCTCACACTCTAATTTCATCTCTCCTCCACTGATGAGACCAGCTTCCCCTGCAAACACACACACACACTAAAATAAGCCACAGGAAGAGCTCCAAGTGAAGGTATCAAAGCCCTGAAGAGGTACAGCAACACATTTGAGTATCGCATACATTTTTACAACACTAAACTCAACAGGTTGCCATTAGAGAGCGTTTTCTGTGCTCGGTCCGATCATCTTTTTTATATACACTGGCGAACTCTACGAACATTCGCGAGTCGTTTTCTGCTTCTCACCTTGTCTGTTTTCCATGAAACTACTCAGTGAAACAGGAAGTGGTGGGTGGCTGAAATATCCTCCAATCACAGCTCTTTCCAGCAGGCCGCTCTCATCGACCTGCTTCAGCCAGTGAAGAAACTGGCGGATGGGCCGGACACCTCTGTATGGCATCACGGGGTGAGACCCTGTGCCTGTTTTCATGTTTGCAAATGACAGCAGCGGATTCTACCAATTCTGCAAACAAGTTTACATTCACTACCATTCAAATGTTTGGCGTCTGTAAGACTTTTTAGAGGGCTCATGAATTGAGAAATCAAATTCTCCTTGATCTTTTGATAAGCGCCGGAGGTCATTGTTCTGAGAGCCATTTTGTCTTTAAACTTTGTCATGCAAGTGTGTGTCCAGTAGGGGTCCCTCTTTGGTAATTGGTTACAGAATATAGGTGGGAACCTTTCTTCAGGTAACAGGTGTTGGTGGAGGGAAGGTGCACACACATTTCTATGTTAATATATTCAAAATGTAATTTATTCCTGTGATGCAAACCTGAATTTTCAGCATCATTACTCCAGTCTTCAGCGTCACATGATCCTTCAGAAATCATTGTAATATGATGATTTGATGCTCAAGAAACATTTCTTATTATTATCAATGTTTTTGTTTACATTTTTTCATGATTAATTGACTAATATAAAGTTCAAAAGAACAGCATGTAATTTGAAATGGAAATCTTTTGTAACATTATAAGTGTCTTACTGATCCCAAACTTTTGAACGGTAGGGTATATTATATGTCTGATCTATGAAGGTGTTTAACTGTGTTATTTACCTGTGCAGTAAATCTGGGTTAGTGACGTGTTGGTGAGATATTCAAAAGCTGTAGCTCTGTCAACTGCACTTTTCATAAGCTTTAGTCTGGTGCAGACAACCAGTGCCACTGAATAAAAAAAGAAACAATACAGTTTGTCTGTAATAACAGGACAGAGATGGAGAATTAAAAAAAGAGACAATAAAGTGATTTAGTACTTGGATAGACGCGGCTGTGAATGTCAGGCTGTGATGTGGAGAAGAGCTTGATCATGATGGGCTTGTCTGATGTTCTATCCACAAGTTTGAGCCATCGATACTCCTCGATCTCTGACCTTTGCCCATCTGCAAGGAAAAACATATTTCAGTGTATTGGCATAAGATTAAGCATATTTCTGTGTGTATCAAACATCTCACCTTTCTTCCTGACACGTTCTGGGCGACCAACAAAGATCACCACACCGATGACATCGCAGATGTGGCCTTGAGGACAACTAGGAAGCTCCTGCCTATAAAACATGATCACATTAGACATTTATCTGTGCTGTACGAGTGTTCGATCTCAATGTAAGACTCCGGAGGATATTGAGAATGTGATATTGTGTGCATACCTGCTGATGAATGAATGAGGCAGGTTTGGCAAAACCCAATCTGGAGAAATCTGGTTCTTGGGGATGATAGTAATTTGAGCAGTGGGGTTCCTGGAATTAAGACTGATCTCTATGATGGAAGAATACAAGATGTTATAAATGAGAACAAATATCAACATAGGCCCTGTGTACACTTAGTATTAGGAAGCGTTTTGGTATGACTCGTCTCAAAATGATTACTTCAACTTATTGATGCTAAAAGTGGCTCTACAAGCAACTGAATCAAAGGGTGTACTTAGTTTTTCACACATAGATTCTCCATTTTGGCTTTACTTTTGTTGAATAAATAATGAAGCGGTGTAATACTGTATGTCAAGTGTTGTTATTCATCTGAGGTTGTAATTTTAAGACCTGCTAAAGACCAGACGATTTTTATGATGTCCTAATACAAAACCATAGATTTCAAAGTGTTCATAGAATACTTTCTTTTTCACATGACTGTATTTGTTATAACTTCAAATGTGAGATGGCTATAATTCTTCCTACCAATGTGTGGCTCTGATTCCTGCCCCGTGCGGCTGCCGAAACTCTCCTTGACCCTGTAGTGACGCAATCTTACAACTTGACCCGGATGTAGGATTCGGTACCATTCCAGACAGACAGTGTTCCACAGTACAACACAAGCAGTGGATGAGCCATCACCGACCTGCAACTCTGCCTGAGAAAAACAGATTGATGGAAGGAGTTACTTTCAATGTCAAACCAATGTTGTGATATTTAAAGGTGCAGTGTGTAATTTTTAGCGGGATCTAGTGGTGAGGTTGCGAATTGCAAACATTAGAAGTTACGGTGGCCGACAGGAAAAGATGTCGTCGTCTGAGACAGCAGAGAGTAGCCAGTTAAGCAATGAGGTTTCTTTACAAAGATGAAGTAAGAAATTAGGTTTACTTAATTATTCAGTAAAACGAAATGTTATTGTGAATATTATTGTTACTTGTTCATCATTGTGTCAGTGTTTTCTTCTCAGACTTTAGCTAGATTATTTGCACGAAGAACAACATAGTGACGAAACGCGTTAGTCCGTTTAGAGCTACTGTAGAAACATCGTGGCGCAAAATGGCGACTTACCATGTAAGGGGACCCGCGGGGTATGTAGATTGAAACTGCTCATTCTAAGGTAATAAAAACATATCGGTTCATTATGTAATGTCTTTATAGACCACTGAAAACATAGTTATGTATATGATATTGCATTTCTGTCAACAGATCCTCCTAAATATTACACAGTGCACCTTTAAGTGATGTCAGGCATTGCTTACTATGACATATAGGTAACTATTCATTTTGAGAAAAAACTGTTGGGAAAGTTGAATGATCGGATGAGAAAGTCCTGAGAACGGCTTTTAAAGAAATATAGTTAAAGTCCCCCTGTAGTCAATAATTGTATCCCTTAAAATTCATCTTTGATCACCAAAATGACATATTTAAACGTTTTTTCCTTGCTGAAAAATTCTTCATGCCTTAAAATAGCTTGAACGTAACTCTACACCCTTGCCTCATTTAGTATATGTGGTTCTATGAATATGCAAAGTAGCCCCGCCTCTTTCGTTCACTGCAGTTTTAAGGAGAAAATACTCAGCAATGGTGTTGACTTATGAATTTGCACATGGTTTGTCTTAAAGCACATTGAAAACACCACATAGACATATAAACAACATTAAAAGCCTGATTTTCACCACAGGGGGACTTCCAATCTTTGCCGGTAAACATAATATAAAATCTAAAAAACAGGTGGAAGCAAGTGCCAAAATATAAATCGACGACGACCAATACAATTAAATCACTAATATGAGCCGATATGGTCCAGAATCGAAATATATTCCATCTCTACTTCTTAGTAGATTCTTTCTTACCAAAGCAACTTGAATTCTTTCAGAAACTAATACAATATTTATCTTATTACTTATTTTTTAATTACCAAGTTCCTATAGGTTCCAGAAATTTGCATGGAAAAGGAAGTCGTGTATTTGACCTCTGACCTTATAAGGACATTCACAATTCTGATCTGCTTTCCCATAATATATCAGTCTGGATTTGTGAAGGATCCGCACACACAGGGCGCCCCGGTAGCGGCGAGATCCACACAAGAAACGCCGACGTACTTCTGCGAGTGAAACTGTGGACCCGATATCTGCCACCAGACACAAAAGCATATGCATGAACACCAACACATCATCATACATCATATTAATATGTGGCACTTATCTTACTGGTTTCAGAAACACCTACTCAGTCATACGAACCTGGACAACATTTTTTGTGCCGGATATGTGGTGTTAAAAGAATTGTTTCCCCAAAAATTCTGTCATCATTTACTCACCCTCACACTGTTTCATACCTTTCTGCATTTCTTTTTTTCTTCTGTGGAACAGAATATATTTTTAGAAATTTCTCAGTGTCTTTTTTTGTTGTTGTTCATATAATGGAAGTCAATGGTCACTAAAACTGTTTGTCTTCTTCTCTTGAACACAAAAGAAGATTAAAAAAATATGAGAATAACCAAACAGTTAATGGGCCCCACTGACTTCCAACGTATTTTTTTTTCTCCATACTAAGGAAGTCATTGGGGACCAGAACCTGTTTGGTTATTCTCATATTTTTTATCTTCTTTTGTGTTCAACAGAAGAAAGAAATTCATACAGGTCCGGAACAAATTGAGTGTGTGAGTAAATGACAGAATTTTCATTTTTGGTTGAACCTTCCCTTTAATGTTAAAGATTTACTCGTTTTACCTTATTTCATTTGTTTTGTTTTACTTTTACCTAACGTAGTGTGATTTTCAATGAATGTTATTGAATCCAATTAGGGAATTTGAACCTAATACATGTGTTAAGTATTTTAGAAGGTATGCACTATGGTGCCCAAGTTAAATGTTTATAAGAGAGTGATTCCCTCAAATGCTGCCTATGTAGGCACAGCTTACAGCCTTTATGAACATCGAACACATACCATCTATGTCCTCTCCAGAGTCCTCAGCGTCGGGTTCAGAGGGGATCGTGTCTCGCCACATCTCTCCATAAAAGTCGCGGTTATTCCACAGCGGCAGGTATGAGCTTCTGCGGGCTCTGAGTGGGTACGTGCTCGGTTCGGTTCCCATCCACGGAATGGACCTCACGTTGACGGAAGAAAGCGTCCGAAGAGCCGCGTCCCCCCCGGAGAGTCGGTCCACCTCCAGGCTGCACACATGGAAAGAGCCGCCGTCTTCCCCGCGGGTGAATTCCACACTCCGTACGACGGAGCCGCAATGAAGTTTATTCACGCTGATGAGTCTGTTTACCGCGGGATCCAGAGACACGCGGATCTTACAGTCTCCATCCGTGATAGTGGCGTCAAACAGACTCTCTGACATCGAAATACTGTCCGGGAAACTGACGCCAAAGTCTGCGTCTCTGCCGTAGCGCTCCAGAGAGATCACGTAAAGCGGTTCCGAGCGGGTTCGTGCTCGCGGGGAGGCAGACGTGTTGGATAGTAATCTTTTTAGGGTCTTTTTGAGTGTGCAGCAGCAGTCAGAGGAACTGCCTGACAGCGCCGCCATGTCTGCGCGACACAATAACAACATCGCCGCAAAGCATTGTGGGAGATTGAGTTCAGCACAGAACGATAGAAAGGTATCATATATGCTGCATCCCAATTCGCCTACTTATACTACGCCCAAAAAGTATGTACTCTTTTTGTGAAGAAAAAGTACATACTTTTGAGTGTGTAGCAAAAGAGTAGGCAAGCTTTGGGACATACTACTTCCTCATCTTTAACGGACAGATTCTGTCGCGTGCATCCTGTCACCGTAAACTGCCCTGTCAATCATCTTGTCACAGTTAAAATCCTCCATTCAATCTAATATAACTTCTTAGTTCTTACCATTTCGGAGAGAATTGTTGTCGCACGTTCATCTGCCAGTTCATCTATCTATCTATCTATCTATCTGATGTTGTTTTACAAAATAAGAGCCCTCAAACTCATATATTAGGCCTACCTGTTGTCTCCATACATTCAGAAAATCATAAAAATAAAAGTCCTAATTTCCACAGACCAATTCCACCTCAGATGGAGAGGACACCTTCTCACCGTGCCCCCTGCAAAGTTTCAGGACATTCTGATGTTGTTTTACAAAATAAGAGCCCCCAAAACTCATATATTAGGCCTACCTATTGTCTCCATACATTCAGAAAATCATAAAAATAAAAGTCCTAATTTCCACAGACCAATTCCACCTCAGATGGAGAGGACACCTTCTCAACGTGTCCCCTGCAAAGTTTCAGGACATTCTGATGTTGTTTTACAAAATAAGAGCCCCCAAAACTCATATATTAGGCCTACCTATTGTCTCCATACATTCAGAAAATCATAAAAATAAAAGTCCTAATTTCCACAGACCAATTCCACCTCAGATGGAGAGGACACCTTCTCAACGTGTCCCCTGCAAAGTTTCAGGACATTCTGATGTTGTTTTACAAAATAAGAGCCCCCAAAACTCATATATTAGGCCTACCTATTGTCTCCATACATTCAGAAAATCATAAAAATAAAAGTCCTAATTTCCACAGACCAATTCCACCTCAGATGGAGAGGACACCTTCTCAACGTGTCCCCTGCAAAGTTCCAGGACATTCTGATGTTGTTTTACAAAATAAGAGCCCCCAAAACTCATATATCACCTGTTGTCTGCATACATTCAGAAAATCATAAAAATAAAAGTCCTAATTTCCACAGACCAATTCCACCTCAGATGGAGAGGACACCTTCTCAACGTGTCCCCTGCAAAGTTTCAGGACATTCTGATGTTGTTTTACAAAATAAGAGCCCCCAAAACTCATTTATTAGGCCTGCCTGTTGTCTCCATACATTCAGAAAATCATAAAAATAAATGTCCTAATTTCCACAGACCAATTCCACCTCAGATGGAGAGGACACCTTCTCAACGTGTCCCCTGCAAAGTTTCAGGACATTCTGATGTTGTTTTACAAAATAAGAGCCCCCAAAACTCATTTATTAGGCCTGCCTGTTGTCTCCATACATTCAGAAAATCATAAAAATAAAAGTCCTAATTTCCACAGACCAATTCCACCTCAGATGGAGAGGACACCTTCTCAACGTGTCCCCTGCAAAGTTTCAGGACATTCTGATGTTGTTTTACAAAATAAGAGCCCCCAAAACTCATTTATTAGGCCTACCTATTGTCTCCATACATTCAGAAAATCATAAAATTAAAAGTCCTAATTTCCACAGACCAATTCCACCTCAGATGGAGAGGACACCTTCTCAACGTGTCCCCTGCAAAGTTTCAGGACATTCTGATGTTGTTTTACAAAATAAGAGCCCCCAAAACTCATATATTAGGCCTTCCTATTGTCTCCAAACATTCAGAAAATCATAAAAATAAAAGTTCTAATTTCCACAGACCAATTCCACCTCAGATGGAGAGGACACATTCTCAACGTGTCCCCTGCAAAGTTTCAGGACATTCTGATGTTGTTTTACAAAATAAGAGCCCCCAAAACTCATTTATTAGGCCTGCCTGTTGTCTCCATACATTCAGAAAATTATAAAAATAAAAGTCCTAATTTCCACAGACCAATTCCACCTCAGATGGAGAGGACACCTTCTCAACGTGTCCCCTGCAAAGTTTCAGGACATTCTGATGTTGTTTTACAAAATAAGAGCCTCCAAAACTCATATATTAGGCCTACCTATTGTCTCCATACATTCAGAAAATCATAAAAATAAAAGTCCTAATTTCCACAGACCAATTCCACCTCAGATGGAGAGGACACCTTCTCAACGTGTCCCCTGCAAAGTTTCAGGACATTCTGGTGTTGTTTTACAAAATAAGAGCCCCCAAAACTCATTTATTAGGCCTGCCTGTTGTCTCCATACATTCAGAAAATTATAAAAATAAAAGTCCTAATTTCCACTGACCAATTCCACCTCAGATGGAGAGGACACCTTCTCAACGTGTCCCCTGCAAAGTTTCAGGACATTCTGATGTTGTTTTACAAAATAAGAGCCTCCAAAACTCATATATTAGGCCTACCTATTGTCTCCATACATTCAGAAAATCATAAAAATAAAAGTCCTAATTTCCACAGACCAATTCCACCTCAGATGGAGAGGACACCTTCTCAACGTGTCCCCTGCAAAGTTTCAGGACATTCTGGTGTTGTTTTACAAAATAAGAGCCCCCCAAATCTCATATATATGCTGTTCCCTTTCGAGGGAACTCGCGATGCATCATCGACGCCTTGGGAACGCCCCCAGCGTGAATGCGTCTGAGCATCAATGTCAACTAATCCAATGGAAAGAATGAGCGTCACGGGCGGGTGACGTCATGACCAGGAAGGCATAAGAACACATCCGGTGAAACGCGGCATTAGCTTCCAAAAGTCGAAGCAAGCCGATCACAGGGATGCAGGAAGTATGGCAGGGTGACGCATCGTCTCGTTCCCTATCTCAGGGAACTATGGTTACAGTCGTAACCCGAGACGTTCCCTTTCGAGTGAACTCGCGATGCGTCATCGACGCCTTGGGAACGAGAATGCCCAAAACGCCAGAATTCCAAGTAACCGAGTGTCAGACTGTCGTAGCTAAACACTAAGCACCTGAGAACCTGGGGCAGCATCCAGGTCCAAACTGTAAAACCTGACGAACGTGAGCGGTGAGGACCAGCCTGCCGCATCACAAACGTCTTGGAGAGAAACCCCACATAACAAGGCTTTAGAGGCCGCCATACCCCTCGTAGAGTGAGCTCTGACCACCAAGGGACACGGATGGTCAGAGTACTCGTATGCAAGTGAAATAGCCTCGACTATCCACTTACTAACCGTCTGTTTAGAAGCAGGAAGACCCTTCTTAGGTGATCCAAAGCAAATAAATAACTGGTCGGACTTCCTCATTGAAGATGTCCGATGAACATAAGTATCCAGTGCTCGCACTGGACACAAGAGGTTCAGCCTTTCCTGGTCCGCAGACGTAAAAGGAGGAGGACAGAAAGCCTGCAGCACAATAGGCCTCGGAATCAAGGTCGGCACCTTAGGGACGTATCCCTGTTTCGGATATAAGAATGCCTTGACCATCCCCGGTGCAAACTCAAGGCAGGTGGGGGAAACCGAAAGGGCCTGAAGGTCTCCAACTCTCTTAAGGGAAGAAATAGCTAGCAGAAAGATAGTCTTGAGGGTAAGAAATTTCTCTGAAACCGAATCTAAGGGCTCGAACGGAGCCCTAGACAGGCCTTCTAGTACTATAGCAAGATCCCAAGCTGGCACCTTAGTGCGAGTTGCAGGCCTCAGCCTCAATGTGCCACGAAGGAAACGTGTAATAAGGGGGTCTCGACCCAACGATGTACCCCCCACCAGGGCGTGGTAAGCCGCAATGGCCGCCACGTAGACCTTGAGCGTGGAAGGACACAGACCTGACGTAAAGCGCTCCTGCAGGAACTCGAGTACTGTGTTCACAGAACAGTTAACTGGATCCCACTGATGTCGGTGACACCATACAGAAAAAATTCTCCATTTAAGCGCATAAAGTTTCCTAGTAGCTGGAGCTCTGGAGCTTAGAATGGTCTCAGCAGCCTCAGCTGAGAGACCACTCTCTATGAGTTGGGCCCCCTCAGAGGCCAAACCCACAGGTTCCAAATCTCTGGTCGAGGGTGAAATATTGTGCCCTCGGCCTGAGACAGAAGGTCTCTCCTGATCGGGATCTCCAAGGGAGGACCGTCTAAGAGATGGATCAGGTCCGCAAACCAGATCCGACTCGGCCAGCGTGGTGCTACAAGCAGTAGACTTATTCCGTACTGGCGGACTCGTTCCAGAACTCCTGGGAGCAGAGCAACAGGGGGAAATGCGTACAGACGTAGCCTCGGCCACGTCTGCACCATAGCATCCAGCCCCAGGGGGGCTGGGTGACTAAGGGAGAACCAAAGTGGACAGTGCGTCGTGTGCTGAGACGCAAACAGATCCACCTCTGCTTGGCCGTAAAACTCCCAAATTTTCTCCACCGCCTCGGGGTGGAGTCTCCAGTCCCCTGGCCTCAGCTCCTGCCTCGACAGGATGTCTGCCCCAATATTCTGGTCCCCAGGAATATACACTGCCCTCAGGGAGAGTACCTTCCCCAGAGACCACAGGAGGATCTGGTGCGCCAGTTTGCAAAGCGGACGCGACCGCAGACCCCCCTGACGGTTCAGATAAGAGACCACTGATGTGTTGTCTGTTCGTACAAGCACATGATGGCCCCTCAGGTCTGGGAGGAACTGTCTCAACGCATTGAAGACAGCCATCATCTCCAGGCAATTGATGTGCCACGAAAGATGATGACTTTTCCACAGACCCTGAACCGAGCGGCCTTCCATTACCGCTCCCCAGCCGGTGAGGGAAGCATCTGTCGAAATAGTAACACGATGGCAAAGAGCTCCCAATACCGGACCCTGGGTTAAGAACCAATGTTTCCTCCATATAATTAAGGCACGAAGGCACCGCCGCGTGACCTTGATCATACGAAGTGGGTTTCCCCTCGGGGAGAACCCTCTGGTCCTTAGCCACCACTGCAAAGGTCTCATGTACAGCAGGCCAAAAGGTATCACGTTGGACGCTGCTGCCAAAAGACCCAACAGTCTCTCGAACTGTTTCACAGTGCGTGACTGGCCTAGCTTTAGCTCTTTGGTGGCTGTCAGGATAGCAGCTACACGAACGGGCGATAGAGTGGCCCGCATCGTCACTGAATCCCATACCACACCAAGGAAAGTGGTTCTCTGTACTGGAGAAAGCACACTCTTCTTGGTATTGAGCCTCAACCCCAACATCTGCATATGAGCGAGAACGACACCTCGGTGCCGAACCGCCAACTGCTCTGATTCTGCTAGAATCAGCCAGTCGTCGATGTAGTTCAGAATACGTATGCCCTGAAGCCTGAGAGGGGCTAGAGCTGCATCCACGCATTTCGTGAACGTGCGGGGTGATAAAGCTAGACCGAAAGGAAGAACCCGATATTGGTATTCTTTGCCCCCGAAAGAAAACCTTAGGAACTTCCTGTGCTGAGGGAGGATGGAGATATGGAAGTAAGCGTCCTTCAGATCTATCGTGACAAACCAGTCCTCGGATCTGATTTGAGTCACGATCTGTTTGAGCGTCAGCATCTTGAACTTGAGTTTCTGTACTGAACGATTTAACAGACGAAGATCTAAAATGGGACGCAACCCCCCATCCTTTTTTGGAACAATGAAATAACGGCTGTAAAAACCCAACTCTCTGTCGGGTGAGTACACCTGTTCTATAGCTTCCTTTGCTAACAGGGCCTTTACCTCCTGCTCCATTACCAGAGCCTGCTCGGGATGCACCACTGTGGGCAGCACCCCGTTGTAACGAGGAGGACGAGAACCAAACTGGATTCTGTATCCTTTCTCTACAATCTGCAGGACCCAATAAGAAATATTCGGCAGAAGCTTCCACGCTGCCAGAAAATTTACTAAGGGAACCAGCCTCTCGAGGCTGGTCTCTGGTGTTATCGAGACAGCCAATTCCGGAGCCTGAAACATAATGGCAGGAACTACCTGAACTGGCCGCTCTAAAGCCCCCCTCAGAGGGCGCGAAACCGATGCTGTGCCGCAGCATAGCATCAGCGACTCGCTGGAGACCGCTGCGCCCTGAAGCACCGAGGGTGGCAGGGTTGGCAGAACAGTCTCGTGAGGACCCCGAAATGGAATGGGCACCGTATAATGAGGTGTACACCACTCTATTTCGGTCGGGGCTGTCCTCACAGGCCTGATGCATGAACATCAGGACCTTTTTTTTTTTTTTGAGCCGAAGTCTTCTTCGCCTGAAGAACGGTCCTCAGATCCGGCTTCGACTTAGAAGACTTTGGTTGAGAGGGTTGCGTCTGTCTCCAGTTTCCACGTGGAGGTGCACGAGACGCAACACTCTCTTTCTGATGCACACGATATGATGAGCTTGACGGCTGGGGCTGCTCACGCCCAGCAGCCCCAGGGGGCTGGACACGGCGAGGGATAAACTTTTTAAAAGCGTCCGCTTGCTTTTTTGACTCCTGAAATCTCTCGACGACCGTGTGGACTGCGTCACCAAAGAGACCAGAAGGTTCAAGCGGAGCATCTAACAAAAAAGCACGATCTTTTTCTTTAATCTCAGAAAGATTTAACCATAAATGTCTCTCAGTAGCTACCAAGGCTGCCATAGACCGCCCAATTGCTCTGGCGGTCTCCTTAGTAGCCCTGAGAGAAAGATCGGTAGCCCGACGAAGTTCTCGAATATCGTCATGACTGACTCCCTCACTACTATCCAGATCCCCCAGCAGGTCAGCTTGATAAGCCTGAAGCACTGCCATAGTATGCAGACATGCTCCAGCTTGACCTGCTGCCGTATAAGCTTTGCCCACTAACACCGAAGTGGCTTTGAGTGGTCTAGTGGGCAAAGCCGAGGCTCTCAGAGACGATGCGGGACCAGGGGAAAGATAGCTGGCTAAATTCTGTTCCGCCTGGGGCATCGCCTCATAACCATACTCTTTCAGCCCTCTAATTCTCGAATAAATATTAACTTGAGGGCTGAAAAGTCGTGATGAGTATGGTTTATTCCATGATTTCTAAATCTCATTGTGAAGATAAGGAAAAAATGGAAGACCTCGTGGTGGAGATGAAGCAGTAGAAGATAAAAAGCGCTCATCTAATTTACTTTTAGGACGAGCGCCCCTCTTATCAGATGGCCATTCAATCTTTAATTTTTCTACAGCCCGCGACATAACATCTACCAGCTCATCATATGCTGGGGAAATAAATTGTGAATCCCTTTCTCCCATGTGTGTGCTTTCACTCTCCAAACTCATAGCATCGACCTCCTCGGAGGAAGAGCAATGAAGTAAAGGAGGGCTCTCTCCCCGGGCGGAAGAAACCGCAGAGCAGGCTTCCGACACCGGGGGGGGGGGGGGGGGGGGGGGGGGGGGGAGCGCTGGATCTCTCGGGTAAGGAAGGAGAAAAGGCCCTCGGACCCGTCTCCAACCCCTCCGAAAGATCCTTTTGCGATCCCCAGGAATGCATTATCCGCGCTGCCTCGGCAGACGCGGGTCCTGATCCCTGAGGATCGCGAGCCTGCCCACTCTCAACATCAAAGAGTGACAGGTGAGAGCGGAGCATGCGAAGCGGTAACATTTCACAATGTTGACACTCAGCCCCCTCAAAGGCTGAGACCGCATGCTCCGCTCCCAAACAAATGACACAAAGCTCGTGTGTGTCCCCACCCGTTAAATAACGCGGGCAGGGAGAAGCACACTGTTTGTACACTTGTTTCGCTTCCATAGCTTTTCCGCAACAGACAACAGTAAATAGACAGAGACAAAATGACACAGATCGCTTGCTGAGACACAGAAGCTAATGCCGCGTTTCACCGGATGTGTTCTTATGCCTTCCTGGTCATGATGTCACCCGCCCGTGACGCTCATTCTTTCCATTGGATTAGTTGACATTGATGCTCAGACGCATTCACGCTGGGGGCGTTCCCAAGGCGTCGATGACGCATCGCGAGTTCCCTCGAAAGGGAACAGCATATATATGAGATTTGGGGGGCTCTTATTTTGTAAAACAACACCAGAATGTCCTGTAACTTTGCAGGGGACACGTTGAGAAGGTGTCCTCTCCATCTGAGGTGGAATTGGTCTGTGGAAATTAGGACTTTTATTTTTATGATTTTCTGAATGTATGGAGACAATAGGTAGGCCTAATATATGAGTTTTGGAGGCTCTTATTTTGTAAAACAACATCAGAATGTCCTGAAACTTTGCAGGGGACACGTTGAGAAGGTGTCCTCTCCATCTGAGGTGGAATTGGTCTGTGGAAATTAGGACTTTTATTTTTATGATTTTCTGAATGTATGGAGACAATAGGTAGGCCTAATATATGAGTTTTGGGGGCTCTTATTTTGTAAAACAACATCAGAATGTCCTGAAACTTTGCAAGGGACACGTTGAGAAGGTGTCCTCTCCATGTGAGGTGGAATTGGTCTGTGGAAATTAGGACTTTTATTTTTATGATTTTCTGAATGTATGGAGACAATAGGTAGGCCTAATATATGAGTTTTGGGGGCTCTTATTTTGTAAAACAACATCAGAATGTCCTGAAACTTTGCAGGGGACACGTTGAGAAGGTGTCCTCTCCATCTGAGGTGGAATTGGTCTGTGGAAATTAGGACTTTTATTTTTATGATTTTCTGAATGTATGCAGACAACAGGTGATATATGAGTTTTGGGGGCTCTTATTTTGTAAAACAACATCAGAATGTCCTGAAACTTTGCAGGGGACACGTTGAGAAGGTGTCCTCTCCATCTGAGGTGGAATTGGTCTGTGGAAATTAGGACTTTTATTTTTATGATTTTCTGAATGTATGGAGACAACAGGCAGGCCTAGTAAATGAGTTTTGGGGGCTCTTATTTTGTAAAACAACATCAGAATGTCCTGAAACTTTGCAGGGGACACGTTGAGAAGGTGTCCTCTCCATCTGAGGTGGAATTGGTCTGTGGAAATTAGGACTTTTATTTTTATGATTTTCTGAATGTATGGAGACAATAGGAAGGCCTAATATATGAGTTTTGGGGGCTCTTATTTTGTAAAACAACATCAGAATGTCCTGAAACTTTGCAGGGGACACGTTGAGAAGGTGTCCTCTCCATCTGAGGTGGAATTGGTCTGTGGAAATTAGGACTTTTATTTTAATGATTTTCTGAATGTATGGAGACAATAGGTAGGCCTAATATATGAGTTTTGGGGGCTCTTATTTTGTAAAACAACATCAGAATGTCCTGAAACTTTGCACGGGACACGTTGAGAAGGTGTCCTCTCCATCTGAGGTGGAATTGGTCTGTGGAAATTAGGACTTTTATTTTTATGATTTTCTGAATGTATGGAGACAATAGGTAGGCCTAATATATGAGTTTTGGGGGCTCTTATTTTGTAAAACAACATCAGAATGTCCTGAAACTTTGCAGGGGACACGTTGAAAAGGTGTCCTCTCCATCTGAGGTGGAATTGGTCTGTGGAAATTAGGACTTTTATTTTTATGATTTTCTGAATGTATGGAGACAATAGGTAGGCCTAATATATGAGTTTTGGGGGCTCTTATTTTGTAAAACAACATCAGAATGTCCTGAAACTTTGCAGGGGACACCTTGAGAAGGTGTCCTCTCTATCTGAGGCGGAATTGGTCTGTGGAAATTAGGACTTTTATTTTTATGATTTTCTGAATGTATGGAGACAATAGGTAGGCCTAATATATGAGTTTTGGGGGCTCTTATTTTGTAAAACAACATCAGAATGTCCTGAAACTTTGCAGGGGACACGTTGAGAAGGTGTCCTCTCCATCTGAGGTGGAATTGGTCTGTGGAAATTAGGACTTTTATTTTTATGATTTTCTGAATGTATGCAGACAACAGGTGATATATGAGTTTTGGGGGCTCTTATTTTGTAAAACAACATCAGAATGTCCTGAAACTTTGCAGGGGACACGTTGAGAAGGTGTCCTCTCCATCTGAGGTGGAATTGGTCTGTGGAAATTAGGACTTTTATTTTAATGATTTTCTGAATGTATGGAGACAATAGGTAGGCCTAATATATGAGTTTTGGGGGCTCTTATTTTGTAAAACAACATCAGAATGTCCTGAAACTTTGCAGGGGACACGTTGAGAAGGTGTCCTCTCCATCTGAGGTGGAATTGGTCTGTGGAAATTAGGACTTTTATTTTTATGATTTTCTGAATGTATGGAGACAATAGGTAGGCCTAATATATGAGTTTTGGGGGCTCTTATTTTGTAAAACAACATCAGAATGTCCTGAAACTTTGCAGGGGACACGTTGAAAAGGTGTCCTCTCCATCTGAGGTGGAATTGGTCTGTGGAAATTAGGACTTTTATTTTTATGATTTTCTGAATGTATGGAGACAATAGGTAGGCCTAATATATGAGTTTTGGGGGCTCTTATTTTGTAAAACAACATCAGAATGTCCTGAAACTTTGCAGGGGACACGTTGAAAAGGTGTCCTCTCCATCTGAGGTGGAATTGGTCTGTGGAAATTAGGACTTTTATTTTTATGATTTTCTGAATGTATGCAGACAACAGGTGATATATGAGTTTTGGGGGCTCTTATTTTGTAAAACAACATCAGAATGTCCTGAAACTTTGCAGGGGGCACGGTGAGAAGGTGTCCTCTCCATCTGAGGTGGAATTGGTCTGTGGAAATTAGGACTTTTATTTTTATGATTTTCACAATGTATGGAGACAATAGGTAGGCCTAATATATGAGTTTTGGGGGCTCTTATTTTGTAAAACAACATCAGAATGTCCTGAAACTTTGCAGGGGACACGTTGAGAAGGTGTCCTCTCCATCTGAGGTGGAATTGGTCTGTGGAAATTAGGACTTTTATTTTTATGATTTTCTGAATGTATGGAGACAATAGGTAGGCCTAATATATGAGTTTTGGGGGCTCTTATTTTGTAAAACAACATCAGAATGTCCTGAAACTTTGCAGGGGACACGTTGAGAAGGTGTCCTCTCCATCTGAGGTGGAATTGGTCTGTGGAAATTAGGACTTTTATTTTTATGATTTTCTGAATGTATGCAGACAACAGGTGATATATGAGTTTTGGGGGCTCTTATTTTGTAAAACAACATCAGAATGTCCTGAAACTTTGCAGGGGGCACGGTGAGAAGGTGTCCTCTCCATCTGAGGTGGAATTGGTCTGTGGAAATTAGGACTTTTATTTTTATGATTTTCTGAATGTATGGAGACAACAGGTAGGCCTAATATATGAGTTTTGAGGGCTCTTATTTTGTAAAACAACATCAGATAGATAGATAGATAGATAGATGGATGGATGGATGGATGGATGGATGGATGGACGGACGGACGGACGGACGGACTGACTGAAATAGCCTTCGCTGGAAGAATGGTTGACTGAATGGTTGACGGTCTTACCGTAATACCTAGTGTATAAGCGCATAGAGAAATATAGGGGCGGCTAGTTTGACCGCTCATTTCGAGGTGGAGGCTGGCTTGACTGCAGTCAGTCATGGGTCTTTCATGCCGAGACTCTCCTCATGTGTTTGGAATTTGAATATAATAATGCATTTAAAAGTTAATGGCTAAACGTGTCTTTGCAAAAGTTCACAATGCTGCAGATGCAATATAATGTGGACAACATTGAATAAATACATTTTCGTGAGGTTAGATACTGATAATTAATCACTCAAACCCCTTTATCTAAACCTCTCGGACTCGCGCGTCCTCCATGTCTGTAGTTTTTGAACACTTTTCAGTCGTGTTTGTAGTTCTAATCGAATCCTCGTCCAACGCGCGATGGGTTGTGGGCAATATCAGCCGTTAAGAGTGTGCAACGATCTGCACTTCGGATTCTGACCAAGGGGGTAATCCATCGACCGGAAGTTGAAGTCGGCCGGGTGCCGCCATCTTGTAGCAGAACTTCACTTGCGTTAGCATTTCCATTGACTCCCATTCATTTTGGCGTCACTTTGACAGCGAATAACTTTACATCTGAGGCGTTTAAAGACTCCATTTGTCCATTATTTATTTCTAAAGAAACACGACAATGTATAAAGGGCTCCATTACCTTCTATGTTACATTATGGCCCCGTAGAAACAGTTTTGGTAAAAATAGGCTAACGATTGCGTCATAACCACTCGACTCTCTGTCGCGCTGTACAGAAATTACCGTACAGACAGGAGGAGAAGCTCGCAGGCAATCGGGGGGACGTCCCGTCAAGGGAGAAGCCCATAGATAATGAGTCCATAAAAGCAACGGAATACTTACTGCTGCTCACTCACGCCAAATAACTCTTTGCTCAAGTTCCCCGTCTCTGCAAGATTAACGTTGGCAATTTTCACGCACAGCTACTAGAAGATTAACGTCTGTCAGACAGGTTGCTCACGTCATCAAGCTTAGTTTGAGTCGGTCTGAGTCTGCGCGTCAGGAACGGAAGTGCTCAAAAATCGCTAAAAGTGGGCTTCAACTGTCTCAACTGAGTTCCAATGAGATCGCTCTGTCCATTTCTTTTACTGTCTATGATTCTGACCGGATATAGTAGACCATCCGGGTCTCTTACACTCATTTCAACATACTACGATTTGGGACGTACTAATTCTATTTTCGAATACTATTTAGGACGGATAGTATGCGAATTGGGACGCAGCAATAGTCTCAGCCTCAGACGTCACGCCCACGGAACGTTGGCTAAACGTCTGATGCATATGGTACACTTAACTGGAAACACTTCAGGAATGTCGAAGTCGTCATCTGATTGGTTGAATTGTATCGGATTTCCGGGGGGGGGCGCGAGTGTCGCTTTATTTTCGGTCCGCCGGGAAACAAAGCGCAGACGTGTGATTGAGGAAGAAAAGCTGTTGTGTTTACATGAGTGACAATGAGCATTTATCAAGATCAGCTAAACGTAGAATTCTCAAAAGTATGCGAGGTTCACGGGAAAGACTCTTGAAGTTTTCTTCTCCTTCTTTGATTTTCTATGCTGACTGACTTGTTGCACACAGGTCTGTTGTTGTGGGGACATTTCCACGCACCGAAACGTGACGCTGAACGAAACGAACTGTAATTGGTTTTTTTACATGTCGGTCAAACGGCCTTATGGGCGGGCCTTGGCCAAAGAAAGCTGCTATGAATTCCAGACCTTCAGCCGTCAGTCTTAAGGTCTGGCTACGCGAGACTAGGTATCATATATTTTTTTCAGGATTTTACTTTTCTTTATTTGTCTATAATATATATACATATAAAGAAACAAACAAACAAACAAACAAAGTAGAATACTGAAAAACAGAAATCAAATAGAAATAAAAATGTATGATAAAAAAATATATATATTCAATTCATATGCCTTATTATATTTAAACAAATACAATTAAGGACAGATTAAATTAACAAATACTGAAATAAATATAATATAATAACATACATGTATAAAGATAAAAGGAGAAAACTATAAAAATATTTAGAACTACGAAATAATTATAGCCAATAGAATAGAAAATAAAATGCACGTATGAAGATAAAAATGCAAAAATTCAAATATGTAAATACAAAGCCTTTCCATATTTATAAACCTTGTGTCTGCTGGCAGATGAATAACAACGCAACACAGGCGTCTGCTGTGTAATCACATTTTTTTACAGTCTCTGAGTCCATCTATGGTAATCACATCATTACTTTTACTGACTTTTGAACTGAGCTCGATTCTCAATACACTCTATGTAGATGACCAGTAGGTTACTCCAAAAACAATGATACCCATAGTACATACATCACAAAAAAGTTTGACAGCAGCGTTCCCATGACAGTGTGTAATATGAATATAACACACACAGAGCGTCATCTAGCGGTGATTGTGCGTGGTTATCTTTCGCCGAGTGAATGAACGATCTTGGGTCCGGGTTAGGTGACATCAGGGTGACATATAAGCGGAATTTAAAGAAGACATAGTGACCACAGTAAATGGATGCAACTTAGGCCGATTGGCTGTTCTTTTTATATGAAGTTCAGAACAAACGTCTTGTGGTGTCTGAAGTCTGCTGTCCGGTGCCATGTGGACATATTACAGAAATGGAGTTGTACCGAAAAAAAGAAATCAGAAATCGGTAAGATTGAAGCCTATTTTCAACTCAATTTAATTGTATACTTTTACAGACAGTGTATTTATAAGAAGTCTTCTCTTAAATGTGTTGTAAATGAGTAGTGCAATATTATAAAATGGATGATTCATTCGTTTGTTTGATAGCTAAACTTTTGATTTAAAAGCATTAAAAGTGCATGATCTAGTTAGCATTACTTATTAAAATAAATAGACACAGACGCAGTCAACTCTCATATAACAAGTAGGCCTATACTCTCATATAATAAGCGTGTGTTACAACGGAACAGGAAAATGAAGTGGTCAACCTTCCTCCCATTTCCAACGGGAAGTCAGCAAAACTGGTAAGCTTTTTCACTGGATAATGTTTGTTTGTACTTTTTTATTTATTAATGAACAAATCCCCTGCAGTTGTGACAGTTTTCTTCTTCCGCAGTGGAAGGCTTTGCATCAGCTGTAACACAATCGGTTAATTTAGGTTTGCTAATTAAGCTTCTTGTGTTACTTGGGGGGGGGGGGAGCCAAACATTTGAGCTGTTTGTGTTGCACACTTTGTTGCTCCCTCATTTAAGATGCATGACTTGTTCAGGATCCCCACACCAAAGGCCAAACCACAGCCCGCAGACTACAGGAGCTGTTCTTCTCCCAGGATCTGAGGGACCATCACGGGTCCCGACACAGAACCGTCAGGAAGAAGGTGCGTGTGGAATTCCAGAGAGATTCCAGATTCAATTCTACTCAAAATACATCCTATATGTGTATGTTGTAAGATTTATATGCTAATGATTCTCTTTAATATGGAATAGAAAAACAGTTTAGGCCACCAGGTTGTTCCATTATCCAGTGTGAGTGTGGAAACAGAGCTGGAAATCACAGCACACCTTAAAGTAAGTTTGAAAAATGAATGATTTTTTTTTTTCAAAGGATCATCTCCAACAAATAATTAGTTAAAGCTACACTGTGTGATTTTTACCCCCATCTAGCGGTGAAAAGGTATATGACCATCCAGTGAATATTAGTTTCTGTTCCTCTCAATTCCGATTTCGTTTTAACTCCTACGGTGGCCAATGTAGTCCAAGATTAATATGGCTTCCAGTTCGACCTCGTCCATGAGTGTTCCTTCAAGTGATGAGGTTATTTTAGAAAACTATTATAATTTGCAGTATTTTAATTTGTCAGGTAACATAGGTTATGACATCTATGTAAAATGAATAATAGTTTTATGTTTTCGTAATTTTTATACCATTTCATTGCTAACATCAGTTATCAGGTTCCCAGACGAATGCAAGCTAATCTTAGTAAAGTAACTTTTATTTTTAACTCTTATCAGTGTGTTATAAGAGTGATCCTCCATCAGCAACAGACTTTCAAAAAGGCTTTCAGGTTTTTATATATCAGTCTCAAGCAATCCCCCTCTTCACATTCGACACGGTGCCATCGAGTGTTAAAACGTGAAAGGCGAAGCTTGAATTAACGGGTATGTCCCTCTTTGGCTAATGTACTTTCAAGATGGAGGGGCAACATGGCGACCGACATTAGAACCCCTTACCCGTATGTATTTTCAATGGCATATTATACACTCACGAGAATACTTTAATTACTTGAACGAAGTAAATATACATTAATGAGCACATATATTTTTGAAAGAACTAAGTGTTTTTAGCTAAGAATAAACTAAAAAAGTTACACAGTGTAGCTTTAAATAATTATTAAGTTTTGGGTCATTTCTTTGCCTAGTACCATTTGCATCAGCGCCACTCAAAGGGAATCACTCAGGATTCATCTCTTGAGGAGAAAGGAGCTGTAGTTTTTCAGAAAACAAAAACAGTTTTCTTCAAGGTTAGTATGATGTGTTGATGTTTTAAGCATTTATTATTATAAGCACAGAGTTTTATGTAGGCATGACATGATATTTATGGAGATTCGTTACGCTTTTGGGGGGTGTTAAAGAACCAGGTTTCATCAAACAGTCCTCATGTCCTCCTGCAGAGTCTTGTGCCACTAGAGGAGAACGAGAAGGAAGAAAAAGAGGATGAAGAGGAAGAAGAAAAGAAAGAGGGAGCAGTAATTGTTCAAAACGCATCTTCATGTACGGACGAGGCGCCGGACGGCCAGGGATCGCTGTCTGAGGGACCGTTTAGAGCTGCGGATGTTCATGACAAACAAAGATTTGATGAAAGAGATCCAAAACTGCAGCACCATTCTTCTCCAAACACTTTAAACGATGACAGTGTTTCGTCCTTTCATATTAAAGAGAGGAGATTCATGATCTATCTGTGTGGCGGATACAAAGGTATAAAATAAATTTTGTTTTTTTGAAGTCTCTTATGCTCACCAAGGCTTTCAAAAATACAGTAAAAACAGTAATGCTGTGATTGTGAAATATTACAACTTTTTATTTTAAGATATTTTCAAATGTCATTTATTCCTGTGATAAAAGCTGAATTTTCAGCATCATTACTTCAGTTTTCAGTGTCACATGATCCTTCAGAAATCATTTTCATAAGATGATTTGGTGCTTTAAAAAAACATTCTTATTATTATCAATGTTGAAGATTTGATGAATAGAAAGTTAAAAAGAACAGCATTTATTTTAAATCTAAATCTATTTAAGTTGCATTATTACTTTACTTTACTGTAACTTTTGACCAATTTGATGCATTATAGTTGAATAAATTACAAATAAATTGAATTAAAATTCAAATTAAATCTGCACATAAACTCCATTGTGTGTGTAGATACCGTCCCAGAGCGCAGCGCACTGATGGAGAGTGTGTATCCTCGGCTGTATCTACACTGTAAGCAGAGAGGATATGATGTCAGGATGATAGACCTGCGTGCAGGACTCGGAGATCCTGCTTCGGACCGTCATGATTTGGCAGAGATGCACATGGAGACACTTAGGCGTTGTCAGGAGACCGAGGGGCCAAACTTTTTTGTAAGATTAATTGTTTATTTACATTCCAAGAGTCTCATGGGGAAAAAAATTGTATTTGTTCTCAGTATATAAAGTCCCCCTGTAGTCAAAAATTGTATTCCTTAAAACTCATCTTTGATCACCAAAATGACATATTTAAAGGTTTTTCATGCCTTAAAATCTTCATGCCTTAAAATGGTTTGAATATAACTCTACACCCTTGCCTCATTTAGTATACGCGGTTCTATGAATATGCATGTTAGCCCCGCCTCCACTCACTCACAGCAGCTCAGAGATCCCCTCGTTGACGATCACACGTTGACCTGATTGGTATCAAGGTAGTTTGTGACGTCAGAAACCAGCAATTTCAAACAGCGTTTTTGAGACTGTATTATTATATATTATATGTATTATTATTATATTAGCCTCTTTGGTTCACTGCAGTTTTAAGGAGAAAATACTCAGCAATGGTGTCGACATATGAATTTGCACATGGTTTGTCTTAAAGAATATTAAAAGCACCACATAGACATATAAACAACGTTAAAAGCTTGATTTTCACCACAGGGGGACTTTAAGTATTTTTGCTTGTCTTGTAGGTGTTCACTGGACAGAAGCATGAGATACGGTCACTGCCGAATACCATTCCCCAAGCAGATTTTGAAGCGATTTTAAAAGTGGTAGAGAGAAGCAAGAAGAAGCTGTCAAGGAGACAGTCAGACATGGCTGTTGACTCACAATCCAGTATTGGCACTGGTGTCAGCAGGAGTTTTGTACTTGATAAGGAACTCATTTTGTCGGAGGAGACGGAACCTTCCCAAAGTTCTGCTGTCATGAGTGAGAACTCCATCTCCAGCTGTTCCATGTCGGACGGAGACGAGACACAGCTGGCCAGGAGCTGGATGGACTACGACCAGGATTCGACTCTCTTGCAGACATGGTATAAGCTGGATAAAAACACAATTCCTGCTGTGTACCGCTTGCTTCCTGTCAGGTTAGTGTGTTATTCAGTGACGTGATCCTGCATATAAAGTACCTTTTCTTTCTATAACTATTGTATATTAGACTACTTGTAAAAGTAAACGTGTTTAAACATATATTTTCAGTTTCTTTTATTGAACATGAACAGCTTAAGTCACTGAGGATTATATACTAATATCTACGAATCAGGAACTACTTGCCGAACAAGCTGAAAACAATGGAGTAGTTGCTACTATCGTTACTGAGCTTTCATGAGATACAACTCTCTTTGTTTGGTTCCCATGGCAGAGAATAGTAATGATAATAGACACAATACAACTTGTATTGATGCAGTTGTCATGTTTAGAGACGACATATTATGCCCTTTTACAAAGACTTGATTTGGGTTTTGGGGTCTACTTGAATAGGTCTTTATATTTAAATGTTCAAAAAGCGCATTATTTTTCACATATTTGACATTGTTGCAGCACCTCTCTTCCCAGTCTGTCAGTATCGCTCTGTTTAGTTCATGTCTCTATGAAGCCCCTCCTTCTGAAAAGCGCAATGTGCTCTGATTGGCCGGCTGGATCAGTGTGTTGTGATTGGTCAACCATTTCAAATGTCACACCCCTTACCATAACCACGTGTTTCAACACACTACTTAGGCAACCAGGCCCCGCCCGTTTATTTAGCGTATGCCTTGGGACGGGAATATTGTGACGTGTTTGTTCCCGGAAGAAAAATCAAGGCAGGGGCAACCTGTCACTAACACATGAGATCGACCAATAGCAAACCACAACCATACGATCAATTCCTAATTGTCAAAATCAAGTCCCGTCCTGTATTTTTTCTTGTTCGAGAAGCCGTTCCTGAAATCCTCTCTGATTTCTAATTCTAATACTAGTTCTAGTTCAAATTTTTTGTTTTTAATCAAGCTTTTTCCCTTTATTTTGTAATAGCACACATCACCCTGACTTCCTCAGCCGGGATGGGCATCGCAGGAAGCTGGGAAGGAAAGCATGGCGCTCTTCCTGTGTGAAACTGTGGAACGTGCTGTGGCGGTCCGGACCCGAGGCCATCGGAGAAGAAGCCGCCTGCCGTCTGCTTAGAACAGGTGTTTTGCAGACATAATGAAGTTGCATAGAAGTTTAGTTGACAATCACAGATGCAGATGAAGCCTGCACTCGTCTTACTTGAATCAGTCTTGAGAATTGATGTAAAGAAGCCTTATTGAAATCAAATGTTGCGTATGTTTCAGCGTTGGACTGGGAAGTGGAACAGGGTCTTGGAGGGAAACAGCCACCAGAGGAGTACAGTCACTGTTATAAGAGGATCATCACTGACCTTCTGTACAACCTGAAAAATGAATACGCATCACAGTTTATAGACCTACACAAAGGAAGACCTGAAATCAACCAAACCTTACACCAAGCTCAGCAGCGCTTTATACGCAACATCCACCTCAAGGTGTGCCTCTAATCTATCACACTCACACTATTGGTCAAATGTTTGTTTGATTGTTTTTTGTTTTATTAATACTTTTACTCCGCTAGTATGCAGTAAATTGATCAAAAGAGACAATAAATACTACAAAAGATTTGCATTTCAAATAAATTCTGTTCTTTGAAACTTTCTATTCATCAAAGGATCCTGGAAAAAAAATACTAAGCATCACAACTGTTTTCAACATTGAAAGTAATAGGAAATGTTTCTTGAGCATCAAATCAGTATATTACAATGATTTCTGAAGGATCATGTGACTGCTATTTATAATATAATTTTTCACGATATTACTGTTTTAATGGTATTTTTGATCAAATAAATGCAGCCTTGATGAGCTTAAGAGACTTATTTTAAAACATGGAATATCTATCTATCTATCTATCTATCTATCTATCTATCTATCTATCTATCTATCTATCTATCTATCTATCTATCTATCTATGTCTGTCTGTCTATCTGTCTGTCTATCTGTCTATCTGTCTATCTATCTGTCTATCTGTCTGTCTATCTATCTATCTGTCTGTCTATCTGTCTGTCTGTCTGTCTATCTATCTATCTATCTATCTGTCTGTCTATCTATCTATCTGTCTATCTGTCTGTCTATCTATCTATCTATCTGTCTGTCTATCTATCTGTCTGTCTGTCTGTCTATCTATCTATCTGTCTGTCTGTCTATCTATCTGTCTGTCTGTCTGTCTGTCTATCTATCTATCTATCTGTCTGTCTGTCTGTCTATCTATCTGTCTCTGTCTGTCTTTCTGTCTATCTATCTATCGTCTGTCTGTCTGTCTGTCTATCTATCTATCTATCTATCTGTCTATCTATCTGTCTGTCTGTCTGTCTGTCTGTCTGTCTATCTATCTGTCTCTGTCTATCTGTCTGTCTGTCTATCTATCGTCTGTCTGTCTATCTATCTATCTGTCTGTCTCTATCTATCTGTCTGTCTATCTGTCTGTCTCTATCTATCTGTCTGTCTATCTGTCTGTCTATCTGTCTGTCTGTGTGTTGTAGTGCCACATAATTACTCTGCCTTATACAGTATGTAAATCTGAATGTATAAAACATTGTTGTGCAAATGTAAGCATCTTGTTTTTGTATTATTTTCAAGCTGCGACACACTAATATCCATGAGACAAGCGTCAGCTGGGGAAGGAAAGGTGTGAGTGCCAAACACAACAGATCTCATCAGTTCTATGTGGAACGTCTCTGCTCACACTTCCAGCGCACGGTCACTGCATCCCTCAACAGGCAAGACGTCCCTCTGTTCCTGTCATCTCACTTTACTTTATCACTGTCTGTCAAGCTGTTCTCAAAGTGTTTCTTCAGACTTATGCAGGTCCGTCAGGCTAAAGGCTCCTTCGACATGCAGAGGAAAGATGTTTCCAGACTCAGAGTTGAAGAAGAGATTCGGCGTCATGTCAGATTTGGGAAAACACTGTAAGTCACAGATTCTAACATGATTCAATTTAGTTTGAATTCCAACATGAATATTCTTTCTTTCTCCTTGTTAGAGCACAGGGTTATGTGTTCAGGCAGGACTTTCTGATGGAAGTGAAGCATGTGCTTCAAGCATCATCGTCCTCCCAGAATGCTGTGCTGTTACTGGGGGAATTGGGGTCCGGAAAGAGCACGACACTCGCCAAACTGGCACAGCTCATACCCACTTGGATACCTGGGTAGGCAAACAAAGGGACTCTGATTTTAAACATTTTAAAATGGTTTTAAAAAATACACTACCGCTCAAAAGTTTAAAGTGTTTGAAAAAAGTATCTTATGCTCACCATGGCTGAATTTATTTAGTCAAAAATATATACATTTATTACATGGCTTGGTTGAATTCTAATGTAGAATGTGGTCTGTTATTATTTGTTATAACAGACCGCTGCTAAGTATAGCACACCGTTGCCATGAAAAACAGAGCATGGACACAATTCTGTTCACTCTGGAGGACAGCTATCAATCCGGAAGCAGTACAATCGTTTTTAAATCAATAATCTCCTTTTTAAATCAATATTTTGTGTCAAATTAATGATTTATTTGGTAGGTAGCCATGTAATAAGCGGGATAATGTAATCCTGTAATCACCCTGTCAGGGGTTTATTCTGAGATAAAATCTGGCTGTACATTATCCCTTACTTAAAAACCTAAATTAAATCTGTTTATCATATAAAGCGATCGAGTCTCTTCATAAAATTTGGACTAAACCCTTCAATTCATATGCATTAGTTTTACAATCTCTTTATGAACTTTTTGAAGCGTCTAATGACAGAATTGACAGAATTGAAAGTTTTGGGTGAATTAACCCTTTAAAGGACCAAACTGCTTAATCTGGATTATTGTGTTAATTTTAGGGATGCTGCAGTGCTGGTCTGCTTTGTGGGTCTGACATCTGAGAGCAGAAACGTGCGTCTGCTCCTCCAGACCCTGTGTCTGCAGTTAGCCAACATCTATAGCCTCAAAACAGACATATCTGAGGTACAGAAAAACTTCAAAGATAAATCACATATTCATAAGGTCTTTTACACCATAATGGATACATGATATTATGAGATTGCTTGTCTATCTCACAGATAGTGTTGCACTATGAAATACAGTCTTTACGTTTTTTTCCTCCCAGTCACTGTCAGCGTTGTCCAGTCAGCTGTGCTCATTGTTGGGCCTGGTGACAGAAGACCGGCCCTTGACCCTGGTGCTGGATGGGGTGGATAATCTGAGTGAGGAACATGAGACTGACCTTTCCTGGCTTAGTAATATTCTACTGCCAAACGTCTTCACTGTCCTGTCTGCCGGCACACAGTCTAAATGTGCTCAGATTCTACAGGTGAGCAGATGGGTCATAGAGGACTTGCACTACCATTCAAAAGTTTGGGGTCGGTTAGATGTTTCTATTACATGGCTCTGTGGAATACTTGATTCTGATTGGTCAATCGTGCCATCCAGCGGTATTCCAAAATAACAAGCGCTGAAAACAGAAACACAGGCTCATCCGGGTTACTGAAGTCAGCATCGCTATACGCTTGCTAGGAACGTTTTTTCTTCGTGGAAGTTTTGCATTTGGTGAGCTATATAATCAATATATTGTGTACAGTTATTTAATTATGCCATCCAGTATCGTGGACTCGCTTTCTCTTGTTTCATACAAACGCAGCTGCCATTCTGTGACTATTGTTTTGTACACTGTTGGATTATAAGAGACAAACAGGTACGATTTTAAAACAGTTTAATCTGAAATCAATATCTCTTATCTCCATAATTATTTATGTAACAAAATGCTTTGTAATAAGTGGTATGACTGTATACCGTATCTCTTAAATGTCCTTATAGTTTGAACTTGCCGCTTGCTAGCAACTGCTCTCTCTGCGGAAGCTTTGCGTTTAAAGACCTAATTAAATATTTCAACTCAGATCAATATTTTGTGTCTATTTACTTATGTGGCAAGTAGCCGTTTAGTAAGCGGGATATTGTACATCCAGCCGGTTGTTATATCAGAATAAACCCCTTCAGGCTGATGCACTTCGCGTCGGGGTCCTCATCACCCTGTCAGGGGTTTATTCTGAGATGAAATCCGCCTGGATGTTCATTATCCCTTACTTAAAGACCCCCTGTGGCGAAAATCAAGTTTTTAATGTTGTTTAAATGTCTATGATAATATAAAAATATTTTATTTTATTTTATTCAGACAGGTCATTAAAGCAAGGGGAATATCTACTCTAGACATTCACGGATCCTTAGTGAACATGATAATGAAAGCGATGATTGTTTTTTGAGGGTGTTCGGTTTGAATTTCTTTTCTCTATGTCTCTTTCAGTCCCAGGTTAAGGTCGCTGTCCTGTCCATTCCTGCTCTTCACCGTGATGAGATCGCATCAGGACTGGCTTCCAGACTAGCTTCGGATTTTCGCCAACTAACTGAAAGCCAGTGGAGCCTTTTATTCCAGTCCTGTCTATCCTGTCCATCCCCTCTCTACCTCAATCTAGCCTATGTTGAGACCAGGCAATGGAGTTCATTTACACCAAAAGAGAGTCTCAACATCCCTACGGATCCAAATCAACTTTTCGTCAGCATCCTTGTTAGTTTGGAGCGAGAGCATGGGCCGTGTTTGGTGCGACGTATGGCTTTGCTCGTATCCTTGTCCTGTTCTGGCGTGACCGAGGAGGAACTTTTAGTGCTTTTGGGACGCGATGATAATGTCACACGTGAGATGGCTATTTTGCATCAGACGCTTGCCGTTTCCGAATACTCCCCAGTGCCTTATGCGTTAGTGGCACGACTGCTGCACAATCTGAAGGATTACATCAGCGAAGTGGAAAGCGACGGCACATGGGTGTTGCGCTGGACTCATGCAGAGTTCGGCTACGTCGTCTTGCAGCGATACGCAACAACAGAAGACTCAATCAAAGCTGTCCATGCAGACTTTGCAGATTACTTTAATGGAAACGTCCCAAATAGCCAAGTTTTTCAGCCGCTAGCTTGGATCAGGAAGGAGAAGGGAAGGAGGTGCTATGAATTTAATTTGCGCAAACTTCACTGTTTGCCGTATCATTACACCCACTCGGGGCAAATAATTCCCTTACTCGCGCGATGTCTGTTTAACTACGAGTTCCTGATGCATAAACTGTGGGGTCTGTCCGTCTGTCATGTCGAGGAGGACCTTAAAGCTGCCGTCATACCGGATAAGTACGACGATATGATCACCAAACAAGTGTGTTTTGCAGGAATAGCTGTTTGATAGGATAAAACAGTCAATTGGTGGGTTCAAGTCATGTCGGAAAGATCGTGTTTGAACACACATGAACAGCACTGCAAAGTGGTAAATACCAGTAGGAAGCTGGGGTTTTTGAGCCCCAATGTTGATGAGTTGGGGGCGTGTCAGTGAGAAACATGACAGAATACCACAATACCTAAAGATACTTAGCAATGAAATGGTCAGGCTTAACACAATAAGCTAATGGTATGCACAAAATATGATAGCGTTGTAATATAACAATATAATATGTAATGATAAAGTTTTAAGTGGCTTTGTAAATTAATTAATAACATAAAAAAGCAAAACACACCTGATGCACAATCTTTGTTCTTTATTTTCTAGAAGAAGAGTTAAAAAACCTTGCTGTATTTTTGTGTAGTTAATTAAGAGAAGGTACACCTCTATCTTACTCCGACGAAAATGCCTTGAACGCAGCTCACGGTGAAAACATTAAAACACTTAAACTTAAACGCACCATAAAACCTTGACATAAAGTGAAACATTATATATATATATATATATATATATATATATATATATATATATATATATAATGAATATAGAAATCTTTTACTCAGAAGTCTTAAAAATAAATATTTATAAATAGTTCAATACATTTTAAAAATAGTTTTTGGATATTATTAACAAGTGTCTATTGTATATTTTGAAGTTTTAAAAAAAAGTGTGTGTGTGTGTTACAGAGAGCTTCTGGACGTGAAGTTGTTGGAGCAGGTTTTGTGTCTTTCTCACTCTGTGCTCTTGAATGATCCTTGCCAGCTGGCATCTCAACTCTTGGGCCGTTTGGAGCGGATCATTTCCCAAGATAAACCTGTTACTTCAGGTACACACACACAAACAAACATACATCTTATATATATATATATATATATATATACTTTACACTATACACAAGAAAACCTAAAACACCTGTATATTTTAATGTCAAGGCAAAACTCATATCTCAGTGTATGTTGTTCCAGGTGACCCAAGACGATACTCTTTTCTGCATGATCTGTTAGCACAATGCAAGAGCTCTTCTCTGCCTGTTCTTGTGCCCTCGTACACCTGCCTGCTTCCTCCAGGGGGACTCGGACACACACTCCTTTCAGGTACCCATATTCAATTTCTTCACAACCTCTGAAGGGCTCAGTTTCCCAACATCACCATTCAGGCAGTGATTTTGATTTAATCTATGTCCTGGCAAAATCTTGGAGTCGTGGGTTTCCTTGGGTATTTCACAGGGGGTTTCGGAACGGTGATTTGTTTTTTTTTTTTGAGTAAATTAAGGTCTGTGGTTAACATTACTTGTAGAGACATAAATTACACACAGTTATTCCAACTCTGTGAGTTTTTAGTTCACTGTATGCTTTTAAAACGCAGGTTACCAAATACAGACTACAGTAGTTGTCCAATGAATTAGAGGTCAGTTGACAAGCACACAAACATGCTGGTACTGTAAACAAAAAGTGTGCAATAGTTTTGGCATAGAATAAACTAGCGTAGACTAAAACTAATACAAATTGTTTTCAATAACTGAAATAAAGTAACATAAATATTAGATTAAAAAAATAGGTATCCTTGCCAACTTACTGACACAAGTTGAAGTTCTAAAATGACTGATACTAAAACTGAAATAAAAATAAATTAAAGCTAAAGAGAAATGTAAAAAATAACAAAATTACTAAAACATAAAATAATTCAGATGAAAACTAAAAATGTAACAATAAAAGCCAATTCAAAATATGAATAAATACTATAATAGTGTACACATAATAAAATAACACCACTCTACATATGGTGTCATCTTTTAATAACAACAAAAAGAGTGTTATGAGGGGTGAAACCCTCGACAAATCTCATCTCGGATAACTCCAGAGATTTACTTTTACATTATGAGCTAGAATATTTTTTGCGATTCTTAAATACATTGATTGCTAATATGTATTTGATTTACTACTGCGCTCTTTCTGCATGGAGAAGAAGGAAGTGAGTTTATGCGGTTTGACAAATGAATGATGCGTCACGTGGAATTAAGCTCACAGCTGTTGTGTCAAGTTTGAGGTGTGACTGTGTGGAAAATAACTGTTGCAGAATGTATATGGAATGTATTAGCCACACCTTGGTAGATCATGTATATTAGTGAGTACAAACCCAGAAGCTACGGTCGCTTTGCAAACCAACTAGGCTTTATATCTCTAATAATAAAGTCTATCTTCTGGCATCAAAACCCCAGGACTTTGAGAGTGATTTTTCACAGAGGCGACAGAAGCAACGAAAACAAGTCTGTTGACGTAATTTTAACCACAGATGTCATTTTTAATAAAAAAATATAAGGCTGTCACTCTAAAAAACCCATTGGAAACTCCAGAGGGGAACCAAACCCATGGCGAATTAGTCGGCCTACTGGTTTGGCCTGCAAATTGAGTGAACAGCTCTATAACCTGCAGTGGTTTATGACCAAAACATAAAGATTCTTTTAAGATTCTTATCACATAATGACTGAGTGAACTGTCCTTAACACCCCGACCCATATTGAACTAGGTCACATGAGTGTTGTGACAGCCCTGGCTCATGGTCGGCGTCACATGGTTTCCTGCTCCTCTGATGGACTGCTGAATCTGTGGCGTCTAGATGAGCAAACGAGGCCCGTTCGGTCCATACCGAGGGCACATGAACCTGCAGTCGACTGGGCCGCCGACTCGCTCACCCTCTGTCTAGGCGACAGTGTGCTTGTGCTACAGATGGACCACTGCCTGCAGGTGAGAGAGGTGGATTCTGGGAAGGTGCTGTACATGGAGAAGGAGTCTTTGGATGTTCCTGTAGTCACATCTGCCTGTGATGGCCGTTTGCTGGTGGTTTTTTATGATGGAAGTCACATGGTTAAGGTGAGACTTCGGACAGGCCGTTCTTTCTATATGCTTTGGAAAAATAACCTGTTCAATTTACGGTTAAAAAAAAAGGTATGGTTGACAGAAATTCATTCAATAATTCGTTACATTTAATAATTTGTTACATTTATTCAGCACTTTTCTAGGTAGCGCTTTACATATGGAAGGGGGAATCTCCTCAAACACCACAATTTTTCACCGAGATAACAGAATGGCATATTTGTCATGTGTCTGTATATTTCTTAATAAATAGCTGTATGTTTTATTAAGAGATATAATGTTAATATTCCAATCTAATTAATCTACCAATATCAGCTTTTAAGGCAAAAACTAGACTTTCTTTAAATCTCCCTCTTGCTCTCTCTCCTCCCCCATCATGAGTGGACACGCCCCCTACTGCTGATTGGTCCGATCCACGTTCAACAGCGTTTCTCTGAAATAGCTTACTGCACCTTTAAAATGTACTTATAACAACATGATGAATAACGTAATGAATCAAATTTCATTGTACAGTGACCTGTACATAAAACATAGACAATACTCATACATAGACGGTGCACAGGGTCATACACTCAAAGACAAAACACCTTCAGTGGAACACACGACGCAATAAACATTCATTAAAATGTAACAAATTATGTGAAGAAGCAAAATTATTTATATACAGTAAAATATAAACGTGATGTCACGCAGGGACGTCTGGAAATGTCCTACTGTTTTTCACTTTAAATCATACAGTTATTCATAAATAACAATAAAAAAAACTATTTTAACCGTATTTTACATATAATGGTATGTTGAACCAGTTACAGTTTTTTACCGTATATGTCAAGTCAGCTTTATAGCGCTTTATACAATCCCAGGGATTACAGGGATAAAAAGAAAAAATAGTTATCAATCAGGCAAACAGATTTCGATTCAGCTGTAAAGCAGCTCTAAAAAGACGATAGTGTCATTTTTCAGCTGAAGTCAGTTCAGTGTTGATTCAGTTCAGATCAATAACTGTGTAAAGTTCATCAATAATGAAATGTGTTCAATTATGAAATAAGCAGCTCTACAGAAGACAATAGTGTTGATTCGATTCAGTTCAATAACAGTGTCGATAATGCAAAAAAATGTTGATTATGAAACAAAGTTGAATCAGCTATAAAGCATTTAACAATCATTGATATCATGAAAACAAATGACCAGTTATCGTTTCGGATCTAACTTCCTCTCATTCTCTCTCTTTTACATAGGTGTTTGATCTGGTGGCGTCCTGTTCGCTGCTGTGTTGTGTGAACCTCGCCCTTGAGTTTGAGCCCATCCACAAAGACCAGTCCATCTTAGTCTCTCGTCACTCTGTTAAAGACTTTGTTCTCTTCGCCTACAGGTTATTAGTATATTACTGCACACATAAATGCATGCACACTAAGGTTAATTAATCATCACAGTTATATCCATAGTTATATATCATAGTTATAAATTGGATATATCATAGTTACATCCAATTTCCAGCCATGTGTGAAAACAATGCGGCTGTTCCAGACCAGGACTGATTTATATTGTCTGATCACACAATGTATTATTTAAGAGTCTGCTCGAGTGTATGTGTGTTTGCGTTACTGGGCAATGGTTTCATGTAACTGTAGCTATAAAAAGAAAATGTGTTAAGGCTTTCCCAGAAGCTGTTTATCTTTCTCGTATTTCATTACACAATTAAGATGCATGTATTATCCAGGAGAGATGATTGAAGGGAGTAATGAACCTTTGCTTTTAATGTTATTAAGCTGGGAGCAACGCTGTTGCACATGCACGCATCTGCATTGACTAGTTATATGAATGACGATATGATCACCAAACAAGTGTTTTTTGCAGGAATAGCTGGTTGATATTATTGGGATAGAACAGTCAAATGGTGCATTCAAGTCATGTCGGAAAGATCGCATTTACGTGTTGAACGCACATGAACGGCAGCACAAAGTGGTAAATACCAGTAGGAAGCTCGGGATATGAACAGACTGAGTTTGTTGACAGTAGTTTCAGAGCTATGGATATATACGACATTCATACGAGGAACAAAAGGTCAGAATGTGTCCCAATCTCTTATCTTTCCCTCTCCCTAATGATTCCAGTTTTCCTCTCTACTGTCTGACAAAAAGTGTCTAAAAAGCTCCCAAAATAGGAGTAGATAGATATAGTATAAAGGGGTCATGTCATGAGGAATCAAATACTTTGTGATAAAAGAGTTCATTATACTGTGAAAAAATACCATCAAAACCCAAAACTTCCTCCCCAGTTCAAAACTGCCTATTATTGAAACTAAGCTGCAAAATGGCTTTGTCCTACTTCAGCAAGCTTTCTGACCACAGATTGATGAGTTCATTTAAACACACTGCCCACATTTACACGTCAATGACTACTGTTGTGTATTCAGAATTTGACCCACGGGAAAAATGCTAATATTACTAAACACTAGAAGAAGTAATGGTGAGATAAAGATGTGGGAAAGTGTGCCAAACTTTCTGCTGGTTCCAACTGTATGTGCCTGTCCTCCTAAGGATCTCAGTGTTAAGCCGTGGTCACACTAGACTTTCTAGACACAAAATTGCTATGGACACTTCAACGGTCTTAATATGACGTCACACTCTGTGGCGTCTTTTTTTAAAGGTGCAGTATGTAAGATTGACAGCTAGTGGTTGAAATGGGTACTGCAGTCCACATTATAATATTGGAGAGAGTTGTTGCGAGCGCAATTGACAATGGAAGGCGATGAGACTTACTGCTTTAAAGCAACACTAAGTAAGATTTTTTACCTTAAAATAATGTTTCCAAAATCGTTTCAGTGGTTCATCAAGTCGTAACAGGGTGAAAGGCACTTATGCTTTCGCTTTTTCTGTCCTATATCTGCTATAACCACGCTATGTAAGATTGCCCGATCGGGTCGAGTTTCTGTAGTTCTAATGAGACATAAGAAAACTACAAATTTGACTTGCTTTACGTCAAGCGTTACAATAGTCATTATTTTGTTTTTCTTCGTTTCTGATGTCGCAATACATCATACTTTCATGAAATCATGCAACATACTCTACCTTGTCTGTGGACATCATTCATTCCAAAGCCGGTGCTGGATAAACAACGAGCGTGCGTGCGACAGTAGGCCGCGGTGGGCTAAATTATTTACGACAGCGGTAATGGACAATTCCGCTTCCAACCTGTAGGGCGACCGCAGAGGAAAAGTTACTTGGTGTTGCTTTAATATGCCTCTGGACATAGAGATTTTTAGATGGATGCCGAGGCTTTTTAGGTCGGGTCGAATGCGACCTCTGACCCAGTTTGTTCACTGAGTTCCTTGGCTGCAATAGGATGCGTTTATCGCCAACTGGCAACCCGGGCTGTGGAAATACTATTAGGTGAAAAAAAAACTGAGATTCCGACACAGAGTGCATATTTCAAAGTAGAATAACTGGCTGTAGAAGTGTTTTTCAGAGAAACAAGTATGTGAACTTAGCATGTTTCCTAAATATCTGCAAGCATATTATGGTATTTCTCATTCATTCATTCATTCAGGCCCTTTACGTCGAGAACGACGATTGGTATGGCGCTTCAGTCTTCTACTGTCGAGGAAGTCTTTGTACTGCTGGCAAGATCTTTTGACACCGGATCTTATAGAGGCTTGCCATGTTGCTCGGTCACCAGCAAGCGTTTCCCAGTTTTCGCTTGGAAGGCCGAACGACTGAAGGTCACGCTTCAGGACATCCTTGTAGCGTAGCTTCGGCCGTCCGACTGGGCGAGGGGAATCAGCAATTTCGCTATACAGAATTGCTTTCGGTAACCGGTTATCTTCCATGCGGTAGGTGTGGCCAGCCCAGCGTAAGCGACGGGTGCGCAACATAGTATAGAGGTCTGTGCTCTTGGTCGTGGAAAGGATAACTGTATTTTGAACATGATCCTTCCACGTTATGCCTATAATTGAGCGCAGACAGCGAAAGTGAAAGGTGTTCAGACGGTGTTCATGTCTGCGGTAGGTGCACCATGTTTCACTGCCATACAGGAGAGTGCTGAGAATACAGGCCTCGTAGACTTGGACTTTTAGGTGGAGAGACAGTGACTTGTTCTTCCATACTCTCTCGCTAAGCCTGCCGAAGGTTGTTGATGCTTTCCCAATTCGGATGTCCAATTCGCAGTCTAGACTGTTGGAGGTGTCGACTGTGGAACCCAGATAAGAGAACTTTGTGACTTTTGTCAGTACACTGTTGTTGATAGTGATTACGGGTAAGAGTATAGCAGGTTGGGCAAAGACCACTGTTTTTCCCAGGCTGATCTTCAATCCAAACTCCTCACAAGCAACAGCAAAGGAGGAGCACATAGCCTGCAGCTCAATCTCAGAATTGGCGAAGAAGGCGGCATCATCTGCATATAGGAGTTCCCGGATATGGATGCGGTTGATCTTTGTTTTTGCTCTGAGTCTTGCCAGGTTGAAGAGATTGCCAGAGCTGCGTGTGTGAAGTAACACTCCAGAAGGGACAGGGAAAGCTCGGCGCAAGACAGCGGAGAAGAATATACCAAAGAGAGTTGGAGCCAGTACGCAACCTTGCTTTACACCACAGAAAATTGGAAATTCCTTAGAACGAGAGCCCTCAAACTGTATTGTTGCCTTCGTAAAAACATGAAATTCTTGTATGATTTTCAAGAGTTTGGGAGGACAGCCCAGTCGACGGAGGATGGTAAAGAGGCCGAACCTGCTGACATAGTCAAAGGCCTTTGTCAGATCGACAAAGACTGCATACAGGGGCCGGCCTTGCTCAATGCATTTATCTTGGATTTGGCGAACTGAGAAAATCATGTCTATGGTTGATCGACCAGGACGGAAGCCGCATTGACTCTCCGGGAGTATCCTATTTGCAATAATCTGTACGCGTGGGAGGATGAGGCGGGCTAGGACCTTGCCAGGCTGGGAGAGAAGAGCTATGCCACGGTAGTTGTTGCATTCGCAGCGATCCCCTTTGTTCTTATACAGAGTAACTATGTTAGCGTTGCGTAATTCGTCTGGGATAATGCCTTCTTTCCAGCAGATTGAAAAGAGGTGATGGAGTTCCACGGCAAGTGTGTTGCCACCACTTAGGAAGATTTCAGGTGGGAGCCCATCCACACCAGGGGCTTTGTTGTTCTTCAGGAGGCTGATGGTTTGTGTAACCTCGTTGAGAGTGATGTTGTTATCAAGCTCGAGCATGATTGAGAGTTGTGGAACAGCAGATAAAATAGCAGCTTCACTAGCTGTTACAGGCTCAGCATACATTGAGCTGTAGTGTTCCACCCAGCGATTTAGCTGGTCGTCAAGGTTTGTGAGTATTTCACCTGTTGAGGATCGAAGAGGGGAGGACTTCTTCACAGGTGGACCTAGAGCTTGCTTTAGCCCCTGGTACATACCACCAATGTTACCGGTGGCGGAGCAGTGTTCTACATGCCTGCAGATGCTTTCCCAGTAGAGGTGTTTTGCCTCCCGTGTTAGACGCTGCACCTTGGAGCGGGTCTGTTTCCAGCGAGCAATGGTATGAGGGGAGGAGTCTTGTTTGACAGCCAGTCGTGCCGCACGCTTATCCGCAAGAGATGGAAGGAGAGTGTCTGCATGACTCCTAAACCAGTCGGGCTGTTTTCGGGTGCGTCTGCCGAAGCTGGAGAATGCGCACTGTTTTTTAACTGTGTTAAAAAAATTTACATACAGCACCTTTAAAAACACAATTTGAACATAACTAATAATAATAAATCGAAAATGTACTCCTCTGTAATGCAAAAAGTTTGCATTCTTTTAATTCAGCTTCGAGGTCAAGAAGGAGTGGCTGAAGTTTATTTATAACCGTCCATTATCATTTCACTGGGATCTTAACAGTTTTTGTGGAACATTTCAGTGCAGATTATTTTGCGAATGTGCCGTAATGTAATGCAGGTTTTGGTTAAGAAGCTGTTATTAAACGATGGGACAGTTTAAATCTTTTTTGGGCTCAACCCAAACATTATAAAAGCTTTTACTGTCACTTTTGAACAATTTAATGAATCCTTGCTGAATAAAAGTTTCTTTAAAAAATTGCACAAAAAAATCTAATTTCTTTCAAAAAAATCGTACTGACCCCAAACTTTTGAATGGTAATATATATATATATATATCTTAAGGGTCAGGAAGAGTTGATGGCCATTACAAAAACTTAATTATGACTGGTGCAAAACATTTTAAAACACACACACACATGAACACTACAGGAAATGATTGTTATGCAGAGCTGTATGATGTGTAAAGAACAAATGAACCTACAGTGGTGAAGTGAAAGCAACACCTTGGTTTGTTTCAATGCTTTGGCAACTGAAGTGTTGCTAGACTGCTAAGACCCGCCACACTGAGCCTCACTTTCATGCTATTTCTTGTCTCTTTCTTGCTTCAATTCTCTTTTGTAGGGATGGAGGAGAGGCGGCAATATTCAATGCTAAAGGTGGAGTTGTGTCTTCCACACTGAAAGCTCAGCACCCTGCAGCATCTATACAAGCTGTAGAGATCAGCTCTCAGTATTTACTGCTCTTTTGCAGGTAACGTTAAAGGAATAATTCACCCAATTACCATGGTGCATTCACGTGTCTTTAATATCCATTATCTCTGTATCTTTGTGTTTTGTTTTTTTACAGATACCCTTATAGAAGAGACAGTGAAATCATTCATATTGAACTCTTCAGCACAGCGTCCTTCCAGTACCTGCGATCTATCTTGGGTTGCAGTCAGGACTACATTTCCCAGGTCACCATTGCAGGGGGCGGGTCCCACGTTGTGGCCTTTTGTCCCGCCCCTCGCAGCTCCACCACAGAGATTGTTACCTGGAACCTTGAGACTGAAGACCATAAACACATTGCACGGTTTCCTGGCTTGCTGGCTTATGGTTAGTCAAACCTGTTGAGTATCATTGCTAGCATTGTGACTTTTATGTCAAAACAAACACATGGTTTGAGTTCAGTCTCAGTACTGTAATGCTATATATAGTCATAGTATTTTTGGTGATACATCAAAATGGGGTTATAGCCCATTTTGGTTAATACATTAAAAATATATTTCATATATTTAAATAACTGTCTACAGACAATAGCTTTTTATTTATCATTCAGAATGAGACCCAAAAATAATTCAAATTTTTGAAGGAAAATCTTATTCATTGGCATACAAAAATTGTCACAATGCAATACATTTAGATTATTCTAATATAGGCTTAATTTTATTAATGCAAAATATATTTTCTTGCTTTTTGTCTTTGGTTTTTATGGTGAAATACAGCAGTGGCCAAAAGTGATGTCTGGCGTAGGGAAATCTTCACTCTTTATTCAAACATTATACAAATCTTGTTAATTTTTGCATACATGTGCTTGGAGTCCATTTTTTTATTTGTGATAACGCAATGAAACATGCCAAATGAAACATGGACGTAATTTTAGTCCAGGCTGTCGTGCAAAGAAATTATGAACACATGCAAAAACAATAAAGAACCAGCAAAATATGAATAAACTGATTATGTTGTATTCAATGTAGGTTTTTTCCTGTGAGCTTTCTTTGTTTAATCGAACATGCAGGGTCATTAAAAACAAATATCCCCTCTGAACATCACTTTAGGCCACTACTATATGACTCTGACTTCATAAATATGTTTACTCTAATAGCTCACATGCACTTAAGGCAAATCATACCTCTAACTTATGCTTTACCAGCTTCTTTACTGCTTTGAGATACATGGCACAGTAACAGTTTTAGTCATATTTATTGTTTGTGTTTTTTTTAATTATTATTCATCTGTAAGCAGTGACATTTATCTGTCTGTATCTGTCACTTTTTCCTCTCCATGTTGTAGGTGTGTGTTCTGACCTGCGGTACTGTGTGGGGTTTCGTGCCGGGGAGCAATTCTTACGCACGTGGGACCTGGGATCCAGGATAAATGACCAAACGCTCACATACAACGTGCACAAAGCTCACAGTGATGGCACAGCGGAGATTGTGACCATGCAGAGATATCCCAGGTGCAAAGTCCACTGAACAGCTCGCATGCGTATGGCCACAGTTCATAACTGTAAAAAACAATGAGTCGGCAGGAGACATCTTTCAGGATCGGCCATTTGTAGCCATTTTTCTGTGCATCATGTAACTATGATAGCCTCACTCGTTCTACAATACACAAATCTAAAATTTATGTCTAAATATAGTTGAGTGTACTTTTATACCCACATGTCATGAATCTAATAAAATAGATCTGTCCATATATGTAATATGTACTGTTTTTTGGTGTAAAGTTTTACAATGTCCCTCTGATTCAGGTATGTGGTTTGTCAAAGCACTCGACCCGGTACTGTGAGATTGTGGAACGTGGCGCGGACTCGATTCAAGGGCCGTCCTGTGCAAGTGGAGCACGGCCTGTTCTCGAGTTCAGACATCGCTCTGGTGCGGGACCTGAAACTCTATATACTGTCTGACCGCGGCACGACCAACTTCACTGATGCACCTACATCTGTCTACCAGGTATATCTGTGCACTAGTACACAGGCTGAAGAAATGTAAGGTCTGAAAATTGAAGCTGATTGTATAGTTGTTTGTAGACTGATCATCCGCCATGCTCACATACAGCTGGGAGCGAGATGGGTCTTGTGCATGTTGCTCATTTGGGTCCCACCTAGTACCAAGTGCAATACTATATGAAATCCACTTGGGCAATTAACATGGGTCCATTATGTAACCCGCGGACAATCCCATACAAAGCACATTTTTCAACCCACATATGTGGGCCCCACATACAAATGTCAACTGGGTTAAAGCTGGAACCGAGATGGGTCTTGTGTATGTTGCACACTTGGTTCCCACCTAGTACCAAATCCAATCATACATGAAATTCATCTGGGCAATTAACATGGGGCCATTATGTAACCCGCGGACAATCCTACATGGGGCCCATTTTTTAGCCCATTTCATACCCATATGGGCCCCACATAAATCTTGGCTGGGTTCAAGTCCATCTTCAGCAATAGCTATGTTTACATCCACCTATTTTTATGCGCATTTTAGGATATTGCATAAAAAAACGCTGGATGAAAAGGCAAGATATGCATAAATTCTAAAAATGCACATGAAAAACGCATGCGCTCAATTGAGGCGAATAATTTTTTGATCCGATAAGAAGACATCTACTGAAAAAACTCACGTGACTTTGCGTCAACAGTGTGATTGTGATTGGATAACTGGACTAAGCAGTGGAACGGCACTGCTTCGCATCGCACAGCATCGCAAATGTTGGTTTGATCATTCTGAAATCTCTGAGCCAAAGTCTGTCATCAGAATGTTTCGGTTTAATTCCCTCCCAGAAGCGTCTCACATGATTGTTCACAAACACCAGCATCCGAACGCAAGAGAACATGACAGCGTTTATTGTGTTTCATCCATGCGCTCTGAGACGCAAGTCATTTATGATGCAGCAACTTTCATTTTTATTACAGAAATTTTAGTGGCAATTTCCAAGGAAGTGACGATTTTGTCCTCTTGAACACATGGGGTGGAAAAGCTGCTTTATTTGCAAATGTTTATTCGAGATTTTAATTTTGCGCACAAGTTAAATTCGCAACTTTGGATGGAAGTGTTGTGGTGTGTTTTAGTCATTTTAGCATTTCAGCTTAAACAAAACTGAGAAATATTGCCTTACCAACTAACTGAAATAAGTTTTTAATCTAATATTTGTACTTTAATTTATTTTAGCTTTATTTCAATTAACCAAAACAGTTTTAGTTAACTAATACTAACACTGGAGGTAGATTTAAGTTATGATAAATCTTACATTAAAGTAAAAAGAAGTAATTGAGTTAGTGTACAAAAAATCGAATTCAGTTGTAGGCTACTTGAGTATTCTCAAAAAGTAATACTTTACTATTACAATTACTCACCCCTTGCAAACAGTTTCCTATTTCACTTTTTCTGTATATGTTGCAGACATTGCTGGTGTATGACCTTCTTAAAAAGAGCTACATTAAGAAACAGACTGGACTGTTCATCTTTCCCTGTCCTCGGCAAGACTATCGGCTCTTGGAGGGTGAAATTCTGTTGGGCCTTTCAGAAACACGGTAAGAACACTATTTATCACTTCCTCATTCAGCAGAAACAGAAAATTACTTTATTGCTTAGTCTAGCTTGAGTAATAATCACAAGGTGGCATGAATATGGTATGTAGGGATCATCTGATATTGTGGGATCTGGACTCTGGCTATATTAAAGGACGTATCAAGACGTCCTACAAAGAAACCCTGCTCTCCAGCATGGACAGGGATTCCCAGATGATGTCCTCAAAAGAGAAAACAGGTATTAAAACAGTACATGAACCTTGTGATGCTTGTTTACCAGTGCATTTATACACATCTCAGTCCCACGTAGATTTTCACAACATATTCAACATAAAATAAACAATCCTTACATGTTGAGCTTGTTGCACAGGTCTAGTGATGCCATGGGACAGGCGCACCGAAACCCAGACAGCAAAAAGGAGGAGACGGGAACGTGAGGTGAAAAGAGAAAAAGATGAACAGCAGCGCCTCGAAAGAGAGAAGTTCAACTCTATAGACCAGTATCTTCTCAGTGGAGATGAGCGGGTAAAGAGACAACCAAGCCACCAATACTGTCAATTCACCAATACACTATACTCAATTGTGAAATAGAGTTACATTTGGTAGACGCTTTTATTCAAAGCATCTATCTATCTATCCAGTCCATCCATCCATCCATCCATCTATCCATCTATCCATCTATCTATCCAGTCCATCCATCCATCCATCCATCCATCTATCCATCTCTCTATCTATCTCGTCCGTCCATCCATCCATCCATCCATCCATCTATCTATCCATCTATCTATCTATCTATCTATCTATCTATCCCATCCATCCATCCATCTATCTATCTATCCCGTCCATCCATCCATCCATCCATCCATCCATCCATCCATCCATCTATCCATCTATCTATCTATCTCGTCCGTCCATCCATCCATCCATCCATCCATCTATCTATCTATCTATCCATCTATCTATCTATCTATCCCATCCATCCATCCATCTATCCATCTATCTATCCAGTCCATCCATCCATCCATCCATCCATCTATCCATCTATCTATCTATCTCGTCCATCCATCCATCCATCCATCCATCCATCTATCTATCTATCTATCTATCTATCCATCTATCTATCTATCTATCCCGTCCATCCATCCATCCCGTCCATCCATCCATCCCGTCCATCCATCCATCCATCCATCCATCCATCCATTTAATATTATAGGATAATGTACATTAATAAACATTCAAATAAATGCGAATGTACCCAAGTTAGCCAGTCCATTTTTCCTAATGTTATTAGCAGAAAAGAAACAAAATCGAGAAAGAGAGAAAAAAAGTGTACAATACAGAAGAGCCTATACAGCTTAATTAAATACAAATATGTAGCAGGCCACGTCCTGTACATAATACACTAAGATCATACAAATATATTTATATAGTCGTTATGGATGTACAAAGCAACATCAATGTAACTGTGTTTATTGGTTTTCCATCTTTGAATCTCTCTTCTTCTCTCACTGTTCTCTGTGTATCACTTCAGCTGGTCATATGCTCATATTTTGCCCATCATCTCAACGTCTTCAGTGTGGTTTCTGAGGAGCATTTGCACACCCTCGAGGACCGCTGGTCCCTTCTGAGCCTCCGTACTGCTGCAATCACTCACACAGGAGGGTACTTGGTGGTCTCCAACTACAGTGAGGCCCAGCATGCTCCATACCTCACCCTGTGGGACACACAACAGGGCAGGGTATGCTAATCATCAGGGACAATCTCTTTAATAATATGTCTTACTTTTTTCTTTTCAGTTGTGTTTTCTTTATTTAAAAGAAAGTGGGCACATTTCCAAACATCAGGTCCACCAGTAACATTTTGTAATTCATCTTTCTCTTTACATCCTGTAAGCTGAAAATTCCTTTTATACTTAAAGGTGCGGAAGAGGTTGAAAAATGAACCTGGAATCTGTTGCATTGCTATAAGCGACGATGCCTGCAGAGTGGTTTTCGGCATTTCAGGATTCAGCAAGTATGTGGCACCCCAGTCGCAATATTCTGTATCATAGCTTTTTTTACAGGGTTCGTACAAGGTGCTTAAAGGACTTGAATTTATTATTGATACAACAATATTTACATGCAAAATTAACGCTGAAGCTCGTCTGATATAGAGCCATTTCGCATGGCTATGAGCGTGATATTGCTCATATAAATATCCAAGTATATGATACAGATTTCATTCTTCGTGTAAATCCAGTAAATCCAATCCAGTATATTCATGAGAATGAATAAGAAAGCGATATCTTTGTCATAGTATCCTTTCAATTGTTGAAGTTTCCACAGTCATGACATGTGCTGCACTTTATTTGTACCATTTAGTTTTATTAGTTTATTTTTATTTGTCCATTTTCCCTTTTTTAGAATTTGAAAGATGATAAAGATATTGTTTAACAAGTGAGATCTCTGATTGTAGTCCTTCAAAACCAAAAAAGTAGTGCTTGAAAAGTCCTTGAAAGTCCTGGAATTAAATTTTACAGTATCTGTACGAACCCTGTTTTTAATATACACTACCAGTCAAAAGTTGTTGTTTTTTTTATATATTTTTGAAAGAATTTTCTTATGCTCACTTATGTCAGATGTTTAGTGTATGTAGTCTATTTCAGTTTTATACATGTATCTCTTAAAAAAAAACTACTAAGAACATTGGTTATTATTGTATTTATCATGGACATTCTTTAGAAAAATACCCTTTTTTTCCCTAAACCTCAGGCTGAAAGTATGGGAGCCGTTCCGGAGGAAGCATAAAACCATCTCTGGTTATGGAAGTTTAAATCTTAACTGGTCCAGTTTGCTTTTTATCACTGACGGACAATCCAAAGCTATTTTATTATCAGGTACATTAGACCTTTGACCATATTTGTGTTGGCTTGCTTGTTCTAGATGCTTTTCGTTTAATCTGGGTTAAGGAAAACATTCAAACTTTGGCAGTCTAGTATGGTGGTGAGAGGATTTAATAGGATCTTCACAGTAGGATTTGTTTTGTGTTTAAGTTTCATTGAGATACTAGGAATATATGTTAGTTTTCCACAAGCCAAAAAAAATGTGAGAATACATATTTCAATACTTTGAATTATTTGTTCAACAGATGAAGTGAGCATGTGGGACCTGGACAATGGGACGTTGTTGTCTTTCTTCACACCTGACTCTAAGATCCAGACCATCTCTTTACTTGGACCCAACAACGGCACACTGCTTTTGGGCTTTAGTGACATGTCTACTCTAATCACCATGACGGTCAGCCAACAAAATGCACACACAAAATCCAGCATTGCTTGTGGGAAAGACCTGTTTGGGGAATCCAGCAGTAGTGAAGATGATGAAGAAACAAACAAGAACTGATTGGAAGAGCATTGGACCAGTTAAATGTACTGTATAATATAGGTTCTTTGTCAAGAATGAATTCAGTCTGAATGGAAATATGGGGCTTTATGATCTCTGGGATTCACTTCGTATTGATCTTAAGGATCTTTTAGGAAATTTTCTTGTACACGAAATTTTCAAAGCACAGTGTGGAAGGTAGACATGTGACTGCTGTCTTCGTGAGAAATGCAATGCATTCCGATTAGCATTTCCAGTGCTTGTTTTTCCACATACTATGAATTTACCAGAACTTCCCTGTCTTACCCTTAGCAGTCATGAGATCCCGAGGTTACGATAAAACAAATCTCAACAAGCCTGTGTTTTCAATTTACATTATTTCAGTGTATTTTCCTAGAATTCAGATGTATGTAGATAAGCAGAATAAGATATAATCGCATGTGTGCATACTTTGACAGTCCAGTTTCAAGTGTATAGTAAGACATGCTTAAACAGACTGTCCTTCTTTAGCTGTCATTCATGCTGAGCATGAGTCACAATTTCACTTCCTGCATTTCTGTCACATGAAAGATGAGCAAAAACACTTCCTTCTTAACTCAATCTCTAAGGAGTTTTTTAACATCTATAGCTATTTGCTTTATTGAGGCAAATAAAATTAACTGATGCCATTTTGTTTCATTTCCTTTGTAATTATTGATTTATTTAAAAGCTTCTGTCTTTATTTATTGGCAAGTAGGAATCAAATGTAAGATCAGGACCTCAACCATTTTGTTTAATTTGCACTTGCTGAAATGGCTCTTGTCTTGTGACACCGAACATCACGAATAAGTTTTCAGTTTACACACTAGAAATGCACTATTTGCAGGAAAAACAGGATTTATTGACTCTGCGAAACGAAACTGACCAAATAACAGGGGGGTCTAACTGAGGTAAAGATGTGATCTTAACATGGCAGCCCCCCTTAGGCAACCCATGTGTAATAATCCTGCCTTCATGTGCTTCATTCCTACTTCTTACTTCTAAATTCTTGATTACGAGATCATCACATTCAAGTGCTTTGTTGTTGGATAGAACACCAGGTTTATTCTTGCCTATTTTTAGAAAAATCTTATTAAATCCACGATATTAACGTCCCATTCACCCAGCCAACCTAGGCTGGTTGGTTGGTCTTAGCTGGTTTAAGCTGGTCTCCCGGCTTGACCAGCTAAGACCAGCCTGGTCAGCTGAAAAAAAGTGTTCAAAACCCCTCTAAAACCAGCCAGGTTAAACCTAGCCTGGTTTTAGCTGTTTTTACAGCAGGGCTGACAGTGACAACTGACAATATGAACATCCACCATGCTATCTAGATAGTCAGCTTGCTGACGATTCTGGAATTTCTATCAAATTCGGGCTATTTTCATTGTACAATATGCTTTAAATGATTATTCATATTTGTAAATATGCATTACTTTAATTACAAGACAGGTGATATAGCTGTTGCAGAAAAAAACTAATAAAGAATAGCAGCAGCAATATTTCCCCTTCCACCATGTTTGGAGTTTATGGCATGTCCAGGTAGCCCCGAGCTTCCCAGTGGTAAATACGACTTGAGAGGTCGTTCGTGTCCAATTTTTACCCTAGGAAACTAGTATTTACGATAATTCTGATAGCACGTGAAGGCAGCATAAAAACGCTACAGGCTACATGCCTATTTATCATGGGAATATATGTGGTTTTAATTATATTTTTTACAAGAACATTTTTAAACATAAAACTTCAAAAGAGAGGAAAAACAACTAAGAACTGCTTGGTTTACCACATAATACGATTCTCAATGAATATCTGTATTAGGCTTAGGCTACATTTATATCGTGGCAATCATCTTATCATAAAATCAGTTCTTCTAAATGTTTCAACAAGTAAAACCGACAGCAAGACAGAATCCCATATCGTCTGTTAATTTTCGTTTTCTCCAAAGTAAGCTAACACGGTCACTGTATTAAATTTCTGAGACGCTTATCTCCCTATCTGTGATTGGACAAACACTCAAAGCGAGTGTGGTAAAGAACTTCCTTTACTCTATCAGGGGTTTCGTTTCAGAGGAATAAGTGCGCTGTGTTACAGGCTTTCGACACCAGTTTCTTGCTCTGCTTTACAGTTGACGATCCACACAGTTTTTGTGTCAGGTACATCGGAATAAAGGTGTAAAAATGAATCACGGATTATTTTTGATCGCGGTATTCATTGCTGCAACAGGTAAAGTAGGCCTACACTATTTTACTTGCTTTGAAAGGAAATGTTAAATTATGCTGTAGGCTACGTCCACCATGAATTAAACACTGTGATTTAGCCTAATTACTAGGCTACCTTCAAAAATAACATACTGAATCGCACTGCAGGAACTTGAAAAAATACTAACATATGTATATTATATGTCCAAAAAATTGCAAGCCATAAAACTGACTAATTACACCAATAAGGAAGTGTGCTGCAACAACTTCTCTCAAAGCTGTAACCTATAGCCTAATTTAATTAATATTTAACTTTTGTGATTAGGTCATTTTTATTTATGGGAACGATTTTTTTTTTAAACAAAAAAAAAACAGCGAAGAGATTTATTATTTATTTGACATACTTTTCTTGAACTAAAGTAGTTTCGATTTCCATGCATGACTTGAGACAACGCTATGAAGAGAAAATGAGGGTCAAACGTTTGTATTCTGAGGTCAAATTTTGTAGTTGAGCGTCAGAACATTATAAAGAGTAAAGAGCAAGAAATCTTCCCTTGATATTTAAAATGGACTGACTAGTCCAGTTCCGAAGTGTACACTCTCAAGTGTACAAAAACTGTTACTGGGGTGGTACCCTTTCAAAAATACAACTTTGTACTTAAAGAGTGCATATTAGTACCTTAAAGGTGCATATTGTTACCAAAAGTGAACATAGTATCTAAATGGTATATGATAACCTTTTTTAAAGGGTAGGGTACATTCAGGTTGATTGGGACACTTTTTACCATTGAGATGGCAGGGAAAAAGTGTCCCAATCAACTTGAATCCCCCCCTATCGTCCCAGTGACAGCTTTTGTGTTTTTTCTGAGAGTGTACCCAAGTGCACATTTTTGTCTACTATTAAACAAACTTTCCCTAAAGCAAAGAGAGTGTCAGTTATTTTGTCAGCACTTTCTGTTATGCGGCTAATCTAGGGATCCCACATCACGTGAAATCGGCTGAAGTGAATTTCCTGTTGGGAAATTGTAACGTGTGTACTTGTGAGCGCGCGCACTTGTTGGGAGGAAGTGAATGTATGTAAACACCATGTGCAAAACAGATGGAGGCTCTCTGTATAGTGTGTATTTTTCTTGCTTCCTTCTCAAAAACATTTACCTAGCTAAATATTTTTTTTATACAGGTTATTATTATTATTTTTTTTAAATGATGAATCTTTTGTTTTGTCACTGAATTATTTTGGCAGATGTAGCTCCCGCTTGGGAAAAAAAATGATCACATTCATTGTCTATATCTTTTTCCTCAGCTCTCACCTCAGGTGAATATAGTTCAGATTTTATGGTCAGCCCAAACACAACAACCCACCAGCCGAAGACAACCGCACACCACCCGAACACAACAACCCACCAGCCGAAGACAACAGCACACCACCCGAACACAACAACCCACCAGCCGAAGACAACAGCACACCACCCGAACACAACAACCCACCAGCCGAAGACAACAGCACACCACCCGAACACAACAACCCACCAGCCGAAGACAACAGCCCACCACCCGAACACAACAACCCACCACCCGAACACAACAACCCACCAGCCGAACACAACAACTCACAATCCAAACACAACAACTCACCAACCACCCACAACAACCCACCACCCCAACGCAACAACTCACAGTCCAAACGCAACTACACACAGCCCCAACGCAACAACACACCAACCACCCACAACAACTGCCCCTCCAGCGCCAACGCCACCCACCAACATGACAAAGGGGCATTATAATGTTACTGATACAAAAGGCAATATCTGTATTCTGGCTGACTTGGAAATCGGGATCCGTGTGAACACCAGTGAGGTTAGATGCTTTCTGTTGTAATGATAGATCTACTGTACAGAAATGCGATTTCAGCTTATTATATCTGAACCATCTGTATCCTTCACACTGTCTACATTGTCATATCTCCATATTCCATATAAATATTATCCATTGTTCTGAAACATTTCTGTCTTTCTAGGTTAATGGCACGTTCATTGTTCAGCCGAGCAAAACTACTTCCGGCGGAGAGTGTTTGGAGAAAACGGCTAATATCATTCTCAGTTTTGATGAAGGCAATTTTATCCTAAAATTTAAAAATGTAAGTCTGTTTATGGATTTTCAAAAAAAAAAAACCTATTCTAAACAATGTTTTCATACATGATGAAATTTAATCAACAAAATATTTCATATACCTTTAGAAGATCTAGAAGATTCTTTTACCATTGTAGTTAGTTTATATCAGGCTAGTGGAATTTTTTTTGCAAAAATAATTAATGTATCTTTCAGTACAACCTGAGTTTGTGTGTTCTGAAAACAGAACTTTGAGGCACTTTAGGAGGAAGTATAAACGACTGTTATTTATTCTCTCTGCCTAAGCTGACTCTCGCAAACAATGTGACCAATAAGCTCACAGGAAGGCATCAGGTGTTCTCAGCTGATTGATTATGATATGGTGACCCACATCATATCAGTATGATGCAGTTATGTAGATAATGTTTGTTACCCAGGTGGTTTATTGATTGTTACAGGATTCTTGTTGTGATTTAAAAATTGTGTGATGGTTTTATTAAACATTATGGTTCTTATTCTATTGTGTTTGTGTATTTTGGATAACATTCTAATGATCTTTTTCTTTGGACTTTCCAGGATGAAACAAAACAAAAGGTCTATGTCGAGTTAGTGGAGTATGATTTGACCTATGCTTTCAAACGTGGAGGTAAATTCCCTGCCATATGACTGGTACACTTTGCCTTGTAAAACACACACAATAACACACATCCTCAATTTTCAGCAATTTATTCCCAGGACTTTCAACTGTTACCTGTAGTTACACGGTTTTTGTATTGGGCATCTAAACAAAGAGGTTAAATATTAGTATTGGTCTTTTTTTTACTTTAATAATATATATATATATATATATATATATATATATATATATATATTACTCATTGGTTCCTCAAAAATCTACTGAAAACAGAATCCTTGCTTAAACATTCTTTTAAAGTGATATAAATAGCCAAGCCTCCATAAAACAAATAAACACTAGGCCATGCTGGTCAACCAGTTTGGCAACAGTAAATGTCACATGCTGACAAGGAAGTATTACTCTCAGTTTGGTTACAGTAAATGTGTCTTTTGCCTCCCTGTGAAAAATCCATGTGTGAATGCATTTCATTTTGAATTAAAAAACAATATGACCTTGCATAAAGACTAGTTTTGATGTCCATGTGAATACATTTTCCCTATTTCAAACAAGTTGTAGTGGAAGAGTTTTCACTATAATTATGACTGTTATCTTTACAATTTCGTTTGTATGTTTAATCAAATAATTTTTATTTTTGTCAACAAAGCATTGGGAAAATACGCAGGGAAGAACGAGTCTCTTGAGCTGTTTTCCGCGGCTCCGGGTCACTCTTACTCCTGCAGTGCTGAGACCGTGTACATGGGGAACGGTGTGAGTCTAGATCTGACCAATTACAGACTTCAGGCCTTCAACATCAAAAACAAGGGATTTGGCACAAGTAAGTATAGAGTAATGGCACTTCAATATCTTAAAGCACCCCATCCTTGTAGTCCTTAAAGAAACCTATATGTTACACTCTACATCTAGTTATGTTGCTATTTGGACTATACTCTTTGCCTTTCTTATGCACTGTTTAGCTTATGTCCTGGTCACAGTGATTTTACCAAGTAAGATATGTTCCTGGATAAACATATTTTGTGTCATATTCCTAACTCTATCCATAACTTATCCCTAAAATCAGAGGGAAATTATGGTGAATAACACTGATGTAGAAGCACTGGTTGTAAGCCTAAACGTGACATAAACTCAAATCTGATTGGAATATTGTTCCAGGATCAACAAAGATGTTGCACTTAGTGAAATCACGTTCACCATAATGTCCTACATATTTCGTAAAGCTTGTTTACAAAGATTGGTGCAAATGTGGCAATACAAAGGAGCTGGTTAGACCGGCCAGATGACTCTAAACAACCACTGCTAAGAAAAAGTAGGCCTGTTATAAAGTCCAAAGGCTACCTAACATATTATTAACCAATGTGGATGCATGTTTTTTTTTTTAAATCGTATGAAAATCTGCTACTTTTTAAAATAGCTTTTCTTATTATTTGACATGACAATTTAAAAGTCATGCGAATTAAATTATTATCTGTAATACAACTATAAATGAGCAATTGTGTCTGCAATTTTGGCCACCCGTTTATGTATTATGTATATTTGTATCTACTAAATTATTGCTATTTTAAGACTGGAAAACACTACACAACTTTTGCCAAGATTTGCAGTTTGGATGAGTCGACGATATAGGTGCCGACAGTCAGAGCCAGTCTTCAGATTTGAGTTAACAGATTTGACAGAAAATTGCATAGTGTAAAATTATCAAAGACTTTTGTTTCTTTTAGTTTCAGACTATAATTCCGTCCAGTCAGAGAATCAAACATGTTTGATATTGTTTGTTGTTTAGTTTAGGATATTCAGTTTTTCTTGAACCACTCACAAAGTTGCCAAGTTTATGCCTAGTGTTTTAAAAATGAAGTCGTGTAGTGTGTTCCAGCCTTTTAATTTTTGCCTTTAAAACTAGAAGATTGACACACTGTTCACTGTGCCCTACTTGTGTTTGTCCAACAGATGATCTATGCAAGGCTGATAAACCGGACTACCGCGTTCCCATCGCCGTGGGCATAATCCTCATCATTCTCATCGTCATTGTAGTCATTGCTTATCTTATCAGCAGAAAACGGAGAAGTAGTGGGTACCAGTCACTATAGAGGTCTAAAAGTCCTGATTTATACCAGCGAATCCGGTTTACAGGAGATTTAATGCTGTTATGTACGTCTTAAGTGAATGTTACTCATATATACCGATGATGAACATGGATGGCTTAGGATCTGTCCAAATAATGTTTACTATTCAGAGACGGTATGTCACATCCTTACACAAGCTGCAACCATACAAACAAATTGCTAAACTAGTGCATGCCTTATTTAGCCTATCATAAACTTTTTTTTTTTTTAAACCTAACCTAATCCTGACATTACAGAAGGATGTGCAAAACCTACGTTTGCTCCATCTTGTGTAAGTGTTCTTTTCTGTGGGTGCTCTTCTTTGCTCGTCTCATGCATTGCATTTTCTGTGTTTGGCTGATCAGCCAATGTTAATCTCATAAAGATGTCCAAATTTGGTTTTAAACCAATAGGCTGCATAAAAGGGAATTCAGTTGCTCATGTTTATGTTGGGATATATAGGCCTTCACTGTGTTTTGTAATTAATAATAGAAAGGATTTTTCTTTCTGTTGTGCTTGTTGTTGTTTCGTTTGTTTTTGCAAACCGAAGGGCTTTACTATTCTGTATTGTGATCTGAATGCACTGAATAATGCAAATAATGTGTAACCATTCCCTAAAAAAAATGGTTACTATTTTAATATTTAGCATTAAATAAAAAACGTAACACACAATGTCATGGTAATGCATGTATAAAGCTGGTCCTGATTTGTCTTTCTCACCCTGCATTGCATTACGTGAGTTTTCGTAGTTTACTCGCTTTTAATTTAATCTGGATTACTTTTTTTGTATATTAGTCGAAAAAAAATGAAAATTTTTGTTCACTTGGGCGGCAGTGGCTCAGTGGTTCATGTAGGTTGTCTACAAACCGGAAGGTTGGTGGTTCAATCCCCGGTTCCACCTGACCAAGTGTCGAGGTGTCCATGAGCAAGACACCTAACCCCAGCTGCTCCCGACGAGCTCGATGGCGCCTTGTATGGCTGACACCGACGTCTGTGTGTGAATGGGTGAATGTGAGAACGCTATATAAATGCAGTCCATTTACCATTTACTTGACTGCTAATTCTGTGGTGTAGAAATGAAAGAGGAAGAGGGGGAAAACACAAGCATTATTTTTGGCAGTGTGTTATGTGGCGGCGCAGATGCAGAATCGTGCAAAAGCGTATTTACAACAGTTTTCTATTCATTTCACCGAAACGACCAAAAAAAATTTAAAGCAACATATCTAAAATCATCCTCTCAATTATTATTATTTTTTATGTTTTTGGTTTTAGTAAGTAATCGACTTTTTCAAATCCCCTTTGTATGACTTTATTCATGCTATAAGGTTAAAACATTCACTGTAAACCCAATGTTGCAATTAATAAAGAAATCAAGTTATCATAACTTAACATTACTTAAAATACCAAGTTTGGGCAAAAATTAAACAGGTGGCATTAATTCACGAACGAATAAATGCTACATTGCTTTTACGGAAATATGAAACAAATAACAACACCGAAGACTAGGCTAGCCTATATATCAGACTATATAGAATTGAATGAGATTAACTCTTAATTGAAGAGACTCACTCAGCAGGATATAGATTACTTATTTACTGAAGAATTTAGGCATACATTTGTGATTCTGTAACAAATTATAGGCCTACAACAGAAATAAAATTAAAATATACACACAAATATTCATTATAATATTCACACAAATATTCCACAAACATAACACAACACAAACATTTTGTAAATAATGAAAGAGTCTAATCAGTCTAAATATATAACAATGACATTAATAAAGCATTGAACCATGTTAAGTAATTATTCTGTACATCTCCACAAGAGGGCGCAACTAGCACATGAATGTTGTTGAACATATGGAGATAAAGTAATGACAAATGTTTTTGGAACAAAAAAGCTTGTTGAATTGTACTACTTAAAAATATGCATTGCATTAACCCTGCTTGCATTTTTATGGGCTGAAATTCAACATGGTTGCATTTAAGCTGTGAATATCTCAATTCAAAATATTTCACAAACGTTTTCATTAATAAAAATTCAATAATCCATATTCAAAATATTTATTCTGTTTAAAAATACAACCTATAATATTCAACAGGCAATTTTCGGTCCATTTTATTTCGCTTTACAACTTCGCTTCCACAAATTGAATGGTTCAAATTCCACAGAAAATTCAACATTTGACTTCCTGGAACGGCAGGAATATCAGTAGATTGCAGATTGATACCCTCCATAGCTGTTAGTCGACCTCACCAGAAGGGGGTGCAAGCGGCTGTTGACGAAGAAAACGTCTCCGGTTCCTATCGTAACCTCGGTTCCCTGAGAGGTGGGAACGAGACATATGGGAACTCCTCCCCTTCTCCACTTTTGCTGAAATCTTATAGGCTGACAGCTGGCCAATTGACGCGAAGCATGCAAATACTGCCACAACGCGGGCAGTATAAATTGCGTGGGCGCGACAATTACATCAGAATCATGACTGAACGCTAGCACAGCTGAACAAACAGCGAGCACGGCGGCTAATGTAATGTCTCGTTCCTGCCTCTCAGGGAACCGAGGTTACGATAGGAACCAGAGACGTTCCCTTTCGAGGCGGTAACTCGACATTACGTAGTGTTACGTATATGGGAACTGTATAAAATCCCGTCGTTAGAGCAGTGATATAGGCCCAAGACAGGGTCAAGCTCCACCACTCGTATTGACAGACAATTCATACAGCCAATAGCCGCGCTTCTAAGAATACACATATCTGATAGGTGAAACTAGACCAATGGCGTGCCTGCCTACACCTTATCAAAATTTGCATATCCCAAGGCAATGAAATAATGAAGGCTGCACTGAATCTGAACAGGGCAGACACAACACAATAAATACTCAAGCACTAGAGTAAACGCAGTGTCGACGGCATTAGCGGTGACAGCCACATAATAGACATAACACAGAGTTAGCAAAAATGGTAAGTACTGCATACATACACATGAATAAACGCTCAACTCACCAAAAGTACTTGTGACACTACAGAGGGTACATTCAACTTGTAAAGCCTGGCGAATGTGTTCTGGGAAGACCAGCCAGCAGCAAGACATAATTCCTGAATAGACATACCTCTAGCCCAGGCCCACGAGGAAGCAATCGCCCTCGTAGAATGAGCTGTGATGTTAAGGGGAATATTTTTCCCCTGGCATTCATATTAGCCAATGCGTCCACAATCCAGTGAGAAGTCTCTGTTTTGAAACAGCACGTCCCTTATTACATCCACCAAAGCACACAAACACCTGGTCCGACTGACAGAAGGCGGCCGAGCAATCCAGATACGTCTGCAAAGCCCTTACCGGACAAACAGCGCTCTCAGCGTCGGCGTCACGCGAGGCTGACGGCTCAGCAGATAAGGCAGGCAGTGAAACAACCTGTGCTCTAAACGGTGTGTTGAGTGACTTCGGAACGTAGCCTGGTCTCGACCGGAGAGCGACATTGCAGTCGCCAGGACCGAAATAGAGGCAATCGCCGTTCACTGAGAACGTGTGTAAGTCTTCAATGCGCTTCGCCGAGGCGAGAGCGAGAAGCAAGGCCTTCTTCAGGGAAAGCTCCTTGACCGCAATCGCAGCTAGAGGCTCGAACGGTGGTAGAGATAGAGCCCTCAAATGGCAGCACGGAGGGCGGCCGTGAAGGACACAATCTCCTCGCTCCCCTGAGAAATCTGATCACTAGATCGTGCTTACCGATCGATTGCCCGTCAACCGGGGAACGAAAAGCAGAAATAGCGGCCACATACACCTTCAGCGTTGATGGCAAACTCCCGTTGTCCATTCTGTGCTGCAGAAAGCGCAAAACATCCGACACAGAACAAGTCCCCGGGTCAACATCGATGTCCTGGCACTATTTTGCAAAAACTCCCCACTTCAGAGCGTAGTGTCCCGCTCATTTAAGGTCCCCGCAGCGGCCACACATGAAGGTTCCACAGTTCGGGGCTGGGGTACCACGCCTGAGACAGCAGGTCCTTCCTGAGGGGGATTTTCCACGGGGGAGCCACCATTAACTCTCTCAGATCCGCGAACCAGGGCTGATTCGGCCAGTTCAGGGCCACGAGGATCACTGACGCTCTCTCCTCCCTGATTTTGCACAACACCATAGGCAGAATCTTCACCGGAGGATACGCGTAAAGCCTGGCTTCCGGCCAACGCGACTTCAGAGTATCTCCCGTCAGCGGGGAGTGAGATAGCGAGAAGAATGTCTGACAGTGCGTGTTCTCGCAAACAGATCCATGTCCGCCCTCCCCCCGAATCGATCCCAAATCATTTGCACCGATCCGGGGTGAAGCCTCCACTCTCCTTGAGGAATCCCGTTCCTCGAGAGCATGTTCGCTCCACGGTTCAGGATACCGGGGATGTGTGCTGCTCTTATGGAGAGAAAGTGTCGGTCCACCCACAACAGAAGACTCGCTGCCTGTTTGAACAGAGCTCTAGAGCACACGCTGCCCTGGCGATTTATGTATGAGACCACAGAAGTGTTGTCGGTTCGAATCAGTACATGTCGCTGCTTCAATTGTGGCCGAAAAGCCTCGAGGGCCCTCACCGCCTTCAACGTCATCGAGTTAAAACATACTCCCAGATACGTTATAGTCTGACTCGGTATAAACACGCTTTTCTCCATGTTCACACGCAGTCCCACCGTATCCATGGCGAAGCAGTGTCTCCACGTAACCGATTAGCACATCTCTCGAGTGAGCTAAAATCAGTCAGTCGTCCAGATAATTCAGGATGCGCATTCCGCTCAATCTGAGGGGAGAAAGCGCCGCTTCTACACACTTCGAGAAAGTGCGAGGGGCCAGGGCCAGTCCGAACGGGAGCACTGAGTACTGATAAGCAGTTCGAAAGCAAATCTGAGTAAGTGCCTGTGGTGTGTCGCTATTTGGATATGAAAGAACCAAAGAAGAGTGTGCTGAAATAAGCCCAGTACCCATGGAGAAATCCCTGGGATAGCCTTCCTCGCATCCAGGAAGTGACACAGCGGGCGCGTTAGCACTGCGGCCGTCACCGCTACCGGCGCCGTGTATAGGCTGGAACCCCACCCCCGCCAGGCTCGCAGCACTGGTGGGAGGGCGGCTCGCGGAGGGCTGTGTGTGGTGTTGGCAATCTCGCGCCCATGAGATGCCATTATAGTGGGCCGTAAATCTGCCCGGTTTGGACGGCAAGCTGTGGTCCACATCCAGCGCAGACGACGACGGGCACAGGTGCATGGCGACAGTCTCCTCGACAGGGGGCATGCGCACGTATCCGTGGGCTTCTGCCTCGTCAACATGGGCAAACATGGCCTGCGTAGCAGAGTGGGTGCGCGCCGACTGGGGAGCAGCCCACGACTTCACCACGCGCTCGTGGACGTCCGGGAAGAACGGGTTTCCCCTCCTCGATGCGGCCTGACGGCGACTCGATTGGAGGAACCACGAGTCCAGCTTACTCCTTCGCTGGCTCGTCTGGAGCGTTCCATGTGAGGTCCAGCTCGGTGACAGCTTTGCTGAGGACCCTGATGAGCTCCTCTTGGAGGTCTGCAGGGCTCTCTTGGTCAGGCCGGGCCGACTCAGACTCCCAGTCCCTCTCAGACGCCGAAAGTGACATGGAGTCATCACCCCGCCAGCTCCGAAGGAGACGAAGTCCACGTTCGTGAAGCTGACAGCGTCGAACTGCTTGTCCTTGGGCGTGGAAGTGGGCCCAAACCCCGCTGTTGCTCGAGCCATTTCCCTTCTGGCTCTAAGGGCGCGCACTGGCAGCTCAGCGCAGTGGGCGCACATGCCATCCATCAAAGCCGCCTCGGCGTGGGCAAGGCCCAAGCAGGCAACACAAAACTGATGGGTGTTGGGCGGTTCGAGAGGGCTCGAACAGATCCGGCAAGTAGAAGCCATCGGATGCTGTGAAGAAAGGTAAGAATCTTCATACTCTAGTCAATGCTTGTGTTTACACCAACCGCGACGCGGCGTTTCAGAAGCATCCCAGAAGCAGCTCTCCGCACCACTTCACTAAAGATAGGTAATAAGTCTATTTTCGACGAACGCCGCATCCAATACAAAATAAAAGTAAAAAAAACACTGTAAATTTTTAAATAAACACCCTGTAAAGACTCCCAATTGTATTGCACACCAATATATCCTTGGTAGAAACCATGGACTGTAAGGTAGAAACCCAAAAATCAAGAAAAACCACATCGGACAGGCAAATCACGTGGTCTCGCGCATCCAGTCGCTTTGCTTCTGAAATGCTCCTGGTGTGAGTTGGCAACGCGTGGAGGACGGAATAAAATCTTATCAGAGCCGTAATGCGCTGCAGACGTGTGCAGTGTACAAAAGGGGTAAAGTCGAGAACAGTTCAGACGGTTCTCGTTTATTGTTATCTTATTCATAAGTGTTTAGAAAAACCCTGCACGAATGCTCAGTCACATAATCATCATTCAGATCACCACTAGGGGGGCTTGAGATCATCATAGGGGGGGCTAAGCCCACCCAAGCCCACCTTGACGCCGGGCCTGCATATACGTAACACTACGTAATGTTGAGTTACCGCCTCGAAAGGGAACTATAGAGCAACGGATGAGAGAGTCATTCACAAAAACGGATTTACAGAAATTGAGCAAGCTATTTGTGATGATTATCAGGGCCAGTATATAGGCTGTATGGAAAAGCTGATAAAGACACAAAAGCTGTGTTAACATTTAAGTCTTCACAGTTATTTTTGCACATTTAAGCAGCTTTTTCTACCGTGAACGAGATTATAACGTTTCCCAAAAGCTGTTCACCAAAATAAAACCAATTCTCGCCCAGGACAACTGGAAGTTGCTAGGGACTGGAAAGTGCTGGCTGATCTTGATCAACGGCTTATTTTTCCACCTGAGATTGCCACCACTAACCTCCGTCCAGATATTGTTTTGTGGTCTGGATCAGCACGCATTGTTCAACTGATAGAGTTAACAGTGCCATGGAAGGATGCTGTAGATAAGGCATATGAGAGGAAGAAACTGCGGTATGCTCATCTGGCCACTGAAGCAGAACAGCGAGGACAGAGAGTCCAGGTTTATCCAGTGGAAGTGGGCTGTCGAGGATTTGTGGCACACTCTACAACCCGGTTCCTCAGAGACGTCTGATTCAGTGGCCAAGAGTTGTGTCGTACAGTAAAGAACTTATCTGAAGCAGCAGAAAGGAGCAGCAACTGGCTGTGGTTGAGACGGAAAGATTCTGGCTGGCTGTGTACAGGCCGCCATGCTACGGTTTCGTAGAATTCTTGAAAAACTCGAAGAGTCTATTTGTTTATTTGTATAGGTTAAATAGTAATTACAGTTATTACGTTCCTATGTATGTTGCATGAATGAGGGTTGGTGTTTGGGCAGATATTGTGATTTGCGGTAGGTAGTATGCCATACGGAACCGTTGCCACTGAACGCTTTAACGACAACAGTGGGGCTCGACAGCCTTAGTCAAACGGGTTGCCGCGTATGGCTGGGTTACGGAGAGATTGTGAGATTGCGGTTAGGTCACACGTGAACTACGAGGAAGGAGCAACCTCAGCAGCAGGAGGGATGTAAAGGTCAGTAAGCTGGGCTGAGTTGAGTGGGGGACGGAGGGGGGTGACTCTGGGACGAGTCGATGAGTAGATGTCCCCTACTCGGCTCAATCCAGACGGTTGTCGTGCTGGTCCACTGGGGAGACCACACTGTAGTTGCAGCCGTTGTGTGTACTGACGTGCCAAGTATACTGCAGCCGTTAACACCGGACAGAAGGAGATTCACATCACCATATGGATAGAAGCGTAAATGGATGGAGAGATGTAGAGAGAGAAGCATAGGTTACTGTAAAGCTACGTCTTAGTTTGTGCTTATCTTGGCGAAAGCCGAGTACAAATCAGCATGAGATTTAACATCTACTCTCGTGTAATGGAAATAATTTTTCTTAACTTTATATCGCGGCGCTGTGCTGCAGAAGGCCTAGGCCTAACTAGTGTTTCCCTCAATACGTCATTCTCCAGGATTCCCCTGCGGTCAGTAGGGGTCGCACACCGGACGAGAAGCACCTCATCTTTAAAATTTGAACACATAATTCTCTATGAGTGTAGGCTACACACATCGTCTGCGCTGTCCGCGGCGCCAGCAACGGCTCAGGGGTCTCATTTATAAAACCATAGATATCTCTAATAAAGGCTAGATGTCTCGTCCACGCTGCTGATCAATGGAGGTCGACGTCCGCACCTGGTGGCCATCTTGTCACAGGCAGCTCGCCCACTCGTAACATTGTGTTTTAATGGTGCATGTACTTTTTAATTAACCATAACTTGCTCAATTTTCGACCGATTTTCAAACGGTTTGGTTTGTTATAAATGTCAGAGATGTAGTTATGACACTGCATACTTATGAATAATAAGTGTATAAATAAATAATCATCCAGAATTATAGCGATGTTAATAACGTTTGTAAGAAACCAAAATGTTTGTAAATCCGTCAAGATTTCAACGAGATAAGAGTATTTGTGTTCGTGCTGATCTCTCATCTTACATCAGGTACCACAGAGCCCACCAGAAAGCTTGCCTGTGACAAGATGGCCGACGGTGATGACGATAGAGACTCCGCAGTAAGACATCTAGCCATTATGGATATCTATGTATAAAACTGTGCATAGGATCCTTACTAAAAGTCTACGTGCGCCCGAGCAAAAAAAAAAATTCAGACTTATAAAACCGTGCGTAAGCCAGACCCTGCGCAGAATACACTTTATAGATCCCAGTCAGCAGAAGATTGTGCGCACATGCGTCTCCTCCTCGAGATAACCATATATGGAGATTACAACGCCTACTTTTACTATGCATATACTCATCTGCATATCATTTAGGCTACATTTGATTATTTATCCACGTGATAACATGTTTGTACAAGACATTAGGAAAATATGAAATAGCCTACGGATGTGCCGTCACATTACATTAATAAAAAGAATTTAGTAGCCTTGCCTTGTTTTTGAATAAATAAATCATATAGTGTAAAATACATTTCAGAGAAAGTTTTTCTCAATCTTTTCCACTGGCCAAATAGTATTTTTAATTGATTTATATTTTTAATGGAAACAGATAGACCTTGTTGTGCATTATTTGCACGAAACTATCATGTCTATCTGCTATTATCACGATAAGCAATAGGCCTATCTCTCTAGTTAAAACATTAAAACACAGAATGCCAGAGGAAAAGTGTTCAAAAGCATCACATCCACAACAAATATTTATATTTATTGAATATAAAAATGTTGTAGGCTAACTTCTCAGTAATGATTTCAGGTTATTTAATCTATGTTTATTTCAGAAGTAAAACATAGTTTAGATTATTTTATTTATTTAAACTGTTATTGTGAAAATGCACTGTATTTATGATTAGGACTCATACTGAAGATTTAAGGTTTTACTTCATCTGCCGTTACTCGGCCCAACGCGCTCGCAGGTGACCTTGTTCAAAATCCTGCCGCGCCACAGAGCGCCATTTACATCGTTTTATATTAAATGTACATTTATTTGTCTCAAATCGTCGTTAATGTATAGGCCTACTGAATTCACCCTGTGCAGCAATTTAGTTTCACATTCATTTACATAAATCAGCTGCTTGAATGAAAATTGCTGATGTTTCGGATTTTCAGGTGATAGCCTATTCTCAATTCATTCGGCGGGACGCTCTTAGGTAAAGTGTTCCAACTTAGCAACGCATTTAGCCTAACTGTACAGTACACTCATAACATAGTAGGCTAAAGACATATCTTAATTTCATAATGTCCTAACATTATTGCTGGCCATAAACTGAGAAAGTGCGCACGCGTCCGGTGTGATACCTCCATGTCCTAGACGCGACGCGGCGCGGGGCTGCGCTTCTCGTCCGGTGAGCGACCCCCTTTAGACTAACGCTTAATGGACTAATACATTAATAAAAAAGACCAAACTCCCACCTTATTGGGGATGTAGCGTAGGCTAGATATGACAGGCAAGTGGGCTCAGAATAGCCTATACGCGCAAAGTTTCACGCTGAACTATTCCCAGTGAAATACTGGCATAAAATTGTATTGACACTGGATATTCGACATTCGCACATTTAGGGACCGTCTCTAAAGTTACACGACATTGGTACACACGTTTCTAACTTCTAGCATTTGAGAATGACTTACAGTCATAAAACAAACTGTAAATTGTTCATGTGTCAGGCATGATGCACACTTTTTAGATAGGCTATTTTTTGAAAAGCTTTTGTTTCTTTCTTTATCAGCTTTCTTTATGAGCTTTCTTTATCAGCCTAGCGAATGCTAGCGATGAAGGCAAAATGAAAGTCATGTTAGTTATATTTACGGTTTAATATAAAATCAACGTCCTGATGTTCGGGGCAGGACTCTTTCTCGTCTGATCTGTTGCTTAACTATTGTTAAATAGATGAAAAGAAACAAGGATAGCCTACAGGAACTTTTTTTGTGAATTATATTCTGTTTCAGAAATGTGCTTTTATTGTAATATCTGTTGATTAATTTCAGTGATGTTGATGTTTCAGGTCTGTTACTGCTTAAAAAATGTATAGGCTATCCATCCGCAGCTTCACTTGCTCCCGTTTAGGCCTATATGCAACAGCAGCAAATGCTTAAAATAAACAATAAACAGTGCTAGTTTTTGTATCAACAAACATGAATTAAAAATGCTAAGTCAGTCTTTGTTTGTATTGCATGTTCACGTTTAATACTTCTCCCATCCCTCACAAACTCGCGTGGTCGATTATTACGTCATAATGATCGCCGCATTCCTCAGAACGTTCGGTGAGTATAATGAGTGCAGCGGATTCATTCTTTTTGTAGCGAGTCGGCGATTGTGTGAGTATGCTTTTTACACGGGTTTGGGGATCTGAATTTTAATCTTTTCATAATTTGCAGAAAAATCTGCTTAAACGGTGGAATGTTATTGCATGTCTCGATTTGCTGTATAGCTACATTTAGATAAATGAATAGGCATGGTAGGCTACACTGTGGCGGTTTGTGTGGAAATGAGAGGATGATATGTAAATCAATGATGATCAAATCCTTTTTTATATATATATAATTGTTGATAATTTATATTTCATTGACAAAACGATAGCAGATCTGATTACACACTGAAGTGATACTGAAAGATATTGGCCTTAAGCTGATTCGTTTAATCAATCAAATTTGCCTCGACAACCGGGCATTATAAAAAAATACAATATACATTTATGTGCATCTGAGTTATGCACATTAGTAGGGAAATTGATCAAAATAACAATGAACTTTTTTAGCTTCATTGTTCATTTTAAATACACTCCCTTACCTTGATGGATCGCCACTGGGCATACACTCTATACATTTTTTTTCTTTTTTCCCCCCGAAAATTAAGACCCGGGTATAGCCTACTTGATTTTCCTGCGTTTCGCTCCATCTTGTGCACAGTCATGTCCGCACAGCTATTTGTTAGTGCGAACACAAAAATTGGGCTACACACGGATGTCCGTGGAACTTCAGATGACAAAAATTGCAGAATGCGGACGACATAAGTTTACGTTGGGCTTAAGACAACAAGCTTTCAGGTTCTTGTACTGTATGTTTACTCAAATCATCTCTTCCCTTTCTCTTTCTTTCATAGTGTTTCACAGGTATATATTGCAAAAAGGATTGTTCACTTCTAGTTCATTTTCTACATCATATATAACATCAATATGAGTATGTCAACCATGCCCACCATTTTTGAGAGTGCAGAGCAGTACTCATCAACTGAATTCTCAGATGAGCTCACTACGGCCCTCACTGCGGGGCGGTGGTGGGCGATAATGGACGTTTCAGACCCCATATCTGAGGATTCTGAGTATGGGGACCTCATCTCAGGCCAGTGGGGGGGAACAGTGGAGGCAGGAGAAACATCATGCCCCTCATCCCTGGTCTTCAGTGATGCATCTGAGAAGGCTCATTCCCAGCACTCGGGCTTCTCAGGTTCAACACGGAAGATCACAAAGCAGTGGAGGAAGAAGGCGACGCAGGGAGCAACCTTTTCTGCCAGGTCCAAACAGGGAGCACCTGTGCCTGCCAGTTCTAAGAAGGGGGACCTCACCTCATCCATGGTCTTCAGTGATGCATCTGAAAAGGCTCATTCCCAGCACTCAGGCACTCAGGCCACACCGGAGTGGAGGCAGAAGAGGACGCAGGGAGCAACCTTTTCTTCCAGATCCACACAGAGAGCACCTGTGCCCGCCAGATCCACACAGGGTGCACCCTTTTCTGCCAGATCCACACAGGGAGCACCTGTGCCTGCCAGTTTTGAGAAGAGGGACCTCACCTCATCCCTGGTTTTCGGTGATGCATCTAAGACCACAAGGCAGCGGAGAAAGCGGAGGCCTGGGAAATATGAGGGGGGAGAACTGAAGACCACAAAGCAGTGGAGGCAGCAGACATCGAAAGCACCTGTGGCTTACGGGTCCTCACAGGGAGAATGTATGCCCGACAGGTCCCAGCAGAACTCTCCCAGTTCTAAAATAGAGGACCCCACGCCCATTCATTCTCTACAGAGGGCACCAGTGGCTGCCTCAAAGGTGCTCACATGCTCCTCACATGGAGTACCCATGCAGGACAAGATCGGAGCTAGGCCAAAACGAAAGATCCCTGAGCCAATAAGGCAGGAGCTGCTGCAGCAGAAGCCTCAAGCTTTTCTGCAGGGACCACCCATGCCTGACAACATCTCAAAGAGGCAAAAACGAAAAATCCCTGAGCCTGAGATAGCGCCTGTGTATTGTGCACAGAGAGCACTTGTTCCTGACAAGATCTCTGAGAAGAGAGATCCTATAAACCCTGAGCTGCCGAGGCACCATTTGCAAAATGCCCCAGTGCGTGTGTCTTCCGCAAACCTCAGGATCCCTAGGCAGCAGAGGGAGAAGTTGAGGGAACATTGGGGGCAGCAGCAGAGGCAGAAGAATATCCAAAAGGGAGTGTCTGTGCCTGCCAAGACCCCACAGAGAACACTTGCTCCACCCAGGTCTCCCGAGGGAGCACCCATGTCCAGATGGAGTAAGAGGGTGTGTCTATGGAGCACAGAAGCTTCTGTAAGTCCCTTATATATCTTGTTTTTACTTATTTTAAAATGTATTCAAACAAGTAAACATTGCCTTTAACTATGCTACTATGATTTCTAGGTCCTCAATTTAAAATCCTTTTATATTTCAAAATGATTAAAAAAAGATACGCCCTTTAGATTTAGTCTAAGAAACCTGCCCAGCATTGCACGATTATATCTGTTCTTTCAACAGGACAACGCAGGCCTGCGTCAGGCACCTCCACAAAAACTTCGTGTGGAACTGAGGCGCAACAGCCGACCCGGAAAAGAGCATTGGTTAGACCCTCATATCTCTCAATTTTACTAAGATTTAGAAGCTAAATACTTTAATAATTTAATCTTGGATGATCATGCGAATCATATCCTTTTCAATTCAGACCCCTCGTATCAAAATGGTAGGAGGAATTTTTCTTTAGATTTTCTTTAAGAATCACTCATTAAATCTGGTCAGCGTTACATGATTATGTCTGTTCCTTCAACAGGACAGTGCAGGAGTGGAGAGGTCACCCCCACAAAAAAAACAGCGGATGGCAGCAGCAGAGGCAGAAAAATATCCAAAAGGGAGTGTCTGTGCCTGCCAAGACCCCACAGAGAACACTTGCTCCACCCAGGTCTCCCGAAGGAACACCCATGTCCAGATGGAGTAAGAGGGTGTGTCTATGGAGCACAGAAGCTTCTGTAAGTCCCTTATATATCTTGTTTTTACTTATTTTAAAATTTATTCAAACAAGTAAACATTGCCTTTAACTATGCTACTATGATTTCTAGGTCCTCAATTTAAAATCCTTTTATATTTCAAAATGATTAAAAAAAGATACGCCCTTTAGATTTAGTCTAAGAAACCTGCCCAGCATTGCACGATTATATCTGTTCTTTCAACAGGACAACGCAGGCCTGCGTCAGGCACCTCCACAAAAACTTCGTGTGGAACTGAGGCGCAACAACCATCCAGCCCCTCAGATAAGCACTTCACAACCGAACCGGATAACTCGGAACAGACTTCGGCCCAGGTCCAAGCCGACCCGGAAAAGAGCATTGGTTAGACCCTCATATCTCTCAATTTTACTAAGATTTAGAAGCTAAATACTTTAATAATTTAATCTGGGATGATCATGCGAATCATATCCCTTTCAATTCAGACCCCTCGTATCAAAATGGTAGAAGCAATTTTTCTTTAGATTTTCTTTAAGAATCACTCATTAAATCTGGTCAGCGTTACATGATTATGTCTGTTCCTTCAACAGGACAGTGCAGGAGTGGAGAGGTCACCCCCACAAAAAAAACAGCGGATGGCAATCAAAGTCAACAACCAACAGTCGGATCCAGGCAGCTTAGACCAAATTGACTATTTATGTAGCATATTTGCAAAATTTTGTGTAATTTCAAATATGTAATATTTATATTTTAATTGTACATGTCTTATATGAATGCATGTATAATAAAAAAAAATATATATACAAACGTATTTATTTATTTGTCAATGACAACACATTAATTAGCACTGGTGTTATATAAACAGATCATTTTCATCTGCTGTCACTGGGCTGATTAAATTCACACGCTAAGCCAAAGAATAGCATTGTAACAACATATAATTCATATTTACCACAATTTATGGCTAAAGACCATGGCTATGTAATACAACTGATTCAATATTTCAGTACATTATCTTGCAACAATAGCCTGCATCCCAAACATCATCAGATAAAGGTTTGTTTTATTGTTTTCTGACAGATTTAAGTCCAAAGACTACTTTACTTTTATCAGTGGAACTTTTGTATAAAAAAAAAAAAAAAAAACGACTTTTAGGAAGATGTCTTTATAATGGTCTCCAGATCAATCTACTCAACCAGAATGTCCATTAGGTTTTGTAAAAAGGTCTAATAATCTAAATATGTAATTACAGTACAATATACTTCATGTTAAATATCAATGTCTAATGTCTATCAGAAGTCGACAGAGCCATCTCATAGAACTCAGTTGAGACAGTTGAAGCCCATTTTTAGCGATTTTTGAGCACTTCCGTTCTTGACGCGCGACAGATTCAAAACTAAGCTTCAGCTTCACGCGATGAAGTGAGCAACCTGTCTGACAGACGTAAATCTTCTAGTAGCTGTGAGTGAAAATTGCCAACGTTAATCTGGCAGAGACGGGGAACTTAAGTAAAGAGTTCTTTGGCGTGAGTGAGCAGGAGTAAGTATTCTGATTGATTATTAATTTGTATAGTATAGCTTTTATGGACTCATTATCTATGGGCTTCTCCCTTGACGGGACGTCCCCCCGATTGCCTGCGAGCTTCTCCTCCTGTCTGTACGGTAATTTCTGTACAGCGCGACATAGAGTCGAGTGGTTAAGACGCAATCGTTAGCCTATTTGTACAAAAACTGTTTCTACGGGACCAAAATGTAACATAGAAGGTAATGGAGCTCTTTATACATTGTCGTGTTTCTTTAGAAATAAATAATGGACAAATGGAGTCTTTAAACGCCTCAGATGTAAAGTTATTTGCTGTCAAAGTGACGCCAAAATGAATGGGAGTCAATGGAAATGGTAACGCAAGTGAAGTTCTGCTACAAGATGGCGGCACCCGGCCGGCTTCAACTTCCGGTCGATGGATTACCCCCTTGATACCCCTTAACATAATGTAGAAATACTCTAGACTATATGGAAACACACAGGTACACAAGCTATGCTAATTGGCTACTTTTCATAACATAAGAAGCGATCTCTAAACAATAAACTGGAAAAACAGACAATAATCACTTACTGTACATGCACGCACACACCCAATTAACTCTGTGGCGATAAAGCACCGACGGTGGAATTGCAATTCAGATGACGAACTTTACACAAATAATTATCATAATAATATTTATTCAATATTATAGGCTATTCAAAACACTATGCCTGTTGTTTAAATAAAGTTAAAATACGCTAGCTACTGGTTTAAAATCACAGAATCATTTTTCTAATGAAACACAACCATTTGTATCTATTTAATCTATCTTGAACTCAGCATTACAGTTTAAATTACATTAAATACCAGATTAATACATTATGCTTATTAAAAAAAATCCAATTCCGCGCACGCGCGTCAAACAAGTGAAATACGTACTTGATCAATCAAGTATTCTCAAAAAAACAACAACAGTATTTTCTGAGGCTGAGAAAACGTAAATGGTAAGTGTGAATTCATAAAACTGTTTTAAAAAACATGTTTGCCAGAACATAACATCCAAATTTGTTTAATGTTGTAACAGTTTTATTTTTAACTGTATTTTTTAGTCCGACGTTGTTTTCGAGCCATTTATTCCTGCTGCTCCATTCAAATCTTGCTCGGTGACAGCGTCCGGTATTTTCTGTGAGATTTCATTTACATCAGACTAAGGTAAGTGTGAATTCATAAAATCATTGTAAATAACATGTTTACCATAACACAACGGCAAAGTTTTTCAAAGCCATATTTTTCTGAACCGTTTTTTCTAGCCCACTGCCTTTAGTTACTGCGTTTGCTGACAGCTGCGTCCTGTGTTACTGCGTTTGCTGACAGCTGCGTCCTGTGTTTTCAGTGAGATTTATATCAGACGAAGGTAATAAAACCTTTTTAGATCAATACATAAGATTATTATCAGAATTATGTCTCAAGCGAGATCCCCATTCGGTCCCTCCTTCGGGGAATGAGAGATACCATACGAAACCGAGACGTTTTCGTCACCTTGTTAAAAATGTCTTGGGAGCTGAAGTACGAGATTCCCAGTCGCCTCTATGTCACAGAGGTCGTATTACCACAGATAGACGACGCTGTGAAAACGCACACCACCAGCTTGTTGCATGACATAAAAGCGATACGCTTTACCACTGACATTTGGAGTTGTAGTAACTTAGTCCATTGTCTCTCATCAGGTTAATGCCACAATGGATACTAGATGGCGATTTCAATCTACAACAAATCATGCTCCATGGAAAGCAATTCCGAGGCTCACACACAGGTCAAGCGATCGAGAGCATATTTGAGGAAATGCTTGCGACTTGGAAAATTCCCAAAAGTTCTGTACATGTTGTGGTCAGTGACAATGCCAGAAACATGATAAAGGGCATGGAAGAGGCCAGAGTTTCTAGTCTTCCGTGTGTGGCACAAACGCTGCAGCCGGCTGTCACGGAGGGTCTGCTATCACCGCGCAGCATTGCTGATGCCGTGGGAGTCGGGAGTACTCTCGGTTGCAGGATATCCAGATACAGCTCGGCCAGCCCACTAAAAGACTCAGACAAGACGTGCAGACTAGCACTTGGAATAGCACATTCTACATGGTGTAGTCTCTGATTGAGCAGAAACGGGCCATTGGTGTGTATGTGTCTGAAAACAAGCTCCCTGCCACTCTAACAGCAAACCAGTGGAACCTTATGGAGAAGATGCTAAATGTCTTGGCTCCTTTTGAAGACATGACTCATCAAGTGAGTTCTTCAGATGCTGTAGTTCCTGCTGTTACTGTGCTACAGAGACTGTTATTGAAACATATGGATGAGGACCAAGGTATCAAAACTATGAAGAGCACTTTGCTTGCTGCTTTGCAGAAGCAAATTATTTTTAAATAATTTAAATTATAATAAATAAGTTTACATTTTTAATTAAATAAGTGTATATATCAATATATTAATATATTAAATAATTTCATCATAATGATCAAATAAAAAAATAAAAAAATGATTTTTCTTACTGCATAGAATGAATGCTTATATTGTCATTTTATTTGTTTGTTTTAGGTATAAAGATCGATTCTTCTCCAACACAGACACTGCAAAACAGGCCAAAGAAAGGGTGGTACTGGAGCTGCAAAAATCGTCTGCTGGAGAGACAGGCACAGCTGAGGAGCACAGAGAACCAGCTTTCAAAAGGCCTCACAATAACCAGCCAGGTACCAATCTGGACAATGTTTTTGAAGAAATTGCAGATGGATGTGCATCTACATCTATGAACAGAGCTCAGCGAGCTGCTACAATACAGCTGGAAGCATACCTTGGAGAGACCACTGTGCATCATTCAGACAAACCCTTCAAGTACTGGGCTGTTAATAATCTGTGATTTTCGACTCTGGCTTAAATGGGACAAACATATCTTTCAGCCCCTTGCAGTAGCGTAGAAAGTGAAAGATTGTTTAGCTCCGTATTACACATTCTGAATGAAAGCAGAAGCAGGCTTATTGATGAACATGCAGAGATGTTTTTGTTCCTTAAAAAGGACCTGCCACTTACTTTTGAAAAATAATCCTAATTGACTGACTGCCTTCTTCAAAAACAAAGTGTAAAAATGACATTTATTATGCCCTTGGTTATTATGCCCTTTGGAGGTTATTGGACACGGTGAAATTTGTGCTTTGAAAATGAATAATAAGCACATAAGAATGATTTATTTTTTCATAATATGTTTGAGTTGAAGTTGTTCGTAATAAAGATGCTGTCATTAGTCTCATCGTGTTGCTCTTGGAAAATTGCCACATCACAAAAAAAAAACAGAGAAAAAAAACAGTACAACAGGTATCAGTATCGTCGAGTATCAGAAAAAGATATCAGCACTCATACTCGATCCTTTAAAAATGGTATCGGTGCATCCCTAGTGAATAGGATAATCAAAGCGATGATTGTTTTTTTGAGGGTGTTAAGTTTGAATTTCTTTTTTCTTTGTCTCTTTCAGTCCCAGGTTAAGGTCGCTGTCCTGTCCATTCCTGCTCTTCACTGTGATGAGATCGCATCAGGACTGGCTTCCAGACTAGCTTCGGATTCCAGAAGTCACTTCCGTGTTGGTTTCAAGAGAGAGACAGGCAGGTTGCCGCTTGATTTCAATATGACTTTAAACCATTCAACCGTGAGACGACTCTCGCTGTTTTCTGTGCACACACATTCAAAGCGCAGTCACAGAAAAAGTGAATTTAGTGTGTTTTTAAACCATTCAAGCGTTTTCAGTGCTGCAGGCATGCGTTTACTGGGCAACTCTTAAAGTGACAGCAGCAGTCGCCTCTATAATAACACTAATCAAGTTCAAGTTCAAGTTGAGGTTTATTGTCATTCCACTACATGTGGGAACATACAGTGGGCCGAAATGTCGTGCCTCACAGGACCACGGTGCTACATAAGTACAAACATACAAGAATGTAACAGACATAAACATTGTTTGTCAAGCAACTGGTTGGGGAACAGTACAGTAGTGCATGAAAAAATTTACATTAATATAATAATTGCTGAGTCTATTTTTGTACCCGCAGCAGTGTCTGTAAAGTGTCTAGTGCATAGTTTGTAAAGTGTCTTAGTATGTTTCAGGAGGTAGGGGTTTGCATAGGGTTTCAGAGGGTGTAGTTTGAGTTCAGGGCCCTCACGGCCTGGGGGAAAAAGCTGTTGAGCAATCTGGCGGAGCGGGCTCTGATGCTCCGAAACCGTCTTCCTGATGGTAGGAGCTGGAAGAGACTGTGGGAAGGATGGGTGGAGTCCTTAACGATACTGTTGGTTTTGCTGGAGCATCGTATTAGGAAAATGTCCAGGATGGAAGGGAGAGGGGCACCGATGATCTTTGCAGCCGTGTTCACTGTCCGCTGGAGGGTCTTACGGTCAGCAGCACTGCAGTTCCCGTACCAAACAGTGATGCAGCTAGTCAGCACACTCTCAATGCTGCCCCTGTAGAATGTGGTGAGAATAGGTGGAGGGAGGCTTGCTCTTTTCAGCCGGCGGAGAAAGTGTAGGCGCTGTTGTGCCTTTTTGGAGAGTGACATGGTGTTGGTAGTCCAGGTGAGATCCTCTGTGATATGCACCCCCAGAAATTTAGTGCTGCTGACTCTCTCCACAGTCGAGCTGTCGATGGTCAATGGGGGGTGGTCAACCGAGTTTCTCCTGAAGTCTATTACGACCTCCTTTGTCTTTCCTATATTGAGGGACAGATTGTTAGTGCCACACCATTCAGCCACCTGTGCCACTTCCTCTCTGTAGGGCGTTTCATCATTGTTGCTGATGAGACCTACCACTGTTGTGTCATCAGCAAACTTGATGATGTGGTTGGAGCTGAACTTGGCAGTACAGTCGTGGGTCAGCAGTATGAAGAGCAACGGGCTGAGCACACAGCCTTGTTGGGCACCTGTGCTAAGTGTGGTAGTGCTCGAGGTGTTGTGGCCGACACGGACTGACTGAGGTCGTCCGGTAAGAAAGTCCAGGATCCAGTTACAAAGGGAATTGTTGAGGCCCAGCAGGTTTAGTTTATTTATGAGCTGTTGTGGAATAATTGTGTTGAATGCCGAGCTGAAGTCAATGAACAGCATTCTAACATAGGAGTCTTTATTTTCTAGGTGGGTTAGAGCCAGGTGGAGGACGAAGGAAATTGCATCGTCCGTAGAGCGGTTGGGACGGTATGCAAACTGAAGCGGGTCGAGTGTGTTGGAGAGGCAGGCTTTGATATTGTGCATGACTAACCTCTCAAAGCACTTCATTATGATTGAAGTCAGTGCTATGGGACGGTAGTCATTTAGGCAGGACACAGGTGATTTCTTTGGTACCGGAATGATTGTTGTGGATTTGAGACATGTGGGGATGACTACCTGGTGCAGCGAGGTGTTAAAGATATCTGTAAGCACATCTGTCAGCTGTGCAGCACAGTCTCTCAGAACACGGCCAGGTATGTTGTCGGGACCTGCAGCCTTGCGTGGGTTAATCCTAGATATGGACTTCCTTATGTCGGCTGGAGACAGACAGAGCGCCCGGTCATTGGGCGGTATGGGCAGTCTTTGTGCAGGTATGTCATTCTGCATGTCAAACCGCGAATAGAAGTGGTTAAGTGCACCGGGGAGGGATGTATCATCATCACAGGCCTGTGGCGGAGGCTTGAAGTCAGTGATTGTCTTAATGGCATGCCACAGGCTCCGTGTGTCTCTACTGTCGGAGAAGTGTTTGTTGATTTTCTGAGCGTATGACCGTTTTGCATTTTTAATGCCACAGGACAAGTTGGATCTTGCTCTTTTGAGGGCTGCTTTATCTCCTGATCTGAATGCTTCATCTCTGGTCTTTAGCAGCCCACAAACCTTTGTTGTCATCCATGGCTTCTGGTTTGCACGTGTGGTGATGGTCTTGGTGACTGTCACATTATCAGTGCAATTTTTGATGTAGGCAGTCACAGTTTCAGTGTACTCATGCAGGTCTGTGTGATTGTTATAGGTAGCTGCCTCTTTAAACATCTTCCAATCTGTGCATTGAAAGCAGTCTTGTAGTGTTGAGGTAGCATCATTTGGCCAAATTGTCAAGAGTTTTTGAACCGGTTTGGCAAGTTTGAGAAGTGGTCTGTATGCTGGGATTAGCATAACAGAAATATGGTCCGAGTACCCAAGGTGGGGGCGGGGTACAGCCTTGTAAGCCTTCTTTTCTGTTGTGTAAACTAAGTCCAGTGTGTTGTTTCCCCTAGTTGCAAAGTTCACGTGTTGGTAGAACTTTGGCAGAACTGTCTTTAAGTTTGCGTGGTTGAAGTCACCGGCTATGATAAAGAAGCCGTCGGGGTTATTTGTTTGTTGTTCACTGATGGCGCTATACAGTTCACGAAGCGCGTCTTTAGCGTTTGCACATGGGGGAATGTAAACCGCAACAATAACAATGGCCGTGAACTCCCGCGGCAGATAGAATGGTCGACACTTCACAACCATAAACTCCACCAGCGATGAACAGTGATTTGATAATACTGCAGCATTGTTACACCAGTCTTTTTTGATATACACACACAATCATAATAACACTAATCAAACAACAAAAGACAAAGAGAAAATTCACTCGTTCTTGACTGAATAACTTTTGTAACTATATTTCCAATGTATATTTTATTAATAAAGTGCAGTGTTATTTTACATTTGATTACAGCAGGGATCGGCAACCCAAAATGTTGAAAGAGCCAAAAAAGATTTCTGTCTGGAGCCGCAAAAAAATAAAAAACTTTATATAAGCCTTATAATGAAGGCAACACATGCTGTAGGCTAAGTGTTATATTAGCTTTATTAGCCCCCTAGTATCAAAATGATAAGTAGGCTACAAAATAGAGCTTAGATCGGGCCCAAAAAATCAAACCCGGGCCGGCCCGACACATTAAACGTAATTATGAGCCCGAGCCCGATTTTAACCCGACCATTTTTTAATGCGTGGGTCGTTATAACTGACGTTCTCAACTTTCTTTCTCCCGCTCGCAACATTTATGTTTTGTCCCGTTCCCCTCCCGCAAATAGACTTTTTTCATACCTCCAAATACTTTCAAGTTAGCCTACGAAAAGTAGTTTGTTTAGGCTGGGTTGTATGAATTACAAACCTCCGCACATATTTTCAAAAGCACATAACTATAGAATCAATTCTGAATGAGCATGTGAACGCCGTCAGCGTTAATCACAGGTTCGCGTTTAAAAGTCTGATCATTTCGACGGAGGTGAATCAATCAAAGTTAACTTTAGCTGGAAATAACATTATTCAAGAACCGCTATAACACCTAAACAATCTGTTACCGTAAATTATATGTTTATCTCTGTAAAGCTGCTTTGAAACAATCCATTGTTAAAAGCGCTATATAAATGAAGATGACTTGACCTGACCTACGTGTCGCCACCGTATCCTCCTGATAAATTATTTGTTATTAAAGCATTAAAACACAAACCACTGTTAATTTAACATAAAAGCAAGCAGCTACTGCGTGCATGGTTTGGCATGACTGAATGCGCGCAAAGTGCGCTCTCTTAATAATTCCTAAAAAGCTGACAGTTCATCGCGATCTCACATGTTATTATCAATGAAGCTGACTGCACAATGAATCTTTCATAATATCCACACTTTGTTCGTTATAATTAGAGGATTTGTCAGCATACAGAATTCAGCACTGAACAAAAAAGTCAGTTTTGAGCGGTGAGGGGAGTCTATCTTAAATGATTCTGATTGGACATTGCGTTCAAGAAATCAGAACATATGTCTGTGATTGGCTATATCGCTCAACGCTGCAAACATGTTATGAATAGAAATTCTGGCCTGTAAATCGTTTCTATTTTGTTTTAGTAGAGTGAGTGCATTACCGCCCGCGCTCGCACTCGGCCATCAAATCTAGTCCCGCGCCGCACTCTATTGCGTTGGGAGTGCTCAGCTATCTTTCTCTTTTTCCCCTTGGGATCCATGGCCCATGACACACCCGCCGGTTTGTTTGTTTGTCAGCCACCGGTCTGGCATCACGCAGATTTGACAGACACGTGTGTCACAGTCTATGACGTAAATTCTTCGTTGAGAGAAATGTTGAAATTAAATATTTATTATACACATTTTTACAACGTTGAAAAACTTTAAGAATGTTTGTCATGTTTTTCCTCCTACAGAAATTAAATTAAAACAAAAAATATTTATTCCATTTTCAAAATTTTTAAAAAGCTCCAGGGAGCCACTAGGGTGGCGGTTAAGAGCCGCATGGGGCTCTAGAGCCGCGGGTTGCCGACCTATGGATTACAGTTTCTGTACCTAAATACCTGAAAATCTTAAAACACTGTTTATTTCAATCATATTTTTGTTAATTTGTTTCTATTAGTTGCGTTTGCTAATTTTGTATCTGTTCTTTTTTTATTACTGAGTGTTTACTTGTCTTTAATAAAGCTTGAAATGTATATTACACTGAACAAAATTAGAAACGCAACACTTTTATTTTTGCCCCCATTTTTCATGAGCTGAACTCAAAGATCTAAGACTTTTTCTATGTACACAGAAGGCCTATTTCTCTCAAATCTGTCTAAATCTGTGTTAGTGAGCACTTCTCCTTTGTCGAGATAATCCATCCACCTCACAGGTGTGGCATATCAAGATGCTGATTAGACAGCATGATTAATTGCACAGGTGTTCCTTTGGCTGGCCACAATAAAAGGCGACTCTAAAATGTGTTGTTTGAGTTGTTTTTAAACCACAGGCAAACGTTCCTTGCGTGAGTGTTTTTTAGCCTGTTGATTTTTGATCTTGATTTTCAGCTGCAATTAAACGTTTTCCAATAACACTAAATGTGAAAATCTAAGTTGTTGTTTTTTTATCTTATTGGAATCGATAAGCAGAATCTGAATCATTAAAATTCAAACAATACCCAACCCTATGTATAATATAGGTTCTTTATCAAGAATTAATTCAGACTGAATGAAAATATGGAGCTTTTTGATCTCTGGCATTCACTTAGTATTGATCTTAAGGATTTAAGAGGAAATTTTCTTGTACATTGGGAAAAAAAGCACAGTGTGGAAGGTAGACATGTGACTGCTGTCTTCATGAGAAATGCAATGTATTCCGATCAGCATTTCCAGTGCTTGTTTTTCGACATACTATGAATTTACCAGAACTTCCCCGTCTTACCCTTAGCAGTCATGAGATCCCGAGGTTATGATAAAACAAATCTCAACAAGCCTGGGTTTTCACTTTAGATTATTTCATTGTATTTTCCTAGACTTCAGATGTATGTAGATTAACAGATGTAATCGCATGTGTGCATACTTTGACGGTCCAGTTTCAAGTGTATAGTAAGACATGCTTAAACAGACTGTCCTTCTGTAGCTGTCATCCATGCTGAGCATGAGTCACAATTTCACTTTCTGCATTTCTGTCACATAAATGATGAGCAAAAACACTTCCTTCTTAACTCAATCTCTGAGTTGAGCAAAAACACTTCCTGCATAACTCAATTTCTGAGTTTAACAACTATAGCTATTGGCCTTATTTATTTATCTATCTTATTTATAAATTTATAAATTTATTTGAAAGCTTCTGTCTTTATTTATTGGCGAGTAGTAAGTTATTTTATTTGAGTAAGATAGGATCATAAGCGCAATATATCGGGAGACACATGGAGTGGGTCAGACATGATTTTGACCACTTCATTAAGTTTTGTTTTGTAGAAAGCCTTTCTTTAAAGTGAATTTCATTTTGTATAAATTGTATCTTAATTTTAATCAATGTTTCGTTTTGAATTGTTTTGTTTAAAAGTAGAAAATTCAAGCTTTCTACGTGTATATTTTTTATGTCTGTGAGGCAAGTAGCTTAAGTTATACACTGAGTCTCGGTTCATTGTCAGAGTCAGCCGACACTGACACAGAAAACACGAGTTTATTAATAAACAATTAAAACGTCCCCTTGCTTTATTTGACATATTCATAATCATTACTTTTGCCGGTTCTTTGTGACAGCTTCAGGGTGACATGGCAGCGTCACCCTCTGGTTACATGAACTACCACATCAGCACCGAAAACATTTTTTTTAGACAATAATCTAAAAGAAAAAATCGCACCACCTATTTGATATTCTATAATTAAATCAACTAATCGAAAATCGTGACTCATCCCTAATATTCTCAATATGGCGGCCCCCTTGAGGAAACTCATGTGAAATAATGCTGCCTTCATGTGCTTCATTCCTACTTTCCACTTCTAAAGTCATTATTAAGAGCTCATCACATTCAACTGATTTGTTGTTGGAAAGAACAGGAATCATGGAGGACACCAGGTTTATTCTTCAATCCCCTTCAATCCCTGCTGAAAAACCCTCCTGCTAAATCCAGCCTAGGCTGGTTGGTTGGTCTTAGCTGGTTTAAGTTGGAAGTAGCTGGTTTAAGTTTGTCTTCCAGCCTGGCCAAACTGGTGTTCAGCTGGTTTAAGCTGGTCTCCCGGCTTGACCAGCTAAGACAAGCTTGGTCAGCTAAAAAAAAATCAAAACCCCTCTAAAACCAGCCAGGGAGACCTAAACTGGTTGTCTGGTTTTAGCTGTTTTTCCAGCAGGGCTGACAGTGACAACTGACAATATGAACATCCACCATGCTATCTAGATGTTAGCATGGTGACTAGATAGTCAGCTTGCTGACGATTCTGGAATTTCAGTCAAATACGGGCTATTTTCGCTGTACAATGCTTTAAATGATTATTCATATATGTAAATATGCATTACTTTAATTACATAACAAGGCGATATAGCTGTTGCAGAAAAAAAACTAATAAAGAATAGCAGCAGCAATATTTCCCCCTCCACCATGTTTAAAGTTTATGGCCTGACCAACCAGGTAGCCCCGAGCTTCCCAGTGGTAAATACGACTAGAGAGGTCGTTCGTGTCCAATTTTTACCTACTGAAGGAAACTGGTATTTACGATAATTCTGATAGCACGTGAAGGCAGCATAAAAATGCCACAGGCTTCATGCCTATTTATGTCATGGGAATATATGTGGTTTTAATTATATTTTTTACAAGAACATTTTTAAACATAAAACTTCAAAAGAGAGGAAAAACAACTAAGAACTGCTTGGTTTGCCACAAAATAAGATTCTCAATTAATATCTGTATTAGGCTAAAGATGATTGCCACGATATAAATGTAGCCTATCATAAAATCAGTTCTTCTAAATGTTTCAACAAGTAAAACCGACAGCAAGACAGAATCCCATATCGTCTGTTAATTTTCGTTTTCTCCAAAGTAAGCTAACACGGTCACTGTATTAAATTTCTGAGACGCTTGTCTCACTAACTGTGATTGGACAAACACTCAAAGCGAGTGTGGTAAAGAACTTCCTTTACTCTATCAGGGGTTTCGTTTCAGAGGAATAAGTGCGCTGTGTTACAGGCTTTCGACACCAGTTTCTTCCTCTGCTTTACAGTTGACTATCCACACAGTTTTTGTGTCAGGTACATCGGAATAAAGGTGTAAAAATGAATCACGGATTATTATTGATCGCGGTTTTCATTTCTGCAACAGGTAAAGTACACTATTTTACATTATTACTTGCTTTGAAAGGAAATGTTAAATTACATTGTGTTGTCCACCATTAATTAAACACTGTGTGATTTAGCCTAATTAGTGGATTCTGCATTCTGGAACTTGAAAAAATACTAACATATGTTACTATATGTCCAAAAAAGTGCAAGCCATACAACTGACTGATTTCTTCAAAAAGGAAGTGAGTTCAAGTGACTGTGCTGCAACATACAAGTCCAGTACAAGTCCCAAGTCCAGTACAAGTCCCAAGTCCAGTACAAGTCCCTAGTCCAGTCCAGAAGTGTACGCTCTCAAGTGTACAAAAACTGTTACTGGGGTGGTACCCTTTCAAAAATACACCTTTGTACTTAAAGAGTGCATAGTACCTTAAAGGTGCATGTTTGTACCAAAAGTGTCATATTATTTTGTAAATTACAACCTTTTTAAAGGGGAGGGGGATTTAAGGTTTATTGGGACACTTTTTCCCAGTCATCTCAATGGCAAAAAGTGACCCAATCAACTTGAATTCACCCCCTACAGTCCCAGTGACAGCATTTGTACCATTTTTTTCTGAGAGTGTACATAACCCAAGTGCACACTTTTGTCTACTATTAAACAAACTTTCCCTAAAGCAAAGAAAGTGTCAGTTATTTTGTATTAAAGTGTCAGCACTTTCTGTTATGCGGCTAATCTAAGGTTCACACATCACATAAAAATGGCTGAAGTGAATTATCACATTTCCCTATTGGGAAATTCTAACGTGTGTACTTGTGAGCGCGCGCACTTGTTGGGTGGAAGTGAATGTATGTAAACACCATGTGCAAAACAGATGGAGGCTCTCTGTTGCGTATTTTTCTTGCTTCCTTCTCAAAAACGTTTACCTAGCTAAATGTTTTTTATACAGGTTATTATTATTATTTTTAAATTATGAATCTTTTGTTTTGTCACTGAATTCTTTTGGCAGATGTAGCTCATGCTTGGGAACAAATTTTCTCACAATCCTGCATCACAAGTCTTTTTCCTTAGCTCTCACCCAGGGGCGTAGCCACCATTTCAAAAGTGAGGGGGACAGAATGTCAAGTGTAATATCAGTTTTTTTTCTTCAGACTTTTGTTGAGGTTTTTGCTTAATTAGCTTAATATGCTATTTATTTTTAAAGCAAAAAAAAAAAGAAAGAAAGTTGTCCAGTTCTTTATATTGCACATGACAGGGTTTTTCCTGGCTTAAAATGAGGGGGAGGTGGTAAAATCGTGATCATGTATTTTAATAAGATAATAAATTGTGTATTTTTCATAGACCATCGTATAGTCTGCTGTGGCACAGTATTTTTGTAGGTGGATCTTGCATGCCCCCCCCCCCACCCCCCCCCCACCCTCCACCCCACCCCCCGTGACAAAATTTTGTACATTTTAAAGATAAATTCATTAATCTGGTGCACTTTGAGTCCCCCGAATCCACTGTTAAAAATAAATAATCCAACTGCCCAAACATATGATATTCTCTGATTTAGATATCTGATCATCGCATTACAATTATTCAAATTATCAGTGTTAAGCATGATAATATGGTTAAATATCACACTGAAGCTGATTTAAAAATAACATTTCCTTAAAATTAAAGTTCTTTTTTTTTGGCAAAATTACATTTTCTTACTAGCCTAAACAAAGTCTGTCTTACTAAACTAAAACTTTCCAATTGAAAACCTTCAAACTTCAAGCTTTTAAAACTACTTCAAACTTTCTAGTTAGGCTTTTTTAAGAGAACTTAAAGTTTGTCTACAAACTTTTTTATCTAATTGTAAAGTGTTACCAAATTATGATAAACATGTACACGTTAGGCTACACCGCTGCCTGATTCAAGCAGATCGGGGCTGTTGATGCATGAAAATATAAATTCAGCATTAAAAGGTTAGTTCACCCAAAAATGAAAATTAAGTCATTAATTACTCACCCCCATGCTGTACCAACCCCGTAAGGCCTTCGTTCGTCTTCGGAACACAAATGAAGATATTTATGATTAAATCTGAGAGGTTCATGACTCCTACATAGGCTGCCTAAGGGAATGAAACTTGACAGCCCAGAAAGTCATTCAAGAAAATGTTTAAATATTCCATGTCACAACAGTGGCTCAACTATAAGTTTATCAAGCGACGAGAATACTTTTTGTGCGAAAAAACAAACAAAAATAACGACTTTATTCGACTGTTCCTTTTCTTCCTTGTAGGCCTGAAACGAGACTTCAAGAGATTTCCACGACGCATGCGCGAGAATTGCGATCTCCTTCAACTACTTCAGTTCAGTTCTCGCGCGTGCTCGTCGTGGAAATCTCTTGAAGTCTCGTTTCAGGCCTACAAGGAAGAAAAGGAATAGTCGAATAAAGTCGTTATTTTTGTTTGTTTTTTCGCACAAAAAGTATTCTCGTCGCTTGATAAACTTATAGTTGAGCCACTGTTGCGACATGGAATATTTAAACATTTTCTTTAATGACTCTCTGGGCCATCAAGTTTCATTCCCTTAGGGAGCCTATGGAGGAGTGATCTGCCTCTCAGATTTAATCATAAATATCTACATTTGTGTTCCAAAGACGAACGAAGGCCTTACGGGGTTGGTACAGTATGGGGGTGAGTAATTAATGACTTAATTTTCATTTTTGGGTGAACTAACCCTTTAACATTTAGCATGTGTATTCTAATTTGAAGGGCTTTGATAACATATCTGTGAAAATAAAATGCATTACGAGTAAAATAGATTGAAAATATTGGATGTTTGTTCGGGTAGTGAATTTACAACAAAACCTGTTAATTATTCAACAAGAGAAATATGCGGAGTTATTTATCATTGTGCAACACAATTCGGATACTACATGACAACTTACTTACAGTGCTTGACTTTTTCGTGAAAAAGGAGTGAAGAGTTTTTTGCAATTTTGAACTCAATGAAACTGATGGATTCGGCGCGGGTGCGCGCATGGGCGTGTCGTAGGCTAATGCACGAGTGACTGATTACCATGGAAACGTGAAAGTCCCGTATGTAGATAGACTATCCTTGACTCTTTGGATTTTAAATCTCGATGTAGGGTATACACACCCGCGAAAACCTCAGCTTGTCGTAGACACACTTGCCTACACTATGAAAAAGTGCGGGGGACGAATTTACATTGTATAAAAATTGGGGGGGGGGACACGTCCCCCTGTTCCCCGCGTAATCTACGCCTATGCTCTCACCTCAGGTGAATATAGTTCAGCTTTTATGGTCAAACCGAACACAACAGCCCACCACCCGAAGACAACAGCCCACCACCCGAAGACAACAGCCCACCACCCGAAGACAACAACCCACCACCCGAAGACAACAGCCCACCACCCGAAGACAACAGCCCACCACCCGAAGACAACAACCCACCACCCGAAGACAACAGCCCACCACTTGAAGACAACAGCCCACCACCCGAAGACAACAGCCCACCACCCCAAGACAACAGCCCACCACCCCAAGACAACAGCCCACCACCCCAAGACAACAGCCCACCACCCCAAGACAACAACCCACCACCCGAAGACAACAGCCCACCACCCGAAGACAACAGCCCACCACCCGAAGACAACAGCCCACCACCCGAAGACAACAGCCCACCACCCCAAGACAACAGCCCACCACCCGAAGACAACAGCCCACCACCCGAAGACAACAGCCCACCACCCCAAGACAACAGCCCACCACCCGAAGACAACAACCCACCAGCCGAAGACAACAGCCCACCACCCGAAGACAACAGCCCACCACCCGAAGACAACAACCCACCACCCGAAGACAACAGCCCTCCACCCCAAGACAACAGCCCACCACCCGAAGACAACAGCCCACCACCCGAAGACAACAACCCACCACCCGAAGACAACAACCCACCACCCGAAGACAACAGCCCACCACCCGAAGACAACAGCCCACCACCCGAAGACAACAACCCACCACCCGAAGACAACAACTGCCCCTCCAGCGCCAACGCCACCCACCAACATGACAAAGGGGAGTTATAATGTTACTGATGGAAAAGGCAATATCTGTATTCTGGCTGATTTGGAAATCGGGATCCGTGTGAACACCAGTGAGGTTAGATGCTTTCTGTTGTAATGATAGATCTACTGTACATCCAAATGCTATTTCTGCTCATTATATCTGAACCATCTGTATCCTTCACACTGTCTACCTTGTCATTTCTCCATATTCCATGTAAATATTATCCATTGTTCTGAAACATTTCTGTCTTTCTAGGTTAATGGCACGTTCATTGTTCAGCCGAGCAAAACTACTTCCGGCGGAGAGTGTTTGGAGAAAACGTCTAATATCATTCTCAGTTTTGATGAAGGCAAATTTATCCTAAATTTTAAAAATGTAAGTCTGTTTATGGATAAAAAAAAAAAAAAAAAACTATTCTAAACAATGTTGTCATGCATGATGAAATTTAATCAACAAAAGAATTCATATACCTAGAAGATCTAGAAGATTCTTTTACCATTGTAGTTAGTTTATATCAGGCTAGTGGAATTATTGTTTTTGTTTTTTTTGCAAAAATAATTGGATTTATCTTTCAGTACAACCTGAGTTTGTGTGTTCTGAAAACAGAACTTTGAGGCACTTTAGGAGGAAGTATAAACGACTGTTATTTATTCTCTCTGCCTAAGCTGACTCTCGCAAACAATGTGACCAATAAGCTCACAGGAAGGCACCAGGTGTTCTCAGCTGATTGATTATGATATGGTGACCCACATCATATCAGTATGATGCAGTTATGTAGATAATGTTTGTTACCCAGGTGGTTTATTGATTGTTACAGGATTGTTGTTGTGATTTGAAAATTGTGTGATGGTTTTATTAAACATTATGGTTATTATTCTATTGTGTTTGTGTATTTTGGATAACATTCTAATGATCTTTTTCTTTGGACTTTCCAGGATGAAACAAAACAAAAGGTCTATGTCGAGTTAGTGGAGTATGATTTGACCTATGCTTTCAAACGTGGAGGTAAATTCCCTGCCATATGACTGGTACACTTTGCCTTGTAAAACACACACAATAACACACATCCTCAATTTTCAACAATTTATTCCCAGGACTTTTAGTTTCAACTGTTACCTGTAGTTACACGGTTTTCGTATCGGGCATCTAAACAGAGGTTAAATATTTACTTTAATAAATTATATATATATATTTTTTTTTTTTACTCATTGGTTCCTCAAAAATCTACTGAAAACAGAATTCTTGTTTGAAAATTATTTTAAAGTAATATAAATAGCCAAGCCTCAATAAAACAAATAAACATAGTGAAGAACACTTTTCCTGTAAAAAAATTCATATGCATGAATGCATTTCATTTTGAATTCAAAATCAATTAGCCTGGGAAAACCCAGACAACTTCTGGCAAATTTAGATTTGCTCTGAAAGTTAGTCTGCCAAAGAGCTCATTCAAGCCCATTTCCAATCCGTCGAAATCGCGGCACCAATCAGAAACGTTGGGGCGGGCTTTACACGATGACGACAGCGCTGGGATTTTGAAGCAGATTTTGTAGCCTACATTACAAAGATGAATGCCGCCGTCGAACATCACACGTTCGAATCAGCTATCGCGTCTGTTTTAAGCCATTTGAACGTTTCCTTTTAGTTAAAAACCGAGCAAAGAACAACACTCGGAGATGTTTCTCCGCCGCTCTGCATACGTCATCTCCTCCATCGCTCTGATTGGGTTTAGGTCTATCCGCGACGTCCGTTGGTGACACCCCTCTGGAAATGATTTGTCTATGACGCTTTGCCAGACCATAACTCAGTTACAACTGAGAATGGTCTGGTTTTAACCAGGCTAAAAATCAATATGACTTTGCAAAAAAACATGGACATTCATTTTTAAGTCCATGTGAATACAATTTTCCCAATTTCAAACATGAGTGGTAGTGGAAGAGTTTTCACTATAATTATGACTGTTACCGTTACAATTTCGTTTATGTTTGATCAAATTGTTTTTATTTTTGACAACAAAGCATTGGGAAAATACGCAGGGAAGAACGAGTCTCTTGAGCTGTTTTCCGCGGCTCCGGGTCACTCTTACTCCTGCAGTGCTGAGACCGTGTACATGGGGAACGGTGTGAGTCTAAATCTGACCAATTACAGACTTCAGGCCTTCAACATCAAAAACAAAGGATTTGGCACAAGTAAGTATAGAGTAATGGCACTTCAATATCTTAAAGCACCCCATCCTTGTAGTCCTTAAAGAAACCTATATGTTACACTCTACATCTAGTTATGTTGCTATTTGGACTATACTCTTTGCCTTTCTTATGCACTGTTTAGCTTATGTCCTGGTCACAGTGATTTTACCAAGTAAGATATGTTCCTGGTTCAACATATTTTTTGTGTCATATTCCTAACTCAAAATCAGTATATTCATAATCAGCATATTTCAGATGAAGGTGAATAACACTGATGTAGAAGCACTGGTTGTAAAAACGTGACAAACTCAAATCTGATTGGTTGATTGGAATATTGTTCCAGGATCAACAAAGATGTTGCACTTAGTGAAATCACGTTCACCATAATGTCCTACATATTTCGTAAAGCTTGTTTACAAAGATTGGTGCAAATGTGGCAATACAAAGGAGCTGGTTAGACCGGCCAGATGACTCTAAACAACCACTGCTAAGAAAAAGTAGGCCTGTTATAAAGTCCAAAGGCTACCTAACATATTATTAACCAATGTGGATGCATGGTTTTTTTTTTTAAAGGGGTGGTTGATTATGATTTCACTTTTCTAACTTTAGTTAGTGTGTAATTTTGCTGTTTGAGCATAAACAACAACTGCAAAGTTACAACGGTCAAAGTTCAAAGCAAAGGAAGATATTTTAAGGACTACAATAAACAGCTGGTGGTAGGGACTACACGACATTCCTCCCGGGTTAGTGACATCACCAAGCCTAAAATTTACATAAACCCCGCCCCCGGGAACATGCAGTCCATGTTGAGAAGAGGAAGAGTTGTTGTAGTAGAGCGCATTTGAGTCTGCTCAAGCTGTCGCATCCGTCTTTTCACATGCAGTACAGTACGTAAACACAAATGCAATAGCATGTCACTCTGTAGGCATCTTATAACAGTTCCCACACAAGTGATTTATAGATTATCATAACAAAATATGCTAATCAGTGACTTGAAGATAGTTAACTCCACATCAGCTACATAAATTCGTCAACTAACCATTCAGAAACGTCCTGTTGCACTCTGCATGTTGTCACTTCTTCTTGAGTCTCTCCATCATTGTCTGACTCCAGTTTAAACATTAAAGGCAGAACAGTTTCTGACAATTTAGTGCTTGTCTGCCTAACACACACACGTTTTTGAAGCTCCGCCCTCTGTGCCGGGAGCAGCAGCTCATTTGCATTTAAAGGAACACACACGAAAGTCACGTTTTTACTGACCCTCAAAAGGTGACAACTGTAATATGCTGTAAAAAAATTATCTGTAGGGTTATTCAGCTAAAACTTCACATACACACTCTGGGAACAACATAGACTTATTTTACTGTATAAGGGGCATTATATCCTTTAAATCATATGAAAATCTGCTACTTTTTTAAATAGCTTTTTTATTATTTGACATGACAATTTAAAAGTCATGCAAATTAAATGATCTGTAATACAACTGTAAATAAGCAATTGTGTCTGCAATTTTGGCCACCCTTTTAAGTATTATGTATATTTGTATCTACTAAATTATTGCTATTTTAAGACTGGAAAACACTACACAACTTTTGCCGAGATTTACAGTTTGGATGAGTCGACGATATAGGTGCCGAAAGTCAGAGCCAGTCTTCAGATTTGAGTTGACAGATTTGACAGAAAATTGCATAGTGTAAAATGATCAGAGACTTTTGTTTCTTTCAAGTTCACTGTGCCCTATTTGTGTTTGTCCAACAGATGATCTATGCAAGGCTGATAAACCGGACTACCACGTTCCCATCGCCGTGGGCATAATCCTCATCATTCTCATCGTCATTGTAGTCATTGCTTATCTTATCAGCAGAAAACGGAGAAGTAGTGGGTACCAGTCACTATAGAGGTCTAAAAGTCCTGATTTATACCAGCGAATCCGGTTTACAGGAGATTTAATGCTGTTATGTACGTCTTAAGTGAATGTTACTCATATATACCGATGATGAATATGGATGGCTTAGGATCTGTCCAAATAATGTTTACTATTCAGAGACGGTATGTCACATCCTAACACAAGCTGCAACCATACAAACAAATGGCTAAACTAGTGCATGCCTTATTTAGCCTATCATAAACTTTTTTTTTTAAACCTAACCTAATCCTGACATTACAGAAGGATGTGCAAAACCTATGTTTGCTCCATCTTGTGTAAGTGTTCTTTTCTGTGGGTGCTCTTCTTTGCTCGTCTCATGCATTGCATTTTCTGTGTTTGGCTGATCAGCCAATGTTAATCTCATAAAGATGTCCAAATTTGGCTTTAAACCAATAGGCTGCATAAAAGGGAATTCAGTTGCTCATGTTTATGTTGGGATATATAGGCCTTCACTGTGTTTTGTAATTAATAATAGAAAGGATTTTTCTTTCTGTTGTGCTTGTTGTTGTTTCTTTTGTTTTTGCAAACCGAAGGGCTTTACTATTCTGTATTGTGATCTGAATGCACTAAATAATGGGAAAATTTTGTAATTTTGGATACAAATAATAAATAATTTGTCCCAAAAAAGGTTACTTTTTTAAAATGTAGCATTAAATAGAAAACTTTTCATGGCAATGCATGTATAAAGCTGGTCCTGATTTGTCTTTCTCACCCTGAATTGCATTACATGAGTTTTTGTAGTTTACCCACTATAATTAATTTCATGTGGATTATCTTTTGTATATTAATGAAAATAAATGTTTTGTGGTGTAGAAATGGAAGAGGGGGAAAACACAAGCATTATTTTTGGCAGTGTGTTATGTTGCGGCGCAGATGCAGAATCGTGCAAAAGCGTATTTAGAACAGTTTTCTATTCATTTTACCCACATATGAGTCCACGCTTTCACAAAAAAATATTTAAAACAACATATCTAAAATCATCCTCTCAATTCTGTCATTTTTTTTTTCTAAATTTGTTTTTGGATTTTCGTAAGTCCTTGAGAAAATCAACTTTTTAAAACCTTTTTATGCTTTTATTCATGCTATAAGGTTAAACATTGAAAGCATTTTTTTATTTAAGATTTTTCGTGCCATATTCTTATGTCTGTGCAGCTCTGTAGTGTTTGTTGACATCTCTATTGCAAAACTATTTTTCCTGTTCATTCTTTTATAAAGTAGAGTAACACACTGTAAAATACGACAGTGGTTTCAAGTTCAGCCTTTCCATCTGTATTGACGAAAGACCTATGGCAAGCCGTGTTAACATTTAATCCTTAAAATGTACCAGTATCTATTTTCATGCTATAGTGCTTATTTTTTTAGATACTAGTATCTATTCCATAAGGTACTAGTACTTACTCGTTTCATTTGCTACTAGTGGTTATTCTTTATGTACCTTTTTAAAGATACTAGTCTGCAGGGACGTGCACAGGGGGGTTGCTCAGGTTGCCCGGGCAACTGCCCATATGCCCTTCTCGACTCAGAGTCAGTCGCAAAGCCTCATTCCCTTCCATTCGGGCACCGAAAGTGAAAGTCAGTAAGCAGGGCTCCAGACTAACTTTTTGCCTTGGTTGCACTGGTGCGCCTAACTTTTTTATTTAGGTGCACCAGCACAAAATTTAGGTGCACTCAAATTTTTCCTCGTCTCGCGTCGCCTTTAACGCCACAATTTCAAGGTCACCTTTTTATCACGCTCCATATATTCATATATATTATGTAAATGCTTTTAAACAAGAATAAGGTGTAGTTTTATTTATTTATTTGAAGCACAATTATACTGTATATAAAAATATAAATCTAAAAAAAAAAAAAATTAAAGTGCTGTTTTTACATTGTTCAAGTTAGGGCAGGGTATTGACACAAATTTCACAATTCGATTCAATATTGATTATTTTGGATATCAGGTACAATACATGGCAAATTTTCTCAAGAAAAACAAATCTCAACTAATGCTGTAAACTGGGAGTCAGTTGTAGCCCACTGCTTCATTAGCCTACTATAATATTGAAGGTAAAAATTACCTGATTTGTACACAAACACTTAAATTACACTTTTATTTTTTTTAATAATAATAAAGTTATATGAAATATAAACATTTAAATGGTGGCTGCATAAAAAATTACCAGATTTTTTTCAAACAACATGCATTAAATATTGAAAAACATTCAAAATTATAATGAATATGTAATATGGTGCATATATTAGGCACAATGCTCCTCTAGAGTTAATTTTTCTAGCTAGCTAACGAGTTTATGGGCACTGGATATGTTTTTTCTGAGGTAAATGTGACGTTACATTACATTGTTTACAAGCGTTTTACTGACGTCTTTCCACGGTTGAAACACTGGTTGAGCGATTCCATGTGAAAGATACGGATTTCGATAAGTTGTACTCTATCTTTTAACACACTTTCAGATGCTCGTTCATGTTTATTTCGCGCTGTAACTGGTATTATTAATAGGAAGAGGAGATCAAGTGCGCTCCGCGCTGCTGCTTCTCTTGAGCTGAGCTGAGCCAGAGCGATCTCACGCCACAGCGTCAATACACTATTTATGTTTTTGAATTTCAAACAAAGCACAAAGATTATTGCGATTTATGGGATGGGATGCTCGCTACAATGTTCCGTTCATTCATCAACTGAAAACAGCATAGCCCAACGGTTCGTAAAAATCAATGAGAATCGATTAAAATCGAGAAATCAATATTTTTTACCTAGTTCAAGTAACGTAGCTTACATTTTTAAAAGTTTCTTCGTCGTCTGTTTTCCTGCGTTTATTTAGCTGATGCTGCTGATTGCCGTAACTGATTCTCTGGTGCTCAGGTGACAGTGACAGAACGCAATTTATTTCAATCACACAGTTAGCACGGAGCATTTTAGTCCTACAGGAATATCTGAACCACAGCCAATCAGAGGCAAAGACCCGCCCAATCTCTATCTCTGATTGGTTTAGACCACGATATGATCATCCAACCATGCGTGCAAGGAGAACAAAAGACTCGTTTGTGGAGAGGCAGCGGATGCGATCATGCGAGAACGTTAGGTGCACTTGTGCGACCTACGAAAAATTCTTGTCGCACCCTTACAAATTTTGGTCGCACTCTAGAGCCCTGGTAAGGGAAGGGCAAACTGTTTGCGTGGCTGCAGCGCTGCACGCGACCGGTGCGTATTCTGCGTAGCCTAAGGCCCCGCAAATTACTTAAGGTCCCGCCTCCATCTCGTGTCATAGCGCGTCAATTAATGTGTAGGCCTACAACATCCATGACAAAATTAAGCGAAACTATCCTTCTGGTCATGAAAAGAGAAAGATGAAAAAAAAAAAACATGAGAGTGAATTGCGTGAACAACAATCAGGTAAACTTGTGTTCTCTCCTCTCTAAATTTGATGTCAGCAAAGTTTGATGTTTTTAATGTCTTAATAACCTAGCTGGGCAGCCAGTGCATCTCTTGCCTCACTTTGTGCCTGACAAAAGTGAGAGTAAAATACTTAAAATAAAAATTAATTACGTTTGTTTTTGATAAACGATAAAGTGCAATGATGTTTGTTTACTGCAGCTCGGAAAACATAACCACCTCGCCGCGTTCATATCGTGTGCGTTCATATGCACGAAATGAAACTCGCATTTTTCAAGCAGAAATAAGTGGAGACTGTTCGTTATTTATTTAAGGAGCCACCGGAGGAGATTTGAGATCTGTAGTCAAAAAAGACTTGACCCTTCCTTCGCCAGCAATAATTTTTTCTGTGACCCTCCAAATTGATTAAGAAAAAAGGCATGACCCTCCCAGATAATTTATTGATTACTTCTGTACTGGTTTGCGCTTGGCAAAGATGTTCAGATTCTATGATAAACGACCAAACTCCTGCTTTCTCGTCTTGCTAGGGCTGTAACGATAGACCAAACCTACAATTCGGTTCGTATCACGCCCACTAAACACTGGACGTCGGATAGACGTGCAGATCATGTCTATTGGGTCCGTCGGTCCATGACCAATTCTGGACATCTATTCGACGTCCAAACTAGGTCCACTATTTGGACGTCCAACCATGACCCAATTTGGACGTCATGTTGACGTTCAACATTTGACCGTTGAACTGGGTCATTTTTTTTGGACCTCATTTGGACGTCTATTACAGGTGCAGGAAATTTACATGATTAAAATGCAATTTTTTTTTATTTACAAATATCAACATTGTTGTTATCAACATGATTAATACATTTGAATACAGATTATTTATAATTATTTAAGATAGTTTTCCAAAAACTGCATTTGATTGTCTCAAGCAGAAGAGCGTTGGCGCTTGTGAAACGGCCACCTAGTGCAATGCTTTGATGGGTTTGATTCCCAGGGAAAGCAGGAATGTAAATGTGTAAGTCACTGTGGGTGAAACCATCTGCCAAATGCATAAATATAAATACATGGTACAGATAACATCCTTTAAAAATGTCCTCTACCTTTTTGAAACACGGGACTACAGTTATAGAAGTTATAGAAGATACTAAATTTGATGTTGAAAAGACGTCCACAAACGTCCACATTTGGTCCCACCGACGTCAATATTAGACGTGCAAAAGACGTCGAATAAAGACGTCGCCTGGCGTTACAAAACAACCCCTTCAGTGGACCGAAATTGGACGTCCAAAAATTACATAGAAAAGACGTGACTCTATTGTGCAGTGGGAGATTTTTTATTTGAAAAAAAAAAAAAATCATGTTTTCGGTGCTGATGCAGTGGTGACGCGTTCATGTAAAATGTAAGGGTGGCGCTGCCAATAAAGTATCTTAAAGCTGCTACAAAGAACCAAAAGTAATGATTATGAATAAAATAGGAAGGGGACATTTTAATTGTATATTAATAAACAAGTCTTTGTCAGTGTCGGCTGCAAATATAAAGGTGACGATGCTGACTCGCGATCGTCACAGTAGTGAACGTGCCAGAGAGAAATGCACATTTCATACGGATTACATAAGCAGAGAGCAGTCTGTAGTCTGTTTTCTTTTGTTTTGAATTGTTCTGTTAAAAAGTAGTCATGTCAAGTTTTCTATATAGCCTATTTATCAGGTCTGTGAGGCAAGTAGCCTACCGGCTATAAGCTGTGTTTCGGTTCATTTGGACCAGAGTCCAGGTCACGCGCCAGCGCCTCCATGTCATGATGATTTTCTACTATATTTACTTCTAATTTATTAAATCCAGGCAATTAGTTGATGAAACATTAATTAAAATTAAGATACAATTAATAAAAAACGAAATTCACTTTTAAGAAAGGCTTTGTGCTTTCTCTTTGAGGTTTCTCTGAAAGTTTTAAAGCCACTTTCAGAGCGGTCATGTCCGTAATGGAGAACTGTCACGTCCGTAACATTTTTTTCCCTCATAAGCGAACACGAAAAAAATAAAAATAATATTTTGTGTTATGTGTATTAACAGTCTCAAACCAGGACAATTCGATGGTTGTTGTGGTTATGTCATTATTTCGACATATGTGTGCATGCAACAATCAAGATGTGCATTTGTAAATCCAGCTATATTTGCTTCTTATTAATTAAATTGCAATTGGTTGATGAAAAATTGATTAAAATTAAGATACAATTTATACAAAACGAAATTCACTTTAAAGAAAGGCTTTCTACAAAACAACACTTAATGAAGTGGTCAAAATCATGTCTGGCCATGTCTCCTGATATATTGCAGGCGATACTTTTCATAATCAACATAGATGGAAAAAAAAACATTATAATAAATACGAAACTAAATGCGCTTATTATGGCTACAACACATATACAGACTCTATTTGTACAAATTGCTGCACATTCATTTAATTCAGAATTCTGCACACAAGTTGAAAGGCATTTGTTTGTCCATAATAAAACATATCTGCAATATTTATCAAGTTCACTGATAATTGTGCATGCATTTATTAATCATTATGATACTAAAATCATAATAAAGTAGTAGGCTTCCCTTTCAATAGTCCAAGTTCGCGGTGGCGCTGCCATGGTCTTTCTTCTGTGGATTTCTTCAGCTCCTGATTGGTCAAATTCAGATAGATCGACAAATCGGCTCATTCAACCGCACAGCGGATACACCTCACGAATTCAAGCCTACAGCTCCCAAACTTTTTAGACATGTTTAAAAATTATCGTGAGGTCGAAAGGTTCGGCTTGGCTCGGCTCGTATCTTCCTAGCACGAGCCGCAACATGCGAGCACAACCGATTTCCACGCCATTTCTCCCGAGTGAAAAAAAAAATTATCTGCGAGCTCGTAAAACAGCAAAAAAATCGCACCGTGTAAGCCCGCCTTAAGGGAGTATGAATAAACAGACGTTTCAGTATTAAATGCATTTTCTGATCAAATGTCACGTCAATAACGCTGGAATTGCCAAGTTTTAAAGAATTTATCCTCAACTAGTTTTTTTTGGTGTAGGTCTACGTATTTTATTTTATATTTTATTATAACTTCAAATAATACTAATAGTAATTTAAAAATGTGGTAGCCCTATGTCCAACACATCACACTCCACTGTTATGGTGGCAATTTCAGTAGATTTACTCACTAACATTGTTGTGGAAACACAATAAGAATGGAAACTAAAATATGGTAGGCCTAGTATCATGGTATCAGCGCACATATCAGCTGCAGTTCTGGCGCCTCAGTCCCAATACTGTAAAACTCGACGTACTTTCACATCACATGTTAATGCAGCGGTAGAGTTACATTCACGGGACACTGCACTTATTCCCAATCACAAAAGTTCATTGTTTGCTCGTGCTTTAATGCTTTGCCGGGTAAACATTTCTTTGGCGTTCTGTTCTAATGCACTTTTTCTGAGCGCGTCAAACTTTTCCAGCGCCAAACTGGATTTTTGTTGGGTCAGACCCATCTGATAGCGATGGGGGGCCGAGACCGAGAGAGCTATATGGAAAAAATATGCCCCAAACAAGCCACTTTGAAATTTAGCTGTTTTGATAAAAAGTTGGGTGACCCTCCCCTATAGACTAAAAAAAGTTATGTGACCCTCCCCTGATCAAAGAATAAAAAGACATGACCCTCCCCTATTTTCCTCCGGTGGCCCTTTCCATAAATACTGAACGGTCCCTTAAGGGAAAAACTTAAGGTGCTTTATGCAACCGGGCACAGACATACTGTACAATACATGCACGTTAATGATGGCACTCCCAATCAAAGTATACACATTATAAAACAAGACACTGATTATCTAGTCTCAGTGTAGTTAAAAACTCTAAACAACTGCACTAATTATGCAAGATAGAAAGCAATGTATTGGCAATTTAACATCGATTGACTATTGATTTATATTGAATTTAAAATGTTGATTCTGGACATACTGGTCAATATGGATGCACATCCCTCAGTAAATAATAACCATAAATCAAGAATTGCTTCAACATGCATAATAAAAAAATAAGAAAATCATACTGATGCCGAAAATACCCAGGCTGTAGAGAGAACCAAAGTTCATCCCAAAAGCCAAGCTCAGGGTTATAATTTATTATTGTCTTCTTATTTATGTTTACGTTAATATTCACTTGTTATCTTAACATTCTATTGAGAATGAGAAGGTGACGTAACGCGTATCACTCCGCGTTGCATTGTGGGAAGGATTCGCCATCTTGGTAGGATACGCTATCCGTTGTCATGGTTACTTCGACCGTGAGACCGAGAGAAATAGCGACAGAGAGAGAGAGAGCAGCTTGATATTTGTTTGCATTTTTGCGATAAGGCGCCGTTTCTTGGGAATAAATGAAGAAGGGGGAAGCAAAAGGAAAGGGGCTCTATCGGGAGAGACTATAACAACACCAAGCAGCGTTATTTAGAGAAACTACTTGACATCAACATATGGCCCCGTACGACCTGCTACAGAATGGACGAAAGACCCAAAGCACTACCACCTTTCACATACGCTGACATAGTTAATTACCTGGTTTGTTTATTGTATCAGTGACTAACGTTACTGCCTACACAATGCAAGAGTTCAGAAGCTTTAAGTCATTAGAAGCTGAACAAGTCTGCTGCGGCTGGGTGCAATAAGACTTAAAAACCCCAAAACTTGTAACGTTAAACTGCGAGAGTTCAGTCATACTTGATGTTTCAGGCCTCATTCATATGTGGAAATAAATCTGATATGAATCAGATACGTGCATTTGCACCTGCCGTGCAACGTTAAGCGAACAGTTCGGACATTCCCCTGTCAATGCGAATCGTACGTCATTAAAAAAGTGTCTTTTTAAAACATTTCGCGGTACAGATATATCTATAACAAATGAAACAACTCTAAATGAATAACAGAGTATTCATTTCGTTCGTTTGTGTTAAATAAAAGGCGAACTGTGCTGAAATGTGTTGCTTTTGAAAGCAGACTTTGCTCGCTGTTGCTGCTGTCAGTTTATTGACAAGCAGTTTCTCTTTATTTAGTCTCTCCCGATAGAACCCCTTTCATTTCTCTTCCTTCTCCATATCTTCCAAAGAAACTGCGGCGTATCGGTAAAATGTAAAATGTAAACAAATACTAAGCTGCGCTGTCTCTCTTTCGCTATTTCTGGAATGTTTAGTCGCGCCTCTGTGAAGTTCTGAAGGCGTTGCCCCTGGCAACCGATAGCGTCTCCTACCATCATGGCCGACCGGCTCAGACCCCGCCCAAATCGGCACGTGACTCCTCACTCTCAATAGAAAATCTATTCAATAAATATTGTTTGTTTGAACCTCATTCTGTTCTATATTGTTGTACTTATTCTTTGACTGTTTTGTTTAAAGGAGGGGGGATTGTATTGGGAGCACTGAAGTGTCAGGTGTGACTGTGTGGCAATGGCAAATGGTTTACAAGCTCACGGCGTCACAGGTCAGGTAAGGCCCCTTAGCAGAATTTTGGGGGTGCCCTTTTTTCAGGTCAGAGCAACTGCCCCTCAAAATTCCTGTGCACGTCCCTGCTAGTCTGTATTCTAATTTCAAGACTTACTCGCAACATAACGTTGAATTCCTTTTCACCAAGTCAGAATATGGACCATCTTGCTTTTTATATCCGTGAAATACAGTGCGCCTCCACAACTGAAGAGCGTGCGCCGCACACACAGAGGCTATAATGTTAAGGAAATATAAAGACAGGAAAGTACATGTTTCTGAGGTGTTAAACTTTTTATTTTGTAACAAGTTATGAAGATAACGCTGGAATAATTACAGAGACCATCTCATCTGACATCAGATACTTCAGGTACTCTGGCACTTTTACTTTAAATGCCTCTGACAGAAGAATTTATTTATCCGAGTTGAGTCTTAAGGTCCTTGCACACTGAGTCCGAAACTTAGCCTTCGTAGCCTATTTGTTTTTTCATATTCGTCATTCGGTGGCTGTGAATTGTCAAAACACCTCTCAAAATACTCTAAAACGAAAGTTTCGGAGGCAGTGTGTAAACCTGATTGACACAACGTGAGGTCGTATTTAACATGCGAATATTTCGAATTCTGTGTGCAAGGACCTTTACACTTTACAACGAACTTTTATAAAGAGCTTTTATAAAAAAAAAAATTTGTCAAAAAAATGAAAAAAACTGCATCAGATTGGTTAAGTATAACATTACCCACAGTCTAGTAGCCGCTGCCTACTTTTGTTCATTTTTATACCTGATTATATGGTATCTTTCCTTAGTCATCTGAAATGTCTGTTAGCAAATGTTATGCTAGCATATCATAACGATTAATGACGCTTTGCTGAGCTTACAATCATGTTTCGCTGTATATCTTTTTATTAATCATTTTGGTGTATTTTATTGTTCATTTTTGTGTGTTTTTCTAAATAAATGAACTGAATTCATTTTGAGTCTGCATTCATTCACAGCTGTTGAATTAATTTGTTTGGGCAAATGAGGACATAAATTAGGTTAAACTGCATGTCCGCCCATAGAAAAATAAATAAAAACTGATTCAAAAAGAATCCAGGAATAATAATTTCACTTTTCCGTTTACATGACGAAAGTTTGGTCACCACGATTAGCCTACTTTGTTACGTAACAGTCACTTAATTTTGTCAGCTGGGTAAATTGTAAGAGTTAGATGTTAAAATGGATTGCCATAGAAGTCTGTATGATTATGAACTCCTCAAGCTCCAGATGGGAGAAGGGCGGAAACATTCCGAAAACGGCAGCTATTGTTTTGATCGCATAGCCTACTTAACGACCAGCCGAAGAAAATGACGAGTAAGATATCTTATAAATAATGTGTATTTTATTAATTGTTATTTGCAACAACCGAACCTGGACTGATCCGAGACTTCTTTTGACGCTGTTTCTCAGGCGAGCCCGAGGCAGATGTTTCTGATGTTGCAGCGCAGAGCGCGAGCGATTCAGGCGACGCGGGGGCGTTAGTGGAAGTTACTTTCCAGAGGAACCCACGTCAAAAATACAAATACCTCGAGGCAGAACCCAAGATTTTAGGGGTACACGTAATTAGGTTCGCGTTAAAGTAGAATTCAATGTGTTGTGATTCGTGAAACACGTCCACTAAAGAGTTGTATGTCTCATCCACAGGTGACGGAGATCGCGCTGAATGTCTTCTTCATGGGTCTCGGAATTCCGTTGGGAATGTCTTTTGAATACAGTCATCCGTATGCTAAACACATCTCTTTTGAATTGATGATATACAGCAGCATGCGAGCGTTTACCGCTGTTGTTGTAAGTGTTCATTGTAGGCTATGTTGTAAATTAATTATTTGTATATATTTAACAAGCCTGCTCGTAAGCCATTTTAAGTTGTTTGCTGGTCTTAACCAATTTAAGCGGTTCCAATTCCTGGTTCAATTTAGGTGGGTTAATGCCTTGACGGTTAATTCAGAGATTAAAGGGCCACTGTCCTGCATAATTGTGACCCTGATAAGAACTCTCTCTAACCTGCTTTATAGTGATCCTGAAGACATTGGCTGCGTCTAAAATCGCATAGCATACCGTCTTGTACTTAGGCTAATTAGTAGGCTACTTCACAGCTGTTAAAAAAAGTATGTTCTAGTATGAGTGTGTGTGTGTGTGTGTGTAAACTACTCTATTACGAATGTAATCCGGACAAACTACATTCGCCACAATGTCATTATCATGTGACATCAGGGTCAGTTGCAGACAGTGACCCTTCCGGACAGAAGTTGCTCATCCCCCATGATGTAACACTATGTTTTCCTTAAACAGGGCATAATTGCTGGCAGTGTGGCGATAGCAGCGCAGAAACTCCACTTACCGACAGTAAGAGTATATGGACACATGGCAACAAAAAAAAGAGGAAATTTCATATTAAAAAAAAAAGACTGTCATCATGCAAGTTATGCACTATGTGCAAAATGGGCCCACTGAAGTTTTGAGTAGCCTACCCACTCCGAATATGTCAGGAAATAAGCATTTCTCATCTCACGTGTGTCATTTTATTTCTTAACAGCTCAAGGCATGTTTGGGAATGCAGGTGATCACATGTGTGACATATACTTGCTTTTTCTTCAACGTGATGAATTCCTCAACACATGGTCACTGCTGGTTTAACCAGACAATTACTGAAAACAGCACATGTTTACTTTTAGAGGTAAGCTACACCGTTTTAAAGAGACAATTTCAGTGCTATTATGCTTTTCTCCTTTGAAAATAATGCTCTGCATATTAGGATGGGAAAGGAAAAACTTTCATATACAACTGAAACGGTTTCTAAATGGAGAAATTTAAGGGAAAGTTCACCCAAATGTCAATTTCTAACCCTCATGTCGCTCCAAACCCGTAAGACATTAGTTCATTTTCGAAACAAATGAAGATCTTTTTAATCAAATCTGAGAGCGTTCTGTCCCTCCATTAACAGTTACGCAACTACTTTGAGCTTCAAACGGTTAAAGAGATCGTAAAACTAATCCATATGAATTGAGCGGTTTAGTCCAAATTTTACAAAGAGACTCGATCGCTTTACATGATGAAAAGATTTAATTTAGGCTTTTATTCACATATAAACATTCATCAACTCACACATCAGGTGTGGTCAACAAGCTCTAGGGCTCGGGGATTGACAAAACAGCTGTGATGATGAAATATTTGCCATTTAAGGATTTATATATCATTACCCTCTTTACTCACACAGGAGGGATTCATCCAGCTGACTTTATTGGATCTACTCATGGAGGCGACTCAGATCGCTATCTCTCTCACTCTCGCCGCGTACTGTTGCAAGGTGATTCCCTGCTGCACTCCCAGATCTCATGTGGTACGTGATGCTCATTTCACAAACCCTTCCATGATGCTGGCGACCAGAACGAATGATGTGAAATATGATGCAGAGTTCTCGATTGTAAACCGTTTCTGTCTTTTTCAGCCTGTCATCGTCATGATGCGACCTACAGCTCCACAGTGAAAGTGATCGTGTGTGCACCTTAAAAGACGTAATTTTATCTAATAATACTAATAAAACTGCCACATTATTAGACACACCTATACATTATACTATATTCAAACATAATATCAATATTCCTTTTCATTTATTTTTATCTATACATGAAAACAAGAACCGAAGTGTATTTTTTCACTTCTTTCTAAACACAAAATTGTAGCCAGTATGAATTAATTCATATGAATTAATATCTTTACAATACAAAATGTAAAACGTGTAAGAATGGCCGTTTACAGAACATATACTGTAAGAATCAGTCGCTATATGGACAGTGTCAATACTCAAATAAGAGGTTATTAAAAAAATATATTTTTTAAAACTTACAGGTATCATGAATGATTTTCTGTGTAGACAGCATTCTTATAGCATACATGCATGATTCTATTAATGTATTAATAGATATGTTTCCATCCACCAATTTTTATGTGAATTTTGGGATATCGCATTGTAACACTTTCCTTCTTCAATCTATGCTGGGGTGTCAGACAGATATATATATATATTCTGCCAAAATGTTCTTAATCTTGTTTAGGGTCGTTAGTCCCTTCAAGAAGGAGGGCGAACACAGGACATGTACTAAATTAATCAACATGAATCCTTAATGTTGCAAGAGCAAACTCTAAGAAAGCCAAACCACTATGATTCAATATGCACATATTTTATTATATTCACCCATCACACCACACATCACCATTGGAATAATATTAAACATACACAATCCCAATATAAACAATACAGCAAGTTCAAGTTCAAGACCTTTATTTGTCCCCGAGGGGCGATTGGTTTTGCTGCAGTAGCCAAATAGATTAACATGCAGTACACGACAACATCAACATCAATTCAAATACAGGGTCAGACAGATGAAAATAAAAATAACAACCACAACATTTAACATTTAAGTTCAAGTATGTCTTATGTGCAGACATTACCTATTCTTTACGGAGTTAAGCAGAGAGATCGCAGAGGGTACAAAGGAGAATTTAAATCTGTTTGTTTTGGCTGGTGGCTGACTGAAGCGAGAACCAGAAGGCAGCACCTTAAATTCTACATACAAGGGATGAGAACTATCAGACATGATAGATTCTACCTTTTTAAGAACATGTCTATTGTATAGTTCAGTTGGTTTTATCTGCTGAATCCCGATGATTTTACTGCTAACTTTCTGTACCATTTCTAATGTATTTTTCCGCTTTAAACTAAGAGAGGCATACCCGCAAATACATGAAAAAGTAAAAATAGATTCAATAAAAGATTTATAAAACAATGTCATCAGGGATCTGTCCACTTGAGACTTTTCTTACTCAGCATTTCTGTGTTTTGTTCAAAGGTCCACTTGTTGTCAATAATAATTCCCAGATACTTGTACGACTCAACAATTTCAACCTCTTTTCCATCTATAAAGGTATTTTCAGGAGTCGGCTGGTGACGTCTAAAATCAATACACATTTCCTTCGTCTTTGTAACATTTAAGTCTAAAACGGCTTCTTTGCACCAGTTTAAAAAATACGGTAATACAGGGCCGTGAGATGTTTCAGTGGGGTCCATTAGACTTACTATGCAGGAAAGCAAGCAATGCAAGAATGCTTACTATGCAAGCAATGCAGGTTTCATTTATATCAAAACCCTCTTCACACAGTTCAAATAGTCTTGGTTGGGAATGATTGTGCAAAAGGAGGGATTCAGAGAAACAGTCAGTCATTTAGTCCATGAAGATTTCACTTGCGTCTTATATTCGCGGACTTCCGCGTTCAATAACTCGTGAACCAAGACTGGACTTACCATTGGGCTTGACTGGGCTCAAGCCCATGGGCCCCGCCCAATAGGGGACCCCGCCCGTTTCAATAATATGTCAGTCATTTAATTTTTCATTTAAAGTTTGTTGATTGGTCTAGCATTGTTACCTTGCCCTGCCCTGCAATGAAAAGTGTTATTTAAAGGTGCTCAAAGCGATGCTGGGTGACGTCACTTCTTGTTGACGTTCAAAGTATTGTCAAACAAAATGGAGGCTAGCTAGACCTTCCCTCCTCCTCATCCCGTCCCCTCCCCCTGTAGTTTTACTGATACTTCTTTCAAGGTGTAATGTCACCAAGTGAGATAAATGCTTTCATATAATGCAAAAAAAAATAGAAACATTACCAGAAAAACACGATAAAACGTTTCGCCACCTGAGGTTATAACTTTAGCTCCCATACCAGGACACAATAATAGCAAGATAACGTTAGCTTCAAATTTAGTCAAAGTTGTCAATAGGCTATGAATGAACATTCAATTTCATAATAAATAGTTGGTGAAAACAATCATTCACAAAAACTGTGCCCTACTGTGAGTTTGCTTTATTATTTACAATAGAGATCGATAGCTAGCTGCTAGAAACCTATATGTTGTATTCACCAAAGTTAGCGCTGACTGCATTGTTCTAGCTAATTATATCCTTGTAATTGTTAGGCGAACATAAAAAGTCCATTTAGAAAAACCAAACTGGATTTACCCACCTGTCCAGCAAAAACAGAGCTAACGTTACCTGAATGTCGGATTGGAAGCCCTTCTGCCGGCGGAGTTCTCACCAGCTTTCAAAGGCTTTTCCATTCGGGCAAATTCGGGAATGCTTTCCTTCTCCTTTTCCCTCTTCTTTGTATTTTTGCAATCTGTTCATCAGAACGTCGTCTCTTTGGTCGTGTGTCGGCCATTTCAAACTTAAAGAGTTAAAATGATAACTTTCCTCTTCATGCGTCTCTCCTCCACACCCCCCCATGTATGCTCACTAACTCCACCCCCAGGCTGGAACACTGTTTGTTTTGTTTCGTGTTTGTTTTTGTTGCTGTTTGTGGAGCCTGGGCTGTCTACAGAGACCGGATTTTTTTACAGTGTGTTCAGGGGATAGGCAGCTAGCGGATAGTGAGAAGATATTTGCTTTATGTGACAAAAAATGTTTTGGCCTAAAAAACGTGTGACATCGCTTCGAGGACCTTTAAGTAGCTTATGTTTCAGGTCTGTGGAGTAGGCTCTTATACATGAATATCAGATGATGTCACCAACGTCTCCTCACTGACGTCACTCACTTCTAAAACTTGTCTTCCGTCATCTTGAGTAGGTTACCATCAAGATCGATACGTCAGTCGCAAAGGAACTAGAGCTTAGATTCTCTGCCCGAACCCGAACTTGACCCGACCCTCGGGCCGGGCCGATATTTACCGTCACTATCCTTGGGCCGGGCCCTTGATCTAGAGACGTGCACTCCCAATGCAAAAGAGTGTGGCGCGGGACTAGATTTGATGGCGAGTGCGAGCGCTAATGCACTCACTCTGTGTGTGCGGGTTGCGGAGAATAAAACGATTCGCGGGTTTTTATGTTTTAAACTAGAAATATCTATGAATAAAACATAAAAACTAATACATTTTTGTACATTACAAAATAGAAACGATTTACAGTTTCTTTTTATAACATGTTTGCAGCGTTGAGCGATTTAGCCAATCACAGACATAATGTGTTGATTTCTTGAAAGCAATGGGCAATCAGAAGCATTTACGATAGACTCCCCTCACCGCTCAAAACGGACTTTTTGTTCAGAGCTGAATTCTGTATGCTGACAAATCCTCTAATTTTAACAAACAAAGTGTAGCCTATATATTATGAAAGATTTATTGTGCAGTCAGCTTCATTGATAATAACAGAGATGTGTGAGATCAAGATGAACTGATGTCAACTTTTTAGGAATTATTAAGGGAGCGCACTTTGCGCGCATTCAGTCAAATTCCTTCAGTCATATCATGCCAAACCGTGCACGCAGTAGCCGCTTGCTTTTATGTTATAACAGTGGTTTGTGTGTGCAAACTCCCTGTGCAGTGTTCACTTTGTCTGTGGCCAGTGGATGTAAATATATTGTTAATGAGCTAACGCTAGCTGAGGGGTGTGCGATAGCACGATTTATGATCGTGGACGATTAAAATATCTCCACGATCTGCTTTTGAAGAAATGTTGTAGTATCGTGCATATTATATCAGTTGCATTTCTGGCGCCTCGTCTCAGCATAGGCTACAACGCGACGTTCACATCAAATGTTAACGCAGAGGAAGGGACACTGCAGTTCACAAAAGTTAACGAAATTATTTGCATGTGCTTTAAAGCCTCGCCGGTTAAACAAGTCATTCACGTGTTGATGCGCGGTTCTTACGTGCGCTTTTCTGAGCGCATACACCCGAAGCGCACATGCACTAGAGGCTGATTTATACTTCTGCGTCGGACCTACGCCGGAGCCTCTACGCTGTAGACTAGGCGTTGGTTTTAATTTATACTTCTGCGTCGTTTTCCGCGTCGATGAACGCAGAGGGAACATGTGAAACCCGAGGGGGCGGTTCTAGCAGACCAATCACAGCGCTTGCGTCCGCGTAGAATTGACGTGTTGTTACATTTTTGAAGAGGTGCACGTCAGGGTACGCCGAAGGGTACGCGCGCTACACACAGCCTACGACGTAGCTACGGCGGGAGGTCGACGCAGAAGTATAAATTGGGCTTAAGCCTGTCTAACAACAGTGCCTGGTTACTGAACTAAGTTATCTTTCTAGTCTTATTGCGCTAATACTGTCAAATACACACAAGGTTTACATAAACAAAATTGGTTATGTATAAAGTGAAACAAACAGAGAAACTTGAGAGAAAATCTGCTTGTCAAGTGTCAGAGGCTGGAAGTAGCGCATCAGGTATCGCGTAAGGATCACACCCAAACGATGATATTTTTTTAAAGTAGCGTTTCTTTTCCTGGTAATCTAGGTGTGAAATGTTGTCTTTTCGTAGCCATTTACTGTATCCATATGAAGCTCTGTCTAAATCGTAGCAAGCTAGATAGCTAATGATTGTCAGGTACTCAAGATGGCGTGTATTTTATTGAGGAATTGAATCATTCAAACCCAAGGTTTAAAAAAAAAAAAAAAAAAATTTCAGATTAATTAAACATTTTTAAGAGACTTCAGCAATTAACATAAATTATGTTATTTTGTTAAGTTGTTTGGTCAGTATCGTGATCTCTATCTTTATTCTCAAGTTATCCAGAATTGATTGTGTTGCTCTAATAGGCCCTACATAGCTTGTGTATGTATAATTTATTTAAAGTAATGTATAGAAGTGTAACCCCCCCCCTACCTGTCGTTGTTGACTAAATAGGGAACGCCCCAAATTCATTAACTATATGCCTACAGATGTTGTAGTTGGGCCCCTCTATTGTTACTACATTAATTAAGTTTATTGTCGAAAAATAGAATAATAATCTATACTTTCATTTTATGAAGTTACTCAGAATTCACTCTTAACGTCCCTTAACTGATAAAGTTAGAAAACCCCTCCTAAAAAAAACCCAAAACTCTGGTAAGAGTACAAGAAAAATAAATGATTTAATGAAAATGAATGATCAATGTTAAATGGCTCAATAAATGAATTTAAACATGTAACTGGTTCACACAATCACATTCACAGAAAACAAAACCCAGTTTAAGTCCAGAAAGGCAATCTCTCAGATACCAGTACTAATAAAACCAGTTAAATACATATATGAAATACCTCTCAAATTATAACGAACACACACTGAGCGTAAAAGACGAGGCTGAATCCAGCTACTTATTCGCAGCTACTTATTGACGCTATCCGTTCCACCTTAAATGACGCGAACTTCCGCGTTTGACGCTGTACTTATTGACGCTCGAGTTTAGGGACCGTGTGCTTTTCTTTCTTTTTTGCGTTTTTGAAAGGTTGTGTTAGGCCTACTTTTTTGTCTATTTTCAGAATAAACTAATAATAAAAATGTTTAAATGCAAATAAAACTGATATATCAGCGAAAATGGACTGTAAAAATATAAAGGCACATATGGCTACAGTATTTTTTAATTATTGTGCATGTCATTAGCTCAATTTAAGGATCATGTGGGTTTTCACTTATTCACACTTTTTAGACCCTTTTTGTATTGTTTATATTTTCAGAAAAGAATAGCCTAATTAACATAATTGTAAGGTATTTAAATACATTCAATACATGTATTGTTTTGTATTATTATTACAAAACATAATTTGTAATAATAATATTGCAGCCTCTTAAGAAGATTTTAGATGACCCAGCACCTTTGATGATGAAACCTTCCCCTGCAAGGACTCCAGAATCAAACATGGTGTACAAACATTATCATTACGTTAAACTGCACACTAATCTTGGTAAAATGCATGTTTGATATTTGTAAATATTTTTTTTTACTAACTTATATAAATGTACTTTCTGATATCTTATAAAATCCTAATGTGATTTTGTAACACAGAAACCTGCATTTTCTGTAAAGCTCCTTTTAAATCATGTATTGTGAAAAGCATTATACATATGAATGTATGAATTAAATTAATTGACTTGTAAGCATGCAGTTTTTACTGTAGAATTATTTTTATAATTCTGAATTTTGCATTTTACACAGTGCACAATGAGCTACCTAATGCATTTTCTGGCCATGTCGCGGCGCAGTTTCTCGGCCGCCTCAGAGGGTGCGTTAAATTGGACATTGTGCCATTATACTAGTGCTACTCCTCTAACGAAATTCAAATTTCTAGCATTTTTTACTGTAGAATGTTTTTTTAATGAATTTTTGAATTTGCATTTTACACAGTGCACAATGAGCCACCTAATGCATTTTATGGCTGTTTCTCGGCCAACTCAGAGGGTGCGTTAAATTGGACATTGTGCCATTATACTACTGCTACTACTCTAACGAAATCCACAATTTGAGCAGTTTTTACATTAGAATTATTTTTTAATGAATTTTTGAATTTCGCATTTTACCGTGCTCAATGAGCCGCCTAATGCATTTTCTGAACATTTCGTGGCGCTGTTTCTTGGCCAACTCAGAGGGTGCGTTAAATTGGACATTGTCCCTTTATAGTAGAGCTACTCCTCTAACGAAATCCACAATTTAAGCAGGTTTTACTGTAGAATTATTTTTTAATGAATCTTTGAATTTTGCATTTTACAGTGCTCAATGTGCCGCCTAATGCATTTTCTGGCCATTTCGCGGCGCTGTTTTTCGGCAGCCACAGAGGGTGCGTTAAATTGGACATCATCCTATTATAGGACAGCTTTTCCTCTAAGGAAATTCAAGTTTTTAGCATTTTTTACTGCAGAATTTTTTTTTAATGAATTTTTTAATTTTGCATTTTAGTGCTTAATGATCCGCCTAATGCATTTTCTGGCCATTTCGCGGCGCTGTTTCTCGGCCAACTCAGAGGGTGCGTTAAATTGGACATTGTCCCTTTATAGTAAAGCTACTCCTCCAGCGAAATCCACAATTTGAGCAGTTTTTACTGTAGAAATATTTTTTAATGAATTTTTGAATTTCGCATTTTACACAGTGCTCAATGAGCCGCCTAATGCATTTTCTGGCCATTTCGCGGCGCTGTTTCTTGGCCACCTCAGAGGGTGCGTTAAATTGGACATTGTCCCTTTATAGTAGAGCTACTCCTCTAACGAAATCCACAATTTGAGCAGTTTTTACTGTAGAATTATTTTTTAATGCATTTTTGAATTTTGCATTTTACACAGTGCTCAATGAGCCGCCTAATGCATTTTCTGGCCATTTCGTGGCGCTGTTTTTCGGCAGCCACAGAGGGTGCGTTAAATTGGACATCATCCTATTATAGGACAGCTGTTCCTCTAAAGAAATTCTAATTTTTAGCATTTTTTACTGTAGAATTTTTTTTTAATGAATTTTTTAATTTTGCATTTTACACAGTGCTCAATGAACCGCCTAATGCATTTTCTGGCCATTTCGCGGCGCTGTTTCTCGGCCAACTCAGAGGGTGCGTTAAATTGGACATTGTCCCTTTATAGTAGAGCTTGAGCACTGTGTAAAGATTCATTAAAAAATAATTCTACAGTAAAAAATGCTAAAAATTTGAATTTCTTTAGAGGAACAGCTGTCCTATAATAGGATGATGTCCAATTTAACGCACCCTCTGTGGCTCCCGAAAAACAGCGCCGCGAAATGGCCAGAAAATGCATTAGGCGGCTCATTGAGCACTGTGTAAAATGCAAAATTCAAAAATTCATTAAAAAAAAATTCTACAGTAAAAAATTCTACAAATTTGAATTTCTTTAGAGGAACAGCTGTCCTATAATAGGATGATGTCCAATTTAACGCACCCTCTGTGGCTGCCGAAAAACAGCGCCGCGAAATGGCCAGAAAATGCATTAGGCGGCTCATTGAGCACTGTAAAATGCAAAATTCAAAGATTCATTAAAAAATAATTCTACAGTAAAAAATGCTAAAAATTTGAATTTCTTTAGAGGAACAGCTGTCCTATAATAGGATGATGTCCAATTTAACGCACCCTCTGTGGCTGCCGAAAAACAGTGCCGCGAAATGGCCAGAAAATGTATTAGGCGGCTCATTGAGCACTGTGTAAAATGCAAAATTTCATTAAAAAAAAATTCTACAGTAAAAAATTCTAAAAATTTGAATTTCTTTAGAGGAACAGCTGGGTACAGACTGACGGCTGAAGGTCTGGAATTCATAGCAGCTTTCTTTGGCCAAGGCCCGCCCATAAGGCCGTTTGACCGACATGTAAAAAAAAACAATTACAGTTCGTTTCGTTCAGCGTCACGTTTCGGTGCGTGGAAATGTCCCCACAACAACAGACCTGTGTGCAACAAGTCAGTCAGCATAGAAAATCAAAGAAGGAGAAGAAAACTTCAAGAGTCTTTCCCGTGAACCTCGCATACTTTTGAGAATTCTACGTTTAGCTGATCTTGATAAATGCTCATTGTCACTCATGTAAACACAACAGTTTTTCTTCCTCAATCACACGTCTGCGCTTTGTTTCATGGCGGACCGAAAATAAACGCGACACTCGCGCCCCCCGGAAATCCGATACAATTCAACCAATCAGATGACGACTTCGACATTCCTGAAGTGTTTCCAGTTAAGTGTACCATATGCATCAGACGTTTAGCCAACGTTCCGTGGGCGTGACGTCTGAGGCTGAGGCTACGTTTTCCACATGTACACATCGATCAAACTTGTATATCATGCACGCGCGCTCTTAAAGGAACGAATACTGTATACTCACAAACAAAGATGAATGGTTAATTCGCATTTTATCTCTTAATTAAACCTAAATACAAGCTAATAAACTGAGAACTTATTAACAGCATACTTATAACCTGCTGGGTTACAGAAGGTAGGGCCCGAAAGTGACTCCCCAGGGGCCCCCACCACAAGTCCTGCCCTGTCGTGATTTTCCTCAAAACGAGCTTTCCTTCGCAGTGGACAAAATACATTGATCTCTATCGCAGGCTGCTGAGAAGGGACCATCTACAAAGTGCAAAACCGAAGGAAAGCTCGTTTTGACGAAAATATAAATATTACAAGAATGTTATTTGTGTATAGAGATGCACCGATTACAATTTTCTAGGCCGATCCCGATTCCGATTTTTCCTTGAGTTTGACCTGCCGAAACCGATTTTAGCCGATTCCGATTTTATTTTTTCAAACCACTTTACAGCACACACAAATATTTATTTTCTATCTTCTCTTTAATAGAACATTTTGCATAGAACATTTTTTGAACAGATAATCGCTATAAAATAGAACTATATAAATGACTCCTATTGTGAAAAATTCTCACACATCTAAAGTGCAGTGTTATGGAAGAACCATTTCCTTTTCACATCCAATATCCAATAAAAAAAAAATTGATATATTAAGCAAACTAAACTTCTGTATAAAAACAGGTAATGCCAATAAAATAATATATAAATAACAAATAAAAATTCAATAAATATAGCCTTGCAGTATAAAGATATTTATCTCTCTCTCTCACACACACACACAGGCCTATTGCAATCACTTGTTGTATATCAATGGCAAGTTATATTTCTCAAGCAGTTCTTCTCTCATCTGACACATGTCCAGCCAAGCTAAACAGGACAACTGGAGCATGTGCAGGGAAACAATTAAATAATAATAAAAACAAGTTTAAATGGGTAAATTTTCTATAAATATTTTTGAGTCTTCATTTTCTTTCTGACATAGCCTAGCCTACTTCAGTTCTTGTTAAAACACACCAGACATGCAAATTATTTGCATTTTGGGCACTTTTTGGATGAAATCATACTTATTTTGTCCATCAAAAGTGTGCTTTCGCTTAAATTGAGCGCAGCAAAAATAGATTCGGCGCCGAAACCCGCGCTTCACTGTTGCTCCCGCGACGCTCCTGCTCGACGCTCACGCGCTGCTCCGGCTCGCAGTGTGAATGCACTCATTGATTAACATGCACGCCGAACAAAAAAAAAAAAAACGCGCTGCACCTTGTGGTGTGAAACGGCCGTAATTCACGAGGTTTCCTACATGTGCGCGTTCCGTGTGCACGTGTGATGCTGATGTTGCGCGATGTTAATCATGCGGCGCCCGAGTGCATTTGACCGGCATAAAATCGGATTATGTCAGACTGACCGGCCGGTCGCCGATCATGGCCGATCACGTGAAAACCGGCCGATTCCGGTCACCAGCCGATCAATCGGTGCATCTCTATTTGTGTATTAAAAATATTCAGCTCACGCGATATTGAAAGTAATGCATATGCAATGGAATAGAAAGTTAGCACAGGCCTCAGACAAGAGCGATGTGAACCTTGTGAGGGATAGGGATCCAAGGATGCGCGACTTGTCTTAAAGGGATAGTTCGGCCAAAAATGATATTTAAACCATGCATTACTCACCCTCAAGCCGTTCGAGATGCATATGTCAATCTTGTTTCAGACGAACACATTTTCAGTTATTTTAGAAAATGTCTTAGACCCTTCAGTGGATATAATGTGAAGCAATGGGGTCCACCTCCTTCAAGTCCCAAAATGTGCATACATCCTTCACAATAGTAATCCATCCGGCTCCAGGGGGATAAACGAAGGCCTTCTGAGGGTAATCCGTGCGGTTTTGTCGTAAAAATATACATATTTAAAACTTTATAAATGAAAATATCTGACTTCCGGCAACGATCGACACGCGTGCGTTCACGCGCTTTCGTGTTTTGTTTTGCTCTGCTCTCTGGCTGCGCTGGCGCGTTCGTTCTACGTCACAACAGTTCCTACTCTACGTCTTACCTCGTACACCGACTTCCATCACCCGTGAACGCGCGTCGATCGTTGCCGGAAGTCAGAAATTTTCATTTATAAAGTTTTAAATATGTATATTTTTAGGACAAAACCGCACGGATTACCCTCAGAAGGCCTTCGTTTATCCCCCTGGAGCCGGATGGATTACTTTTGTGAAGGATGTATTCACATTTTGGGACTTGAAGGAGGTGGACCCCATTGCTTCACATTATATCCACTGAAGGGTCTAAGACATTTTCAAAAATAACTGAAAATGTGTTCGTCTGAAACAAGATTGACAGATGCATCTCAAACGGCTTGAGGGTGAGTAATGCATGGTTTAAATATCATTTTTGGCCGAACTATCCCTTTAATATGGACAGTAGGCTACCACACACACACACACGTGCACACACACACGGACACACACACATTCCCTCAATGTTGAAGCCTCGAAATCAACTCTGGGAACATTTTGATTACACATTCTCACAGTGAATGTTTAGGCATAACATTATTCTCCTTTTTGCTCAATGAGAATGAATCGAGAGTATTTTGATTGTAGTTCGGTAACGGTAACACTTTATAATAACTTTCAGTCATTTTCAGAAATGGCTTAAACACAATTTCTTCAGTCAACTAAATAAAATAAATATGCCAATCCCCATGGTGTAGTGTGTTCTTTGGAGCCAGCGTGGTGTGGTTCTAATGCACAACAAAGCAAATATTTTATCACTTTATTTCAATATACGAGACATGTTAATTTTGTATTGAATGTTATTTATTCCATATCTAGATTATATGAAATAAAGACAACCACATACATGTGCATAAGTGTCTAAAAAATCATGACACGTTAATAACTTTTGGAGGCTGGCTCTATTTATCATCAAAACTAAAATAAATGACAGATTAGGTGGATGAGGGCGAGGGCGATCCTCGCTTCGATGCGGGACAACAGGTCATCATTTTGGGTGCGGGACAGGCGGAAGTAAGGCTGAAAGCGGCCGTCATCCAGGCGCAGCTCCTGGTGAAACTCGCCAAACGGTTCGCCTCCGAAAGGTCCGGTGGACACAAATACGGCGACGATGATCCCTACGCCGCTGTTCTGCTCTCCAGAGCAAATACAGAGCGGTGACTCTCTCGATGCATGCTCGATCAACATAAAAAGAAGGCCACCAACGGGTTTTGATTCAGTTTCACTCAGACTCTTGACGCGCGAATTAACACAAAGTGGTCAAGCGTCAAATTAGACGCGGTAGACGCGAATTTGACGCGCTATTCGCGTCTGGTGTGAACGCACAGTTGCTGTCGCTGAGTGAGCTGGTTAAAGCAAAACTCGACGCGTCCGCATGAGCCCAAAGGTGCGCGCGGCAAAAATGACATGATTGTAACAGCTCGCGCGCCTCCGCACCCCCTAGACACCATTTACTACACACAATAGGCTTTTTTTTCTCTGATTTTGAAAACTCTTCGCGATCGACTTAAAATGCTTCCAAGATCGACTTGTCGATCGCGATCGACGGGTTGGTGATTCCTAACGTTACTGTTTTACGGTCAATGACAAGAGTACTAATCAGCTGTCTCACGAACGTAACCAGCACATTTATCTCCACATAGCAAAGCCATAACACAGCGAGAGAGAAGAACTACATGAAACCATCCAACTACATATTTTACACCACTGACAAGGGAAAAGTCACTACTCACGGTGTTTATGGCTAGCTTCTAGCTTTCTGCTGCTTCTCTTTCAAGGTAACGTTAGTGCACTCTGTAGCGCTGTTTGTTCGCTGTAGGCTACGGTAGAAACATGACGTCACAATATGTGACCTTCATAGAAGGGGGTGCCCCAGAGACAATTTATATAGAGACATGCCACTTCATCAATCCTCAATACAACTATATAGGGAAAACCCGTAACGCCAAAGATGGCGGTTACATGCACATGCCCCGCCCCTCCCGCTGGAAAGCCAATCGTCTGCTTTTAACAGTCAAGCCGGGAAACATGTAAGCCTATCGTCTGGTTCCACTGACGCATGCGCACAGTTGAGGTTTCCGATAGCGGAGACGAGAACCCTTGCACGTATAACCTGTGGGGAAAAAGACCTTTTAAACCTTTTTTTGGGGCAAAGTCATCAAACTTTTTCAGCGATTTTTATCATATTTTACTGCTGTTTCTATACAAGCAGTTTTAATGTCCCGGTGACCAGTGAAAGTGCAGTTCTGACACTCTGCCCATTCATTTAGATAGGAGCCTGTCTTGTTAGTCTGAAATAGCTGCCCGGAGGCGTTGCCAAGATGGCGTTGCCAAGTGCATTTCTGTTAATAGATACTCAAAATTTTTACACATTGCACCTTTAAATGGACAAATGTGATGCTATTTAAGTAATTAAGCTGATGAATCACATCATTCTAAATTGCACTCACAGCTGTATATAAAGGAAAGACAAAAGTGGCAAACTGTTAAAAAATGGATGCAAAAAGAAAACCAAACTGGTCCAAGGAAGAAAATCTTCTAGTGCAGTCAGTCCTTAAATGGAAGATTCAGTCTGACTTTAACAAGCAAGGACAGAAAAAAGGCATGGCAGCAGATTGTATTGACAGTAAATGCAGCATTTCCTCGGACAAGACGTTCAGCAGAGGCTTGTGAGAAAATGGGGTACAATGTGTTGGCAACAACACGCAAGGAAATTGCAGCAAATAAAGAAAGCAAGCGAGCCACTGGTACATTTTATTTTAGCTTATTAAACCCTTTTATGTTAAAGGATTGTCTCCATGTGGTCAGCAGCTGAGCTCTTGTCAAACAGGTGCGGGCCCTCCATGTAAACGTCTGTCTGAGATTGGTGAAATAGTAGAGGAGAAACTTGGAACGGCCAATCCCTCTATTTGTGGCATTCAGTATGCCCCAGACCCTGCACTTCTCAAATTGAAGGCATTACAAAGACGGTAAGAAGAAAATTATGCATGTAATAATGCATGTAATAATGTGCCTTTTTAATAAATTGATAGTTCAATCACCACATCGTATTGAATAAACATGTTTGCACTGTTTCATATTTTCTGCATGTGAATGTAGTGTGGATAATGCTGGAGCCGGTCCATCAGATGCATCTTCTGCTGTATCATCCCTGTGTCCTCCAGATGAGCCTTCTGCCTCACAACGAGACACTACGCCATAAGGAAGACTTCGAGTCCCTTAAAAGAACAAAGCTCAAATTGCCAATTAAGTTGCTGTAATTTCAAAATAAATATTATTCACTAAAACTGAAAAGAATTAAGAATACTCAATGATTGTAAATATGCTTCGCGTAAATAAAATTGTGAAAGGAAAAATGTGTTCGTTGTTACTTATTGTCTACAAGTTTGCTTACCCAAAATGTGAGTTAGCAAAGCAGTCCCTAGTGATGCTCTCCCTGAAATGCTTTGTAATGTGTGTTTGGTGGTATTGTCATCATTCTCATAATAATCATGATCACATCAAGCAATGGGAAGTTACGAGCTTTGCAAATATTGTGCAAAATGCCACAAGCCATAATAATGCGACCAGCTTTGGACAGTCAATAACTTCAATTTTGTTACCTTTTCCTGATAAATCTCTGGCACAATATTGGCAACACATTGAACTTTAAAAAAATTCATACAATATAATTTATGGCTTATTGGCCAAACCTGAGTATTTTCTTCATTTGACTATTAGGTCTATTTTGATATTTTCATGCTTTCATATACTGTATATACGGTTCACTTCATGACGCAAAAACAATAAAAGATCATAGCTCAGATAAGTCAAGAATGCACTCACTGAACAAAATTGGTATCTTGTCTACAGTTCAGTCCAGTACCTGTTATAATCGAGCTGCTGTTCTCCTTGAGGTCTTCTGTAAGGGGTGAGAAGCCAGTATTTTAAAGGGTAACCCGAGTCTCCCAGCAGATGACATCCAGGGCGAACATAATTTTGTTCAAATAACCCAGTGAGGCCACTCTGGGAAAGAACCCGAACATCATGTGTTGACCCTGGCCATTTTGGCACAAGATCCGAGGATCTTGTAATTGGCATCAAATACAACTTGAACATTGATGCTGTGGAATCGCAGTTACACTGTACATCAATCGCAATCAAACCTTTTCGAACCTCCTCATTTACAGTTGGAGCAATGATGCGAACATGGGTGCCATCGATGGCTCCAACAACTCCAGGGAAACCCGCAATCCTCATAAAATCCGCTTGTTTTTGCTGTATAGTTTGAAGGTCAGTTGGGAAGTCAATGAACTGCCTTACTATGTCTGGCGTGGTTAGTGCAGCAACAGTGGTATTTAAGACCCTGCTAACTGTGGACTGTGATGGCCCCAAGTCACCACTGGTGCATTGCTGCATTTTTCCAGTCGCCAAGAAACGCAGAGGCATTATAACTTTAATTTCTGCAGTTAAAGCATTGTTTCGTAGAGTGGGAGAAGTTATTGAATTTCTGACTATAGGTCAGTAACAAAAAGAATACCTTGACGATCAAGCCTGTGTCGTTTGATCAATTCGGTCATCATATGATCCCAACACATTCTTCCGTTGTTGGAAACTGCGCGGCCTCCTCCTCTCTGCTGCCATCTTGTTACTCCTACTGTTAGGAGACCTATTCAGCTCTCTTAAATCATTTAGGAGCTGAGACCACTTAGAACCTTTATGAATCACTCTTATTCTTAAGTCTAGGAATAAGAGTAAAATTACATCCTTCTTAGAATTTTGACAGACTTGAGACTAAAATTTTACTCTGAGTGGCTTTATAAATACTGTTGTGATATTAGCAATAAGAGTTTTGGAAACCTACACCTTATTTGTGAAAATAATTCCAAAGCTAATAAAGAAAACTGTAAGTGTAAAGGGAATCTAAATCTCATTCATTCTAAATCTCTAAATCTCAGTCTTTATTTGGGAGAATATGTGATAGAGAATGCGTTGCAGCGATATTTTGAACAACTAAATGTTCATACATATTCAATATTTATGGTTTATCTTAACCAGCAGTGACTGACCATGCCATGATCCATGATCTCTTAGAAAATTAGTTGTTTGAGCAACAACAAAAACAGCCAAAACTTAAATTCTGTACTGTTTTACCTTTTCCTGATGAATCTCTGGCACAATATTGGCAACTTTACATTAAACATAAAAAAAATGCATACAATATAATTTATGGCTTATTGGTTAAACCTGAGTATTTTCTTTATTTGAGTATTATATGAAGGCCTATTTTGATATTTTCATGCTTTCATATACTGTATATACGGTTCATGTACATTTATTTACAAACACAACACACATTTTTACAATCAGTGACAAATATAGCCAGCAGGGAAATACGATGATGATAATATAAGTAATTGAAAATAATAGTTATGCTCAGTTCTTTTCATACATTGTTTTCAAAAGCCTTCTGGAACTAGAGCTTGAATAGTGTGAGAGTGGTTTTTGTGGGAACTCAATTCAGACAGTTCAGCAATTATTTATATTTATTTATTAAAATATCTCAAAATAACAAGGTTATGTTTGGTCCTAATTAGGGATGCACTGAATTTTCGGACACTGAATATTACCGGCCGAAAATGGCATTTTCGGTTTTTGGCCGAAAAGAGAAAAAAGGCAAAAAATATATGGCGAAAATATGCCGTCCCCCTTATTTTATTATGGGGCTATTTTTTGTCCAATTTTTTTTCAATTCAGATTCAGTAAAAGTTTTATTTAAAAGTCTAATAATAATAATAATAATAATAATAATAAAAAAAATTCAAATAAGAAATTTATAATAATTTTTTTTAAAGTTATTTTCGGTTTCGGCCCAAAATTTTCATTTCAGTGCATCCCTAGTCCTAATATTTTATTTATTCATAATAAATATATAATATTTTCAGTCATTTTCCATTTATTAAAATGTAGGGTCAATCTGACACCACACATTGAAATGATTGGGAAAATTTGCACATAACAAAACATTTATTGTATTGACTTGATGACTTGACTTGAATTTTGGGAAAATGTATTAATTGATTAAACTGATTTACCACAGATACAGAAGATGCAGACGTGGAAACCCAGTGTGACACAGAGATTTTGGAAAGAGAGACAGACTTCGACTCACAACCTATATACCAGGAGCCCGACACTGACTCGGAGGGTCTAGAGAGTACACCTGAACCCACGAAGGTACAGGAGGGAGAGCCTGGAGTAAATGTTCAGAGACAATGTACAGAGGTAAAAAAAAAATGTGTTATCTCTATGACAAGAAAAATGTGGGATGGGATCGAGCCACTAAAAGGGTCCTCAAAGTTAAGACCACCTTGGACAGATCATGTGTATGACAGCTTTAAAGAAAAGAATCCATGTTGTGCTCTCTCATTTAAATACCAACATGTCAAGAAACCCTGGAGCAGAAAAAAAAAATCTTCCATATTTACAAATAAAGGCAGTCTGCACATTCCCATCTTGCCCAGCCAAATACTCTTTCACAATGCAAAATAAACCTGCTGCACTGCAGGGTCAAGATGTGAAAATGTTAGTCCAACAAACTGGAGATATACAACACAAACTTCCAGAGAAAAAGGCTAGGCCAGCGACCATCGTAAAAAAAGGAAAAATAGCAAAGGCCCTACAGCATGGACCCAGTTAGTCGTTTTACAGCACACTACAGTCAACACCAAACAAGCAACTCCTGGCTGGGAACACGACTGAATGTCTCAATAAAAAAGTGTTGAAAGTAATAGACTCAGAAATGAGGAAAAAGAAGTCCAATCACTCCAACGTCATGTTGGAAATATACTTGATGCAGACATTGCTCAAGGAATTTGACACACACTTCGAAATACCGGGTTACATACAGCTTTTCAGTATGAATCCATTCATTGTTCATTTGTTCACAGAGCGTGGCATCAGCATTCTTGTGCATCATTTGCAAAGTAAGTCTCCTGTGTCGCTTTATCTTGATGCCGCTGGAGGAGTTGTGTCAAAAATACCTGAGCAGCCGAAGCGTGTGTTGTACTACGCACTCGCTCTTCCAGGAAAAGCTCGAGATGCACCACCTCTTCCCGTTTGTGAAATGCTCTCCAATGATCACTCAGATGATCACACACCAATCACATTTTGGCTCATGCAATTTACATTGCATTTGTCAAAATACACAGAAATAAATGTTCACCAGGTCGAGACTGATTACAGCTGGGCTTTAATACAAAGTGTAACGCTTGCTTTCAACAAAGAGCACATCAGCTCTTACCTCGACAGAGCGTACGAGTTCTGCACTGGGAACAAATCATGGGATGAAATGAAGTCGTATACTATCTTGCACATTTGCTCCGCGCACATTTTGAAAGCTGTCAGACAGGCAATCTCTAGGCAAACGGATGACAAAGGACTGAGAGACTTTGCCACGTATGCTTTCGCAAGACTCCAGAACGCCAGCTCCATGATTGAATCAAAAATTCTGTTTCGTGCATTTTGTGCCCTGCTCACAACCCCACAAAACACAAACCTCGTCAAAGAAAGTCTGTGTGTTTTGGAGAGTGTCATTTCAAGATCCAGAGAGGATACACTGGAAGAAACTCCCCAATCTGAAGACTGGGAAATGTGTAAAAGTGAAGAGAAAAGACATGCAATTACCATCATTGGCAGATCTCCATTCACTGCTTTCTTCCAGAAGATCATGAAAGAGGTGAAGAAAGAAGAGGAAGGTGATGAGACATGTTTGGCCAAAGAGGACAACCCATGCTTTTGTCCGGGCATCCTCACTGTCCTCTTTGATACCTACCTTGCCATTTTTCCTCTTTGGAGTGGCTTGCTGTTGGGACACCTGACTACCGGTAGGTATGAATCTTGTGAACAGGATTTGGTGACAACATTGACACTGCCAAAAACATGAGATACCAATTGTCACATAGAAAGGTGGTGTGGAATTGTCAAACATTCCATAATGCATAAAGAAAAAAATGTCAAACCAGAAATCTTCATAAGAAAAATGCATCAGTCTCTGCAAACAAGATATACAGAGCACATCATTCTGCACAACCTTTCTCAAAAGCTGTTGCTCCAGCCTGAGCCACCTCTGAACCTTGATCAGTGTCAAGAAACTTGGATGAAGAAGGAAGAACGTTTCCCAAACACCAAATCCAAATTCTCTGTTCCTCAGAGAATGCCTGTTCCACAAAAAAAGAAAAGAAGGATCCACAAAGATGAGCCAAAAAGACAGAAACAGTCAAGTCCTGAGCCAACTCAGCTTCCTGCAGAGAAAAGAAGGATTCACAAAGATGAGCCAAAAAGCCAGAAAAGCTTTGGACATAGCTGTCTTTACATGGAAGTAAATAATGGCACTTTTTTTTTAAGCAAAAAAAGCTTGTTGAATTGGACTACTTGAAAAAAAACCATGCATTATTAACCCTGCTTGCATTTCAATGCATTGTATTTTAAGGGCTTGCATTTTTATTGGCTGAAATTCAACATGGTTATATATTCAAGCTGTGAATATTTCAATTCAAAACATATTACACACGCCTTCATTATAAAAAAATCTATAATCCATATTCACCTTTCATATTTCCCTTTCAAAATGTTCATTCTGTTTAAAAAATACAACCTATAAAACTCAACAGGCAATTTTCAGTCCGTTTTACTTTTTACAAATTCACTTCCATAAATTCAGTGGTTGAAATTCCACAGAAAGGTCAACATATAACATCCAGGAACGGCAGGAATATCAGTAGATTGCCGATTAATAATCTCCATATATTACAGTTCATTACATAAACATACGTAATAAACATATGTAATAATATATATATATATATCTGTACAGTATGTGAGTTATTGTGGAGATTTCAACTGGACCAAGTCAGCCCGGTCACTAGGAAATCACTACGGCCTTTGGATAATAAAAAAAAAATCCCTTTGGTGAATTAATGTAATTTCATCCTAAACTATTTGTGTACTGTATGTACAGTCAGGCAGGTATTGGCAAAATCTCACATGTAGTAAGTCAATACCTAATAAATTCCTCAATGCACTGCAAACAAACTCTGCCCCAACAGTGGATGTGATATAACCACATAACTGAACTAACCAGTAGATCAGTTTCATCGCAGCATCTCAATCAAATGTTGGTTTGATCATTCTGAAACGCTTGAGTCAAAGTCTGTCATCAGAATGATTGGTTTAATTCCCTCCCAGAAGCGTCTCACATGATTGTTCACAAACACCAGCATCCGAACGCAAGAGAACATGACAGCGTTTTTAGCGTTTCATCCATGCGCTCTGAGACGCAAGTCATTTATGATGGAGGAAAAAAGGGCCACAGTTGCAGCAACTTCCATTTTTATTACAGATATTTGGATATTTACAGATACTTAACACTATCTTATCATATTTATCCCAAGAAAAAACAAAGAAGTTTCAATTATTCATATTGTGGACATCTTAAAATCATTACTGAGACTTTAGAAATAATCTTAATAAACAATCTTCACAGAAGATAATCGCCGGCTTCTGCAAAAGTGAATTTGAAAAGTGAACCGTCTATTTGAAGTGAATGAAAAAGGTTCTGATCTCCTTCGGGTGAATGGTCACATTGAAGTTCTGGGTTACGCCACTGAAAAAATCAGTTGCTTCTGTAAATAGAGGGGAAAATTATAACAATGACAATTAGTACTGACATCTATTCAATCTGATTCAAGCATTGTAGGTATCCATCAAGGGTGAAAACTCACCTTCTTTTCGTACTCTTTCATTGGTTTTCCAGCTCCACCTCTGGAGGTCTGATATATCCCATGTTCCAGTAAGTGAACGCTCCTGCACATCAGTTACCTCCCCTATGCCCCGCATAACTTCCTATTACCGAATTAATTTACTGTTAAAGGCACTGCTTGTGAAGTAAAACATTAATCCAACAATGCACATGCCAAAAATGAATAGATTTCATGTACCTTCAGGTTAATAGTGATGGGTTGTGACAGGACTGGGTCTTCTCCTACTTCATACAGGTGTGTGATCCTCAAAAGAATCCGGTCAAAGTCTATCTTTCCCTCTCCACCTAGTAAAACAACATATACATTTTGAATATAGCTTCTGGTTTGAAGTAGAAAATCCCTCCACACAGCGCAGAAACATTCAGATGACTGTTATGAGACATGCTGGCAGTTAAACTGTGTATTGTGTACTGTCCTCTACTGTATATCACCTGCGCCGAGCTTGTGGAGGTGCTGGGTGTGATCAGGACTGTAGTTCCAGCCAGGGACGCTGAGGGTCTGCATGTGGAGGTTCTGGGGCAGAACCACCGGCTGAACAGACGGACCGCTACATCTCCCTCTCGGACTCAGTTGCTTTTCTGTGCAAGGGGAGATTTTACACTCCTTTGTTTACCAAAATGTACGAAACACACACACAAATTATATGGAAAATGGTTTGTGCTTTAGGTTGAGTTAAAGTTGAAAATGTTCAACTGGCAACTTTTTTTAAAATGTATGATTCTTTATATTTTTATGAAACATACTAGGGGTGTCGCAATATACCGGTGTTGACGATAATCGTGATATTCAAAGCATGAAATATCGACATCGTGTTAATTTAGAGTGTTGCGATATACCGGCCATGTTTAAAATGAATAGGACTGTTATGATAACATGACATGTAAATACTCCAGTTCGAGTACCTGGTTGACCTCTCAGCTGTATTGCACCCGCTGACACCTACCAAAGAAGACGCAGCCCGGGCGGCGCAGCTACTCTGCGGAGAACGTCGTCTGAGCGAGAGAGTGAAACACTCTGTCCAGACCCGAAAAAAGTCAGCTCGCCTGAATGGGAGTTCTTTGGCTCAAAAGAAAGCAGCACTTTAAAGCGGGTCGCGCGGCACACCGGACGAGAAGCGCAGGGCCACGTCGTTAAAATTCGAACACATTTTCTCTTTATTTTCTTTTTTCACACCGGTTGTGCCATTCGGCGTCTGTCCGTGGCACCCAGCAACGGCTCTTGTTCAAAATCCTGCCGCGACACAGAGCGCCATTTACATAGTTTTATATTAAATTTACATTATTTGTCGCAAATCATCGTAAATGACTTCACCCTGTGCTGCAATGTACATTTAGTTTTGCATTAATTTACAGAAATCAGCTGCTTGAATGAAAATTGCTGATGTTATCGGATTTTCACGTGATTCTCAATTCATTCAGTTAATGGATGCTCTGAGGTAAAGTGTTCAGATCACAGACTCAGCAACTATTGTATTTAAAGGGTTAGTTCACCCAAAAATGAAAATTAAGCCATTAATTACTCACCCCCATGCTGTACCAACCCCGTAAGGCCTTCGTTCGTCTTCGGAACACAAATGAAGATATTTATGATTAAATCTGAGAGGTGGATGACTGCTACATAGGCTGGCTAAGGGAATGAAACTTGACGGCCCAGAAAGTCATTAAAGAAAATGTTTAAATATTCCATGTCGCAACAGTGGCTCAACTATAAGTTTATCAAGCGACGAGAATACTTTTTGTGCGAAAAAACAAACAAAAATAACGACTTTATTCGACTATTCCTTTTCTACCTTGTAGGCCTGAAACGAGACTTCAAGAGATTTCCACGACGCACGCGCGAGAACTGAACTGAAGTAGTTGAAGGAGATCGCAATTCTCGCGCATGCGTCGTGGAAATCTCTTGACTAGCTGAAATAATAATTAAATTTAAAAAAAATTTTTATTTATTTATTTCAGTTAAAGTTGATTTTATTTCAAGTAAAGTGTTTATGATTTAGTTCACAATAATTGCAAGTTGTTCAAATGGAAAGATGTATTTGCATGAAAAAAGTCAGAATTGCGAGTTTATATCACGCAATTCTGACTTTTTCTCTGAATTGTGAGATATAAATTTGGAGTTGTGAGTTACAAAGTCTGAATTGCAAGATATGAACTTGCAATTATGAGAAAAAGTAATAAATTAATGCTAGGCCTGATTATTTAAGTGACTATATTCTGATTATAAACTAAGTATTACACTATTGAAGCTGCAAGTTTAGATCTTGCGAGTTCTTAAAGAGTGTTTCGTGCATATGGTCAATTGTGAGGTAAAACGTCACAATTACCTTTTCTATTTTTTATTCCATAGTTTGTTAGTAGTTGTACATTAGTATTAGTGATTATTTGAATGCATGTAATTTTGTGATTTCACTGGAATGGACAGTGTTTGGATGAAAGGAAAGTGGAGGGCACACTATAGAGTGGTGCAGGGATGACATATTTTTGTAGGCCAAGACCTGGAAATGAGACCTTCCGGTAGGGCTGTAGTACTCGAGTCCGGTCTTGGACTCGAGTCCGGACTTGAGACCGTTTTTCTATGGTCTCGGACTTGTCTCGGACTCGCTGGTATTCGGACTCGGACTTGTCTCGGTCTCGGCCACTGGTCTTGCCAAATATGGCTTTTGGTCACGACCGAGTCCAGATGTATTTCTATTATGTTAATAATATTGAAGGAAAAGTGAAACACTGGCCACCTAATAACCAATCACACTAGATTATCCTCGCACGTCACGCTCTGCGTCTGCATGCCCGTTAATTTTGCATTTGTAAACTTTGCATCAGCCTAACGGCATAAAGTTATAAGTTCGATTAGGTATGGTGGTGGTAGCTAGCTGTGTGGGTGTGTGTGTGTCATATGCGTTAAAGGTGGTTCATCTGGGTAACGTTAATGTTATCTGACATCGGTGATGATTTCTTCAGTTTTAAATTGACAATAGAAAATGTGTTCAGGACGAACAGAAATATTCTCCAGGACGCCTACAGAACGAAAGACATTTTTGTATGTGTGTTCATTTATTACTAGCCCATTAGGGTAACGTTAACTTAGAAAATGCCAAAATTAACCGACCAAGTGCTCACTACAACGGCACGCGTCTTCTCTTGCTGTTACTATAGTTACTATCTTACTAGCTACTACTTAAAAATCCTGGGTGTTGTGACACTTTTGCTTTTAGATCAACAAATAATAACCCCAAAATTACGGTCTTGATAATGTCATGCATAAGACTTTTTTTTTTCCTGTCCTGGACTCGGTCTTGACTCGGACTCGAACCTTATTTGGACTCGGTCTTGTCTTGGACTCGAACCTTTTTGGACTCGGCCTTGACTTGGACTCGACTAGTCCTGGCCTTGGACTCGACAAAGGTGGTCTTGACTACAGCCCTACCTTCCGGTTCCATTGTCCTGAAGTCAATGGTTTTTTGGCTAAATCCCTAAAGGTCTGTGGTGAACACAAGCTCAAGATAGTTTCACGTTTTATTCTACCATACAACCCTCTTGTGATTTTTTTAACGCTTTTACTTGTGCTGTAAAAGGCGCAAGCTAATGCCAACAAGTGGCTAAATGGGACTACAGAGGTTGTTGGGGACATTGAACGTCATCAGGCGGACAGGTAAACTCATCTACTCACTAGTCCGCTTTCATGGCCTTGTTCTGTTTATAATTGTGCTCTTGCAAGAAATTGTTTTTTACAGATACAGGGGGTGAGATTAAAAACCTAGTCTAGAAATGCCTGCATGTCTGCAAACTCACGCGGTTGGTCAATAGGCATAACCACAGGTCTGTGCTGCAGCTCTAGTGCCTCCTGTTGGTAGATGGATGATATTGCAGCAGGGGATCCCAGCATCATCCAAAGAACAGGCCGCACCACAGAGGAGTCATTAAGAGTCAGGTTATAACCCAGATTCCACTCCTGGTTGTTCCAAAGTCGTCTATGAAGCATCACCTGATACACAGACATAGAATGCACAGAACACAAATGGTACTTTTAGATAGTAAATTGCTGGGAAAGGGCTAAGAGACTGACACAACAGTGCCAAGTATGTGTGAAGCCCTCACTTCTAGTTGCCCCTGACTCAGACTGGCCACTCCATGAGCTCTTTCACTGAGGAACACAAGACTGCTTGAATCATCTTCTATGTAAGCCGCTCGTACCATTGGGTAGTAGTTCTGTGCACGTAAACACACAACAGATGTACGTGTAAAAAAGATGTAAGATGTGCATCAAAAGTGCAGTATAATTTATGAATCCTAATTGTCAAGCATCGTTACACGGGAGACTGTGTTGTTGACGAAGCTCTTGAATGTCCTTTTCATCATCTGGTAGCCATTGTTGTCAGTAAACAGTGTTCTGTTATTCTGCAGACTCGTGTCGGTTCTGAACACAGTCTCTCGGTTCACCTCTAGGGGTCCCACTTTATAGCTCTGCTCCAGTCTGAAGCACGCCAGCCGACCCCGAAACCCTACCGGCACCCTGGTGACCACAGAGTAAGTGTGGTTCTTGTCTTCCTCCTCCCTGCAGAGACAACAGTCACACTTTAGCTCTGAGAACTACTAGATTTTTAGGTTTCTGGAGAAAATGTTAGAGGTGTTTAAAGGGGTCATGTCATGAGAAATTACATTTGCCTTGATCTTTTGGCATATAAGAGTTATGAACATTTGCACCAGCATTGAAGCATTTAAAACAACTAATTGTAGTTTTTAGTGTTTTACTTATAATTTATTTAGACAAAATAGTATAGACTTTAAATATCGACCATTTCTCGGTTATAAGCCTCAACATGAAAATACTTATTAGCTACCTGTATCGACTAGAAAACTGAATGTCACATCGCTACTTTAAATAAAGGAAAACATTGTTTACTTGTATTTTAAGGAGAACAACAGCCTTAAAAACAGACAGACATAATAGATTACGGATCTCAAAGAACATCTTTTCTTTTACCTGTAGAAATACTGACGTATCTCTGAAACTATCTTCCCCGGCACAATCTCCATGGCCACAGATTTGTATGCAGGAACAGCAGAGCCGTTGGCGGTAAAGATGTAGTTGTCTGAGATCGGCCCAGAGTGAATGTCCCCGTTGGCCTCATACTCCCAGAAGTCCTGCTGTACTCGAACTCTCATCTTTTTGCACCTGTAATGGATAGGCAAGGTCCGAATTTACATTTTTAAATGTTCCATTGAACAAAACTGTGGTGATTTAGACACATAAACACACTTGCCGGTCTGTGATGCTGTGCAGAAGGTTTGTCTCTTGGTCGAACATCAGTTTGTAACACTCATTCAGCACCGGTAACAACTTCCTTCCTGTCTTTTTCCACTGGCTCACATTCTTCTTCTTAAATTTCACTACTCTGGCCACATGAGTCGCCCCACACGCAGACCCAGCGTCACAGTGGGATTGTGGGAACTGCACAATGTACTTTCTGTACTGCAGTCCCCCCAGCTCAACAACGAAGAACAGATCGTAGTCAGTGGAGGACTCCATCGATTGCTGGATCTGCAGTGAATTATTGAGTTTGTTATCAGTTGAAACAACAGATGACTACATGTCATGATAGAAGCAATGATTGGGATAAAGAGAAAGAATATGAAATCTGAATATTAAAAAGAAACTCTAAACTCAAACTAAATTATCAGTGTATACATATTGAGAATGGAATATGCACAGATTATGTTTTGGTACCTGAGCCGGTGCTGCCTTTCCATAATCGTCAAGCACAACTGCCATTGCATATGGCACAGAAATATTAATATATGTTGAAATGTTCCAGGCTAGAGGGTTGTACACGATGATATGCTGTTCGAGAACATTTTCTGAGTCTGAAACCACTCACACAAAAAAAAAACTCTATTAAACCCATGATAAACCAAACTCTTCACATTTTAATATTGATGACTATTAATATTGATACTAGTGCTGGCAAATAGACTACGATAATATAATTCAAATGCACAACATTTTCGAGTCTGTCTTATCAATTGATTGTGAACAGGTATCAAATGACAGAAATCATGAACCAAGAGAAGAGGCAAAAAGCTACAGTAACATTGTGTATCTACTGTATCAGTAAAGAGGAATATTAGGGCAAGATTATACAGACAACAAAACTGCATTGTGTGCTTACTGTATAAACAGATGAAAAGAAAGATAACTATAATATAGTGAGTACAGTTCTTTATAGTTTACTAATTTCTTGTGGTTATATTAGATTTAATTAATTTATATATTAATTATTTATATTTAATGAAATTATATTATATTATATTGAATTAAATGTATATTTATTCAAATATAAATCCAATACAATTAACAGGCAAAGATAAAGATGTCTTTGGACAGAGAATATCCATGTGCAGAAAAGAAAAGATTCAAATCTAAATACAGAAATATACCAGTCTTCTCTGTAGTGGGTCTGGTTTGGGGCGGGTGATGGATGTCATTGGAAAGTGTGATAGTCTGTGGAAGCAAGAAAATGGCTGCCAAGAGTTCCTCAGCTCCCATCATGCCTTGCATGAGATGCTCCATATACATATCAGCCACTTTGGGGGATTCTGTCCCTGTGATGCCATCATGATGCTGAACCTGGCACGTCGGACCAGATAATGGCTAGTCAAATCATGTCTTGTCATATGCAAACCATTAATATCTTAGAGGGATAATGTTTGATTTGGGCCTACTTCATGAGAGAAAGGAATTTAGTACTAGGTAAATCTTAAAGGTGCAGTAAGCGATTTCTGAGTAGTGCTATTAAAAGTGGATCGGACCAAGCAGCACAACACACTTGTAGCCAATCAGCAGTAGGGGGCGTGTCCACTCATGATGGGGAAGGAGAGAGAGCCAATCAGCAGTAGGGGGAGTGTCCACTCATGATGGGGAAGGAGAGAGAGCCAATCAGCAGTAGGGGGCGTGTCCACTCATGATGGGGAAGGAGAGAGAGCCAATCAGCAGTAGGGGGCGTGTCCACTCATGATGGGTAAGGAGAGAGAGCCAATCAGCAGTAGGGGGAGTGTCCACTCATGATGGGGGAGGAAAGAGAGTGAGCCAATAAGCAGCAGGGGGCGTGTCCACTCATGATGGGGAAGGAGAGAGTGAGCCAATCAGGTAGGGCTGGTCCGAATAGCATTTTTTGAGCTTCGAAGCTTCAGTAGTAATGAACATTGAATATTCGAAGCTTCGGAATCTCTATAGCCTGTCTGTCTGTCCGTTTGCATTTTTATTATTTTGAGAACCGTTCATCCAAACGACTTCACAAGGGAGTGCAGTGTTGTATTTGGTGCAATATAGATAGACAGGCGAGACGCGACAGTTCAGAATGAATACACTTTTAATAAACTACAGAACAGCGCGAGGGGGAAGCGGCGTGCCTCACGCGAGCAGCGCTTACATGCTCCGAGAACGGACACTGCACTAGTGATATAAAACACACACACACACACACATGTCTGTTAACTTAAGCAATATTTTTAATAAGGTAGTCTAATATTTTTCTCACTAACAAATTACTGATAAAGTAGGGTAGATTTAAATAAAGAACCGGCGCGCCTCACGCGAGCAGGGCTTATATGCTCAGAGAACAGACACTGCACTAGTGATATAAAACACACAACTTTTAACTTAAGCAATATTTTTGCTTAAAAAATATTAAGGGGGCGTGTCCACTCATGATGGGGAAGGAGAGAGAGTGAGCCAGAGGGGGATTTGAAGAAAGACTGTAGAAAGAGAGATGGCTGAGAGACATTACAAAAGAGTAAAGCTCAGAGGAATATCACTGGGAAAGAAGGGCTATGATCAGGCAAGAGGTTTAGCACCCGCCTTAATATTAGCCGAAGCGGAAAGACCTGAAAACAGAGGCTAGGTTGCGTTGTTTTTGCTTCATACGCGAGTAAAATTGGTTTTGCTCTTTTTAACAGAACTAAGATATGCTGTTGTCAGAGTGTCATTGTTTGTCTGGAGCTACTGCTGGCAACTAACAACCAACTCTTGCTTTTATTTACTCTTGTGTACTGTTTTTGTCCTTGTTGTTCATTCATCAACTTTACTTTATTTTTCGCCAAGCATTATTTTGCTGCGCTTCAGCCACACTAAATCCAAATGCTCAAAATAATTAATTGGTTTGAGTTGGGTAAACTTAAATTAAAGGTGGGATCAGTAGTTTGTGAAAAACACTTTTGGCCAATGTTGATATTTGAAATCACCAAAACAAACTTTTTGGAGTTTTGCCAACTCATTCAGGTGTACAGTGTATGATAAAGAGACATTCACACTTGCATTGAGTGTTCATGAATTTCAGAGCAATGAAGGGAGGGGTGTGTTTGTTTGGGCTGATTTCAAATATCAACAGTGTTCCTCAGAAATCGCTTACGGCATCTTTAATGAAATACATTTATTATAAAAAGTCATTGCAACTTATTAAAAGTAATTTGCGAATGCCACTCTACCTAAAGTTGCCCACATGGAAATGATTGTGGCACAACAAGATAAGTTTAAAACCAGGCACCTCAGAGACAGCCCATCGCAGGGCCTTGAGTTTGTCTAGCGCCCACTCTCTCTGAACCGGGCCTTCTGGGTATCTGATGCGGTATCTAGTGAAGAGAGACTCTGCTGCATACAGGAGGGCACTCGCTCGTCTGGCTACTCCTTTCAGAATATTTCTGGAACCATAAAACCCAGTCCAGGCCTGAAACGGTTCTAGGAAACCAGGATAAAAGACCATTCAGGACCATTTTACCATTCAGAAATGCAGTAATCACAATTATAGAAGTAGCTGTTGAGAAAACCTGTTGAGTAAGGGAGGAAGTCTTGGTTTTCCCTCACATCCCAGGAAAGATTTGTTTGGTGCACCGTCTGAAAATAGTCCTTTAGTGTGGCGTACTGAACTGCAACTCCATACTTGTCACTGTGTGCGTTAACGTAGTTCATTAAAAAATCCATGTTCATGAATTGCACTGATGCATTGTAGAACTGCTTGTCACAACCCTGTAAATACAACATATCCTTTTAAATGGTAATCCTAATGAGTGAATATATAAAAGAAACAATGTGCAAGTTAGCCTGCAGGATGATGGAGCTGAACTGACCCAAGGCCAGAGAACATGGCTGGTTCTGAACCACTGGGCCCTCATTCTGATGTTGTCCACCATGGTCTGTGCATACAGCTCTACAGTTTCCTTGGTCACTGGCAGACTCACGTTAGGGTATATGCCATCCTTAGGAGGGTTCGGAAACAAGGCAACACCATTCCAGTAAAACCCAGACCTGGAATCAACCACCATCCAGTTTTAATGTATCTTCAAACTTTTTTTTTTTTTTAAATGCTTTTTGTTTAACACGTAACACTTTTATATACTGTCATGCTCAATTTGGGTAAGGTTTTTTAATGTTTTTGAAAGAAGGCTCACCAAGGCTGTAAAAAACAAAACAAAACAAAAAACAGTAATATTGTGAAATATTATTACAATTTAAAATAACGGTTTTCTATTTGACTTTTAAAATGCAATTTATTCCTGTGATGCAAAGCTGAATTTTCAGCATCATTACTCCAGTCTTCAGTGTCACATGATCCTTCAGAAATCACTCTGATATGCTAAATTTGCTGCTCAAGAAACATTTATTATTATTATCAATGTTGAAAACAGTTGTGATGCTTAATATTTTTGTGGAAACCGTGACATATTTCTTTCAGGATTGTTTAATGAATAGTAAGTTTAAAAAGAACAGCATTTATTTTTAAATATAAATCTTTTGTAACATTAAATAGTGACCATAAAGACATTTACAATGCATCCTTGATACATTACTTTTAAAAAATGTTACTCACCCCAAATGGGGTGTTACAAAATAAAAATAAAAATTGTTACTGGACGTTACCTGTTAGAGAAGGGGAGGTATGACGGTGTGCAGTAGCTAAACTGGTCCATGGTGTGTGTGAATATCTCTTGTTTTTCCTTTAAGGATGGAGAGCCTCTCCACACAAACTGCAAATTCTACAAATACAGTTGCATTATTGTCACATGTACCAATGTATCATAATTTAAAAGGCACTCTGAAAACTAAATATGCAGCGCTGCACTCATATACACTGATGAGCCAACACATTATGAGCAGTCACAGATGAAGCGCATATTGTTGATCATCTCTTAACAAGGCCACATATTAAGGTCTGGGTATATTAGATGGGAAACAAACAATCAGCTCTCATAATCAACGTGTTGGATGCAGGAGAAATGGGCAGGAATAAAAATCTGAGCGACTTTGACAAGGGCCAAATTGATACGGCAAGAGTATCTCTGAAACGGCAAGGCTTGTGACGGCAGCAGGATCACTGTGGGACGACGACAAGCTCGTGGAGGGAGTGTAATGCTCTGGTCAATGTTCTGTTGGGAAACTCTGGGTCCGGCCATTCATGTGGATGTAAATTAGACATGTGCCGCCTACCTAAATATTGTTGCAGATCAGATACATCCCCTCATGACACTGGCGTTCCCTGGTGGAAGTGGCTCTTTCGGCAGGATAAAGCGCCTGCCACACGGCACACATTGTTCAGGAATGGTTTGAGGAACATGAGGAGTTCAAGGTGTTGCTCAGCCTCCAAACTCCCCAGATCTCAATCCAACTGAGCATCTGTGAGATGTGCTGGACCAACAAGTTTGATCCACAGCGGATTCACCTCGCAACCTTGAAGAAAAACTTGAAGAATCTGCTGCTAATGTCTTGGTGTAAGACACCACAGGACACCTTCAGGGGTTTCATAGAGTCCAGCGCTGTTTTGGCAGCAACCGGAGGACCATCAGCATTTTAAGAAGGTGTTCATAATGTTTTGGCTCATTGGTGTATAAAACATATTTCCCACAATAAATAAAGTACAAACCACTGACACAAAAGTACAACCTTTTTTTTCTGCATGTCATCTTTAAGATCGTAGTCGATGCGAGAGATGAGGTGAGCGTCAAACCCCGCGAGGGCAAAGAGGACGGGGGTGGTGGCCGATGCACCAAACGGGTCAACATGCCACGCAAAACGTGGCCGAACGCCAAAAGTCTCATACAAGAAACCATGACCCTCTACAAGCCAGGCAGAGATGAGGTAAGAAGAGCTATATCTATATGCAACACATTTAGCAACACTAATCCCATAGTACTGTGTAAATGCCATGATGTTACATTAATATGGTAATCATTTAATGGTAAGGCCATCTGTCAGCATCACTTTACCATGCCAAAATCACATGCTCTACAGTTTCATTTGTAAGTGTTGGGTTCACAGTCACACACCTGTGAGTTGAAGAATGGCATCATCTATATCTGTCACTGCTTCATCATGCATCACCTGACCACCGATTATGAACTCCAGACGGCCTTCGTGCAGCAGCTGTCTCACCTGACAGGTAAAAACAAGTCACCTTAAACCAGGGGTTTTCAATCTTTTAAATGTGTTGTCAAAATTATCCCCATTCACACGGATCTGTGAAAACGACTAAAAACACTGTATTATTCATAACAGGCCAGTAGCTGGCAATTAGCCTGGGAAAACCCAGACAACTTCCGCAAATTTAGATATGCTCTGAAAGTTAGTCTGCCAAAGAGCTCATTCAAACCCATTTCCAATCCATCGAAATCGCGGCACCAATCAGAAACGTTGGGGCGGGCTTTACACGATGACGACAGCGCTGGGATTTTGAAGCAGATTTTGTAGCCTACATTACAAAGATGAATGCCGCCGTCGAACATCACTCGTTCGAACCAGCTATCGCGTCTGTTTTAAGCGATTTGAACATTTCCTTTTAGTTAAAAACCGAGCAAAGAACAACACTCGGAGATGTTTCTCCGCCACTCTGCATACGTAATCTCCTCCATCGGTTTTGTCTATGACGCTTTGCCAGACCATAACTCAGTTACAACTAAGAATGGTCTGGTTTTAACCAGGCTAGCTGGCAATGTCACTTTGTAAAGAAAAACGATGCGCCTATAGACTGCTGAACACATAATATACATGTGCATGACATCACCGTTTTCACAAATTCGCTTTTTTTTGTAGTTAAGTTTACACAAGACCATAACTGTATCGTTTTCAAAAACGTGCGTTTTAATTGAAAACAGTGTCTATTATTTATTTATTTTAATCAATTCATTTATTTAGTTTAATTTTATTTCTACTATTTATATATTCTTAAAAAAAATTCAAAGTTTGTCTCTTTTCCACGGACCCCCCTATTGCTCCATTGTGGCCCCCTGGACCCAAGTTTGAAAACTTCTTCCTTGAGTTTTAAGGTAAACTGATTTACCCACATTATGTAATAATATTAATAATAATAAAAAAACTAAAACACCCAATAAGACACCAATCAGTCCTTACCTGTTTCTTGTGCCAATCTGATGCCACATTCACCCACCAGAGTCGGAAAAACTCCTGTTCAACTGCGATGAATTTGCGGCTTTTGACTCTCGACAGCTCTTCCACTACACTGCTGTACACATTGCTTGCATACGCATGCATGCTCTCCTACGACAGAAAAGTTTGACAACACTGACAGCTCCACTTACGGACACACACAAGTCATTTAAAATCGAAATCTGCGTTTTACCTGGACGGTGTACACCCAGCCAACATCCATGTGACTGTGAGGAACGACGAAAGCTTGAATCTTCTCAACCGCATCGTTTTCAGAGATTGTCATGAACAGTAAACCGAGAAATAAAGGTAAAAACATCATCATCGCCACTACAGGATTATCGGAACATCATAACCTGTGTTTTCAGAGAGTCTCATGACCATAGCTGAGCTCATGACTGCCTGTTAGCACGTGCGCATGCGCACTTTTACTTCCCATTTCATTCGCTATGCTCGGATTGGAGCTTCACCATTTCCACGCTCGGATTGGAGCTTCACCATTTCCACAAAAATGTCATTTGTTTATTTCTTTCTTTCTTTATTTATTTGTATTTATGTAAATATATGTACATTTATTTATTTATTGCTCGTTTGTTTGTAGAAAAACAAACAAACAAAAAAACACCCAACCTCAAAGCATTATTGATTTTCCTATTTATAAAGTATTCCATACAAACCCAAAATACTTTAGTGAACGAATAACGCTACAAAATTGATACAAATATTTGTAACTATCTGAATAAACTGCCGTCTCCTGGCCACTAGGAGGCGCTCATACGCTCGGCTGTGTTTATCGTCACCGTTGCTCGGGTCCTGCTTTACATGCTAAAGATGGCCGATGTTGACAATGATGGGGAGAAAACAACAGACAAAGATGATTTGCAAGTTTTAAAGGTTTGAACTGACCATTTAATTTCCTTCTCTCTTTTAATAAATTTAAATAAATAGGCATCACCGCATTCAATGATGATGTCGGTGATGTATAATGTAGACATTGCTGCTGCACCGCCTGTCACTATAACAACTGATACACTGCAGTGCAACAACAGAGAACGAGCAGCATCTGCATCTTTTTGATTAAACTCTGTGTAGTGTATAGACGGTCGTGTTATCCATCATGTCGTGTAATGCTTGTTTTACCCATTATTCACCTGTCTCTGCAAGAAAATACTTTGTTGTAACTTAGTAATAATGTAAAACCATCATAAACTCAATTTGAGCTCCTTTTTAATCAATGTAAGAATTTTATTTATTGCATCTCTCTTTTATTATGATCACTTTTTTTATAAGAAATACTATTATGCCAAAGTTCTGTAATGTTTGTAACGGAAAGCTTTTTCTGTCAAATATCTGCTTTTGTCTTTCACAGGGAGACTAGTGACAGGATTTATTTTTGGCTGAACTAGGCTATTCCTTTAATGCGTGAAATGTCTTTGAGTTCTTGAGAAATTTCAAATGCGCATTTTTAATAATAGCACTTTCTCTGTCTCACAGGAGCTGGTGGATGATCTGTACTCCTTTAGGGACCGTTACTTTGAGACACACAGTGTTGAAGATGCTGGTAGGAAACAGAATGATGTTGCTCAAGAGATGGCAAAGACACTTGAGAGGCTGGAGGAAAAGAAAGGTGGGCATTACTTTTTTGTTTTCTACAATTTTTCTTGTAAAGAAGTCTTAATGTTTATTAAAATATATTCTGACAGTTCACCCAAAAATGAAAATTCTGTCATTAATTATTCACCCTCATGTTGTTACAAACCTGTAAGACTTTCATTCATCTTCAGAACACAAATGAAGATCTTTTTGATGAAATCTGAGAGCTTTCTGTCCCTCCATTGACAGCTACGCAACTACCACTTTGAGCTTAAAAAAGTTCATAAAAAGATCATAAACTAATCCATATGAATTGAGCGGTTTAGTCCAAATTTTCTGAAGAGACTCGATCGCTTTATATGATGAACAGATTTAATTTACGGTTTTATTTGCATATAAACTTTCATCAACTCACACATCAGAAGCTCAAGCATGTTCGCTCGACATGCGAGAACCAATGAGGTTCATTTTCGTGTTACGCAGCAAGTTTGAGCTTCGACAAGAGGTTTGTTCTTGTTCAGTTCGGTTGAGCTTCTGTTTATCTTTACTGATCAGTGTTTATGTGTGAATAAAAGCCTAAATTCAATCTGTTCATCACATAAAGCGATCGAGTCTCTTCGGAAAATTTGGACTAAACCGCTCATTTCATATGGATTAGTTTATGATCTCTTTATGAACCTTTTTAAGCTCAAAGTGGTTGTTGCGTAGCTGTCAATGGAGGGACAGAAAGCTCTCAGATTTCATCAAAAAGATAAAATGTAAAAAATATAGCAAAATCCCTCTTTATTGACTGTCTATTTTCACTTGGGTAAGTAAAATGTATATAATGTATTATAGTATTTGTATTATTAGAATATATTTATTAATATGCCCTGCCCTCTCTTTCAACAGATTTGTACAAACACAGCGCCCAGTTCCTGCTGCTACGGGGTCGGTGCCTGAACGTCGGTCCGGGATTCAGTCAGTCTGCAGAGGAGGGTCTGTCCCGGGCTGTTAAACTGGAGCCGGGTTTGGTTGAGGGCTGGAACACACTGGGAGAGCAGTACTGGAAAAAAGGAGACCTGACGGCGGCCAAGACCTGCTTCACAGGTGCACTACAGCAGGTGAGTCTTATTATAGCAAAAAACAATGGGTCTCTTTCATATAAGCCCTATTCGGAAGGGATTAGTTTCCCTGGAGGACGTTAGAGAAATTTGTTTTTCGCAGGCGTACTTTGTGATTTTTAATCCTGTCCGAATCTGCCAAGTCTGTGTTTTTCAGTAAAAATTCCAGGGAGAATCACCGACTGTTTTTCAACAAACTCAACGGTCCTCTGGGAAATCGAATCCCGTCCGAATGTGGATGTCTGTGATTACTAATGTCATATTATACTGACGACGCTTCTCCTCATGTGTTTTTTGACCTACCTGAGCTACCCTTTGCACAACAATTTTTCGCATTCTTTCATTTAATTTCAAAATGGATGGTATCCAGCGAAAAAATGAACAACATTAATAAATAGGGCCAAATTGTGGAAATTGCTAAGATTGCCTATTTTAATCTGTGTCAGGTATGAGTAAGATTAGACTAGATTTTTCTGCTCACTTATGCAAGTTTATTATAAACAGCCACTTCTATAAACTCATGCGAAAATAGGGTTTTTATAAGAAATTTGAATTATAGCATTAATAGACATTAATTAATTATTTAATTTAATAGACATTAATTAATTATTTAATGTGATGTGTATGAATGTTTTCGCCAACAAATCATGATTCACTAAAAACGCTTATACTAAAATTTATTCTACATTTAAAAATGTAGGAACAACTGAAACCACATGTATGCATAAATCACATACTCTGGATGGCCTTAAAATTCCGTTAAGATGAAATTTTATACAGAAATATTTCTTCTTAAATATAAAAAATATGATATATGCAGTGAAAGAGGAAGAATACTTGCATTATAGCTTGAGCTGCCGCCATTTGTACTAGCTATTTACCTATAACGGCTAATGAATCATAAGTCTTGCGCATTCACATAAAAGAGCTTACTTCTGCGTTGCAAAATAAAGTGGATATAACAGCGTGGATCTGGATATGTACATACAGCTGGCTGATGAAAGTACAAAAGATGTTTATTGTGTTTAAACTGGTTTTGAGGATGGCACACTTGGCCTTGCTCTCAGGCATCTTTAAAGGGACGTGTTTTTTTTTGTTTTTGTTTGCCGAGAGTGACGAAAGGTTGTTTGGAAGACCTGATGTGGAGATGGTTTAGTCGTATTTTATCCAAATGACTAACCTCAGGTATGAGGTTGCTCATTTAGAATACTCCAATTCATTATTATTATTATTAGTTTTCAAATTCATGTGCCCTCGTGTAATCTTTAATCAAAATAACTTCCCCTCCCTCTTCCATCTCTGATGACATGTTTACTGACTCGCATGAGATCGACCAATAGCAAACCACAATCAATTCCCTATAGACAAAATCAAGTCCCTTCCTAAATGATCAGTTTTATCAGACATATCTTAAAATATGTCAAGTCTCAAAATGCACACCAGTGATGTTTTTTTTTTAGGCACGTTTATAAAAGCTACTTAAATGTCCTAATCGAACTAAGACCTAATCCTGGCTTAATCTAAGCCCTGTCTGTGAAACCAGGCCGATGTCTTTTATGATGTCTGCCTCTTTTGATATGGCGCTGTCATGAAGGGCACAGATTAACGCTAGGTTTCTTCATCCAGAGTAAAAACAAAGTATCTCTGAGAAGCTTGTCTATGGTGCTGCGACAGCTGCCACCGGAAGGCGACGCACAGGAGCAGAGCAAGCGCATTGTGGAGAGCGTGGAGCTGGCCAGGCAGGCTGTGCAACTCGACGTCACCGATGGGACTTCGTGGTGTGAGTGAATTACTCTGATAATGTAGAACAGGACACATTAGGCGCCTTCCTTTTGACCGTAAATGCCATGCGTGGTAGACTTCACATAAATGTATTATATATACACGTGCATATTACACAAACATATGGTGATTTATATTATATCAATTTATAAAAGTATAATCCTTTAATATGCACAACGCAAGTGTCGTCCATGTTGATTAAACGTATTTTATCAAGTGAAATGAAGTAGGGAGTAGTGAACACTGCATCGGGACCCATCACAGCATTCTTCTGAACACAGACTGATTATAATGTTGGTTGGTGTAATGAGTTAATTATTAATAAAGGATTCTTATATTGTTTTGCTTTGCTTTAACAGATATTTTAGGGAACGCATATATCTCCATGTTTTTCACTAGTGGACAGAAGCCACAGCTCTCTCAACAGGCCCTCAGTGCCTATGCACAGGCTGTGAGTATCTCTCTCTCGTGGATCACCTAAATCATTAATATAGTGGTTGACTGACATCATCATCATCATCATCATCTTATCTTTTGATTTTATCTGTCTATATTTACAGGAGAAAATCGACAAAGCTTCCTCAATGAATCCTGACCTCCACTTCAACAGAGCTACGGTAACAATTCTTTCAGTAGCTTTCACGCATGCTTTCTCAAACACAGGTGAGCACCAGCAAATGTGTCACAGTGAGATTATTCAATAAACGCTGTGCATTTTTACTATCCTTACTTCATCTCCTGCTTTCTGCTCTTCTCTGGCTTTCTCATTCAACCTCTTAGCTGATGGAAGCCTGTTAATACAGTTTGGTTACCAGACAAAACACTGATTTTGGGTACCAGTCAAGCCAAAGAATCCAACATGTCCTTTCTGTCACCAGTTGTTCCAGTATGAGGAGATGTTCAGTTCAGCTCTGGATGGATACAGTCGTGCTGCAGCCCTGGACCCTGGCTGGGAGGACGCTCAGGAGAGGGAAAAACAGCTGCTCAAATACCTAGACCAGATTACAATGTTATTAGAGAACAAGGTGAGAGAAATTGGCAGCGACATTGTAACATTTGTGGTGCATTTACACTGACGCAGATCGGGTGTTTCAATTCATCCCTATGGGAGTTGAGCTATTGTGGGATTGACGCCGGATCAGAGAAAGTGTTGAGAAGTCAAAGTACTTGGAAAAGTTCAGGAAGGCTCAACTTTATGCAAACATCAAGTGAAAAATGCAGGTGGCAGCCAATAGTTGTCAGGTACAGGTGCTTTGTGAATTAAATCGCTGGGTTTACAAAAGTTCATTAAATTGACACTATCTTGACTTTGAGCAAATGATGATTAAATTAATTGGCCTTGTACTTAAAAACAACAACCTTGATTAAACACACTCGCTACAGAAACGCCCCATAGCCGTTGTAGTGTTTTGAGTGGCACTGAGTAGAGTTTTGCCGTGCAATATACACACACCCTTATAATCTTTATTTAGTTTCATCAAAAAGGTTGTTTTGGGTTGTTTCCATCAGATGGCAGTGGAGTACAGTTAAATAATATTCCAGATTTCCACAAGCAATCACAATAACCACACTCTCTTTGTGTTTCAGGGAAAAGTAAAGGCGCGGCGTCTTCGTAACATGCTCTCGTCCCTCAGTACCTCCGCCTTGGGCCCGTGCTCTTCCCCTCAGTTTCGGTCTCCCTCGGGCCGCGTGGGAAGCCTTGAACCCCGCATCTTATCCGTCCTCACTCACGGCCACAACGGCGGGGTGGCAGCACTTGGAAAAGTTGTGTTCAGCCTGATGTCAGAGGGCCGTATGGCTTTGTGAGTTTAAATCCCTCGGCTGAATGTTTAATAAACTTTTCTCAATATGTATGCATACATCTATGCTAGCAGTCAGATACTGGATATGGCCAGAGACAATTTATTTAGCCTAGTTAAAGGTGCAGTAAGTGATTTCTGAGAAACACTGTTGATAATAGAAATCAACCTAAACAAACAGCAGCAGCTCCAGACAAACAATGACACTCAAAACTGTTACTAGAGCTCACATTACAACAGCATATCTTGATTCTGTGAAATAGATCAAAAACAATGTTACTCGCGTATGAAGCAGAAACAACGAAACCTCTGTGTCCGTTTTCTGGCCTTCCTGCTGTGGTCTCTCCAGCGCCGGAAAGCTTTCCTAATATTAACACGGGTCCTAAAGCTCTTGCCTGATCATAGCCCTTCTTTCCCAGTGATATTCCTCTGAGCTTTCCTCTTTTGTAATGTCTCTCAGCCATCTCTCTTTCTACAGTCTTTCTTCAAATTTCCCTCTGGCTCACTCTCTCTCCTCCCCCATCATGAGTGGACACGCCCCCTACTGCTGATTGGCTCACACTCTCCTCCCCCATCATGAGTGGACACGCCTACTACTGCTGATTGCTCACTCTCTCTCCTCCATCATCATGAGTGGACACGCCCCCTACTGCTGATTGCTCACTCTCTCTCCTCCATCATCATGAGTGGACACGCCCCCTACTGCTGATTGGCTCACTCTCTCTCAGAAATCACTTACTGCACCTTTAAATATTTGCTTTTAGCGTTGTGTTTTACTTTTTAAATGGTTTCTTGTTGTTGTCTTGCAGCACATTTGGCATGGTGGACAGTGATGAGACCTGTTGTCTAGTCATGGTGTACAATACAGCAGACAGCTGGGGTGTTTTAATAGGAGATACTGTAGTCATTCCTGAACCACTGGTCAAACGGCACAGCGTAACACATAAAGATAAGGTTTGTGTACCAAACTTTAAAGTTTTATATCTTTACACTACCGATTAAAGTTTGGGGTCTGTAAAATCTTTTATGCTCGCCATGACTGCAGTTATACAATCAAATATACATTAAAATGATTACAACTTTACATTCCTTTTTAATTGTAATATTTTCAGCATCATTACTCCAGTCTTCACCGTCACATGGTCCTTCAGAAATCACTCTATAGGCCTGTTCAGACCAAGGATGATGACTATAACAATATAGTTCTAAAAATCATTCTAAATATAAAAGAATATCAGAGTTCACACCACAACTATCCAACAATATAATTTCTCTGTTCCCTTTCGTTAATTATTTTCAGAACGATTTTTTTTCCAGCTGATGATTGTTAAAAACTTTAACAGCCAATCGGAATCCATTCTGCTTTAAAGAGCTCGAGCATTCAAAGCGACAGATGACAAAACTTCAGCGCACGCTTAGAATAAACAGAACGATATCATACGTTGGTGTGAACGCTAATATAGTTATCTTTATAGTTATTGCTCTTATGTTGATTTGGTGTTTAAGAAATATTTTTAATCAATGTTAAAAGTCAATGTGCTGCTTAATAGTTTTGTGGAAACGGTTGTACTTTTTTTTTTTTTTAGGATTCTTTAATGAATAGAGTTCAGCAGCATTTAAAAAAAAAATAGAAATCTTTTGTAACATAAATGTCTTTTAATGTCACTTTTGATCAATTTAATGTGTACTTGCTAAATAAAAGCATTAATTTCGTCTTAAAAAAAAAATCCTACTAACCCCAAACTTTTGAACGGTAGTGTATAGATTTACAAAATGAAGCTAATTTAACCCTCTGGTTCTGCTCGCGTGGCTGTTTATTTCAATGAAATGAATGTACTATATTTTAGTTTGATAATGTTTATTGTTTCATATTTTTAGAGTATTTTAATGGTACTAAATTACATTTATGCAGTGTTCACATAGCAAGTTTCGTAACATTATTAAGAAAAAAATCTAAAATACCAAAATGTTTAACCTTCTTCGGTCGAAAATGTTTGCAGCTTAACAAAGTGCTTAGTTTTTGCATTATTATAGGTGTAATAACTACTGATGTCTTTGTAATGTTTCTTGTTTGCTTCTCCCTATACAGTCATATGACTTCCGAAGTATACGTGTGGACTCTCCCTTGCTCCTCATAGTCAATGGGAAAAAACAGGTGATGAAAAGCCAAAGTGCAGCCTTTGTTACTTACAAACCACAGAGTGAATGAAACCCCAGAGACAGGACATACAGTGTTCAGAACATTGAGAGCAATGATGGTATTGTTTTTTTCCATTTGTATATATTTTGTTCTGTTCCTGTTTGTGAGGACAGGAAAACTCTTTGTACATATTTTGTCAAATCATTTCCCTTTTTAATTTTCCTCTTGTCTGTTGATGGGCATCATTGTTTTAGATTGTTTTGTGGTCCGTTTCATATTTGGGTTGTGAAAATAACAATAAAAAAAACCCCAGTGGTGCGCTTAAGTCTTACTCTCATCAGTTTGGCAGTGCTTGCAGATAATAAACCTAATTTACATAGGGGTTTTCACATATATTTTAATTGAGTTTTTTCGACACTGAAGCCATTTACATTAGTAGAAAGTAACATGTTGGGAGTATTTACGACCATCTCCAAACTCTGAGCAACAGCTTTATCAATAAATAACACATTTGAAAAAACATGGAAAAACTAAACAGAAACAACCATACTTGGCCGTCAGAACTGGAATCAGAATTCATAAATGGGGGAAAAAAGGCTGATACAGCTCCTGGTGACCTCAGTGTTTCTTGATGAAAGAGTGGGTTCTGTCACGGGTGGGTGAGCTGAACTGGAAGAAACTTTGAGCATTGTCTGGTCCCAATGAGAAAAACCTGTCGCCGTCTGGTCTCAGGAATGAAGGACTATGGGGAGAGTGTTGTTTGACCAACCCTGATGACAATAATTGCGAAGACATTTTGTATACTATGCTTTAAAACAGTCGATCACATTTGAACAATTTAACTCTCAGTGGGATAAAGAACGCTTTACCTGATTTGAATGCAATAGAAATAGACTCGTACAGTGTCAAAGTAGACAATAGCTATTATACTTGTTTCTACCCGTTGCTTTTTCCCTCTAACCTGTAGTGAAAGTGTGGGGTGTGGGATCTTTCTCTCCTATTCCCAGAGTGTGCATACGAAGCGAGTCGAGAAGTCCCTGCAGCTTCTGATATTGCTTGTTCCGTTCATTCAGTCGCTCCAAAACCTCATTGTACTTCTGCTTGTATTCCTCCAGCCCCTGGAGAATGTAAAAGTTGGAAATGAACATTTATGGCTGTTAAGTCTGGAAGCTTGTTTCCGCCACAATAAAACATTTAAAAAAAAGATAATTGTGACTTTTTATCTCACAATTGTGAGTTTACATCTCGTTTACATTTATATCTCGCAATTCTGATTTGATTTCTCAGTTGCGTGTTATAAAGTCAGAATTGCGAGATATAAATCTCGCAATTCTGACTTTATAACACGTAATTGCGACTTTATATCTCACAATTCTGACACCTTTTCTCAGAATTGTGAGATAAACTCGCAATTGCAAGTTATAAAGTCCAATTCTAAGGAAAAAAATACTATTCCTCAGAATTGCAAGACTTTATAACACGCAATTGCGACTATATCATGCAATTCTAACTTCATATCTCCCATTTTCGTGTTATAAAGTCAGAATTGTGAGAAATAAACATTCAATTCTGAGAAAAAAAGTCTGAATTGTAAGATAAAATGAGATTGATGAGTTGTGATATTGATGTAGTGATATTGTAAAATGCTATTCAAATATTTTAATGTAATTTCAAATGTAATTTATCTGAGTTTATTATGGTAAAGCTGAATTTTCAGCATCATTACTCCAGTCTTCGATGTCACATGATCCTTTAGAGGTCATTCTAATATGATATGGTGCTTAAGAAACAATTATTATTATCAACGATGAAAACAGTTGTGCTGCTTAATATTTTTGAGGAAGTATATGCTTTTCAGGATTTTTTAGGAAGTTCAAAGAACAGCATTTATTTGAAATAGATTTTTTTAATAACAATGTATACTTTTGGTCCATTTAATGCATTCATTTAATGAAATGAGTTGCACCTTTTCTTTTTTGAAAAACAAGAAATATGGTTAACATGTTTGGTCTTCTCATCATTTCATAGTTTTGATAATATTTATATTATTTGGAATTGTGGAAACCTGTTCTTTTTTTACTGTTACTGACAGCGATTATCAGCATTGGTTTGATGGCATGATCATGTTTAAAACCTTTTTCAGTGATGCGATCTCCCCTCTTAATGCATTTAACTCGAGCTCTCTGCTCTGGTTCTGCTGGATCATAAACTTCTCCATCTGGAGCACTTGTCCCCCAGCCCTGGACATATTGTACTCCATCAGCAACCTCTCCTGGTTTACCTGAAAATGACCACAAACAATAGTTTTAAAAAAAAAGACTCTTCACTGTTTCTGTATGTGGGATTGCAGCCATGCAGACATCAAACCTGGTATGTCCAAAAGGCTAGTGCTTTATGACTGATCTCCAAAACCGTTTCAGGCTGCAGTCCGATCAAAACCATAGCCTTGTATTGCTCTGATGGTGCCAGCTCTGTTCTCAGCACGTCCAGTTTTCCTGAAAGCATGGTGGAGCAAGCGGGACAAACTGAAGGTGTGCGACTGAACTCTTCCGAACCGTGTTGATCACAGAACACATGAGAGCAGGTCGTGACCCACGCGAACCCACTCAGCTTTACCCGGCATTGATGCGAATTACACTGCAAGGTGTATTTAGATGCAGACATGGCGGCTCTTCTGGAAGAAAACAGACAAAAGCAGTTAAATGTACCCTAATGGTTGTATATGTAAGAGATTTTTATAATTAAGCGGTTAAATGTAGCCTAATGGTTGTATGTATTAGGTTTTTTATGATTAACGTTAAGCAAACGAACAATTTTCTGTGTGCGCTTTATCAGATAACAGCAAAGAGCGGGAAACGTAACGTTATTTCCCTCTCACATATCTGTTCGGATACTAAAACGCTAAATCAAACTAATGCTGTTATAAATATATATCTCTCTTCACAAATAAGTAACTTAGCTTTATACGCTCATGATAGTTACCGAGAATTAGCAACTGTGTTGTTCATTGTTTACAGTCAGTCACATGTAGATCGCAGCGCGAGCGCAATTGGCCTCATCTGATTGGTTACTGCCGACTGTGCAAACACGTCATTTCATCCTCCTGAGACACAGGGGAAAAAAGTTATATTTTATTCATGTGTTACGCCATGTCCACTGTAGTTGACACCAGGACTAAAATAAAATAAAAAGACATACAATGACATGTAGGCTGTAGGCAGAAACAATGGGATTTTATTAATTCACCAATCAATTTTTAGGTTTCAGGATTTTTTTAACCAAACTTTGTATAAAGATGATTCTCAACTAGGCCTATGTTATGAAAGATATAACGGAATTAATTGATATACCATTTTACTTTGCAATATGTGGGTAAAATGGGTAGTCAATATAATTTGTTTTCTTCGGGCAAAATGTAATGAAAACAGACGGGTAATAATTGGAAACATTTTCATAATAATAATAATTCATAGGAATATTGATACATAATTTCTTTCCCTATTCACTTGCAGTGTCTCCCAAAATGCCTGATAAACATGGTGTAAGTCCTGGGGTGTATTCCAGAAAGCAAGGTTAACTTACCGTCAGATAAACCTTGAACTCTTGGTTGGTTAACCCCAAACTTGCTTACTCTCTGTATGTCGGTTCCAAAGCACCCGTGAGGAGTTAAGTTTAATCAACCTCCTATTGGTAACCCAGAGTTAATGCGCGCGCACGGCGAGTACATAAAGACATTTTCAATGGATCGCCGATTTCAGGAGTCACCATGGAAACCAAGGGAGAAAAAAAGCGAGCTACATCAGTCAAACCTACTTGGAGGTTTTAATGCTTGCTTATGAAGACTATAAGCCCATTATTACACAAAAAAAAAAAAAAAAAAAAAGCAACACTGCTGCATCAGCAAAAGAAAGAGAGTTGGTTTGGCAAAAAAACAATGGACAGAGTAAATGTGTGAGTTTAGAAAATTATAAATGGGCTATTTTCCCCTTTCATTGTGACGCAAAAATTATTTGGGGCATGTAGTAAAAATAGACAAGTATTTACTTGTTGGCCTCCTTACATTTCTTAATATAACAGTAGTAATGCACATAATTGGCTAGTTATGTTGGCTTCTTGTTTTATCAGGTGTAATCCTTCTGGAGCCAGAAGAAGTGTGGGTCAAGTCAAAATGAAGCACAAAAACATTCTCCAGGTAGTATTTTCTAAACTTACTAAACTTGTTACTGATGCCATGTAGTATTTAATGTAATTTAGTTTTCTATGCAGCCAACAGAAAGGCAGCTGAGGCCCGTAAAACAGGTGGGGGTCCACGTCCACCTCCCCTCACCCCAGCTGAGGAGCTCACTGTCCCTTAATAAAGGGCGACCTGTGGTCGATGGGATTCCAGGGGGCAGTTCGTCAGACTAAGTAAAAGTAAAATGTGGCTAAGTGGCTAAGTAAAATGTAGGTGAACCATTATTTATGATTTATTGATGTTTTCACTGTTTTTGTCAGTATTTTAATAAAGAAAATCATCAACACTGTCACCATTTTAAAAAGGCATTTTGAATGCATTTTACAGTCATTGATTCACTTGTGCAGTGTGCATGCTGCTTTGACTGCATATGCTGTATACAGTAATCTTATTACTAGTACTCTTAGATGTTCCTAATGTCCTTCTTTATTAGTTGTATTTGAGGAGTTCTTTTCCAAAACGCTATAAATCCATTTCAATAGTTTTCAGGAAAATTACATTTTTTACCTAGACCCACACATTTTGTGAATATTCAATTTGTCCTGGTAAATGTTTTATTGGCTCAGTCTGAACATGTTGAACAATGATTATTAAATCAAACAACAATATTGTTTATGATAAATTAAAAGTTAATTAATTTTTTTTCCAAAACTGCATGGTTTGTCTTTAAAAAAAAAAACGAGAGCATGTAACATATAATCAGGGGCTCATACTATCACTATAAATTAAATTTAGTAACACATTTAGGCTAAAAGTCATTTGGTGCAGAACCTGAAAATAGTAATGATATCAATAGCTATTCAATAAGTTATTTAGTAATACATTCAGAGTCATTTTTAGTAAAGTGTCAAACCTGTAACAAGTACCAATTTGTCCACTACATATGCGTAAAAAAAACGAATTATTAAAAATATTTAATAATGATAACGATATTCAAAAGTAGTGATGGGCACCCCTCCACCACACACACACACACACACACACACATGCTTGTATAGGCTACACAGCATGTGAACAAAGCGGAGCGGCGTGACGCTTACATATAGGCTAAGTTAAAAAAAACTTAAACATACGTTTCATATTTATGTTTAATAATATTTCATCTATGTTGATTATATGAAAAGGGAACCGCATGAGATGAGTATGATTAGGATCATAAGATGACCAATATATCGGAAAACATTTGGAATGGGTCAGACATGATTTTGACCATTATTACGTTTTGTTTAATGGAACGCCTTTCTTTAAGGTGAATTTCGTTTTGTATAAATTGTATCTTCATTTTAATCAATGTTTCATCAACAAATTGACTGGATTAATAATAAATTAATAAGAAGCAAATATAGCAGACATAATCAGGACACGGAAGCGCCCGCGCGTGACCTGGAGAGCATCACATAAATGAACCGAGACACAGCGATACTTGCCTCACAATCTTGAGAAGTATATCTATAAAAAGCTTGAAATGTCTACATTTAAACAAAACAATAAAAAACGAAAAGAAATTGGCTACTCTCGGCGTATGTAGGCTAATTCAAAGTGTGCATTTCTCTCTATAGGCGCGTTCACTAGGCTACTGCGAAGATGGCGAGTCAGTCAACTTTATCTTTGCAGCTATATCTGACAGAAAACACTAATAAAAAAATAAACAATTCAAATGTTTCATGCATAGGCCTAATCATTACTTTTGTCGGTTCTTTGTGGCAAGCTTTATGCGTGAGATGCGGAATAGGCATTTAAAAAAATGCTCATTATGGTTTCTCTCCCATATTTAAATAATTAAATCAATATAAATATGTGATTAAACCTAAATGAACTACTACTAGTCGACTAGAAAACTCACTCATTTTGAGGAATAAATGAACATAAACAAACCTCTGTTCAGAGCGCCACCCACATAGCAAAATTCAGTTGAATCAACGTTGAAATATGGTTTGGCAGAAATGTTGAAACTACGTTGAAGCCTAACATTGATCCGATGTTGAAAGTGTCCCCTCTACTTTTGTGTTGAATCAACATCGGATTTTCAACCATACTGACATTTAATCAATGGTGATTCAACCATCATCTAAATGAGAATCTACATTTAAATTTCAGTTGATTTTATGTTGAAATAATGTTATTTAACCAATGGTGAATCAACCATCATCTAATGAGAATCTACATATCAATTTAAGTTGATTTTATGTTGATTTTATGTTGAAATAATGTTACTGAATCAATATTGGTTCAACCATTATCTAAAAGGTATAAAATTAATTTATATGCATTAATATAATATATATATATATATATATATATATATTAAAATGAGTGATGGCCATTGTATCTTGCAGAACAATCAACATCAACCTCCATTGAAAATACACTCTATTTAGCAGTAGGCCTAAGACTGCCACCAACAATAGGACTAACCGTATAATAACAACAGACACATTTTGGATTCATTTAGTTACATGGATAAAAACATTTATTCGATTTTTTAAAGATTTTTTTTTCTTTTTTTTTAATGCAACAAACAAAACATGAAGAACAAGGGGGTGATGCTATGTGTGTGAGTGGGCTTGTATGTGTGCAGGGCCATAGCACATCTGAAGAGGACACTGTGGGAGAGAAGCAGAGACAACATGTCAGCACTCACGATGAAACATTTTGCAGAGCAACTTATGCAACAGCTATTTAGTAATATTAGGAATATCAAATTCACTTACATCTAATTTTTCTTTAAGCCTCCTGCACGCCAAGGGGCGTAACGTAGCCAGTTCTTCACGATGTCACTGAAGGCCTGCTGTGTGAGCTTCCTGTCACACTGCCGAGAAGCAACTGAAAGACATGAATCCAAAATGGTTGTTTAAGGAATGATAAGATACTCATTGCATCAGTTGGGTTGAAATAACTTGTTGCCAGCTGAAAACAGCACAAGGAATATTAAGTTAAACTCACCAAAAATGCAGTCTTGCAGGCAAGTTTCCCTAAATGGCAGCTTGGCCTCAATGTGTTTGTTCGCTTTCCCTGCCCAACTAAATTTACAGGCCAGGCCGTTTGTTAAGGCTGCTGCCAGCATCCTCCTGATCATGCAGGTCGAGCTGGTGCCTCCCACCATGGCCAAGCGGACAATCTATTGAGATGTGAGGAAAAATGGATTTAAGTACAATTCCAGTTTGCCTGTTGATGTAACTCAATTGGAACACTGGTGTTAAAGGTCCGACCATGCGGAACATGGATAAAAACATGTGACGTGGTTTGCAAAAACTTTAAACAAATAAGGTGCTTTTATACCAGCAGTATTCCCTCTACACAGTATCAATAAAATATTTCTTGTAAATCTCAACTTAAACATTAATGTAATCAAATCAAATATTTAAACAAAGCTATTTGCCACTGCCAGGGCATTACTTTTTAGCTAGCTTGTTAAAACGAGTCCAGTTTTCTTTTTTTTTCTGAACAGGTATCTTGTATCAGGGAGCAGCAGAAACAGTCTAAAAGGGTCATGATCACTACTACAGATATAAGTCGACCAACGTTACTTCTCTGATAGCAGCTTAGGTTTGGTCATGGCATGCCATGGTTTCCCACGTAAGATTACATTAAACAGAGGTAAAGCCCAATTTATACTTCTGCGTCGAACTCACGCCGTAGCTGTGTAGCGCGCGTACCCGTGCATCTCTCCAAAAATGTAACGTCAATTCTACGCGTACCGCAAGCGCTGTGATTGCTAGAACCGCTCCCCGGGTTTCACACTCCCTCTGCATGTGTAATTGCGCGTCAACGACGCAGATATATAATGAAAACCAACACGTAGTCTATAGCGTAGAGGCTCCGGCGTTGGTCCGACGCAGAAGTATAAATCAGCCTAGAGTGAGGTGAAGTGGTCGAGCACAGGTGCAGCGACAAGCGGGTGCGTTCCTGTGAAACTGTTGCGGTCATGCTCGCCTCACGCACGCGCCCGCGCGTTGCCGAAGTTGAATTGTCTAACTTTTTGTACACGACGCGCAGCACAAATCATTGGAAGAGAGACTGATCCTCGGCTCGCTGTTTGTGAGTTTCCAGAATCTAAATAGTTATCAGGACATCAACAGGAGGGAATTCACATGGCAGAGCATCCCCGCTAAACTAAACGCAGGCCTATCAGGTAAAGTTATGTATAATTTTAAGTTAAAAAGACTACAGCTGCGTAGCGCACAGAAGCCGTTGCCATGGTTACTATCCATAGAGCGCCTGTCATTCACTCGCGGAGCGCTGTCTCCCTTTCTGTTCACCGGAGAGAACCTGCCAAAGCCCCTCTACTGCTTGTTTGGGTGGGTTATTTGCTGGCTGACCAACATCCCACCCCTCCTGTGATCATGGTTTGACTGTAGGCCTATGTGTATTCAGAGCCAGTGAGCGGACTTTCAAAATAATAATAATAAAAAAAAACTGAGTTAACGCGCGATAAAAAAATTGTCGGCATTAATTAATAAATGCGTTAACGCGATAATAACGCGTTAACATGCCCAGCACTAGTTTATTTTTATTTTTTTAAAAACATAAGTCAGTTAAAACTTACCACAAGCAGGAGTGGGTATGAGCAGTCACTGGAAATGGCGCTGGCTAACTGCAGGTCTAACGGTAGCAGCTAGAAACTGATATGGACCGTTCCAAAGAAATATGTTTTTTGTTTCTTACTTGTTTTTTATTTGTTCTCTGTACAGGTTACACACATAACCTAAGATACATGTTAAAAAAACATCACAATCAATCGTCCAAGCATTGTGTTTAATTAAAAATATAATAATTACAAATATATAAACCCCCCTCATCTTAATGGTCTCACCTAGCAGTAACCGCCACTCCTCGTGCGTCCCGCCTGTTTAACTTTGACAGCATTGATTAAACATTGATCTAATGTTTACAATTCAACCATTAAATTCAACCATAATTCAACGTGGATTCAATAACATTTTTTCAACTTTCAATTCTTCAGTGGTTGATTCACCAACACATTTCAACCATAACCATAAATCAACCATTTCAACCAAAATTCCATGTTGAAATAACATCTTCTGCTATCTGGGCACCCTGTTGGATTGTAGAACGTTCACCGAATTCTGATTAGTCGAGAGGATTTATCGCGTTTAGGCTAAAAATAGGTTTGGCGCTTATCGCGAAATGCGCGAAAAGCGACTTCAAGAGATTTCCACGACGCATGCGCGAGAATTGCGATCTCCTTCAACTACTTCAGTTAAGTTCTCGCGCGTGCGCGTCGTGGAAATCTCTTGAAGTCTCGTTTCAGGCCTACAAGGTAGAAAAGGAATAGTCGAATAAAGCCGTTATTTTTGTTTGTTTTTTCGCACAAAAAGTATTCTCGTCGCTTGATAAACTTATAGTTGAGCCACTGTTGTGACATGGAATATTTAAACATTTTCTTTAATGACTTTCTGGGCCGTCAAGTGTCATTCCCTTAGGGAGCCTATGTAGCAGTCATCCACCTCTCAGATTTAATCATAAATATCTTCATTTGTGTTCCGAAGACGAACGAAGGCCTTACGGGGTTGGTACAGCATGGGGGTGAGTAATTAATGACTTAATTTTCATTTTTGGGTGAACTAACCCTTTAACTGATTTTAAGTAAAGTGATTTTGGCAAATCATGTCTCGTACCACCCTGCCATCTCTTTGGTCTACTGGGTTCACTGGGGGTTCCTCTTGGCCATCTTCATCAAGAGAAAGGCGGGCCCTCACACCTCTCAGTGTGGCAATGTTGTGAAGAACAACACAAGCAGCTGTGATGTCACATGACCTTTTTGGGCTGACCCTGAGCCCACGCAGGCACTGAAACCTTGCCTTCAGGATGCCTATGGTCATTTCCACCTTGACCCGTGTTCTGCTGTGGGCCAGGTTGAATTGTGCCTGCGGTCCAGAGCAAGTAACCACAGAAGTGTCCTATAAAGGTAGTTAAAGTGTATAATTGCATAAAAAAAATAAAAAACATTAAAAAAAAACATTGTGTAAGGCAAAACATACCCTGTTGAAATTTGTGCCACAATGATGACTCCCTAAATATTCTGGCATCATGTACAGACCCTGGCCCTTTGGCTTCAACATTAGTGATGAGGTGGGTTGCATCACATATTACCTAGTTAGTGGGGACCAGTGAAGAGGGTGATTTAATGGTTTAAACACCCAAAAACTTAGCACCCAAAAAATATATTATCACCTGCACATTGATGCTATGGATTGACTTCCTATAACATAGACTCCTTCATTGACTGAAGGAGCTTTAATGGGAATATGGGTTCCATCAATGCACCCAATCACATTTGGGAACCCTGAAACTGAAAGTTATATAATTAGAAACATTTAAAATGATTGTGACTGTATCCAGTATGGATAGATTAAGTAAATGGTCTGTCATAGAATATCATAGAACGGACAAACCCGCCACTCTGTGGAATTCCTCTTTAATGACCCTCAGTGGTTTATGGCCAGGGAACTGTACAAAAGTGTGAAGGAACCGTTTGAGTGCAATGCATACTGTACGAACTACACACAGTTGCCTTTCCCACATGCTCTTCATCGCCGACTGTATAGGGTGAATTGCCCTAATGTGGGACACTGCCTAATGTGGGACACCTAAGGTCTAGTGTTTGTAGATCCCACATAAATACATGAATGATAGTAAAACTATGGGTTAGACTAAGCTGTGGTGTCATGTGATCAAAATCACATGACCTATCAAATGTCCAATCATATTTGAGGGTGGAGCAATCATCAAACAGGAGGCACTTTGAGTGAAGACCATCCGAAGGTTAGTGACATAGAGTTTTAACAAATTTGATGTTAAGGAGTTAAATACATTTTAAACAAAACAATACTGCTACTGTTTAGCCTAATATGCTTATGAAATCTTCGTCCATCAAAAAATAGTGTAATTTTGTGTGTATAAACTATATATTTTATATTTTTATCAAATTTCCTAGTGTCCCACATTAGGACATGTGGTTTCCAAATCCGGGACAACATGATCAGCCTAATGTGGGACAGTACAATGAGTCAAAAATGTGTGGTGGGGCATGGTTTGTGGGACAAACATGGTTATTTACATGGTTTTAGTCTTGTAATGCAATATTAGAATACTGTTAATGCAGATTTTTACAGTCATGTGAACTTTTTATTCTTGAAGGGCGGTTTGAAGGCTCTTTTTTGTGTGTATGTGTGCGTGTGCATGCGTACGTACGTGTGTGTGTGTGTGTGTGTGTGTGTGTGTGTGTCTCTCTCTCTCTGTGTGTGTGTGTGTGTGTGTGTGTGTGTGTGTGTGTGTGTGTGTGTAAAAGGTAGTTGACTTCAAATAAAAAATAGCTCTGAATTTAAAAACGCAGTAGAAAACCGATAAAGCCATTCCACTTTATTTTATGCATCTGATTATTCAATGAAATGTATTTCAGATCACAATGGCAAAGGTGAGAAAGACAGGGACTGATTGTCAGACACAGAAAGAGAGACAGAAACAGGGAAAGGATAAGAGAAAGAAACTTAATCAGTCGAGGCAGGACAGGATGAAAGGAGCCATAGAGGAGTATAGGCAGATTGTTGAGGATGGTTGATTGTTGAAAATGTTGAAAATGAGATTTAAGAGAGAATCTAAAATAAAATTTTACTATTCTACATGTATCAATGTGAGTTTTGGTCTTTTTATCATACATTTGTCAGTGTCCCGTATTGGGAACACAACTGTCCCACATTAGGAAAGCTGCAGATTGTCTCAGACGACTTGCTATAAGAGCACTAATATGTCTATAATTTCTCTTATGAATGGGTTATTTGAATTTTCTCCTTTGATTTGCTTAGGAAACATACTGGGGTTTTTAAAATGGTATTGGGTGTGGATTTAATGTTTTGGTTACACATCACAATATGTCACAGAAGTCTAAAGTGCAAAAAATGCCCCACATTAGGGCAATTCACCCTACAAAAAACTCCCCGTAGCAAAAAAGCAAAGGGCAATGCACAAAATGTGCTCCGTGTTAAGCTTTAATCCGCGATATGTCACATTTGCAATGTATGGTTTCAAAATCTTCGTTAAATAAATTAACGATTCTTTTGAAAAACGATAACGCTCTCGCAAATATTCATTTGGATACGAAAACACATCGATACGTGGTCGTAGCTCACGGCGGAAAAGATTTCGTATTATCTGTGCTTCCACATCCACTGGATCGTCTTCAAAAGGGCACACCATGCTCCGTCACCTCTCTGGAACAAACTAACCCTGGAACATAACCTGCTCCGGAGCAGGGTAAGTTCAGAGAGTGAGTTGCTATGACTACTGACATACCCTGAAAGTTACCTCCGTTTTTGGAACCGAAAGTTGAGGTTATCCGCTTACTTACTCTTAAACATACCCGGGTGTGTCACATAACCTGCTTTCTGGAATACACCCCTGGTGTCTCTACAGTGTAATCAATGCCATGTTTTGTATCAGTCATATTTTGAGAAACCCCATAACATTTTCATGAGATGTCGATTTATGACAAACAATTTGAAAATTAGTCCGATTGAAATAATTAAAAAATATGATCATTTTCCATAAGAGTGCTATTTGATCACTAAATTAATGTCCGTCTTTTTTAAAGACCTAGGAGAAGTTGTTGTCAAGGTGAAACTTCCAAACATTTGATGTATCTGAAATGCCCTGAATGTGCTCATTACAGGACTGACTGGGACATGTATGGTGTCATAGAAATTCATTAAAATCTAATGTCCTACACTGGACACAAGTCTATTCCTGGGCACATGGGGGATATACACTTTGCTGCATACCAAAACATTTGGTGGTTTGCTCTAAAGAAACAGGAAGTTTCATGATAAGGGACTGTGTTTTTTACATAGATATGTGATGTACAGAATGTACAATACTATAGTTTAGGGGAAGCATAGGGGAAACTCTAGCCTATATGATTGAAAAGATTTGTATTGTTGATCTCTTGCTCACCAATGCAAGAGAATACCAGAACAGTAAGATTCTTATCAATGTTGGGAAAAAAAAGCAGTTGTGCTGCTTAATATTTCTGACAGATACAGCATTTCTCCATGCTATTAAGTGCATCAACTGAGCATGAGAAAGGTATAGGGTAGAGTGGGGGGGGGGGAATGCACCCTGACAAAGCAATTTGCTTTATAGGCATTTACACCAAAATCTGAGTAAAAGCAGTTTTAGCTTCAAATTAAAAAGACAAGCTAAAACAACACTAGATAAATATGAATATGTATTAATGAACCATTCAGAAAATCAACTTATTTAAACATTATTGTTAGCTGATGCTAACTGGCCAAGTCCAAAAATGTTTATTCAACCATTAAATTACATTTGATGGAAAAACAAAAGATGTGATGTTCAGAACATGGTAAGAGTAATTATGATGGGGCGTTTTACCTCAGACTTGGTTTGAAAAAAAAAATTATGTAATTCTGAAAATATAATGATATTTTCCCTATAAATAACATGTTCTCCCTAACTAGGCCTTACTATTCTCTAACTGTGATGTTCTGCAAAACAATAAGCTTTCAAACACCCTTTTTCTTACTGTTAAAAATTAAATCGCGATTTTTTTTTTAGATTGACTATATGACCTATATGAGAAAACACATTTTATTTGATATTTGAAAAATGTGTTGGTTTGTGTGTGGCAAATTTGTACCTCCTCTGAACAGGATTGAATAAATGTTTATGTCAATCAGTGTTTTGGCTGATTTGAAATGATTAAATGAGAGCTACATTTCTTTTTTCCGCATTTTTTATTAGTTTAGACAACAATCAACAACAAACATATTCAAACATCAACACAACCAACAACACATATAGACATTGTGCTTTTACATTGTGTGTGTGTAGACTATATAAAGTATCATAAGCATAAATATCAGTAAATCATAAGCAAAACCTGACACCAGCATCAGTCCACTTACAGTTATAATTGGTTTTGAAGATAATTTATGAAAGGACGCCACATGGCAGTGAACCTGAGCAAGGACATTTTCTTAATTTTTGTTGCACAGTTAAGTAAATCGTTTTTAAAAAAAGAAGAAGCCCATCATTCCAAATCAGCCTAATTTTTTGTCCATCCAACCAAGAACATTTTCCCTACACAATTCAACCAAATTTACAGTAAGCCTAGGCTATTCTACAATAGGCCTATAGTAAGAATATTGTGAATTTTTTTTAAAAATAAGGTTCATTTTATACCAAATTATGCCAAATGCGCTCACATGTAAGAGAACCTGCTTTATATGGTTAGTGGACAGCTTGGCCTTATGTGAGATACGGTGCAAGTCGGGTGCTTGTTTTTGATACATCTAATTAAAAATGGCTTTTCACTTCATCCCTCCTCCACGTGGTGTATGGGAACAGAGGCGGGGGTGAAAGGGGGGCATTGTGCGGAGCGGCAATGGATCCTGGGGGTGAGGAGAGAGAAAGAGATGCCCACTCAACTGTGTCCAGGTCGCCATTGTTGGAAATTCCCTTCCCATTCAATGCATTTTAAATAGAGCTCCGAATATTCGGACGCACCGACAAAGTGAGCGAGCCGCAGGGGGTCTTTACTGCAGTAGCGCGAGCAGTTATAGTCTATAAGCCGCTTGACGTATAGGCTGCCTCATCCCATCACCTTCCTCATCATCTCCCTCAAGTCATTATTATTCGTCATCATCATTATTATTAGTATTATTTAACATAACTTTCCCATCTGGCATCCCCCCCCCCTCCCTCATTAACCTACAGCAGCATAATCTTCCTATACAGCAGCATAATCTTCCTATAGGCTATTATCTAATTAAGCTATTTTCTATGTTCTTTCTGGGTAACCTGATTGGGCCTACAGTTAAAAAAAAAAGTTTACCTTTTTGTAAATCAGAAGATTTGCAAATGTCACCTATTTAAATTTCCCATAAATCTTAGACAAAAGGTGTCTTATAGGCGCGCTAAATGAGGTGCAGTCATTAAGTTGTTTTAAAACGGACAGATGATGTCAGAATCTTGAAGGGTATGAACTTTTTTTTTTTTTTTTGCATAAATTAGGCTACAAGTGTATGTAGATATATAACGTAAGGAAATTTCATCTTGACGCATAATTGATAAAACTCGGTTGTCTAAAATTACTAGAGAGCTGCTGCTTTTAAGAGAAACGCAAAAAAAGGGAGAAAGAAAGAAAGAAAGAAAAAGAGACGGTGTTCCGCACCATTGAAATGCAAATGTCAGAACAAGGGGAGATTGTATTTTTGTGTGAGTGTGTGTGTGTGTCTTTAGACAGGAGGGGAGGGGGGTCCGCAGAGTGGACAAGTTTGAGAAAGAGGGGACTTGTTGAGGAAAAACAGCCACACACGCACTCGCCAGTTCACACAGCAACAGCGGACGACGTCACGGTCTGCTTCAGCAGTCCACGCGAATTTTAAGTTTTTTTTTTTCTTTTTACTTACTTTTTAAAAGATGTCGTTGCTGTTTTAACGCGTCCTGCCAGGTGGATTATTGGCGAACAAGGGGGTTCGTAAGTTATTTATTCACAACATAACTTGCAAAGTTGTTTGATGCCCGTAACTCTCACCGTCTGCTCGTGAATCATGTCACGCCGGAAACAGAAACGGCCCCAACAGCTTGTTAACTCAGACCCCGGGGGCACGCGCTTGATACTGCAAGGTGAGGAAATCATTCATTTGTTAATTATTTGTTACCCTAGACTAATTAATAGTTATGCTTTAAGGTTTAAAAACGATAGGTTAATAAAACGCTTTTTGCAGTTTACATAGAGCACCTGTTACTCAAATAGTATTTTATATCTAATTTTTTCTTTATTGCTTAAATTGGGCACTTTTATCACCTGAAGTGTTATGATACATGTTAAAATGCACTAGAGCGTTTGGCCCTTTACTCAGTGAGCCATTGTTTGAGAGCTGCAACTCATAGCTCAAATTTCTACCATGACTGAACTTTTCAAAAATAAGTAGTTTACTGACATTTCCCGCTGAAAATGTCTGCCAAATGTGTTGTATTGAAAGAAGGCTCTTATAGACATAGCCAGAGGGTTGGTCTAAAGGTGTTCAGCTGTATGGCAGATCATTATGTTGACATGAATCACTCAGGGGCGATAACTGCGTTAGCTTTTCAGTAATGTCAATCCACCAAGAGACTTGCAGCATAGTCCGTTTGATTGCTGGGGGTCTTTTATGCATTTAGAGGAGTCTCCTATTCAGTGTGAATAAGGTGCAGGCAAGGGGGAGGGGACGAAGGGGGTGTTTGGGTAAAGATTAATCTCTTCTCACTCTATTCTGTCCTATTCTCCCTTATTCTCTCTCTCATGTTTCCATGTGCTTTTCTGCTTCCACTGTGTTCCCCCCTTCCCACTCCCTTGCCTCTATTCACTTTGTACCTCTGCTCAGTTGGGGGTTCCACTGTTAGAATACAGAGAGGAGAAAGAATGCACTGTTGCATGCATACATGCATGGAAGGAAAAAAGTTAGCTCAGGAATCTTAGAGATACAGCACTTTTGTGATTTGATTTCTATAGCTTTTGGCAAGAAAATGTAGTATGTTGTGAGGGAATTTCTCAGGGTTTTAAAATGGTTGGGCATTTCAGTAGATTTGATTCCACAGGTCTGTGTACAGTCATTTAGTATATCCCTGTGCCACAGAGAGTGAAAATAGTTTGTCTGTCAGTCAACCCACTATTTTCCCAACCCCCTCCTTCTAGTTCTTTTTCTCCGCTCAAGATTCTAAAAGAATTTGACCTTAGAGCTCATGAGGTTAGGTCATCTAGCCAATCAGAGCACATGGACTGTGCCCAAAACCCTTTCTATGCCCTAACCTCTGACCCTGTGTAGGGTCAGGGGGGAAGGGTGAATAGAGAGATGAAAGATGTAGTTGATGGACAGAGGGTTGGGTTAAGAGGGCTTGTGGGTTGTTGTGGTGATATCTATTGTCCTTTAAAAAAGCGTTGCAATAGCTGCAAGGTGGCTAGTGAGTTGTGGCAATAGTGAGGACAGAAGATGTGAGTGTGGTATATCAAGGTTGTGAATTAAGGGTGAAAGATCATTAAGAATGCGGAATGACGAGTGGAGTGGTATTCAGTGTTTTGTGAAAGAAAACTGTTGACAAAAGAGTTGGCCTATATTGTGAAGGCTTTCTCATAACTTACTGTTATAGAACTCAATTATAATTACTATAGAAGCTAAATTATAAAATAAAGCAACAATGGTATAGCAATATAATGTTTTAAATAACTGTAATTGTCTGAAGATGTATAAACTTATTCCTTATTTTCTCTATTTTCCAGATGACCAGCTTCCAGTGAAATCTCCATCCACCTCTCTTGCCTCTGAAGCTACCTCATCATCTTCCTCTTCCTCGCCTACATCCCTTCAGGACTGTCAGCCTCCTTTGGCCCCAAGACCGTCTCCTGGTAGCATTCATGCTCCCTCGCTCCCCAACGAGAGCTCATCTCCTCCCCACTGGCCAAATCACATTGCCTCATATTCTACATCACTGCCTAATGCACACTCATCTCTCTCTCCGGATTTCCCACACCCTTCTCTGTCCTCCCAGACCCACTCTCCTCCTCCTGGCCAGCAGAAATCCATTCATATTTCGTCTCATCAGCCACTGTCCACTGTGACGTCCCCACCAATGGGTATTTCTGCAACCACCACTACCTCCTCTTCCTCTTCTTTATCGTCTTCATCATCGCTGGGTGCCCCACCGCATCAAGGAAGCCCTAGTTCCATCCATCAAACTCCTTCGTCGCCTTTAGAGCAACTCCAGGTGCCTCCGACCCTCGCTGTACTATTGGAGGAGCTTAGGGTCCTGCAGCAAAGACAGATTCACCAAATGCAGATTACAGAAGAGATCTGCAGACAGGTGCTGCGTCTAGGTGGTATGGTCAGTGCACAAGATGCACCTCAGGGATCTGTAGAGAATCAACAGAGAGATGCAGGCTCTAGCTCCCCACCTAATACTGCCTCTGGTGTCTCTTTAATTCCCCCAGCTCCTACATCCAAGCCCAACCTATCTCACACTAATGGAACCAGAGCTCCTTATTCCACAACTTCTTCTTCAACATCTTCCTCATCCTTATTCACCTCTTCAGCCTCTATGCACCCTCTCTCTCTAACTCTTGGACTTCCACCTCGTTACCTCAATGAAAAGTCTCCCAACACCTCAATCAGTCATGGAAATGGTGTGAATTTCCCAACTCCGCCCTTGCCCACGGTCAGCCTCTCCCAGGACCACCTATCTCTCAGTTCCACTGTTAGTACGTCAAATGGATCTTCAAGCTCCTCTTCAAGCCGCCAACAGCACGTCTGCCGTTTCTGTGGGAAGGTTCTGAGCAGTGACTCTTCCCTACAGATCCATCTGAGATCCCACACCGGCGAGCGCCCGTACCAGTGTCCTGTCTGCCTCAGTCGCTTCACTACCCGCGGCAACCTCAAAGCCCACTTCCTTCGTCACCGTGAACAAAATCCCGAGCTGTCACTTTCGCTCTTGCCACCTGCTCTGTCTGAGCAAAGCCAATCAGGATCTGGCTCAGGGACATCACAGAGGCGCAGAAAACGTCGAGCTGAGGATGAGAAGCCTTTTGGAGTTAAGGGTAGTATAGGTGTGCCAAACAGTTTAGCCTTGGGTTTCCTTTCTGGGTCATCTCATCCATCTCCCTCCTCCCTACCATTGCCACCCAGTGTTGATCTGGCCCTGCTTTCCACCGCCCACTCTTTGTTACAGCTAAACCGTGCCTCGGCTGCAGCCTCAGCCTCTGTTTCCACTAGTGTGCAGTCGTCATCTTCATCCATCACCTCCTCTGCCATGAACAGTCAATTCAAAGGTGTGAAGCAGCAGAGGTTTGATGAGAATACACCACCACACTCCACCTTACATCCTGGTTCTCCATATTCCCAGCTGGCACATCTTCCGAAGATACTCTTCCCATCAGGTCCATCTGCCCACCATCCTAGCCTTGCTCTTCTTCACCCTCCTCACCTTTCCTCCCCTCACCTCCCGCTTACCTTCCCTTTCTCCTCTTACCCCAAACCTCAAAACTCCTCTTCTCAATCCTCCTCTCCATCATCATCCTCTGTCACCTCAGACACCTCCAAGCTCCAGAGATTGGCGCAGAAGTTAGAGAAGCAGCCTCTCCCAAAAAGCACCAATGATGGCCAGGTGAACTGCAATACACAGGCTAATGACATATCCACAACTAATGCTATCTCAGCTTACAGGAGGGAGATGATGGCGGCCTTAGGGCTGAACCCCAGCAGTGAGTCGACTAGCCAAGAGCTACAAGGGTCAACTGCCTCCTCTTTGGTCCCTAATCAGTGTGGGGTGTGCCTCCGTGTCCTCAGCTGCCCAAGGGCGTTTCGTCTCCACCAGGCCACTCACTTGGGCGAACGTCCATTCCCCTGCAAACTCTGTGGCCGCTCCTTCTCCACAAAGGGAAGTCTAAGGGCTCATCTAGCCACTCACAGAGCACGTCCGGCCAATGCACGTGGCCAGAACTCTTGCCCACTCTGTCAGCGCAAGTTTACCAATGCCGTGGTACTGCAGCATCACATTCGCATGCATCTGGGAGGCCAATTACCTCCAGAAGGTAACGGGGACCTGCAGTCAGAGGTAGATTCTGGTCAAATGGTTTCCTTACCCACAACCCTTCAGTCTCTTCCTCTCAATATGAGCATGTCTTCCTCAGCCAGCTTACTGGAGTCTAGTGCTAGCCTAAGAGACACTACATCAGGTGATGTAGACCAGATCATGGAGTCAAATCAAGATCCCTATGACAACACACCTGAGACTAGTCCAACCCTCACCCTGGAGAAGCAGGACCCCTCCAGAGAAAACAGCCCACCTGACAATTCCATTGCCTCAGATGAGAAACATTATGGCACAGTACATCACCGCAATTCCCAAGTTGTCAATGGCTCAGCAGATGAGGATGAAGACACACCTTTATCCCTCTGTACCAGGACCAATTCCCAAGACACCTTGTTTGATAAAAAAAGGCACAATGGGGCTTCGCTTCACACGGTGATCAGTGGACCAAAACCTAGTTTAAGCACTGAAGCTCTCGATCTGTCACCTTCTCTAACTCCGCCCTCGAGCCCAGGGTTGTCCACTGAGTTAAAATCAGACCAAAGCAGCGAGCAGACAACACTTCATGTGAATGGAATAGACCATGTTCTTGAGCCCAATGATGGTGACTCTCAGCCAGCCACAGAGAATGCTTCTTTGCACTCTAAAACGCCTGACAAAGCCGTAGTGCAGAAGCTGAAAGCTGAGGATGCACAAGAATCCAAAATAGATGAGTCTGCAGAAGAGGATCAAAGGAAAGATAGAGAAAAGACTGAAATTACATCACCAGAGACTCCTGTGGCCCATCCACTACCGCAGCGTTCTGAGAAACCTTACAGCTGCGCCGAGTGTGGAAAAGAGTATGCTAGCCGCAGTGGATTGAAGGTACAGTAATACAGTAAACAATTCATGTGTACAGTATTTTTGTTAGATGACATTTTATCCATTAAATATTTAGGAACTTCCTGTGATATTGTTTGTGTGAGAAACAAGACTTCTAATTATTGTGTTTCAACAGGGGCATATGAAAATCCACAGCGGGAGTATGAATCAGTTGGCCAGTAATGCATCCTCACAGTCCTCTGAGGTAAAAGTTGTGGAGCGTACAGAGGAGTCGACCCATCGAAAACTGAGAGGAGAGGATGCTAAAAACTTGTCAGAGGAGAGTGCAGATAAACTGTCCTTGCCTGAGCATCCAGTGTCTAGTACTGACAGAGACGACAGAACTGAAGATACTGCTTGAAATAATGTGATTAGTTAGGTTTTAGCACTATTCTTGTTTACTGATTTCTATGACAACTTTTTTTTTTCTTTCAATTTTGTGGTTAGGGGTAGTTTTAAATTGTTTGGTATTGTAGAATGGTAGTGAATCAGTCCATATGTAATAGTAGTGCCTTTTCATGAAGACAATTAAATCATATTGATAAAGACTTTCGACTTCAAATATCAGGATGCACTGAAATTGGAAACAGTATTTGTGTGTAACAAATGACAAGCAAACTAATTATGTGTCTAAGTGCAATTTCAGAAATCAATTTGGAATTCCAGGATATACATAAAAAAAACCCCACACAAATAAAAAGAAACTTGAGGAAAAAAGGGACGTGAGATGTGTGATGTGAGATGAGAGAGGATGTGGGATCATACCAAAACTGATCATCTGATGTGCAGCTGAATATAAATATCCTTTTTGTTTTATGTACCCTGTTTGTATTTTTCTTTCATGCTGCTGTACTTTGTAGGTGTTTCTCTAAATAGCTGCACTATATCTGTGACTGCTGAAACTCTTCTTGACAAGGGAGGTTTATAATAACAAAGATGGAATGGAAATGCTGAGAGAGTCAGATTTACTTTCTGCCCAATCAATGCCTGTTCTTCATCCTTCTTTATTTAGTTTTTTTTTCTTTTTAAATGAAAAACAGCTAATCAGATCAGTTTTCACAATGCTGTAGATGAGCAAAAGCGGCTCAAAATTGCTAAAGATTAATGCATTATTTTCTGTTATTTTGAATGTTGAAACTTTGTTGGCCCTGTTGAACACTATCCAGCTTTGTTTTGTAAATTTCTTGGATGTAATGTGGTCCTAACTTGTCAAAGAGAGAAATAAAGTCAGAATGAATGTTTCACAATTTGTTTTTACTTAAAAAAAAAAAAAAAATCTGTGTGTTATTTTAATTGCATTGAACACAAAACGATCACTCGTAAAGCTATTCACAGCATCCTATGAGGCATCTTTTTGTTTTTGGTCCATAAGGTTCGATGTTCCTGAGCAATTGTCTTCATTCCCTCCACCCCTTTTTTTTTAGTCTGCTTCCTTTAATATGTTTAGTTCCCCAGTTCGGTGGTTTGCATGTTGATGGCTGTGTGTGTTTGTTCACACACACGTATACTTGTGTAATGTGATTGAGTGTGCAGCTGTACAGACTTCACTCCCTCCCCTCAAACACCCTCACGCTCTCTGTGTCATGCCCTCTTTCATATGCTCGCTCTTTCATTTTCTCTTTCATTCTTTGCCTCTTTCACTCTCTTTCTAACCCCCCCCCCCCCCCCCCCCCCCCCCCTCCTCTCCCTGTGTAATGCGGCTGACACACAGGAAGCTCTAATCCTCGCACAATGTCCCCCCTCATCCCCCCTGAGCGTCTCTGCGCGGGATGAAGGGGAGGTGGAGCCCGACCCAGCCAGCTGTCCCTAAAATGGCTCCTAATCCTGCCTCTGCCAGGCCCTCGAAACCATGACAACCTGTAACCAAGGAGAGAAATTTTGAGGTTGAGAGGGAGACGAACAATGAGCCAGAAACAAGGCATGTGGTAGAAGTTTGTCCACATGCATTCAGGAAGGGATAAAGACATGTCTCAATCAAAAATAAGGAAATCTTCCAGAGAAAATGCCAAATGTGCAATAATGTAGTGCCTTAAGAGGCAAAAAAGCAACAGAAGTGATGAATAGTAGTTCAATGAGCTTTCAAAGATTTTTAAAAGATTGCTAAATTATTAAATGGATTAAAGGTAAAAGTCTTCTTTTTATTAGACTCAACAGTGCAGGTGGTTTATAAGTTATCCCCACAATATTTCACAATATATAAAATGATTGTACAACTAAATTCTGTATATTTACAGTATATATACAGTGTGTGTATATATATATATATATATTTAGGGCTGTCAAACGATTAATCGCGATTAATCGCATCCGAAATAAAAGTTTGTGTTTACATAATATATGTGTGTGTACTGTGTATAATTATTTTTAATACATAAATACCCACACATGCATGTGTATTTAAGAAATATTTGCATGTATATACTGTATATAGACTGAATGTAGCCTATATATAATGTATATTTTATATAAATATAAACATTTTATATATAAATAACATATTTTTCATAAATATATACGTGTGTGGATATATATATAGAAAATAATTATACACAGTACACACACATATATTATGTAAACACAAAATTTTATTTTGGATGCGATTAATCGTGATTAATCATTTGACAGCCTTAATATATATATATATATATAAAAATATATATGGGCCAATGACATGATGTGCATATTTTTGTGTCCAAGTGTCTATTTCCTTTTAAAATAATTTGATAAATTCATGACATACGTATATCATCTTAATCCATTAATACCTATATAGTGTGAATTTCTTTTTAGTATTTAAATATTACCGTACATATTATTTTATGTTTTGTTATCTTAAACCCCCCAAATGTAAGTTGGTCCAACTGTCCGAACAAACGAACAGACTAAGAAACGATTTCGAATGGTGTCTTAATAATGAAAAACTAAATACTATGGCATCATTTTAGGGTTGAAACCTTTCATATAAACATATTTTATAAATATCAGTAGTTTTAAAACCGTTGCGATAATTGTATGTCGGGGGGGGCACAACTACAAACATGGCTCTTTTATTATGAATTGACAAGGTAATAAATACAGTAAACATGATAATGCTTCACTCAGAGGAGCCCGACTGATCCTTGTGGCAGAGTGACATGGTTTGTAGATCTCTCTCAAATACTGGTAAAAACTGCTCATTTCAAGCATGGGTGTAAGGATTGCTCAGAGTCGGTAAGATCCATTTGCAGCTTTATTTGATATAAGTAGACAATAGTAGAAGGGCTAGGCAAAGAGTACTCAGATACACAGGCGTTGAAGTCCAGGCTAGGCTGAGATTCGTCGAAGCACGGTAAACAGTCCAGAGTCAAGGAAGCCAGAGAATAATCGAAAGCCAGGAAACAGTCCAAGGTCTAGGTAGCCAGAGAATGATCGTAGTTGACAGCAAACAGTCCGAGATCTGAACCAGTAGGAGAAAACACAAGGATAAACACTCAGTAAGTAAGCCAGGGCTAAACAATACTTCGCACTGAATGAGGGTTGAGAGCTGGTTAAATACACCAGCAAATGGGATACAGGTGTGAGAGCAATGAGTGGGAACAGGTGTGTGATAGGTCCAGATGAACTGCATGATGGGAGATGTAGTGTTAATACTCAGGAGATGGCTCTCTACGTGGGTTTGAAGGAGGTGATGCAGGAAACCTCTGTGTTACAATGGGTAGGTTGGCATGCTTTCCATGTCAGATTTCTCAGGAAAACATCCATCTCACTCTTAAATACTTTCTATGGGATCCTATACAAGGAAAAATCAGCTTTTATTGGTTTTAAATTAGACCAAATTAGTCAGTACCAAAGGCAAAATTGGAACTATTTTAACAAAATAATTTAAGATCATGGTGCAAAAATGAGTGCACCCCAATGAATGTGTTAGGAGAAAACTAAATAAAATTGTAATGAACAGGAATTCACCAGCAGATGAATCTAATCAATCAATCAATCAATCAATCAATCATAATCATATTCTTAAAGAATAATTTAAGAGTGGTATTCAAGAGAGAAAATCCACTCCCATAATGCTGACAAAATGGCACCACATGGAAAAGAAATGTCACAAGACCAGAGATAAAAGATCATTTCTTTGCACAAAAAAAAAGATCAAGGTTATAAGAAAATTAGTAAAGCATTGCTAATACGTTTGAATACTGTTGGAAAATTATTAAAAAAGGATGGATTTGTGGGAAGCTCGCTGAGACGTCCAGGCCTTGTCAGATCTTGTCAAGAGTGTTTTGTGATGACAGAAGTTGAAGAAAATCTCCATGCAAGTTCAGCACAATTGGCTAAATCATTAGAAAGTCAAACTGGGGTGAGTGTGTCCAGTGACACCATGCGATGTACACTGTGGAAGAGTGCCAATGCCATGCATGGCCGTCGTCCACCAAGGAAGCCCCTGCTGAAGCCCATGCACAAAAAAAGCATCTAGAATTTGCCAGGGCTCGTGTTGACGAATGTGAAGACTATTGGGACTCTATACTTTGGAGTGATGAGAAAAAGCTGATGGTACCAACAGTAAAGCATGGTGGTGGTAGTGTTCTAGTGGGGAGAAGATGCTACCGGCCCCTCTTTCAACATGATAATGACCCACAAATGACATCTAAGATCACTGGTTCATTTCTGAGGAAGAACAGGGTGACACCAGACCTCAACCCAATAGAGTTCTGAAAAGATAAGCTGAACTTCTTTCTCCATCCAGCAACCAGCCATACAAATTATTAGATTTAGTTTCATTTGTTGTAGGGTGTAATCATTTTTGCAACACCTAATTTGAATTAAATGTATTATTTTTCTTATCCTAAAGATGCTAGGTGACCACACTCTTATGTTAATAAAAATAAACGTTTAGCAAAACTTTTGTAAAAAAAAAAAAAAAAAATGCAGCAAATTGGTCTTATATTCACTGAGAAATGGATAAAAATCTTGATTTTCAAATGGGTGTACTCATTTATAATATGTAAAATTAATATATAGAATATATACATAGGCCTACATACGCAGTATGTATATATGGATGCTGCACACTGGATGCTGTTGAGGAGATATCCTGATATGTATATTTTATATATATATATATTATATGTATATATACATATATATATATTATATGTATATATACATATTATATAACATAGAAAGTTGTAAAGTGTTATAAAAGTACTGAAGTTGAGGTAAAACATCAACAATGGAAAAGTGTTTCCTTTGCAAATCCGGAAAAACAGATGTGGTGTAACGTGCAATTCTGACCACACGATGGCGACACATGTACAGGTGTGTGCCGTAAATAATCCAAACATCCGCTCTCAAAACAGTTACAACTAAGCACTCATTTTGAGAGTTACATAATAATTTTTATAGGGTAGTTTATGGTATATGAGGAAATACAACATTCAGAAGGCAACATGCTTAAAATTGACTATAAGATCATTTTATGGTTATTCATTCATTCATCCATCCACCCATCCTAGATTACCAATGGTAGTTGTCACACGTTTTACTTCAGTGCATATTTCTCAGGGTATGTTTTTTTGTTCTTTCTATTTTTAACTCAGTCTCTGTAAATAAGTGTTTTTTTATTTATTCTTTTTTATATGCTACTAGCCTATTATGGTGTTTATCAATATTTTAAATATACATAGGCTACATAATATTTCATATGTATATACCGTACAATATAGCCTTATTTAATATTTATTTCAGTAGCCAAAGCAACATTTCTAATTTATTAATTTTTGATTGCATTATTCATATTTCAATTAGGCTACTACCGAAAACTATTTTAATAGTGTTAGTTAACCACAACAACTCTGCTATATTCAGAACTTACCTTAATGTCTCCACCACAGAATATTTTGAGAGGTGTTTAGATGGCATTTATCAAATGTTTCCCCAGACATTCATCATAATGGTTCAGTAGTTTATCGCGCTGTGTTCCATCCCTTTTCTCCTCCCCTCACGCATCAGTGTTTGACCGAGAGCAGGAGTTCATCAATCTACAGTGAACGTCTCGAACGCACGAGCTGAACGGAAGAGACCTCGAGCACGAGTCGCCGTGACAGAGACCATAAGACTGAGATCTCACAGGGCGAAATAACACGAACTGCACTTCGACTTAGATCGTGTCTAGGAAAATGATCGGCAGATAAAGCGCCAGTACAAGCTGCATCCTCATGCCAGTTCAGCACCTTGAGGAAAAGGTAATGCAAAACCATTCTGCTCAGCTCGGATGTAGGACTTACTGTGGTCAGAATTATTTCATCACGCTTTTTTATTCACATAGACCTCATTATAAAAATGTATATTGTTGTATATGGGCAAGATTTAAGCTTACATGAATGCATTATCAATATAAACCTTCACATACAATTTTCTGCTAAGTAGTTTCTATACAGTTAGTTTCTGAGGAAAATCATTTTCACTTAATCTTTGAGGCAAGCTACGGTGGCTTAGGCTGTAACCTTGAGTGATTTTGTTTTATAGTTGTTGTTGTTTTATCAGAGCTCTTATCAGCATGTCCTGAACCTTGCTCTCAGTCCCTAAAGATCTTGCATTGGTGTGGGTTTTTAATTATCACGTGTAGTAATTGCCTACTGTCCACCCACTCAGCTCAGCTCTTTAATCATCCTCTCTATCTCTTTTTGTCTTTCCTGAATGCGACTTTCTTCTTTTGTGATAAGACCTTCCTAACCATTACACAGGGCAATTCGTCAGATTTATATGACTGCTGAGTTAGTGTGTGAAAGGTGGGAACAATTGCAACTGATATTGAAAATATCTTTTTTTTTCTTTTAGAATTTAAACAGTCATGGAATCCAGAATTCTGCAGTGTAAAATTCCCATTTTTTCCTCTCAGATTTTAGGATGTCATTAACTCTTATTAGACAACCTATACCAAAAATCACGCCTCGTCAGTGTATAGTTTGACATAGTCAGCATCAATGGCTCTCAACTTTGAGCTTCAAATATACAAGCTGTCAATTAACTAGACATGACCCTGTATGTGCATTTTTTCATTTCATCATGTGAAGACGTTTCAAAGCTTGTGCTTTTGAGCGTAGCTCTATTGAGTCCATTGAACCTTGAGGAGCATGTGACACATCAGCATGCTGACGCACCAAGAAGTCTCCACACTAATAGTGAGAGAGAGAGAGAGTTGAATTGGACTTGACAGGCTATTAAAAATCCCTCCACTTGGTCTTGGTTGAATAGCGATCAGGTGGATCAATGTTCACGTCAGTGATGGCGATTGAGTAAGCTGTTGGCTAAGACGCACAATCCTGTCTCACGCAGTAAGGAATACGAGCAAGCTGGATGTTTCTCTTGCATGTAGACGTCTTTCTCCGGGTCTGTGTTTACACACCTTTAAAAAGCCATTTGCCCTGACGTCTAATGGATCGTTTAAAAAGCAAGAGTGTGTATGTGAGCTCTTTATGATTGCCCTGTTTCTTTGGAGATTATTATATGTGCATGCATGTGTGTGTGTGTGTGTGTGTGTGTGTGTGTGTGTGTGTTTGCATAAGTACTGAACACTCTCCTTCTATCTTTCCCAGATGTCACCTCAAGATCTCAAGAACTAGCTGGGAACCTTTCAGATCTTCCTAAAACTGACTGTAGAACTGGTTTAGACGGTCTTATTTGTATCTATCAGGCCTTTTAAAACAATGGCGTCTCACAGTCCTGCTCCCACAGAAGAGCCGTCCTCGGAGGTAACGAACGGTGACCTAAAGGCAAGCGGCTCACAGGAGTGCATGAAACTGAAAAAAGAAATATCTTTGCTCAATGGCGTGTGCCTCATCGTTGGAAACATGATCGGCTCCGGGATCTTCGTCTCACCGAAAGGCGTACTGATGTATAGCGGCTCCTACGGGTTATCTCTGGTAATATGGACAGTCGGTGGGATCTTCTCTGTGTTTGGTGCGCTCTGTTATGCCGAGCTCGGGACCACCATCACCAAGTCGGGCGCCAGTTACGCTTATATCCTGGAGGCCTTTGGGGGCTTTTTGGCTTTCATCCGTCTATGGACTTCTCTTTTGATCATCGAGCCCACCAGTCAGGCCGTGATAGCCATCACTTTCTCCAACTACATGGTGCAGCCCATCTTCCCAACATGTATAGCGCCCTACGTAGCCAATCGTCTGCTGGCCGCAGCCTGCATCTGTGAGTTGGTGTGTATGTGTATGTATTTAGGAGGTGCTTTACCTGTGAAGGTTTGTGTACTTCAAGTCTCCAAGAACATCATTTGAGATATGAGAGTTAAAAAGAATCCAAGACAGCAACATAGTTTCGGCCCAGATCTGTCCCACATCTGGGCCGTGTGGAATCCAGGTGTACCAGATGTGGGCCGGATCTGGGCCAACTCTATGGTGTTGTCTGGGATAATTCACCCAGAATCCTTTACCCACCATTCCAAAACCATTTGACTTTTTTTTTTGCAAGAGAATAGAATACATGGTTCAAAAGTTTGGGGTCAGTAAAAAAATTTTTAAACGATAACAATACTTTTATTCAGCAAGGATGCATTAAATTGATCATAAATGCTGTTCTTCTGAACTTTCTATTCATTAAAGAATCCTGAAAAAAATATGGTTTCCACAAAAATGTTAAGCAGCACAACTGTTTTCAACATTGATAATAATCAGAAATGTTTCTTGAGCAGTAAATCAGCATATACGAACAATTTCTGAAGGATCATGTGACACTCAAGACTGGAGTAATGATGCTGAAAATTCAGCTTTGCATCACAGGAATTACATTTTTAAAACATTTAACTTTACTTTTCATATTAAAATAGAAAACAGTTATTTTAAATTTTAATGTTTTAATCAAAGCACTCACCGTACTCTCCAAGCTAAGTACATGCTTAGAGTTATATATCGATATGAAAATGCAATAAAGGTCTACACTCTAATTTTTTTAATTAGTATCAAGCAGGAGATAAAAAATACAAACATTTGTATATTTTATCTCCTGCTTGATACTAATAAAAACATTTTTAGAGTGCAGAAGTGTTAAATATGATTTTTTTCCTCTCTTTTTTTTTAATGCAGCCTTGGTGAGCATAACAGACTTCGTTTAAAAGCATTAAAAAAAAAACGTACTGACCCCAAACTTTTGAATGGTCACGTGCTTTGCCACTCTGAATCAACTTATATTTCAGTTCGTTTCTCAAAAATGATCATATTTCTGCATCCACTGAATGTTGGTTACACTTCGATATGAAAGAGCGTGTTAAAAGTGAAGGAATTGGCAGCAGGACGTGGGTAGTAGGTTAACATTACACAAACATAAACAGTGCTACATTTTCCACAGACAATAAGAGTGAATAATGTGGCATAAAACGTAATGGGAAATATATTGACTTCAAAATACACTCACAAAAAAAATGTTTTATGGTATCACTGTCTAATATCATCACAGTAGCCTACATTTTTGTAAGGGGAGAAAAAAGCGAGAGATGAATTATTAAGTTATGAGAAATAATGAAAGCCTGTCAGTATTCAATGTTGAATGAAAAAGGGAAGCAGAAAAGAATGCGTCAGATGAGTGCTGCTAATGTTGAGGGTTGGTTTCACGTGATTCGTCGAGCTCAGAACAGACATGCACAATAGCACAAAAAGTGCAGTCTAATACAGAAAGTGACGATTGGACTGGCAGTTCTTGAAATTAATTCTCCCCTATTTTGAAATCTAAAAAATATTTGTTTTGTATCATCTCAAATAATCTAGATCAGCGGTTAATCTAGATCATGGGACCCACATTTTCCCATGGCTGTTAAGCCTCGACCCACTTTTTTAGAAAAATTTAGGAAAGTTTGTTTTTCTTAGGTGAGAGACTTTTTATTTCGTAACAAGCCACGGAAATAACGATAGAATGATGACACGGACATATCGCGTGACAACATCTGTAACGCGCCATTCTCAGGCACTCTTACTAAAACTGTGTCTGACAGAAGAGTCAACAGCTTTCACACACGTCTTTCAAAATAAAAGTCTTGCATCAGAGAAATGTTTATTTGATGGCACACTCCGCGACTCGTGACCCACCAGTTGAGAAATTATGTTTTATTTACAAATTTCAGGAGGAACACGTTCAAATTGCCTAACCAAGCAGCAAGATACGAGGCCTATATATAGAGAGCCGGCTCACCTATGTTCCTCGACAGTTTTCTGCGTTTGTCTTTCCCTGGGACACGAAGGATAGAAAGTAGATCCTTCACAGCCTAGTTTATCCCAAGATTCTTTGCACGCCGGTGACGACTTGATTTTTTGAGAGAAAATGCCGGATTAGCCCTTTTAAAAGTAAGTTTTGGGTTTCATCTTACCTGAAATGATCTAACGATATAAATGTACGTGTACTTACAGTGCACTTACCCAAGAAAATACTGTAATATAAGGTAACTACATGGTTTTAGGTTAAGGTTAGGATTAGGAGTAGGTTCAGTTATTGTAATTACTCTAGTAAGTACATTTTTAAAGCCAAGATGCGATTTTATAGATAGTTTATACTCTTTATTAAGTACACAAGACCAGTGTTGGGGAAAGGTACTTCTAAAAGTAATGTTACAATATTGCGTTACTCCCTTAAAAAGTAACTAATTACAATACTTAGTTACTTTTTATGAAAAATAATGCGTTACGCTACTTTTGCGAAACTTTTTCTCACCTGGGCTGGGCTTACTTAAGCAATCAAAATAAAAATGACAGTAATTTTTGCTTATTCGGATGGTTGAATGGGATCATCGAAGGTCAGCAGCAAAGACATTGATTAATAAAGTGAGATTAAATACATAAAAGTATATTTGTATTATTTAAAAGATTTAATTATTGCAGGTTTGCATAATATTCTGAGTTTGCATTTCACTGTTTTTATTCATTTTGAGGAATACCGAATCTGTTTTTGTGCAAGTGAGATGAGTAAATGCCGGCTCACATTTAGTCTAGAACTACAATATCCATCATGTTCACACACACAACACCTCTGCACTTACTCATGATTTATTTACTGGTTACTTGAAAAAAGTAACCTGAGTATGTAACTTGTGTTACTTGTAATGTGTTACCCCAACACTGAAATGGACCAAGGCGAACATATTTAGACAGGCTGTGAACCCTGTTTTGTTTTCAGACTGTTGAATAAAACTTTCAAAATAGTCCAGTACAAACGTCACTGCCGCTCTACACCGTCCCATTTAACAACGCTCAATGGCCAGACCTTTGAAGTCCACGTTCTTGGAAGGATGCAGCCTGTGAATTGGGACATGATTTTTTATGCCCCCATAATCAAACACACTTGATTCAGGTCATCAGCTTTTTATAGAGACTTCATGACCTGAAATATAGGTGTGTCAGGCAATGAGAAGCCTTAATCTAGATTAAGAGTAGAAAAAAAGTTTGTCTGTCAAAATACATATTACACCGACAAATCTGAACGAAGTGTGCAACAAACACACATATTCATTGAAAGATAAGAAGCACTAAGAACCTGCTGATTCCTGGAAGGTAAAGTCCTCCCGATTACCAATCTTGCCCTTATGACTAATAGCTAATGGCAGTTCAGTATGGCATCGAGCCAAAATGACATTGAGTGAGAAGGAGAGCAATAGCTGTCCTAGTGGACTTATCTAGAATCCAAAGACACACTTTCAATCTCTCTCTTTCATCACAAAAACACTGTGTACTTTCTTCCATCTCTTTTCTAAGGGAGAGTAATACAATGTTAATATCATTGTGGTAATTCCAACACAAAAGAAGATATATTGGTAACCAAGCAGTTTTAGTGAGCATTGACTTCCATTTTATGGACCAAAAAAAAAAAAAAACCTGTGACATTTCTCAAAATATCAGACCGGTCTGGATTGACACGAGGGAGATTATTATCATTTTTGTGTGAACTATCACTTTAGATGTGCTATTTACATTCAATCATCAGGCCCATCTGAAATAAAATATAATGAATTTATGACATGATAACACAGACATATTCCACAAGTAGAAATAGTTCATTTGTACATTTGAGTAATTGTACATTTTGTACAATTACTCAATTCGTTCAACCACATGAAACGCAAAATTAGATGTTAGGCAGAATGCACGAGTTACAGTGAAAGTGAATGGTGTTAGTTTCATATTTCCATTCATTGTAAAAGATGAAATAGCCATACAGGAATGAGACGCATATCTGCCCTCCATAAGCAGTGAGACTGTAGATTAGAAACGGGTGTGCGAGCAGTTTATGAACTTGAGGCAACATTGATAGCAGCCATAACAGATAAGATGAAGTCACGGCAAGACTAGAAAACAAATTTTTTCTTCTTCAGAAATGTGTGCTCAGAGAGAGAGAGAGAGAGAGAGAGAGAGAGAGAGAGAGAGAGAGAGAGAGAGAGAGAGAGAGAGAGAGAGAGAGAGAGAGAGAGAGAGAGAGAGAGAATTGTCTCGATTTGTGTGAGAGAATTGTAGCATCCACATATTAGCCTATATATATTTTTCAGTTGTTTAATGGGTCAGACTGTGACTAGATCTAAGCGTGATTGTTTTTCCCAAACCAGTTGTGACACATTGTTACTTCCTCCTCGGTGTTAAGGCTCTGACTCTCGTTTTCAGTTCACTTTCCACTGGTTTATTTCCTGTATGAATGCATCATCAAGGGGTATTTCTAATATAAAGCAATACAAATTTGTTGTGAATTGTTTGAATGCGCTCTCATGGAACGCATTATCAAGGCGCAGGTGCTTACGGCTGGATTTGCTGTATGACAGAAAAAAATGCCCCGCTAACGCACGCAAACTTTAGTGCTGCCCTAAGCTCTTTCGTTCCTTGCAAAACAACCAGCAGGAGTGCTAGAGTCAGCAGCCCTGCTTCCTCAACCCAGGAAGACTGCCTTACAAAAGACACACACATGATCACACACACACTCGCTCACACGCTCCCTTTGTCTGAACCTCCCACACAAATCAAGACATTCCAGGGTCAAAACAAACTGACCCCTGAAGATCATTGATCCTCTTGGAAAACAGGGGAAGACCATATCTATTTCATGATGTTATTGCAGTGATGTTGTGACTAGACTGACTCAGACAAGAACACCCATGTGGCTTCTTAAAGGGACAGTCCACCCAAAAATTTCGCCATCATTTACTGACTCTCAGTTCAATTTCCATTGACTTTCAATTGACAAAAATACAAAAGTCTTGTCAAATAAAAATGTTACATTCTTCAAAATTTCTTCTTTTGTGTTCAGCAGCAGAAGAAAGAGCTGCATACAGGATTGGAACTAAATGATGACAGAATTTTTATTTTTGGGTGAACTATCCCCTTTAAAGCCTAGTATAGATGCACACCTCGTGCACAAAAGTCACCTGAGCTCCGAATGAGTTTTTCTCCGAACTCCGATGAATGAGTTTTTCAGCTTCACCTGTGTTTGTTCTTCAGGTTTGCTGACCTTTGTGAACTGTGCGTATGTGAAGTATGGAACGCGCGTTCAGGACATCTTCACCTACGTAAAGGTCGTCGCTCTCATCGCCGTCATCATCACTGGCCTGGTCAAGATATTCCAAGGTAAAGACACTACAAGAGAATATATTACACCTGTTTAATGTTTGTAACTATCTGTATCTGCGTGTATACAATATAATCAAATCACGCTGGTTTGTGTGTGTGTTTGTTCCAGGTTACACGCAGAACTTTGAAGGGCTGTTCTCAGGTTCCTCTCATGATCCTGGTGATGTGGCTCTGGCATTATATTCTGCTCTTTTCTCCTACTCTGGATGGGACACGCTGAACTTTGTGACTGAAGAAATCAAAAACCCTGAGAGGTAATCTATCTATCTATCTATCTATCTATCTATCTATCTATCTGTCTGTCTGTCTGTCTGTCTGTCTGTCTGTCTGTCTGTCTGCCTGTCTGTCTTTCTGTCTATCTGTCTTTCTGTCTGTCTGTTTTTGTATCTGTCTGTCTTTCTGTCTGTCTGTCTGTCTATCTATCTTTCTGTCTGTCTGTTTTTGTATCTGTCTGTCTTTCTGTCTGTCTGTCTATCTGTCTTTCTGTCTGTCTGTCTGTCTGTCTATCTGTCTTTCTGTCTGTCTATCTGTCTGTCTATCTGTCTTTCTGTCTGTGTGTGTATCTGTCTGTCTTTCTGTCTGTCTGTCTATCTGTCTTTCTGTCTGTCTGTCTATCTGTCTTTCTGTCTGTCTGTCTGTCTTTCTGTCTTTCTATCATGTCTGTCTTTCTGTCTGTCTGTTTATCTGTCTGTGTGTGTGTCTGTCTGTCTGTCTGTCTATCTGTCTGTCTTTCTTTCTGTCTGTGTGTGTATCTGTGTATCTGTCTGTCTTTCTGTCTGTCTGTTTATCTGTCTGTCTGTCTTTCTGTCCAACTTTTTGTCTGTCTGTATATCTGTCTGTATATCTATCTGTCTGTCTGTCTGTCTGTCTGTCTCTCTGTATATCTGTCTGTCTATCCTGTCTGTCTATCAAATAAAAGTGCATCAAGTTAGGTTTACCTGTTTTAAATGTCTGTATCTTTGATTCACTCCATTTACTGCATGTCTTATTGAACACAGCAAACATGTGGTTTTGTCACATGCCTTTTTGTGGGATGTTCAGGTCCGTCATGTGACAAGAGCTCCCCTTAAACTTTCCTTCACACAAACTATCCAAGCACTTCTCCATTTGGGTCCTGGGTAGAAGTAACTACTCTTGTGTTGATAAAGACCAGAATGAGATTTTAGACGCTGTCATTATTACAAGAAAAAGATAATCACCACCAATATACATAGAATATGGAATCATCACCTGGACGTTTCTAATATGCCTATGGGTTTGAGCTTGGAGAGTTGTAGCCTGTTTACAGGCCAGGTATTACCGTATATGCACAATAATGCTGCCCTCTGGTGGGTTTTTTATTTGTTTATTTATTTGCAGAAATCTCCCCCTGGCCATTGCTATCTCCATGCCCATTGTCACAGTGATCTACATTCTTACCAATCTGGCATACTATACGATCCTGCCCATCCCTGCCATCCTGGACAGTGACGCCGTGGCTGTGGTGAGGTTTCTGGTGCTAGTCAATATTGAGAAACTCCAAACATGGTGGGACAGATTAATTTAGTAGCTATTCTTTTTTTAAACTTAGTATTTATTACATTTATTAGTTAGATAGATTTTGTTGTGCTTTTGAAAGAAGTCTCTTTGCTCACCAAGGCTGCATTTATTTGATTACATTTATTTATTAAAAATACAGTATGGAGGATTTTATCAAATATTATTACAGCTTTAAATTAATTGTTTTCTATTTTAATATATTTTAAAATATAATTTGTTCCTGCCATTTCTCCAGTCTTCAGTGTCACATGATCCTTCAGAAATTATTTTAATATGCTGAGGGACCTCAAGAAACATTTCTGATTATTGAAAACAATTGTGCTGCTTAAAGGGGTGGTTCAGGATTTTAAGCATCAGGCCTCATTTCCAAGTGAGCCTTAGTGTTATTTATCAGTGGAGACAGTTTTCAAAAATTCTCATCCAGTCGTTCCAGTTGCATAGTTCGCCAGTGCTAGGCTAGCGCGAGTCAACGGTAACTGCTAGCCTGCCATTAAAAACAGTTTTACCCACTCCACAGTACACCAAAAGCAAATCAATTATAACGCCAGACAATCGATGTAAATGTCTGTTGAGAATAATGTTAGAAATCAAACTACTCTTGCATCTCAATGATCGCAATACATTTACAGGAACTAGTTTCTCAGCAGCGGCGGAATTTTACTTTGCTCCGGTTAGTAGTCCTGCGCCGAAAAGTAAACACAGAACCGAAGCACACTACAGTCGGGACTACCTGCACTACCTCTCTCTACCTCTCTCTCTCTCTCTCTCACTACCTCTCTCTACCTCTCTACCTCTCTCTATCTCACTACCTCTCTCTCTCTCTCACTACCTCTCTCTACCTCTCACTACCTCTCTCTACCTCTCTCTCTCTCGGTTGCCTAGGTAACTACATATCACTCCGCCGCTGATGTAGACTGTGCTAATAAATACAGGGAACAAAGTATAACTATTGCAATGCAATGAAAGCGTAGTTTGATTTCTAACATTATTCTCTCAACAGACATTCACATCGATAGTCTGGCGTTATAATTGATTTGCTTTTGGTTTACTGTGGAGTGGGTAAAACTGTTTTTAATGGCAGGCTAGCAGTTACCGTTGACTCGCGCTAGCCTAGCACCGGCGAACTATGCAACTGGAACGACTGGATGAAAATGTTTTAAAACTGTCTCCACTGATAAATAACACTAAGGCTCACTTGGAAATGAGGCCCGATGTCCAAAATTCTGAACCACCCCTTTAATAGTTTTGTGGAAACCATTGAATTTTTTTCAGAGTACTTTCTTGAATAGAAAGAAGAGCATTTATTCGAAATAGAAATCTTTTGAAATATTATAAATATCTTTACTGTCGCTTTTGATCAATATAATACATCATTGCTAAACGAGTGTTAATTAAAAAAATCTTCCTGACCCAAAACTTTTAAACAGTTGTGTACATTCAAGAAGTAAAGAAAGCCGTTCTAAGTTTGAATCATCTTTTGTCTAGTTCCTGGGCTAATTCAAGTTTTTAATTCACAGACATTTGCAGACCAGGTATTTGGATATTTTAACTGGACAATACCGGTCGCTGTCGCCTTCTCCTGCTTTGGAGGATTAAATGCATCAATAGTGGCTGCATCAAGGTGAGTACTATCACATGTAGCATATCTAGTGTCATTGGCCCTGTTTACACCTGGTATTAAGATGCATTTGGTCGATCGGAGCACAAGTAGACGAGGGAGACACATTCCCGGTTACACCTGGTGTTTTTAATCAGTCTCTTTTGTCCACTTTCAAACACTTCTGTCCTGATTTCTTCGAGGGGAGGGTCTATGAGCGGGGAAATGTGTGGGTTTTTTTTAGATCTTTTGATCTAATGGATGAAAAAAGCTCACGCAATTTACATATTAAATATTTACGCGACTGGGGCGACGGGAAAACATTCAGAGAGCATCAGCTTTCGTTTCTGCTCTGCAGCCGCAAGATCAGCCGAACGCAGTGAGTGTGTGTTAGAAATCAGGAATGATGAGAGAACACAGTGCTTGGTACATTTTTCATCTTCAGATCAAATCTGGCTAGTGCGCTTCCGATAATGTTACGCATTAGGTCAGTAGGAGGAGAGTAGACGGTCTTTTGTGGCTGTTTGAACACATTCGATCACATGAGCGTTTACACTATGAAAGCAATCTGGTCGACTCCCGACTTTTTGACTCCCTCTGGAAGTGGTCGAAAGTGATTTAGACCCCGTTTACAACTGTATTTAACATCATCCATTTGTGATCGGATTAATAAAAGCACTTCTTAATACCAGGTGTAAACAGGGATATTGTTGTCATCTGATTCACATCATAAATCCCTCTCAGGCACCATTTTCATTTTACTTCTTAACTTCAGTCTCAGCTCATTTCTCATTCCCGTATCTCCTGTCAGGCTGTTCTTCGTGGGCTCCAGAGAGGGCCACCTGCCAGACTACCTGTGCATGATTCACGTCACCCGCTACACCCCCATCCCTGCCCTACTCTTCAATGTCAGTTCCCATCATCTCCATTTGTGTGCCACAATATGCTGTTTTATCAATGTACATTTGTTCTAGGGCTGTAGTCAAGACCACCTTTGTCGAGTCCAAGTCAAGACCGAGTCCAAAGAGGTTCGAGTCCAAGACAAGACCAAGTCCAAATAAGGTTCGAGTCCGAGTCAAGACCGAGTCCAGGACAGGAAAAAAAAAAGTCTTATGCATGACATTATCAAGACCGTAATTTTGGGGTTATTATTTGTTGATCTAAAAGCAAAAGTGTCACAACACCCAGGATTTTTAAGTAGTAGCTAGTAAGATAGTAACTATAGTAACAGCAAGAGAAGACGCGTGCCGTTGTAGTGAGCACTTGGTCGGTTAATTTTGGCATTTTCTAAGTTAACGTTACCCTAAAGGGCTAGTAATAAATGAACACACATACAAAAATGTCTTTCGTTCTGTAGGCGTCCTGGAGAATATTTCTGTTCGTCCTGAACACATTTTCTATTGTCAATTTAAAACTGAAGAAATCATCACCGATGTCAGATAACATTAACGTTACCCAGATGAACCACCTTTAACGCATATGACACACACACACCCACACAGCTAGCTACCACCACCATACGTAATCGAACTTATAACTTTATGCCGTTAGGCTGATGCAAAGTTTACAAATGCAAAATTAACGGGCATGCAGGCGCAGAGCGTGACGTGCGAGGATAATCTAGTGTGATTGGTTATTAGGTGGCCAGTGTTTCACTTTTCCTTCAATATTATTAACATAATAGAAATACACCTGGACTCGGTCGTGACCAAAAGCCATATTTGGCAAGACCAGTGGCCGAGACCGAGACAAGTCCGAGTCCGAATACCAGCGAGTCCGAGACAAGTCCGAGACCATAGAAAAATGGTCTTGAGTCCGGACTCGAGTACTACAGCCCTAATTTGTTCTGTTTCAATCCTGTGCATAGCGCGCAAATCATTGTGTCTATAACTGTGTAGCATTCTCACACGTTTTGTTGTATGACAGGGCGCCATGGCTCTTGTTTATCTGTGTGTGGAGGACGTCTTTAAACTGATCAACTACTACAGCTTCAGCTACTGGTTCTTTGTGGGTCTCTCTATCCTGGGACAGATGTACCTGCGATGGAAACAACCAGACAGAGTACGACCACTCAAGGTAACCACACAAACCAGAATCTGCTATTTATTATTTAGTAATTTTGAAATAAGTGAGGAAGATAAATCCAACAACAGGGATATTTTTATTCAAACCAAACCACTGCAACATTCAAGTGTTCCTTTTGGAAGCCTGTTTGTGTCTCGGAGTGAGGAAACTAAAACCGGAAGCTCTTTGTGAGATCAAGTTTAAAATGAATAAAATCATGGTGTCATATAAAGTCTCAATGTGAGATATAAAGTTGCAATTGTGAAATAGCCTGTCAGTAAACACGTCATCAGAAAAGAGAAGAGATGTTGCTGCAAGATGGAGGGGAAGTTATTTTGATTAAAGATTACGAGGGCACATGAATTTTAAGAAAATTATGATGTTCAATGATTAAAATGTAATTTTGTCAAGTGTCATACCCTGAAAAAAGGAAGTTAAAACAAAAGGTTGGGGTGATGGGGTAAAAAAAACTCTTTTATAAATAACTATTCATTTTGGTTTAGTGCACAAACATAGTGCTCAAACCATCCCAGACAGCAAATAGTGTCCGCCCAGATCTGGTACATGTGGAATCCACACGTACCAAATTTGGGCCTGATCTGGGCCGACACTATGTTGCTGTCTGGGATAGTATTATCATTATTTATCACTTTATATTAGATTTAGGTTTTACAAATATATCACAAACTGTAAGTGGTTTAAATGGTCGACAGTTGGTTACTAAGCTATGAGCGTCAAAAAAAACGTTTTGCTTTGCTCGAGACAACTAATTCCTTGCACGCACCGGAAGTCATCTAGTAATAATAATAATTTGCACGTCTAAACTCTCATTTATCTTACCTTTTTTCTTTTTTTTCCAGCTCAGCTTGTTCTTCCCAATTATATTCTGCCTCTGCACTGTATTTCTGGTGGTGGTGCCTTTATATAGCGACACTATCAACTCGTTAATCGGCATTGGCATTGCCTTATCGGGAGTTCCCGTCTACTTCCTGTGCTGCCATCTACCTGCCACACGGCGGCCAATGTGGCTCCGCAAGTTTATTGGTATGTCTTCTAATACTGGTTTGGGTTTACAGAGTTAAAACTGCTTCTAATATTGATTCGTTCCCCTTTTCCCCAGCATCTTCAGGTATACTGATTCAGAAGGTGTGCTACTGTGTTCTTACTGAGATGGACACCGGGGATGAAAAGGCAGAGTAGAAGAGGACGATCCGACGATGCACTGATAAGACAACTGTGCTATACCTGGAATAAACCTGGACATGCAATACACAAGCTGCTGATGTGATTAACCTCGTTTTACACTGGTTACAGTTTTAGATTGATCAGATATCAAAGCAAGTCCTTTATATTTATAAATATTTATGTAGAAGAGCTGCATTTTTGACCAGTTGAATGCTGGTTTAACGGGGAACAAGAAACAAACTCCTTGGTCTGGTTTCACAGACATTTAGGCCTTAGTTTAATTAGGACATTTAAAGGTGCAATAGATTCTCTACAGAATTTTTTTTGTTATGCTGGTTAAAAGTCTCCTCATATCCTGACAGCAATCACTACGTTAAGTGGTCTAAATGTATTTTTAATAGATATATATCATCTGTCCGAATGAAATGAAAGCATGCCTGTTCACGTTAACATCATACGTTATCAGCGGGTTCACGTATGCTATGCAGACAGAGCAAGAGTGGCAGGCAAACAGTACTATTTTAGTACTGTTAACCACTGTACTGTAAAGTTTTCTCACCGTGTCTCTGGTCGTCTCTTCTGGTCTGTGTGCGTTCATGTTTTGAAGGCGGCATGGCTTTGGACGGCGGGATCGTATGCTTTCAATGCTAGCAGGCTAAAGTTATAATTTCCAAGATCACCTATTGCACCTTCAAGTAAGTTAGCTTTTATAAATGTGCCTTTTGAAAAACATTACTGGTGTGCATATTGAGACAAAACATTGACACCGACTTATTTTAAGATATATCAGTGCAAGTTGCTTTCAGTTAAAACAGCTCAAACATGCATTGTAGTCTGGGACTAGACTTAAGCCTCGTCTGTGAAACCGGTGGATAATGTGCGACGAAACAATTTTGGACTTGTAGGTTGTTGCAGGGGTTGGTAAGATGATGAAATGATAGCACTGATAACAGAGAAATTACTTAAAGAGACATTTGTACCATTGCTTTGAAACAGCTATAAACCTAAATCAATCTTGCACATGATGATTTAACATGAATTTAGATGCTTGTACACTGCAAGCCTGATGAAACATTGCCACTACACAATGTGTTATCTTTACAAATTTATATCTGAATATCAAGCAGTATTTTCCATTTTTTGTAAAGACTGAAATGACAAATACAGTGTTATTATGGATTTGTGATAAATAAGTTGAATAAATGAAAATAAAGGACAAAATGCAAAACCCGTATGTGTGTTAATCATGAGGACATAAATATTTACGTTGGGCTCTTAATATTTTATCTGTCATTCTATTTATGTGCTTTGGGTGATAACTACAAGAGGAATATACACTCACCTAAAGGATTATTAGGAACACCATACTAATACTGTGTTTGACCCCCTTTCGCCTTCAGAACTGCCTTAATTCTACGTGGCATTGATTCAACAAGGTGCTGAAAGCATTCTTTAGAAATGTTGGCCCATATTGATAGGATAGCATCTTGCAGTTGATGGAGATTTGTGGGATGCACATCCAGGGCACGAAGCTCCCGTTCCACCACATCCCAAAGATGCTCTATTGGGTTGAAATCTGGTGACTGTGGGGGCCATTTTAGTACAGTGAACTCATTGTCATGTTCAAGAAACCAATTTGAAATGATTCGAGCTTTGTGACATGGTGCATTATCCTGCTGGAAGTAGCCATCAGAGGATGGGTACATGGTGGCCATAAAGGGATGGACATGGTCAGAAACAATGCTCAGGTAGGCCGTGGCATTTAAACAATGCCCACTTGGCACTAAGGGGCCTAAAGTGTGCCAAGAAAACATCCCCCACACCATTACACCACCACCACCAGCCTGCACAGTGGTAACAAGGCATGATGGATCCATGTTCTCATTCTGTTTACGCCAAATTCTGACTCTACCATCTGAATGTCTCAACAGAAATCAAGACTCATCAGACCAGGCAACATTTTTCCAGTCTTCAACTGTCCAATTTTGGTGAGCTCTTGCAAATTGTAGCCTCTTTTTCCTATTTGTAGTGGAGATGAGTGGTACCCGGTGGGGTCTTCTGCTGTTGTAGCCCATCCGCCTCAAGGTTGTGCGTGTTGTGGCTTCACAAATGCTTTGCTGCATACCTCGGTTGTAACGAGTGTTTATTTCACTCAAAGTTGCTATTCTATCAGCTTGAATCAGTCGGCCCATTCTCCTCTGACCTCTAGCATCAACAAGGCATTTTCGCCCACAGGACTGCCGCATACTGGATGTTTTTCCCTTTTCACTCCATTCTTTGTAAACCCTAGAAATGGTTGTGTGTGAAAATCCCAGTAACTGAACAGATTGTGAAATACTCAGACTGGCCCGTCTGGCACCAACAACCATGCCACGCTCAAAATTGCTTAAATCACCTTTCTTGACATTCAGTTTGGAGTTCAGGAGATTGTCTTGACCAGGACCACACCCCTAAATGCATTGAAGCAACTGCCATGGGATTGGTTGATTAGATAATTGCATTAATGAGAAATTGAACAGGTGTTCCTAATAATCCTTTAGGTGAGTGTACATTTGTGTGTGTGTGTGTGTGTGTGTGCGTGTGCATGAATGAAAACAGCACTTCAGCAGACTGTAAATGAATGGAGAAGGTGGGAAGGCAATAAGATTGCTCTTTAATGGCATGAAAACAGCACAACACCTCTTCATCAAATGTCGTATTTAGTCTTGATATTACTACCCATCCCTTAGTCTTTCTCAATACATATATGTACAAAGCGATCACAAAATTCTCCATCGAAGTGTTAGCCAATCGTCTCTTCCCAGGGCCTCTTCTTGTCTTCCTTTGGACTACTCGATTTTCCTGTTGACATTGGTGCTGCTGACTGCTGAAGGGGATTATGGGTAAAAGTCTGCCTCAGGGGACCTTAGAAAGTGCAGGAATAAATGACAAATGTGAACGGCAAGCATCGTCTGTAAAAACTTTGCCGACCCTAGCTTTAAGTGGCACAACAGTTATCAACATTTATAATAATTAATGTTTCTTGAGCAGCAAATCAACATATTAGAATGATTTCTGAAGGATCATGTGACACTGAAGACTGGAGTAATGATGCTAAAATTCAGCTTTGAACACAGGAATAAATTATACTTTAAATTAAAATAGAAAACTGATATTGATTGTAATATATATATATTTTTTTAATATTACTGTATTTTTGATCAAATAAATGCCCCTTTGGTGAGCATAAAATACATCTTTCAAAAGCATTATGAAAAATCTTACTGACCCCTAACTTTTGGAAGTTAGTGTAGGCAGCAGACGCAGACGGCATAGAAAGTTCAGTGGGTTTTGAAACTGAGCTATGGAGAGCAAATCCTCACCTTTGGCTGCCATATCCAGGTGTCCTTTAATTCTCCTGTCTCTCTCCTCCAGCTGCTGAGCCAACTGGGCATTCTTCCATCCTGAGGTGAACAGACACAGAAACATTCTTATATAGAGAGTACAAGACAGGCAAAGAACAAGACCAGGAGAGAAGATTCAGATACAGAACCGTGTTGTTCTTGTGAACTACAACTAAGGGCCTGTTTACACCTGGAATTAAGATGCGTTTTGGTCGTCCGGATCACAAGTGGAAGAGGGAGACGCATTCACGTTTACACCTGGTGTTTTAATCCGTCTCTTTTGTCCACTTTCGCCCACTTCTGTCCTGATTTCTTCGAGGGGAGGGTCTATGAGCGGGTAAATGTCTGGGCTTTGTCAGATCTTTTGATCTAATGGTCAAAATGAGCTCACGCAATTTGCATATATGAACGCGACTGGAGATGACGGAAAAATATACAGAAAAAGGCAGCTTTCGTTTCTGCTCTGACAACCGCAAGATCAGCTGAACGCTGCGAGTGTGTGTTAGAAATCAGGAATGGTGAGAGAACATTGTATTTGGTACGTTTTTTGTCTCCAAACCAAACTTGGGTCTCTAGCCAAAGTTTAAATCCCGTCTGGCTAGCCGCTTCTCATAATGTTTAAACATTAGTTCAGTAGGCGGAGAGTAGACGGTCTTTTGTGCCTGTTTGAAAGCATTCGACCACATGAGAGTTTACACTAAGAAAGCAAGTGGTAGAAAGTGGAAAAGCTCTAAGCGTTTTAGACTCCGTTTACACCTGTATTTAGCTTCGTCCAATTGTGATCCGATCGTCCAAAACGCATCTTAATACCAGTTGTAAACACATTTTCAGTAATTGAAATAAGGCTGAAATAAAATAAAAATATTAGATTTTAAAAAACATAAATTAAAATTAGAAACGTTGCCTTTGCAACTAACGGAAATAAATAAGGAGTGTCTATTTACACCAAGAGCAAATAGCTCATGTTGTTGGCAGAGGCTACTTACACTAACTCTGCCCACCATTGTATGATTGAGTCAGACAAAATTGCAAAAGAAATGCCGTTGATAAAAGAATCAGTGGCGTGGAGAGTAAGGTAGGTGGCGTTAGTTTTTAATGCAACCGAGCAAAGCTCAAATCCACTTTTTTACGAACTCATTCTTCGCATACCAGCACTGAGAAAATGTTTGAAAAGTAGAAATAAAGTGCTTAAAGGGTATTTAATAGTGGGAATACCTGCGTTTAACAGGCTGGGTTAGAAGTAGGCTTAGGGCTGGGCTTTATGGACAAATTATGTCCCAATAAAGCAGCATCCATTTATGATTATGATCTAAATATAATAGCATTACACTAAATTTGTTGTTATTATTGCACACCGTTTCATAATATGCTAGAATACACTGAGGTGTGAAGTATATAGATAGCACTTAACACTAATTTCCCTCTTTTGCACAACTTTTTGTTGCCATTTACACTTGCAAATAGCCGCTGTCAAATTCAAGTTCAAGTTGAAGTACTAAAATTGAAATGAAAATAAAGCTATATAGAAATATAAAAAATGCACAGATCACATATCAAGATTACTAAAGCTTAAACAAAAATGTAAAATAAAAATAAAAGCTCATTTCAAATATTAATAAATAAATAAATAAATAAATAAATAATCCATCCACACCTTTCTTGATGCTTTCTATGAAACCTTCGTTCATAGGTAGTGCTGAAGGTGGGTGTGTGATGCGTTCTGGGATGTTAAGCTTCTGTCTCACTGTCGGGTGCCTCAGCAGGGCCACCTGACCCAGCGAGAAGAGGTTAGAGGTCATCCAGTAGGTAAACACCGCCTGTAAAACACACAGACCACATGACACCGCATGACAAGAGAAGGCCGATCCCTTCACAAATATTGTGTGGCGAGAGAGTGTGAGAGACTAACCGTGGGGAAGTGAATCGTCAGAGGGAGGATAACAAAGGGCATGATCCTGAAGACGGTCTTCATGGCCCTCAGATTGGGGTTGTCTACACCAGATTCAGCTCCTAACTAAAAAATAAATAAATAAATAAAAAACACACACACATTTGAAATGGCTGCAATACCTCAAAAATGTGGCTGTCAAGCTCCAGAAAAAGAACAAAAAAAAAACATTCATATGGTTCATACAACCCATGGCTAAATTCCAATTCTCAAAAGACATCAGCTTTATGTAAGATACAAAACTAATCTAATAGAAAATGCAAAAGTGATCATATGGTGACTTTTATCCCTGGTCACAATATGCTTTCATTGCATCAAAAATAGCCTCTTGTTCCGTGACAGAAAGAACGTTTTGGGATTACGTTACAGTTAGTAAATTATTAATTAATTTATTTTTATTAACTAACTTACCTCTAAGATGGCAAACATAGTGCCAGTCACAGCAATAGGGAGAATGTAAAATGGATCAGATGCGGTTAGATCTGTGAACCACCAGAGGCCGCCAGTCTGCAAACTTGGTACAGGGAGGTCAGCCATCTTACGCAAGGCAATGAAGAAAGAGACGAAGATTGGAGCCTGAAGAGGAAAGAGATAAAAAGTGAAATATATGACTACTAAACAGCTGCTGATTATCCAAGTAACTTGAACAGCGATCAGATGCTCATAAGAATGAAGCATTAACAGTAACTGACCTGTACCAAGGGCACTAGGAACCCACGCAAAGGGTTCACGTCATGTTTCTTCTGAAACATCATCAAGTCAGTATATGCCTTTGAAACTGAAGAAAGGAAATTAATTCTTCTTAATTAAAAAATTATGTTGGAGACTAGAATGAGAGAACACCAGAGGAAAGAAAAAAGAAGCAATGCATGAGATAAGACCATTTACACACTCAGATACATGGAGAGAAAACATGGTTTAGAAAAGATGACACACTTACAATCAAATTTGTTACCGCTCTGCTTGGCTTCATTCATGCGGTTGGTGAGTTTTGTCATTTCCGGCATGACGTTGTTCAGTTTGGCTGCCTCTCTCTGTCCCTTTACAATGACCGGGAACACAACACACCGAGCAACAATGGTGCCTGAGGAAAACAGACAGGTAGTTATGGTAAAAAATAAATAAATAAATAAATAAATAAAAATAGACAGACAACAGACAAATGGATAGATAGATAGACAGATAGAATTCATAATTCTTCCTAATTTATAAACAAAGATGCACAAATCTACCTGCAACAATGGCCCCCCACCATGGCAGCCCAATGCCGACATGCATAAACTCCAGCAGGTTCTGGATCAGGCCCACAGGTGTGGAGCTGCACAGGCCGAGCTCTGATAGGCTGGCTTCAGCTCCAGCTCCCTGCAGAACATCCAGTGCAGTGACAGGAGCCTCGGCCACTTGCTCTGTGATTGGTGGTGTGACTGCGGGGGCGGGGTCAAGAGCAAGACTTGGGATGGAGACCGGGACAGATAGAGCAGCATCTGCCGTTTCACTTGGAGTCGACAAGCTCTGAGCTGCTTCAGCCGTCTGTAAAATAAGCAATATACTTGAGCAGTTGAAAATCAATTACAACAGTCAATTCACAAAATGACCTTCAGAGATCTGTTTGATCTAATTGAGATTAATGGGAGGGGGGTATTTAAATATACAATTCATGACGCATAAGCGCAGAACGCTTAGCCTTTTAAAGTTTAAGCATGAGGAGTCATTTTCACACATGCATTGGCACCTCTGAATCCAGACCTTAAACTCATTGAAAGTCTTTGGGATTTTCTGGAGGAGACTTTACAGAGTGCTGGACTTGTGCATTGTCAAAACAAGATCTTGACCAAAAATGTACGCATCTCTTGATGGAAATAACATCACAACATTTATTTCCGATAAGAGGCACATCAATTTTTAGCCAAGATCTTGTATTGACAATGCAAGAGTCCAGCACTCTGTAAAGTCTCCTCCTGAAAATCTCAATGACTTTCAATGAGTTTAAGGTCTGGCGGTTTTGCCTATTTAAACCCAAACAGCGACTTCTTTTTGGCCAGGCAGTGCATATGGCAGTAGTAGAAACACTTTACCACTGAAAGAAAATTCCTTTCGAGCCACCCACCTGCGAGCTGTTGTGTCTGACTGCCACGGCACTGACCAGCAGGAACTGGCCATGACTGGGACACCCAAGAAGTGCCCTAACTAGAGGACCCCTACTCCCTCTGCCAGTGTGAAGATGCGATCTCGGTACAAACCACTGCAACAAGATGGGAGTCAGGAAAAATGTCAGATTGCACTATCAAACACAGACCTTTAAAAAAAAAAAAAACATAAACAAGAGGCTGTTCAGTATATTTACATTTATTCATTTTTAGTAGACAATATTATATAATGCAACTTACAAATGAAGAACATCACAATTGTTTTGATGCAAGAGTGATTGTAGAGTAGAATGATACTAACTAGATTAGTACAAAGCAAGGCGGAGGTGAAATGCAAAAAAGGAGAAAAATAATTTATAAATGAATGAACGAACAAATAAATAAAGAGTTTTGAAAAATAAAATTTTCTTGAATATCTAAGCCAGTTCTCAATCTTTTTGACTTGACTTCACTGTCCAACACTATATTCAAAGACCCCATATATGACTAACTATAAAATATTATTAATAGAAACTGGGAGTGTCAGTACAGGCAAATTAACCACAATTAATTTTGCGATTCCAGAAGTTCCAAGAACTCCATGATCTTCAATAAAAACTAGATTAAAAAGTTTTTAGAGAAACTTTGATGTTGGCTTGAGAAAGCCTGGCCAGAAAGTTTAAAAGTAGTTTTAAAGTTTGAAGGTTTTGAGTTTGAAGAAGTTGCTGTTTGCGATGGTGTTCTGTGTGGTTTCAAGGGCGTTGCTATGTGGCTTTTAGGGTATTCTGGTTGGTTGTTAGGGTGGAAAAAATAAATATTATTGTAGGTTTCATATTATTTTCTTTACATTTTAATTCAAATCGATCATAAAAATTAAAATTTCTACTCACTGTGTTTCGGACAGGTATACGGAGTCATTTCTAATATATAACGCATAAATTTTAACAACTATAAGCTGGGTTGGTCGGAAGAGAAAGAGGATATGGCAAAGATGACACGGATATATAGATGCAATGACCGTGAAGTGTTTATTTATAGAATTTGTAGGAAACGGTCTAGTGTCCGGAATACCGTGATGTCCGGAATACCGTGATGTCCGGAATACAGTGAGTCAACGTTACATTTATTAATATAAGAATGATATATTATAGTAATATATTATCAGTCTATATTATTATAGTATAGTATCAATAGTATTATCAGTCACATAACGACGCTGTTATTCTACAAGAAATGTACATGATACAAATTATGACACAAAAATATATATAACACAAATTAAATATATTTATAATAATCTCTCCAAATAACCCTGATCATGACACCTTGTTACGAGGCAACATTTTCATTTATCAACCAATCAACAAATGTTTTTTATGTGAACATTAATCCTGATGGTTTAACAGTTTCACTTTGAAATGTTTTGAAGATGTCAGGAGACATTTAGAACCGCCCTAAACTACACAACCTCAGCTATGCTATTTAGCTTCTGTCAAAGTCATGTCAAGTGAAGTACAACGTTTTTGAGGAGCGAATAGTCAACGTACAAAACGCCACTCACCTTATTCCCTGTCAGAGCAAGAGGAAGAGTAGAAATACTCGCTGTGCTTGTTTGTCGAAACATACATGTTGTAAGACATTGAGTGACCACTCGGCCCCTGAGCGCAGCCATCTTGGATCGAACGAACGCATTGTACGGTGAGCGCAAAGGGACAACGCGTTTCAGCTACGCCCCTTTGAATCATCTGAATGCATTCTACCCATAGACTCAAAAAGAGGAACTGATCTAGCCGAGGAACTACAGGGGAGACCGTTTTTCGCTCCTGTACACAGGAAACATATGAACCTTTGTTTAACATAGGAGAAATATATAATTACATCTCTTAAACGTTAAAAAATGACGGAAGATGTGGATAACTGGGAGGAAGATTTGGAAGAGGACGCCGTGATAGCAAATGTCATCAAAAACTTGAGTAGGCTAATCTGACTCCCCCCCATTTATAACGATACAAATTAAATTAAATGAAAGATAAAATAATTTGATTAAATCAAATAATAGAAAGTAAAAAAAAAAAAAAAAACATCATAGAAAAACTGAAAGTGAAACGGACCAACGTTTATTTTAAAAGGAAGTTTTAGGGGAAACAACAGAAACATATATGTTTTATTGTTTTTTAAATCCAGATGTACAGAAACAACATACTTTTTCCGAAGTACATCCATTAACTGAAAGAGTGGACTCTGGTAAGTTGACCTCAAATACATCAGCGTTATGACCGAAAATTGTGATTTCAACATTTAGCCTACTTTATGTATGTACTTCGTCAACTTTTCAAGTAAATAAATTGTTTTTGTTATCAGTCGCATTGCCATGTGGTCATCAAATGCCAGCAGACTATGTTGTGGCTTGGTTCAAGTATTATCTTAAACAGGTTGGTACCTATGGCAATGTTTAAATTGTTTATTTACTGACAGCTATGCTACCATTTTATGTTCAACTGTTTATTGTCTTTTAGAAAAATACCGAATTTTTCTGCCCTGGCTTTAATGATGTTCAGAGGAAAACCTGTGGCGCAAATCTCTCTTATCAGGAAATCTGTCAGCTGATACCACTGACAGACAAACAACGGGAATTCTTAGAGGAGAACCTCGCTGCACTTGTTGCTAGAAGGCTGTTTGACTTTAAAACGGTAAGATTATTTAATTTGTCTGCTGTTTGCGTGCATATGGCTTCTTAAAGGGGTAGCCCATGATTTCTACTCTCAAATAAATAGAGGGTATGCGCATGACGTCACCGTCGGCCAGAGTGAATGCGGTCACGCCCACAAGTGGCAAAAAGACTGAGCGGCAGCATTTGTTTTCAACGTGAATGCCGTGAAAAACACACAAAACACATCTAAAACGGGAAAGAGCTTTGCGATTGACTGTACAACTAGATTTGACCAGAAATCTGAGGTACTGTATATTTTTACAGACTGCAAAAAGCTACAAAACAGACTATATTCTGCATAATTAGATGTTTTTAAATAAACACTGACCAAAAACTATAACGTTACGGGCTGGACGACATGATGATATACAGTATAACATTAATGTAAGTGATCACTCGGATTTAGACCTATCTATATTGTATTTATATAAAACGTTTACAGGCAAATTTTCTTAATTTATTTCCCCGGCGTCGAAATCAGGCACATATAAATGTCAGGAAGCACGATTCCTGGCTGCATGTCAATATCCATGGATCACTGGATCTTTGATAAGTTGTAAGGAACACTATATCGAGTCCAACTTTTAGTTTAAACTGATAATACCGGTAGTTTGTTTTACTCGCGTTTTCGCAGTTTCCCCTATTAACTCCAGCCACGCAGCAACAGCTCTTTTGCCACTCAGTCCGGCTGAGGGGGGCGTGTTCCGGCGGGAAAGTGACGTTAATGCATTCCATATGAAGGTAAAATTATGTCATAATGAATTGCATGCGCAGGGTAAGATTTGTAAAAGTGTACATAAGATTGCAAGCGTAAATTAAATTTGCGTGTGCAAGAGAAGATTTGTAAGCGTGTAAATCGCATATCAAGTGTAAGAAAAAAATATTTGCAGCATTTTACTGTTATTGGTAAGTGTAATACATGTATTGTGAAACTGCAGCTTCATGCTAACGCAAAATAAATAGGATCTGTATTCTTCTGACTTCCATTTTTCCGCGCTTACACTTTTGGCACGGTTTTTGCGCACAAATGCGGCCAAAAGCATTGCAAGCCTGTGAACAGCTATTTGCAACCGAAAACAACAGAGTCAGGGACTGCAAAACAGATTGATCGCGTAAAATCAAACTTTGTGTAAATAAATCAACTGTTGCAAATGTCTAAATGACTTATTGTGTACATGCGGCAAAAAAGTTCCCGAAATAACCCGATTTGTACAGTTGCGTCTTTCTTTTACCCGCGCTTCCAATTTTGGCACGATTCTCTCACTGAATGAGTTTTGCAAGCGCGAAGAGGAGGGCGGGTCCACCTTCATGATGCAGCCAATCAGATGAGCTTCTCGCTGACACTCAATTTACTCTTATCTGATTGGTTCAATAAACACGTCAGTCTTCAGAACGCATATTTATCTTCATTTGGATCATTCTCGTTACTTTTAATGCAAACATACATGTTAAATAAATACATAAATCAAGATTGTTTAATAACCTGTGCACCATTAGGTGGATTATTTGAGTAAATACTGAATTTAGAGCTGGTGTGTTAAGACAGAAAATTTCTGTATATTCAGTGCATGTATCCTGCTCATAGACTGTGATCCTGCTCATCATCATCCTCCTCAGCAGGCCAGATTTGTTTGTAATGTTGATGTTGCTGAATGTAGGCCTTTTTGTACTGCATGCATCATTTCACCTGTCAATTAATCGTGGGCGATTCCAGAATTATTATTATTATTTTACTAAAATTAGTTATAATAATATATTTTTCCCTTTAACATGTATTTTAAGGTCATCTCTAAATTATGCACCATTTATCACCTGCAATGCCATCGTGTAACCACTAGATTGCTGTATAGCCCTATATATAAACACATATGCTGTGTATTCCCTGGCTGCTGGGTTTTTATTCAGACATAATTAGTTGCTTTGCATTTGATTTTGCATGTGGGTATATATATATATATATATATATATATATATATATATATATATGTATATATATGTGTGTGTATATGTGTGTATATATATATATAATTATTAAAGACTACTTTTTGTTAAAGTTGAATTTATCAGTTTCAGATTTATCAGAAATTAATCAGTTTTTCATTAGCTACAGTCAAATCTGGACACAGAGAAAGCATTTCATTATACTAGCAACATAATAGCTTGATCAGTCACACGAAAGTAATCAGAATTGTGACAAAGACAATATTTAAAAATATATGTTAAATACCATGAACAGAGACATGATGTGAAAAACACTGCATCAGAATGGTATTATTCGGTATTAAAAAATGGGTATTCAATGTTTTCTTTTTGTTTGTTTGTTTGTTTGTTGTAAAGTTTAACATCAGCTCAGTGGTGTAACAGATAGGCTTATAATATATAAAATTTAAATCCAATAACACCGCTCGGAATTCAGTATTTACTCAAATAATCCACCTAATGGTGCACAGGTTATTAAACAATCATGATTTATGTATTTATTTAACATGTATGTTTGCATTAAAAGTAACGAGAATGAGCCAAATGAAGATAAATATGCGTTCTGAAGACTGACGTGTTTATTGAACCAATCAGATAAGAGTAAATTGAGTGTCAGCGAGAAGCTCATCTGATTGGCTGCATCATGAAGGTGGACCCGCCCTCCTCTTCGCGCTTGCAAAACTCATTCAGTGAGAGAATCGTGTCAAAATTGGAAGCGCGGGTAAAAGAAAGACGCAACTGTACAAATCGGGTTATTTCGGGAACTTTTTTGCCGCATGTACACAATAAGTCATTTAGACATTTGCAACAGTTGATTTATTCACACAAAGTTTGATTTTACGCGATGAATCTGTTTTGCAGTCCCTGACTCTGTTGTTTTCGGTTGCAAATAGCTGTTCACAGGCTTGCAATGCTTTTGGCCGCATTTGTGCGCAAAAACCGTGCCGAAAATGTAAGCGCGGAAAAATGGAAGTCAGAAGAATACAGATCCTATTTATTTTGCGTTAGCATGAAGCTGCAGTTTCTTAATACATGTATTACACTTACCAATAACAGTAAAATGCTGCAAATATTTTTTTCTTACACTTGATATGCGATTTACACGCTTACAAATCTTCTCTTGCACACGCAAATTTAATTTACGCTTGCAATCTTATGTACACTTTTACAAATCTTACCCTGCGCATGCAATTCATTATGACATCATTTTACCTTCATAATTCCCTCTATTGTTCTTTAAAGTTAAGTGCAATCTGTATGTTTGTTTGGCCGGAAGCTAGTTATTTTACTTTTTAAAGTTTTTAATATGGATATTTTTCTTACACAAACGCATCGCTTCAGAAGGCCTTTATAAAACCCGGAGCCGTGTGGAGCACTTTAATGATGGATTAGATGCACTTTTATAGACTTCAAAACAGAAACAGCAATTCACTGCCATTATAAAGCTTGGAAGAGCCAGGACATTTTTAATATAACTCCGATTGTATTCGTCTGAAAGAAGAGTATCATATACACCTAGGATGGCTTGAGGGTGAGTAAATCATGGGTTCATTTTAATTTTGGGGGGAACTATCCCTTTAATGTTCGTTCACACCAAGGACGATAAAGGTATATTTCTAAAAATCGTTCTAAATATAAAAGAATAGCAGAGTCCACACCACAAGTGAAACGATGACGGCAGAAAGGAATGATATCGGTGGAATCATTTTTAGAATGATTTTTTTTCCAGCGGATGAATGATAAAAATATTAACAGCCAATCAGAATCCATCCTTCTTTAAAGAGCTCGAGCATTTAAAGCGACAGTAGACAAAACTTAAAATAAACAGAACTATATCAACCGCTGGTCTGGACGCTAATATTATCATTATAGTCAAGTCAAGTCATCTTCATTTATATAGCGCTTTTAACAATGGATTGTTTCAAAGCAGCTTTACAGAGATAAACATCTAATTTAAGGTAACAGATTGTTTTGGCTTTATAGCGGTTCTTGAATAATGTTACTTCCAGCTAAAGTTAACTTTGATTGATTCACCTCCATTGAAATGATCAGACTTTAAACGCGAACCTGTGATTAACGCTGACGGCGTTCACATGCTCATTCAGAATTGATTCTATAGTTATGTGCTTTTAAAATATGTGCGCAGGTTTGTAATTCATACAACCCAGCCTAAACAAACTACTTTTCTTGCCTATAAATTTTGATACAGAATTTTGTTTTATTTTATCACTTCGGGGTACGTGAGCCGGAATTCACAACGCTTTCTGTATAGTTAGCTATTCATATAGCTATCATATAGCTATCATATACGCTATTCATATAGCTATCTGTATAGTTAGCGTTCTTGGTGTGAACGGGCCTTTACACCAGGGGTTTTCACGATAGGGTCCGGGGACCTCCAGGGGTCCGCAAGGAAGTGTTAGGGGGTTCATGGAAACGTTCAGAGAAAAGCTGTGTATAAAATTATAAAAAAGATATAAAAGTAATAATAAAAAGATTAAACTAAGTAACTAAACAAAAGCAATAAATTCATTAATGTAAATTAAACATTTGTAAAAAAAAAAAAAAAAAAAAAAAAAAAAACAAGACACCTAAACCCCAATCACTCCCCAGAAGCCACAGCATAATGGCTGCCAACTGGCCCTGGCGTGTGTGTCCACGGTTTGCAGTGTGTGTGTGTTTGTTGTTCACTACTCACTGCTCCTAATGTGTGTGCACTAACTTGAATGGGTTAAATTCAGAGGACAAATTCAGAGTATATCACTTTCACTTTCATATTGGCTAATACTAATAGTACAGACCTAGAGAAAACGCAATGTAATGTAATCAACACATTTATAATATTTCTTTTCCCACAGTATTGTATAGAACTGCCTTTTAAATTTTAGGATAGAAGTCCTCTGAATGAGGATAATCATATTTGTGAGTCCGCAGCATATAAAAGATTGAAAACCCTGTCTTACCAACAGTCCAAATGCATCTGTTTGTCATCACTGCAGTGTCCAGGATGTCAGTCTCATGTGGAAAGACGAGATCGAAGTAACCTGTTTGTAAACTGCATTATCTGCACGGCCAACATGAGACGGACTTACTACTTCTGCTGGAACTGCCGGAGGGAATGGAAGGGGCCGGCCAATAATGCTGTGCGGTGTGACAATAATGGCTGTGGACAGAAAGCAGTAAATAAAATCATAAAATTGACCACAGAAATTATTTTATTTGATCTTATATTAACATTACATTAACATTTTGTTGCATTTGAACAGAGAACTTCAGATCCTCTTAAGCCATGCAAACCCGAGATGAAAAGGGAAATGCTTAGAGAAGAGGGAGAAGATGTAAGTGCTAGAAAAATACTATATATGTATATAATTGAAACAATTAAGAAACACACAGTATTGTGGTAATATTCTTGAGGATGTGGGACTCTATATATTTTTTTTAATATATAATATATTTTTGTATTTTTTATTGTATTATTCTTTATGCTTGTACAGTATATTATGTACAAATTAAGGAAACATGTTTGTGAATTCTTCTTCCTCTTCTTTGTCAAGATTTACCCAATGAAAGACAAATCCCCTGACAGAAAACGTCTGGCTTTGCTTATCAACAATGTCGAGTTTAAACACATAGATGACAGGACCGGGGCAGACAAGGATGAACTGAGAATGGAGATGCTGCTGAAGGGTCTGGGTTACACTGTGGTGACACTCAGAGACCTCACTGCACTGGTGCGTACAAGTGTATTTAAGCCAAATAGGAACACTTGTTTAATCTACTTAAGCCAAGAACCAAAATTTGTGGCATTTTTAAAAAATATTAAAGGTATAGTTTTATAATAGGTATAGTTTTATAATTTTAATTCTGTCATTAATTACTCACCCTCATGTCGCTCCAAACCTGTAAGACTTTCGTTCATCTTCAGAACACAAATGAAGATCTTTTTGATAAAATCTGAGAGATTTCTGATTCTGTCCCTCCATTGACAGCTACTCAACTGCCACTTTGACGCTTCAAAAAGTTCATAAAGGGATCGTAAAACTAATCCATATGAATTGGACAACATTTTATAAAGAGACACAATCGCTTTAAATGATGAACAGATTGAGTTTAGGCTTTTATTCACATATAAACATTCATCACCTCACACATCAGTTGTGGTAAACAAACTTTCAAGAACCAATGAGGTTCATTCTCGTGTTATGCATCACGTTTGAGCTTCTGCAAGAACCAATTAGGTTTATTCTCTTGTTACGCAGCAATTTTGAACTTCAGCAAGAACTAATTAGATTCATTCTCGTGTTACGCATCACGGGCACGTTTAAGTTCAAAACGGTGCGCAGCGTTTTGCTACGGTTTCCGGGTTGAGCGTCATGTTTCCTGGAAACGGCGTGCACCGGTGTGCAACGGGGTTTGAGATACGTTTTCTCTTGTTTGGTGGGTGTGTCAGAACTGCAGTCCAATCAGCAGCAACTTTTATATAAAGCACGCGGTATTAAAGTGAACTCGCACAATGGGTTCAAGGAAAGTAATTTACAAATGTGTTCGATGCAGCTCGGTATACGCAACAACTGAGGATATTAGAAGACATGTTTGTCGTAAGTTTTATTGTAAAAATATAGGATATCAACATAATGATGTAGTTGTTTATATTTTTAGCTTCATTGCAAGTGTATGACATTTGGTATAGAAATAAACAATGGTAATTAAGTGCTTTTCCTAAAAATGAGAAAGAAAATACAGGGTATTAAAACAGTATGAACTACAAATAAAGTCAGTATGTGAGGCTAAATAGATGTGTTTTAGTCTGAATTAGGTAAGATGTGTGCTTCCATTACAGTTTCCACAAATCCCTTCACTGGATTGGGATGTTCTCTTGTGTTCTGGGCGGCAAGTGCAGTAACTGTAACATCGGGCATATTTTGTAGTATTAAACACATATTTATACAGACTTCATCAGGCTCCGAAAATTCTTCACAAAGAACACAAAGAATGGCCTTCTCAGCTGCCATAGTCGCAACTCTTGCGTCATCAGAACAGTGCGTTCAACGCATCACCGCTTCTGTTTAAAAAACGTTGTGCAACGTTTTGTCGGGGCTGAACGCAGCCCAGGTTTGTTCTCGCGCATCAAGCAGGTTCAGTTTAGCTTCTGTTTATGTACGCTGATCAATATTTATATGTGAAAAAAGCCTCAATTAAATATGTCGAAAATAATAAAAATATGTCGATAAATAAATTAAATGAAAGTCTTACGGATTTGGAACGACATGAGGGTGAGTAAATGATGACAGAATTTTTATTTTTGGGTGAACTATCCCTTTAAAGATTGTTGTGGCAAAAAATCATTAACCGACCAATATCACTGCGTAAGAGACATTCTGAGACAAAAGGTCTTTTTAAAATGATTTATTCTTGCAAGAATAGGTTCAGTCTGACACACAGAAGTTACGCTGTGCATGAGAGTGACACACCCCCAGGAAGATATGAGACAGCTTTTATACTCTTTTCAAGGTTCTTCCTTATAAGTTGGCTCCAGATAAGGTCCTTTCTGCTGTTCAGTTTCTACACAAGGACAGAACTGATACTGAAATAAACTGGCCAAATCTGACTGTCCCTAAGGTTAGAGGTCCTGTCCCATATGTTCCCGAAAGTCACCCACAAGCATGGGGATATTCAAATTAATTAACCAATCATACCATTGATCAGCTCTACCAAACTTGGATGTCTTTTTTTCCAGTAATAAACAAACATTGTTAAGTTGTTTTGATTGATACTGTGAAGCAGCTTTGACACAATCTGTATTGTGAAAAGCGCTATATAAATATATTTGACTTGACTTGACAAGCACGTACACATGTATATTTTACTCATTAAATAGGTTCAATAGAAACACATGGCTCAAATCACCTAGTAATCTTCACTACTAATCAATGTAAGATTAAAATTTCCAAAACAATTATTGATGGTTTGTGAAGAGATGAAATGAAATGAAGAGATGTCTTATCGATCACAAGTTCAGTATGGCGTACCACAAGGCTCAGTACTAGGACCGCTGCTGTCCACTCTATACATGCTACCATTAGGAGATATCATTAGGAAACATGGAGTTAGCTTTCACTGTTATGCCAATGATAATCAGCTGTATATTTCTTCAAAACCCAACGAAACTTACCAATTCACAAAATTAACGGAATGCATAGCTGATATAAAAAATTGGATGACTAGTAATTTCCTACTACTAAATTCTGAAAAGACAGAGATTCTAATTATTGAACAAAAAACTTCCACACGTAATAACCCAGAATACTGTCTAACAATTGATGGCTGCTCTGTCAAGTCTTCGTCGTTGGTTAGGAACCTGGGTGTGCTCTTTGATACCAACCTTTCTTTTGAAAGCCACGTGTCTAGTATCTGTAAAACTGCATTTTTCCATCTTAAAAATATATCTAAAATACGCCATATGCTCTCATTGGGAAATGCAGAACAATTAGTTCATGCATTCATGACCTCAAGGCTAGATTATTGTAATGCTCTACTGGGTGGTTGCCCTGCACGCTTAATAAATAAACTACAGCTAGTTCAAAACGCCGCAGCTCGAGTTCTTACCAGAACCAGGAAATATGACCATATTAGCCCGGTTCCGTCAACACTGCATTGGCTCCCTATTAAACATCGTATAAATTTTAAAATATTGTTGATTACCTACAAAGCACTAAATGGTTTAGCTTCGCAGTACTTGAGCGAGCTCTTAACGTATTATAGTCCTTCACGTCTATTGCGATCTCAAAATTCCGGCCAGTTGATAATACCTAGAATATCTAAATCGACTGCTGGCGGTAGATCCTTTTCCTATTTAGCACCAAAACTTTGGAACAGTCTTCCTACCATTGTCCGGGAAGCAGACACACTCTGTCAGTTCAAAGCTAGACTAAAAACACATCTCTTTGACCTAGCATACACATAATACATTATAGACTTCTATAATTCAATGTTAGGCTGCATAGATTAGGTCAGCCGGAACTGGGAACACTTCCCTTAAATCTTGATGTACTCGCTACATCATAAGAAGAATGGCATCTACGCTAATATTAGTGTCTTTGTTTATCCCGAGGTTTTCCCGCAGCCTGACGGATCCAGGCCGTGTCCAGATCTGACGAAGGAGATCCGCCTGGACCCGATGACAATGCAGTGCTGAAGTGTCCACCATCCTCTCCCTATGGAGGATCCCTTCCCCACTCTACAGATAAAGCGTTGTGAATTCCGGCTCGCGTACCCCGAAGTGATAAAATAAAACAAAATTCTGTATCAAAATTTATAGGCAAGACAAGTAGTTTGTTTAGGCTGGGTTGTATGGAATTACAAATCTGCGCACATATTTTCAAAAGCACATAACTATAGAATCAATTCTGAATGAGCATGTTAATGCCGTCAGCGTTAATCACAGGTTCGCGTTTAAAGTCTGATCATTTCGACGGAGGTGAATCAATCAAAGTTAACTTTAGCTGGAAATAACATTATTCAAGAACCGCTATAACGCCAAAACAATCTGTTACCTTAAATTATATGTTTATCTCTGTAAAGCTGCTTTGAAACAATCCATTGTTAAAAGCGCTATATAAATGAAGATGACTTGAATTGACTTGATGGTTTGATGTTCAGGGCATGCTTGCTGCCATGCGAGACTTCGCCCAGCGCGAGGAACATGTCCAGTCGGACAGCTGCTTTGTAGTGTTGATGTCGCATGGAGATGCCAATGGAATCTGTGGAGTTTTTGATTCCCCCAGCAGTGATGATGAAGAGGACATTTTCCAAACAGATGAAATTTTTAATTGCTTAAACACTCCAAACTGTGCTGGATTGAGGGACAAGCCAAAAATTATCCTTATCCAGGCGTGTAGGGGTGGTGAGTTACAAAACATTATATTACAAAATAAAGATCAAAATGTCAAAATATTTGATTGGTTAGAGACCCATCCAGTTCTGAGCACTGATATAGCAACATGCTTTGACAAATGTTTCCCTTACGTTATAGATAGAGAAGGCAGTGTAGATGTCCAGGATGGTGTGCCAAGACACAGGAGAGGAAAAGAGCACCGTGAAAAAGACTTCTGCTGCCTGAGGTCCTGTACTCCAGGTAAATAATATTAGAAACCCCTTGTGGTGAAAATCAAGCTTTGAATGTTGTGTATGTCTATGTGGTGTTTTTAATATGCTTTAAGACAAACCATGTGCAAATTCATAAGCCAACACCATTGCTGAGTATTTTCTCCTTAAACCTGCGGTGAATCAAAGACTCAAAGTCTCAAAATCGCGGATTGAAATCGCTGGTGTTTTATGAGTTTTATGAGATAAAATGATTTACTACAGGGGGATTTTAAATATGTGTTCAAATGATGTGTTATTTGTTTTGCAAGCAGTGAGGATCAGTCACACAATGTATGTCATAATTTGTATCTTTTTATACAGAGACGGTGTCCTATAGAAACAAAGAGAAAGGCTCACACTTCATCCAAGACATTGTGGAAATATTTAATGAGCACGCCTGCCAGGACCACATCGAGGAGCTCTTCAGAAAGGCAAAGTCACGTTCTTAATCAAGACAGACATCAAATCTGTAGACAATAATGGTGATCTGTGTTTTTTCAATGGTTGTTGATGTTTACTTCCTTTTATAATTTTGTGTGTCAGTTTGTATTGCTCTATCCAGTCGAATACAAACAGGCCTAGAATAAACATTTTAGGTTATAATGTGTGTGGTTAGTTGTATTGTAAAATTTGTTTTTATTTTTGAAACAGGTCCTTAAGAAGTTTAAGGAGAAACATCCAGATCAGATGCCATGCAAAGAAAGAACAACATTATCTAAAAGATTCTACCTCTTCCCAGGGTTGTAAAACACAGCACCTATAACTTCTGCTCTTCTTTTTATATTAGAAACATGATGTTTATCATATTTGGAGAAAACATGGAATTTATCACATTTAAATCAGTTTGCATGTTCATATAATTCATGAAATGATAAACAGATTTAGCTTGCTGTCTATCTTGAAGCTCTAGCATTAAAGCACCCCCACTCCCACAGAAAAACTATCAATACATTCTTCTATTTTACACAAATATATTATTTGTAATATAATATTTGTAATATTATTTTTTAATAATATATTTATAATATATTATTTTTCTTTCTTCAAATTTTTTGAAAAAGGGGGAAGCTGACGCTTGAAATATTATGTATAAAATATAAAATATTATGTCCATCAGGAAAATCAAAAAAGCAACTGCATGTACTGTATTGTGCACAAACTATCAAATTTGATTTCATTGTTCATTTTAAATGACATATGAACACACATGAATGCATTTGTATTGTATGTTGACCTATTTATTGCTAAATCTGCTGACCTAGATTGCAGATATCATTTCTTGTAACTGCTCAGTTGTAAAGTTGGATTTCCTGTATTTTAAAACAGAAACCAGCAACACTTTGTTCCCTGAAATTTATGTTCATTGCACTAAACCTGGGAGGCCATGTGTTATCTATCTTTGAATGTATTTTACACAGATGGAATGAGGCATTGGGGGCTAGATATGCTTTGCTTTAGGTGAAAAAAACCTCAGTATCTCTCAAATAAAGCATCAGATGCACTTGAATTAAGGCTTTGTCTCAACTCACAAAAAAATTGCTGGTTTTATGATTGTAATACAGCAATATGTTATGGAATGTCTGAATATAGCTACAGTAGGGTTGATTTGTGAATTATTGCAATGAAAAAATACTGCATAGGCAAGAGTTGCTAGTTAAATTATATTAAAAGTGATGCAACTACTCCATCTAGGGGCAGTTTGATTCAGTGTGACTGTGGGAATCGCGCTGTACTTACCCACACTGTGATAAAGAGATAATGGATTATTGTCCCTAGATCTATTTGCTGAACCCAAGATTCAACACTGTCATACTGTGTTCCAGTAATAAAGAAACCTGATCCAAGTGGTTGTCCGTGGTGATGTGTGGCAGCAACAGTAGGATGGAGTGACCCGTCACATATTGCACAGTAGGAGATGTGAAATAATTTGTACACAGCAAAGGCCATGTTTCTCCCTCTGAGGGACCTAAATAAAAATATGTGATTTAACCGCGTTGATAAAACTGTCCGAACGAGCTGATTTGTTTAAACGAACAGGACTTCTCAATGTTATCATTATCATAATTAATTTTCCTTTTAGGTAATGTAGGCCTTCTTGTGTGTAGTAATCAAGAAAATAGTTTGTTTTGAAAATCTCTCGATACGTGCTTGGTTAGATGCGTTTGAGGCAGCGCGCAACAAATGGACGCCATATATCCTCATGTTGTAAAATTGGCCAAAGTTGAATTAGTAACTTTCAATCCATAATAATTACACATATTAGACGCCTCAACACAAGTTAGACGCCTCAAATGCAAATACATGCAAATTACTGCCATTTCATTCGCTGCAGTCGCAAGGTTTCAGGTCGGCGATCGAAGTGTCTAACGTACAGATTGAATGTGATAACCGGATGTAACCAACGACCAGTTACATAACCAAATATGCTTTGGATTTAACGTTAACCGCTGAACCTCGATATATTTCATTGGATGACTTTGTTTCGACGATTAAGCAACTGAATCAATCATTGAAGCCAAGGGTAAGTAAAACAGAGATGAATTTGAATGACTTGTGACAGAAAAAGGTTTCCATGGAGGTAAATATTTTGCTTTGAATTGTGAATGTATTAACTGGACTTTAGAACGATTTACACAAAGACATCTTGAATGTTGAACTTTATATGTATTTTCATTGTGGTGAATAGTTAGTATCTGTGTCACAATATGTTAGGCTACATATAACCTTTTTGATGTAGCCTTTGATTCCTGATTTGTGTGTAGGCTACAAACCTGAAAATCAGGATTGACTAATTTGGCTATAGGTCCTAAGGCAAAACTGATACACACACCCAAAGACTCACCATCACTAGAGGTAGACTTTATGATGATTGAAATTAAACACTATGAATTACAATTAATAAATAATTAGCTTAACGATGATTTTGTAGCCTGTTTGAGAAAGGCTACATTTTTAAAGTAAAATATATTTTTATTATTTAATATATGGTAAGGACATTTGACCAAATAGCAGGTTTTTACTGTCGCATTTTTCCATTCTTTAAGTAATATTAGAAGTGTACAGTGAAATTCTTGAGCTCACAAAATATTTGTAACTTGTGAAATATTCATGCAAATCTTTGTTAAATCTGTTTTTAAAGTTTCTAGTTGTCTGCTAAATTAATTCACTGTGTATATCTGTGTTTGTGTATGATCTTAGCTGTAAAGTCATGGCTTCCCCCAGCGGTTTGTCTGAACAATGTACATGTTCAATTTGTCTGGACGTGTTCACTGACCCTGTAACTACTTCCTGTGGACACAACTTCTGTATGGCCTGCATCAGAAGCCACAGAGACCGAAGTACAAGCTCAATGTGCCCACTGTGTGGGAAGGCATTGGACTCAAAACAAGATTTTAACATAAACAGAACGATTAGAGACATCGCAGAGGACATCAAAAGAAAAAGGATCCAGAAGAAGCCTGAAGTGTCCTGCGATAGTTGTCCAAAGAAGAAAATGCGGATTGCTGTTAAGTCATGCTTACACTGTGGAACTTCTTTCTGCAAGACTCACTTGGAGCCCCATGAAACTGCAGGAAAACTCATGAAACACAAACTAATTAATCCCGTGAAGAATCTCGATGAATACATTTGCAAGAATCATGAAAGACCTCTGGAACTTTACTGTAGAGATGATCAGACAGCAATCTGTCAATTCTGCACCGAGAGTGACCACAAGAATCATAAAACTGTCTCTTTGGAGGAGGAGAGTTTGGTAATGCGAACTACTTGGCAGTCATTAATAGCAACTCTAAAAATATACAGAATCATTTCAAACATTACCAACTGATGATACAGGCTACTAAAACCTACATTACTTTATTTTCACAGAAATTGCTGATGAATAAAAAGATATCGGTGCAGCAGAAAATTCAGGACAAGTTGCGGAAAATTAAAGAAATTCAACATTCTACAAGGTTTAACAAGGTAAGTGGGATTGCCCTCAAGCAGATTTTATTTTTGTGCTCCTTCTATATTGTTTGAGTGTCCACAAGATCATTTAGTTTTATTTTGTGCTTTAACAATGTAGTGATGATTTTTCAATTAACAATATTTTCTTCTTAAAATTCACAACAGCAAGCCAAAGAGAGGGAGATCGAAGAGAACATCAAGTTTTTCAAGGATATCTTTGAGAAAAACAATGCGGAGCTACTTGAGCTCACGGAGGAAAAGCATAAAGAAACGGAAAGACGAGGCGAAGAGCTCATCAGAGAGCTAGAAGAAGAGATCAAGGAACTAAAGAGAAGACAAACTGAACTGGAGCAGCTCTCAAATCCTATGAATTTCACACAAGTCAGTCTTTCTCATCAAACCATGGTAAGAAATGAAGCCACATGTACACTTGACTTAAGGGCGTTTTTCCCTCTACCTGTTCTAGATTATTAACCTCCTCCTGCACAACGCCATATATACCAAGCGCTCAAGCAACATCAGCATCAGCGCACATGAACATGGCCGTATTCTGAGGAAGACAATATCACGGCTTCAGAGTGTCTTGGATGAGAAAATGAGAGAAACTGGTAAATATTTACCAATGTAACCAATCATATTTCCACCATCATACACTCTTTAATCAGACAGAAACACATATTTAGTTCTTCCCCACTGTTCTTCCCACTGTAGTTGGCAGAGAGCTGCGGAGTATACAACGTTATGCAGGTATGGAAAATCTGATTACTAAAAGTTAAATATTATTACAGTAAAAAAGAAACTCTAAAATAAACTCTAAGAGCCAGATTTACTAACAGCTAGCATCAACACAAACCCTCTTTTGCTGTTAAAAAAAAACTGTCTGGATGTACTAAAGGCACACAGAGAAATTAGCGATGAAAGTGCGTGAAGAGTTATTTTTGGAGCTGACCATACATATGCATTTGCATAGATATAAACACTAGATGTCGCCTGGCTACGGCAGTTCATTGGAACGAATGCGTCAATAGAGCCGCCATCTTGAAACGGGAACCCCTCATCAGCGTCAATGTAGGAAATGCTCTAACGGAAATAAAATCACCATAAATCGTCATGAATGCGATTTTCTAGTTGTTTTGGTTCGTTCCAACGGTCAGACATGTATTTATCATTGAGTCTAGAGAAATTTTAAAAAATGTACAAAATTTCACAATCTTGTAAAATGTAATCCCTTGATGTCTGTTTTTTAGATTTCGTTCGTGTGAACATCCATACGCAGCACAAAAGTCCAGCGTCATCCATGAATTCAGCGTTACCTAGCTACTTCCTATGACAAGACCCCTGTTCCAGGATGGCGGCGGTTTTGACGCATGTTTAGAACCCCAAGGCGACATCTAGTGTTTATATCTATGATGCATTTGTAGGAGTTTCTCATTTAAACACAATATTTATAGGAGAGTATTTAAATAAATCACGCAACGTAGTTGTTGCTACACTCTCAGAAAAAAATGTTCAGTGGGGTTCTATAACCCTTGGTTTCTTGACTCAAATTTGAAGAACCCTTTATGCCAAAATGCAAGGAGAAATTTCTTAAAGGGATAGTTCACCCAAAAAAAAAATTCTGTCACCATTTTCTCACCCTCATGTCGTTCCAAACCTGTAAGACTTCGGAACACAAATGGAGATCGTTTTGATGAAATCTGAGAGATTTCTGTCCCTCCATTGACAGTATACGCAAACTGACACTTTGATGCTTCAAAAAGTTATTTTGGTTATATTCTCACACAAGTGAACATGCTTGAGTTTCTGTTTACCACAACTGATGTGTGAGTTGATCAATGTTTATGTGTGAATAAAAGCCTAAATTAAATCTTTTCATAAAAAGGGAACGAGTCTATTGAGAAAATTTTGACTAAACCGCTCAATTCATATATGGATTAGTTTTACAATCTCTTTATGAACTTTTTGAAGCGTCAAAGTGTTGTGATATATCACAATATAAAGTTGTATGTGAATGAACGTGAATTATACTGACTTGGGCAAAAATGTATATTAACCCTTATATATATTTTATTAGTGGATGTGACGCTTGACCCTGACACAGCTCATCCTGAACTCATGTTGTCTGACAGTGGGAAAGAGGTCTGGAATACAGGCAAGTCACAGAAGATTCCTGACACCCCAAAAAGGTTTGACCATTGCTCGTGTGTCTTAGGAATTAAAGGGTTCTCCTCACCGACATTTTATTATGAAGTTCAAGTCAGCGGGAAGACGGAGTGGGATTTAGGTGTGGCAAAAGAATCCATAGACAGAAAAGGGGAAATTGGGCTCAACCCTGAAAATGGATATTGGACTGTATGGCTGAGGAACAGGGATGAGTATGCAGCGAACGATCGGTCCGCTATCCCTCTCACCTTGAAAGAGAAGCCAGTGAAAGTGGGAGTTTTTGTGGATTTTCAAGAGGGTCTGGTCTCTTTTTATGATGTTGAAGCCAGGTATCATATATATTCTTTCACAGGACAGTCTTTTCCTAAAAAGCTTTATCCATATTTCAGTCCTGGAGAATACGAAGAAGGGCAGAACTCACCTCCTCTGATCATTACACCTGTTGACTCAATCGAATAAATCAACTTTTAAAGGAAATATTCAAATGAATTATTATTAAGTCTTTGTATATAACACCTTCAGACCTAAATGATGTTCAATGCAAGTATGACCATTCTTTATTTCTACTCTAAATGCAACCATGAATGATCTTGAATCAAAAGAATCAATTAATTAATTAAAAATGTATATCTAATGTTCATTTTAATTTGAATTCCATTGTTCTGAACATAACAAGTAAAACATTAGATTACACATTCATTACATCTTTAATAAATGTTTCACTTAGCATATGCTTTTATCCAAAGTGACTCACAAATGAGGAATGGAAACAAATAAAATGTTTTATCTTTTATTTTGCTTCATTTGCTATTTTCAAATCCAACTTAACATTTTCAACATGTGCTTTATAATGTTATAAATTGTGATATATTCATTTTTATATCAGAATTCAATGTACAAGAAACACCATGAAAAATTGTAATCATTTATCAATATGTAAGCAACAAAATCACCAAAAATAGCAGTTAAAAAACATAACATAAGGACATTCAGAACATTCAATGTTTCACCACATTTCAAGCATTAGTTTTCTCATTATTCACAATTTGTTTGTCTTCTTCTTAAGACTTCTTCTTCTTAAACACCTCAATTGCCTTTGTGTAATTGCCGTAGCTTCCTTTGATGTCACCATCTCGAGTTTTTCAAGCAGTTCTGAGGTGTAATTGTGACCATCAGTGATGTCAATGACATGGTACCTGTTCTGACAACAACGAACCACTTTACAGAGCTTTTTGCCATACGAAATAAACCTGTCAATGCGTTGCCCAAGTTTTTTAAGCTCTCTGCCATGTGTGAAGATAATCATCATACGTTTTGTGGTTCTTGGATCTAGTCTTTTTTTGAAGGTGTGGAAAAGACCTTGTTGTTGCTCACTGAATTTAGATATCGGTGTTACCCAGAGAATTAAATTGGGGCCAGGGTCGGATAACTTAACACACTTCTTCATTTCCTCGTTCCAACTCGATTTGTCGAGGTAAAAGAGATTAGGAGTGTCCACTACAGTGACATTTTCCACTGTCTTTACCATGGACTCTTTCGTCACAGTCTCCGATCCACTTTTGCTAGGAAAGTGGTTTCCACCAAGGATGATGTTGCCAACTGTACTTTTCCCAGCTCTGGAAGGCCCCATCAGAAGGATCCTCATATGTTGGTGAATGCTGTGTGGGTTCAACGCTGCCGTTTTGATGCTGTCAGGGTTCAACGCTGCCGTTTTGATGCTGTCAGGGTTCAACGCTGCCGTTTTGATGCTGTCTGGGTTCAACGCTGCCATTTTGATGCTGTCTGGGTTCAACGCTGCTGTTTTGATGCTGTCTGGGTTCAACGCTGCCGTTTTGATGCTGTGTGGGTTCATCGCTGCCGTTTTGACGCTGTCAGGGTTCAACGCTGCCATTTTGATGCTGTCTGGGTTCAACGCTGCCGTTTTGATGCTGTCAGGGTTCAACGCTGCCGTTTTGATGCTGTCTGGGTTCAACGCTGCCGTTTTGATGCTGTCTGGGTTCAACGCTGCCATTTTGATGCTGTCTGGGTTCGACACTGCCGTTTTGATGCTGTCTGGGTTCAACGCTGCCGTTTTGATTCTGTCTGGGTTCGACACTGCCGTTTTGATGCTGTCTGGGTTCAACGCTGCCGTTTTGATGCTGTCAGGGTTCAACGCTGCCGTTTTGATGCTGTCTGGGTTCAACGCTACCGTTTTGATGCTGTCTGACGGTGCCGTTTTGATGCTGTCTGGGTTCGACACTGCCGTTTTGATGCTGTCAGGGTTCAACGCTGCCGTTTTGATGCTGTCTGACGCTGCCGTTTTGATGCTGTCAAGGTTCAACGCTGCCGTTTTCATGCTGTCTGGGTTCAACGCTGCCGTTTTGATGCTATCAGGGTTCAACGCTGCCGTTTTGATGCGGTCAGGGTTCAACGCTGCCGTTTTCATGCTGTCTGGGTTCAACGCTGCCGTTTTGATGCTGTCTGACGCTGCCGTTTTGATGCTGCCAGGGTTCAACGCTGCTGTTTTGAACAATAAATGAACAAATATTTTAAAGATTTATTTTCCCTTAAAAGTTGGAGTGAGAGTATTTCACTTCAACTTACATTTTCTGTACATCAGCATGTATGGTAGGCTTGAACTGTCAAAAAAAGGGAAATACTTTTTTTACTACAACATGCTATGAAATACTTTTTTTGACATTCTTCACAAGAGAGAGAATAACACTTACTTTTCCAGTGATGCTTCTGATGTCTGTAAGATATTGACAATATTAAAGAATAAAATGAACAGTCTTGAGTCATATCAATTTGCTAATGATATAATGCTAATCAAACAAACAAATGTACCTGTGTTACATTGTAGTCATCAAAACAGTACCATGTCCCATTTTCAAAAGATCTGATGATTGTATCGTAGTGTCCACTACTGTATCCACCCATATGATTTATAACGGCATACAGATCATATATAGGCCAATTATCCTGCAGAGAAAGAAGTTAAAAATGTTTAGACAATTTTATACTGCTTTTAAATATCATTTTGTTTTTGGTATGATGGATTGATGAAACCTCTTTGGGTAGACTTAGAGGTACATCCAGACGACATTCATTCTTCTTGTATCTCATCTGTTTGTAATCAAAGTCAAACCTCTTCAGATGCAGAGTGAGAACGGTAGGATATTCATCTATTTCACTCCACTGCAGCAAGAGTAAGAAAATTGCCAGGAAGAATGAAAAAAGCATATGTTAAGCACAAGTTGGAAACTCATAAATACGTCACTATAATTGGTTCAGTAATCATGGGTTGGTCATCTTGAGTGATGTGGAAAAATCTCACATTTTCATTTACTCACAGTTTCTGTTTCTGTTTTGTGGTCACATATTTCACAATACATCCAGTCATCCTCTTCTAGTTTTGAATGTTCAAAGAAGGTCTTCAGGCTTTTTTCCTATAGGGTCAGAAAAATAAAACATGCAGTTTTAGTGGGAAGCTACTGTCTCCCAAGAACAACAACAATAAAAATTTGGCTAACATTAACTTTGCAAATGATAGTCTTCATACCATATAATACTTATCATTTCCGGCATCAACAGACAGCAGTATTGAGATGAACGTGCTGGTTTCTGTGGTTTCATTGCCACATTGGCCACATTTAGTTATGTTGTTCATTTTCCCTTCAAAGACCTGGAACAAATTCACTGTTCTCATAGGCTGATTCTTAATTGCATCACCGTAAATAATCAATGATGATAAAAGAGACTTATTTACAGTCAATTGTTTCCCTCTCACCGAAACAGACTTATGTTTATATGTGACATACCTCAGAGGCATGTGTCCCCACTGCTTTTAAAATCTTCCTATAATACTCCACTGCATCTTGTTGCTCATAAACTTGAAGGTATAAAAGAAGAATTATGAAAACAATGTTCTAAACTTTATGTAAATATGTGACCCTGGACCACAAAACCAGTCACATGGGTCAATTTTTTAAAATTGAGATTTATACATCATGGAAGCTAAATAAATAAGCTTTCCATTGATATATATATATATGTATATAGTGTAAGGCTATATACGTTATATGTACTGTATATGTGTGTGTGTGTATATATATATATATATGTGTGTGTGTGTATATATATATATATATATATGTGTGTGTGTGTGTATATATATATATATATACACACACACACACACATATATATATATATATATATATATATATATATATATATATACATATACACACATATATATATATACAGTACATATAACGAATATAGCCTTACACTACACAGTATATATATAGTCTATATATATTTATATTGAACTGTAAATTAAATGAACCTACCATTTCTAATTCCAAGACTCCTGGTTATTCCTTCAGTTGTGGCTGCATTTTCTGACAGCTTAGTAAACAGCTTCTGAAGTTGTAGCAAGAGATTATCCTCACCACAATCTCCAGGAGCTTCATGACTAAATTGAAATTAAAAAGTAAAGAAAAAAACCAATAGAATAAAGCAGGAAATTAGTATCCTAAATACCGATAATTGTATAATTAGTAGATACAATAATCATAATAATATTATTCATTTATTTTACCTCCCCACTGCCTCTCTGAATTCTGGGGTCATGAATAGAGACTGCAATACTGCATTTAAGTAGCAAGTGGCGCCTTGATTTTTCAGGCCATTATATTGGACTTCGTTCCTGAATGCAAAAGTAACACACACGTAAAGATTTCATTATTTCATGGGTAGATGTATTCTACAAAGTGTCCTCAAATAAGAAAACGGAACGTCATAATCATAATCACAACATTTACAGTAACAAGCGCACCACGCAATGAACGAAAAGTTTAGGCTTGATGTTTCGATAGCACTTTAGATATTGATTTTTTGGTCTATGTGGTGAGGTTTTTAGAAGTCAACCCACCTGTCATGAGATCCATGTGAACGCTTCTGGGCTGTAATATGCGTGTCGGGCTTTTTCGTGCTGTTTGCGGACATTTTAATCTGGCACATAAAGGCTGAGACTTTAAACGATCTGTATTCAAACCATAGACTGTAAACAAAGATTTAAACCGGGTTTGCACCTGTTTCCTGTTGGTTAATCTGTGAATGATTAAACGCATTCTGTGATTAATTTTAAATGCATAATATGCTAAACGCATAACAAGTAGGCCTCACCACAAAGAAACTGAATTGAATTATCCCACATAAATATGAATGAAACTAAAATCAGAATTTACCTTATTGAAACTCTTCTTTTCTTCTTGAACAAGGAGGAAATTCATAGAGGACAAAGCACAGTGTAGCTATTGCCGATTACACTTCAAAATATTAACATGCACGTCAAAATTCGACAGGCAACTGATAAGTTTTACTTTCGATTTTGTTGTTGACGACAGAAACTATCAAGTAGGCTACGCATTAATTCAGACATAATTATTTCAATCTTATCATTTTGTTTGTAGCCTTCAAATTTTATTACAGCCTGTATCATTTAATATGAAGAAAGTAAATGTGGTTTATCAATTTGACCACTTCAAGAATAAAAAAAACAAAAACAAAGTAGCAATCACAAATCAGTCAGATAGCCTACTTTTCTTCATTGATAAAATACCTGAGACTGTTTAAAATAATGTTCTCCCATTATCTCCCAAATGTGACAGACAAATCCAATTAATTTACAATAGCATATGCAGATTCCACACACATAATAACATAGTGATCAACAAAAGTCTCTGTGAGTCTGCCTAAAAGTTGATGATTCCGGCAGAGACTCGAATTCTTCTCATCCAACCTCCAGGTAAACGCAAGACCATGAAGAGGGTGGAGCGATCCTTAATTTGGTAGTCTAGAAACGTATCGTTGTCCTCTAGTTGTTTATCTGTGTACAGCAGTCTCAGGGAAGATGGATCATCCCCTGATAAGATAAAGAAACATTTACATAATAGTATAGCCTATAGGCTATTTTACATGTAATTTATTTAATCCATTTCATGAGCTGTCTAAACATGTCAGTCACAATTCTGAATAATAAGTATTTTATAAATCTATAAAATCTAGATTTTAAAATGTAAAAAAAAAAAAAAAAAGAATAATTCGCTTCTTCTCTTTTCAAAACATGAATGCTTATTAAAAGGATAGCTTAATAGTTATTACTAGGCTATTACTATATTAGGCCTAACGTCTAACATATTTTTGCCGATGTGGAAATCAAATCACCACGGGTTAGGCCATGTGACCCATAGATATCCATCATAAAGGCTAGATGTCTCGTCCACGCTGCTGGCCAATGGAGGTCGACGTCCGCACCTGGCGGCCCTCTTGTCACAGGCAGCTCGCTCGCTCGTAACATTGTGTTTTAATGGTTCATGTACTTTTTAAATAACCATAACTTGCTCAATTTTCTACCGATTTTCAAACGGTTTGGTTTGTTATAAACGTCAGAGATGTAGTTATGACACTACATACTTATGAATAATAAGTGTTTAAATAAATAATCATCCAGAAAGAATTATAGCCACGTTAATAAAGTTTGTAATAACGTTTGTGTTCGTGCTGATCACTCATCTTACAGCAGGGACCACAGAGCCCGCCAGAAAGCTTGCCTGTGACAAGATGGCCGACGGTGATGACGATAGAGACTCCGCCATAAGACATCTTTATTATGGATGTCTATGATGTGACCAGGAAACGGCCTATACTTTCACAAACTTTTTAAGAAAGGCATATAGCATATTTAATTTTATTATAGTTGAATGTACAGCCTATGTTTTATATTTGTATTCGATCTTACCTGCTTGACCGGGCAATTTCTCTGCAACTTTCTGTTTGAATGCTAAAATAGTCATTTTGTTGAAATCTTCCTCTGACGTCGCAACATCATAGGTTTTTTTCTCCCCCTTTATTCCAACCACTATGATCTGGTAAGTCTTTCCCATTTTAGGAGAACACCTAAAGCACTTGGGCTACTGCAAAACGCCGTATAAAATGTGGAAGTTTCACTTTCTGTTTTTATGTAAGGTGTTGACGCCCTGATAGAAAAAAATATAGCCTATATTACGCCTACTGTCATAAATAATGCGCAATAATAATCGGCGTTTCTAATAGGCAAAACGAAATATAATCATAATTTTATTATTCTCATGCTTTAAGCAAACTGTATCCTGCAAGGCTGTTCCATTTTAGCTATTGTGTTCAAGTGATTATTTTGTCGTTCAGATTTAATATTTGTTCTGTGTAGCTATTAAAAAATAGGCTATAGATTAACTATCCTCTTTGCAAAAAAAAACAAAAAAAAAAAAACAACAAACACAGGCAGGCCTACTACAGATCTTATCTCTTCTCAACCCATCAGTCGAGAAGCCATGTGACAAACTGGAAAGAGAACAAAACACTGTCAACATTAGTCTTGGTTTCATTTCTAAACCGATTTGAACTGTTGGACCAAAAATGACGGAACAACAGCACGAAGAAAAACGCTACGATCCCAATGACACAACGCTGAAGTTTGTAACGCGCCAGGATGACATAAGTATGTATTTACTGTATTTAAATGTATTTATATTCGTTTTTATTTTAAGGAGGCAGAGAGAAACTGAAAACAAGTGCGCTTGTCTCAATAATCCCAACGGCTGTAAAGTAAGATTCGCTAGACATTCGCTTTCATACCCATTAAACTCTCTTGCAACTTCATTTTTTGAGCCCAAACCAACCCAAATATAGCACACAGCTAATTTCAAGAAATAAAATATTAATAAGCCCTAGAAATCAATTTAACTACGACATTATTATATCAAACTAAAAGTAAAATGTTTAGAAAAATATCCCTTTTATGCACAATTACAATGGAATTAGCATTTCACATGTTTTATAATAATTTTGGAACTTTAAATGTATGCAATAGGGCTAGGCCTTTAGGCCAGGCCTACTGGACCATTTAAATCCATAAAACTAGTATTAAATAGCCTAACAGCTGCTTCTCTACTGCAACATGATCTTGATGCTACTACTTACTGAATACTGAGCAATATGTAGTCTTTATGCTGCTTTTAAAATAGAAAGAGTATTCCACGTGAAACGTTTCCAACAGTAGTAGTAGGCTTCTATATCTTTGTCACATCATGACCTCATAGTTTCATGTTTAATTATTGTTTTAATTATTTAATTATATGTATTTTGCTCATAAATAAAAATAACAATAAAAAATTAAGTGATGAATCAGTTGATTCACTCTTGAAATGAAGCCAAGCACACAGCCTGCACAAGCAAGGGCCAAAGGTTTTCGCATATAGAAGCTTGTATTGTCAATAGTACTGAATTTCCTTCTGATTTTACTATGGCAACTGCATGTGTATCCATTGCTTAGTAGAATTCGAGTTCAAGTTTGTAGTTAAGTATAAAAATATTCAAAAAGTTTTACACAAACCATCAATAACCTTGTATATTCAGCCGGGGATGATGACCCCGAGACTCGTCGTGCTGAGATGTCATGTGGCCATGCTGTCACTCCACAGTCACTGACTGGGTGGTGTCGAAGTCTACTTGACCAGGTATTTAGAATAAAGAATCAGTACTTGTTAACAGGCACATACTTACAGTAATCTATAATTATTTCTGCCTTTCATTCTCAGGGTCAGCACAAGTTTTTGTGCCCTGCACTTAAAGATGACACATTGCAAAGATGCAATGCAGAATGGCCCTATGTGGAGGTGCGGAGGTTGGCTGTGCTGACACAAGAGGAACAGAGCCATTTTGAAGAGACAATGGCTGTGCTGGCTGCAGCTGAGTACTGCGAACACAAAACAGTGAGTTACTGGTGCACACTGAGATGCATGTATCCAAAAATAATTGCAACTTTGGATATTCATATATGTAAGGATGCAATTATTTTTTTTTATTAAAGGGGACATATTATGCCCCTTTTCACAATATGTAATATAAATCTGCAGTGTCCCCAGAATGTGTCTGTGAAATTTCAGCTCAAAATACTCCCAAGATCATTTATTAGCTTGTCAAATGTGCCCCTTTTTGGGTGTGAACAAAAACCCGCTGTTTTTGTGTTTGTCCCTTTAAATGCAAATGAGCTGCTGCTCCCCGTCCTGTTCAGAACAGGGCCACAAGCTTCGGATATTCCGGTGTTGTGCCGAATTTCGACCCCCTGCCAAACGTTTTCTGGGTTGGTAGATGCACCGGGGACCCGATTACAGCACTTAAACACGGAAAAAGTCAGATTTTCATGATATGTCCCCCTTTAAAATGTTACTAGAATATATATATGCTCCTTTTTCCATTCCTTGATCTTTAACTTTATCCATTTACCTTCAGTGTCCTGGCTGTCAAACATTTGTTGAGAGAGCAGACATTACCAACCTCTGTGCCATTTGCACAATCTGCACGGCTGAGATGGGTTGGACATATCAGTTCTGCTGGCAGTGTATGAGAGAGTGGGAAGGTCCAGGCCCTCGATCTGACCGCTGTGACAACCCTGGGTGCACCAATCCCGACATCGAAAAGCTGGCAAAATGTCGTAACATAACACTACCTGAAGTTAATAATGTGAGTTGTCCCTCCATGCGGGCTTGCCCCACTTGTGGCAATCTTGTGGAGCACGACACAACAGGGTGCAAGAATATCATATGTAATCGCTGCAGGGTGGAATTCTGCTTCGTCTGCCTGAAAGTCACTCAAACGTGTTTACAAACAAGCAGTTATTACATTGGCTGTTCAGCCGGGGTCGCGCCAAGGCAGACTTCCATTCCTATCTGGAATAGAAGTGAAAACAATTGAAGAAGTCAAGCAAAATGACACGCTCAAGGCTATATTAAAATGTTCCATTCCTTGTGTGTAATAAATAAGCTGTGATTCTATGCAAAAATCAAATAGTAATCAAATGTAAGGTGAAGGCTTTTTGTGTAGATTTCTGTCCCTTGCTCTTGTTCTCTAAATAAAATGGAATGGAATAAAATGGAATGTGTTCATAATTGTCACATGGCATTGGCCAGCTAAATTTGTTGTGGCATAACGGCACTACTATATGATAAAAAGTCAGTTAGCTGATGAATATTGTGCCATGATATGTAATCAGTACTAAAAAGAAAAGCAGAAAAATTGTGGTTTTTGAAAGTTGTAAATAAAACAAAGATTATCGGAGAACATTTCACAAGAAAATACTATTTCAGTACTTTGCTTTCAATTTGTTATTTGCCATTTCTTTGTGTAATTTACTTGTAGTTTCTGAGTGAAAACTGTTGCTACACAAACTGTATAACAGACATTTACAACTATCAACATTTTCTAGTTAAAATGAAATTCCCCATAATTGCTAAATCCTTCTGGTGGAATGGAGGTATACTGGTTTGGGTTTCTGTTATACTGAAACCAAAACTCTTTGCTGACATTTGATTCTCTGACAAATGTGCCATGAGATTTCATAGAAAAAAAATCCTTTATTCTTCTCTGGAATTTTCTTTACAAAGTAATGTTAAGACCGTGTTAATGTCAAATGTTAGACAGGCAAACTATATGGCAAATGTTAGACAGGTAAACTATATGGAAAATGTTAAATGGAGTTTAGCCCTATGAAAATATGAACTGGTTTTTCAGCACAGATGTAGTGCCAACAAAAGTTAAGATGCAGTACAACTAAATAATGCAACAATTAAGCGTGCAGAACATATTCTGATAAAAACGGTACATTCTAGGTTGCATGGTAATGCTGCTGATTATGGTACATCTCACACTGATGTGAGCTCTTTTACCAGAGGGGTAATTGAGCTAAACGGGGACACGGTGAAGTCTTAAATCACAGGGGAACGAGAGAAGACCTTGTGTATCCGTCTCAGTTCTTTTTAAAATATTACTGAGACCTTTTAGACATCAGCAGGCATTCCAGTGATCATTCTGAAAATCTTATATTTGTCATTTTAATGTAGACATCACAATATTATAGACATTTCAAACTAATGAAGCACATATAGAGACTTGTTTAACTGATTATGTGTTTATTTAGCATGAGGCAATGTATTTCACTCTAAACAAGAAAAACGAATAAAATTTTACAACAAAATAATTGGACCCATCTGTTAACTTAGATGAAAAAAAGACTTAATGGGGGCTATTCAGATGCAGAGCTTTGACTGGACGTTGTCTGCTGAGACTTGATATTCTTGTAGTATTTCTGGAGGAGGGAGAGAAAGAGGATAAAAGGTAACTATAAATAAATTTAAGTGTTCAGAATGGACTTTAACAGCACTTAAAATAATATTTAATTCCAGTAAGTAAATAAGGTGCAATTAACATTCAGAAATTTAGTAGTAACTTGTACCTCCATGTTCTGGTAATGCCTTAGGCTACTACAGTGACTTTTCTTAGCAGTTTCCTCACTGCCATAGAACAAAGAGCAGAGTCTGCAGAAGAAACCTGTCTTGGGCACCACAAAGTCAACCCCTATGATACACAGATAACAAAACAAAAAAATCAGCTTGGAGGTGATGTGATAAAGCATGCGATTCAGTCATTGTTCAAAGCATTATCAAACAAAGCATTTTTGGTTATAGAAAGCCAATAATTTAGAGCTGATGTTAGTGTCATTTGTAGTGGATCTCTTACCAATGGGGCTGTCTGGGGTAAACGGGGGCAAGATGAAGTCTTCAATCACAGGGGATTGAGATCGGGCCTTTTTAACCTCGGGTTCCTGTATCGACTCAGTCTCCCGACGTTGCTTGGACTCTTCTGCAAATTAAAATGAAGGAAAGGTATAAGTGAGAATATGCCACGGTACACCCAGCTAAAATATATTAATTTGTGATGTAAAATAGTTGTCTATGAGATTGAATACCTTTGATAGTGGATTTTTTATTAGGGATTGGTGTGCCAATAATTTCGGTTTCTGACTTAACAGAATTGTCATCATCTTTAGCTCTAGGCCTGTCCTCTTCTGACCCTGAAGAGAGCTCCAGACTCAATGAATCTGGAACCGTTTCAGCCTTTTGCGGTTCTGGCTTAACATTAAGATCCACGGATTCTAGAGCAGCTGCCGCTGGTTCGAACTCCGCACTCATCTCGGGCTCCTCTTCTTCTTCAGCACTCTTTGTCGCCCCTCTTTTACCCCTTGTGGATCGCCTCACTACAAAGAGCAAAAAGGGGACAACAGTGATTACAAAACCCACAGGGCGTTTAGACTTAAAAAAAAAACAACCTTTCTATCTTTTACTCACCTGGGGTCTGACGACCCCTCTTTTTGGCCTTTGTAGCTCTCTTTTTAACTTGTTTCTCCTCTTTGATCTCTTCACTAGGTGGTTGTTCGTCTTCCTCCTCCCCAACTTCATCCACAGTTACAAAATTCATCTTGCGGAGCTCTTCCAGGTCACATGAATCCTCTTCGTGGCTTGGTGATTTCACAGGCTCCTCTGGTATGATTAGTGTTGTGCTTCTGGAACTGGTTGACCTGGCTTCACTTTGCTCCAATTCCTCAATCTCCTCATCGTCACCTTTGGCCTCATCCAAGGTTACAAGAGTCTGAAAGGACAAAAAAAAGGCCATGTAAACATACAGGAAAGAACTAAACCAACCCAAGGTAGCCTTAATGATGGGTTTAAATACAATTTGAGGGCTGGCAACCAAAAAAGAACTGACCTCAGGGTTGAATGAATCAAATTCCTCCTCTTCATCAACAATCTCATCCAACGTGACCAGGCCTTGAAGTTCTTTGTCCAACTGGTATTCTTCACCCCCTGTTTCATCTTCTCCAACCTCATCAACTGTTAAAAGTCCTTCAGGTACTTCATTAGCCTTTGAACGCTGATGCTCTTTTGATTCATCAAGATAATCTTCCTCACCCTCACTGACCTCATCAAGAGTAACCAAAGCATCATGGGATGGAAGCTCAGAGATCACAGTTGCCGCATCTTTACTGTCCATTTCTGGGGCAGATGTTTCAGGCTGTTTGGGTTGGTCATCTTCTGATTTCACTAAAGTCTCTGCAGAAGATGGTGGGCAGCCTTCCTTCTGTGAAGGAGAGGAGGAAACTGACTGGCTTGGCTCAAATTCATCCAAGACCCCAATGTCAGTGCTTTCTTTCACGGTTGAAAGGGTCTCAACATTGGCATCCATCTTGGCTGAAGCACTTTCAGCCACAATACAAAGCTCTGTTGTCTCGCTCTGAACAACGGCAGTTTCCATCCCATCTGTTCCCAGCAATTTATCAACACTCTCTTCCTGAGACTCATGCTCTTCTGGCTTTTGAGATGCGACCACTTTCGCAACTGGTGTGGTTTCTTCAGTCTTGGTGTCCATTTTGTCCATACATTCATTAACTCCAGGTTCCCCTGTCTCAGAAGGTATAGTCTTGTCAGTATGTTCTGGTGTATTAGCTTGAATTGACTGTGCAATAGGAGAGACAATTGAATGGGGATCGGGTTCATCCTGAATCTTCTCTTCCCTGGCTGAAGACTCTGCGTTTAAGGCCACAGTGTCCTCTGCATCATCCCCTACTTCGTCAACAGTGACAAACTCATCAATGTTAAATGGAAAAGGTTCTTCATCGTTTTCCTGGAAAGCACAAATTCCTAATCAGCAACGTCTATTTTTCCAGTTATAAGACCACAAACCTGTTCAATGTTGATGCTTACCTTTTCGGTTGTCCTTGAATTTGAGTGACTCCTTGAGGGTTGTGAGTTTTTGCTATGACTCTATAAAAAAGCCAAAACAACAAATCAAGCCAAAACATTAACATTTCAGAGCAATTTTGCAACTGAAGAAACAGAACCATCAAAGTAAAAACAGTCTTAACAACATATGTATATGGTCGTTCTCACCCTGCGATCAACATCATGCCCCCTTGATCGCTTGGATGGAGGGCTGGATTCCCGCCTACTTCTTCGGGAGGATGATCCCCCACGCCTGGTGGTAGGACCGTCTTCTTCAGAATTACCCCTGTTCCTGTGCCTAGAAGCTGACTCCTTCTCTGGGGATGAGGTGTCCACAGGCCTGCTTCTGGACCCGGAGTTCTGAGACTTTTTCTCTTTCTCTGCCTGTTTTTTGTTCTCTGCTTGAGTGGTTTTCTTTGTCGCTTGAGCAGGTTTCTTTGAGCTTGATGGACCTTTTGTGGTTGTCTTCTCTGCAGCTTTTTTCTCCATCTCTGCCTTCTGTTTGGCTTCCTCTTCAGCACGTTTTAATGAAGACTGTAAGCGACACTGATGGACAGCTAATTCAAGGGCCTTCAAAATTTCCTGCGTAACCGGAGGAAAGTCCAGGGAGTCGTCGTCGATCTGAAAGGGCTCAGGCACTGTTTGGGGAAGGTTTGAGGCACAATTAACTGTGACAGATGAATTACTGACAGTATGATCAGAAGTGGAGGGCAGATCAGAGGCAGAATCTAAGGTTGGAATGGAGTCAGATGCAATGGCTGCAGGTTCAGTTTGATTACTTGACTCATGGTTAATGTCCGCCTCTAAAGATTCAGTTGGTGCCATTGTCAGGTCATTCGATTGGCCCTCATTGTGGATCTTGAGCTCCTGTCCACATGCTTCCTCTTTGACATCAGTGCCTTTGGTAGGTTCTTCTGGACTCTGTGTCTCCATGGCCTCTACTACCGTTTCCTCACTGCTAACAGCTGAAGCAACAATATCCATTTCTGACTTTGACTCAACATTCTTGTCGTCTTCTTGGTTTTTATTGTCAATTTTGCTTTCTTCCACAGATGTAGGAACCAATTCTTTGGGAGCATCTTGGACATTCTGGACAATCAGGACATTCTGATTGTTCGCGAGTGAAGTCACTGTCTGATCAGTTGTGTCAAATAAGACAACAGATTCTGAAGAAGCCAATTCATACTCTGCTTTTGCAGACGCCACCGAAACAGCAGATTCTCCTGAGGGAGCCAATTCAAGATTTGTTTTCCCAGATTCAACTGAAACGGAAGATTCTGAAGCAGGAACAGAGGATGTGATTTCAAGCTCTGTTTTCCCAGATTCAGAAGCAGGAACAGAGGATCCAACTACATTGTCTGTGTTCACAGATTCAACTGAAACAGCAGATTCGGATGCAGGAGCAGATGATTCAACTTCAAACTCTGCTTTCTCAGACTCAACTGAAACGGCAGATTCTGAAACAGGAACAGATGATTCAACTTCAAGCTTTGCTTTCCCAGACTCAACTGAAACTGCAGATTCTGAAACAGGAACAGATGATTCAACTTCAAGCTTTGCTTTCCCAGACTCAACTGAAACTGCAGATTCTGAAGCAGGAACAGATGATTCAACTTCAAGCTTTGCTTTCCCAGACTCAACTGAAACTGCAGATTCTGAAGCAGGAACAGATGATTCAACTTCAAGCTTTGCTTTCCCAGACTCAACTGAAACGGCAGATTCTGAAGAGGGAACAGAGGATCCAATTTCAAGCGCCTTGTTCATAGACTCAGGTTCTGCACTGGGAACTAAGGATCCAGCTTCATGCTCTTTTTTCACAGATTCAGTCTCCAGGGTCACCATGACAGTTTCAGTAACAGCTTGGGTATCCATCTCTGCTTTAATCTCAGGAGTATGCGTTTCTGCATTAGCAGGCATTCCAACTGCAATGTTTTTGGGAGCTGCAGTAACTTCAGTTTTCAACTTCAACTTTTCTTCACTATGCACAGTAGATCTGGTAGATGCAGCAGAAGCTGCAGCCGCAGCCACTGGCTTTTTAGCTTTGACCGTATTAGGTTTACTTTCTGTTGCTGCTGATTGTCCAGGAGGCTTCGTTCTAAGGGGAGAAATTTAATTTTAAATTTCCAGAATCATTGTATAAAGAAAAGCTAAAAATGTTGTTCATCCACTCTTACCCCTTTGCATCTGGCTTCTTTTTCAGCTGTTAAATAAATAACAACATGGTAAGTTATTAATTGCCACCGTGAAACAAGTGATGCTACACATACAAATGGCTAACAAGACCTGCTAAACTACCTTGATTGGTTTGGCCAATTGGAAGTTGAGGGTATTGTTCTGGATTACACAACGAAACTTAATGAAGCGGATGAAAATAGCCCTAGCCATTGCAGCATTCTCCATTTCAAAAATCATCTGAGATTGAAAGAAAATGAAAAAACAATATTACAACAGTCAGCTGAGATCTTATACTTTCCTTTAATAATGGAAATAGATCTGCAGATATTATGCAAGTAAAAATAAGAGTTAGAGAATAAATATCAAAGTTAAATTTGAGTTTCTTACCCTGCCATTTAGAGGCAAAACCTTCTTGAATTTACCATAGCGTTTGATTACGGTCTCTACTTCTTTGATTGCCACAGGTGTTTTTGGTACATTACTAACAGTGAGAAGGCGTTCTGGCAATGTGATGATTTCCTGTGGTCAGAAAGAGCAAAAAACATTCACTATAGAAAAAGTCTGAGACATGATACAAGTTAATTATTTTATTTTAAGACAGTGTTATCTCTTTATGCAGTGTTATCTCACTTTATCTGTCTATTTACTTACAGGTGATTTCTCCATGCCCATGAACACTCTGAAAACTGACTCCTTTGGTAAGAAAAGGATAAAACAGTTGGTCAGTACTAACCAGCATTAATCAAGAGTATAAATGTACAAGGCACTCTCTCTTATAAACAACAAAGACAGCCCATTTTACCAGTGTTGTGTTCTTAAATGAGAACAGAGTGTTTAAAACAACTGTAATTAATTAATTAATTGGTACATAATTCAGAGAAAAGAGTGGATTGCTTTACAGCAGTATGTCACACCAACATAGCCTCTTTCATGATGTCTGTCCTAATAATACTCCTTCATTAAAGCTAAGAGACCAAAGAGAATGTTGACAGAGGAATCTACAAAAAAAGTGACCATGACGTTGCAAACTGTTTGGTCTTGATGGTAGCTGTCCATTTCAGGAGAAAAAAAACCTACCTTGCAGTGTTATATATGAAAGACAGCAACATAGGCTGTTTTATCAATGGCATCCCTATCTCAGAGTTTTGTAGTTTCTCCAGGATGTCAAAAGTCTTCTTACAGTCCCGTTTCAAGATAGCATGCAAATAAATACAACTCATGGCAGGTAAGCTTTGAAAGTTTGCAACCTTCCAAACCTATCTCTGCTGGCTTGTGATAGTCCAGGGGTTCTCAACTCTGGTCTCCGTGGTCCAAATTCCTGCGGAGTTTAGCTCCAATTCTAATCAAACACACCTGAACAAGCTATTCAAGGTCTTCAGACTTACTAGAAAGTTACAGGTAGGTGTGTTCGATCAAGGTTGGAGCAAAACTCAGCAGGAAATTGGACCTCGAGGGCCAGAGTTGAAACCTCTATAATACTCTACACCAGAGGTACTCAAACTTTTGGAACAACAGCCTCCCCTTTCATGTGGCAATTTTACAATTCACGGTTCAATGTTGGACAGCGCAAGCCTGATGTCATCCTCCAGTCAATTCTGAAAAGGTGTGGTGTCACAATTTGGTGTCGCTCTTTAAATCGACTGACTGCTCCTCTATCTCTACTGAAAGGTCTTTTCCTGGACAACTGAAGGGATTTCTGACCACTAAAAATACTGAAATAATGACAAAATATCTTTTCCTCTTTATAATTTCAGACAGAGATGGAGTGCACACTCACGGTGTAGTTCAGGTCTATAGGTTGCAGCATCATCTTTACAGTTATCTCTTTGTCTTTCACTTTAGCTGGGTTCTCAGAGCAGGCCTTCACCATTGCTTCAACTGCCTCTGTGTTGGGCATTTGCAGGTAGGCCTAAAAAAAAAAAAAAAATACTGTTAAAATACATAATACAATATGACATAAAACAATATAATTAATAAATACTAACAACAATATAATAATAAAAAGACACCATCCATTTTTTAAATCAAGGATTTGTGTCATTTTTGCAGTATGTCATTCAACAAAGACAGGAAATAGGAATCAGCGCAATTGACAATAGAAAGTCTTACACCAAGTTAATCAGCTAATGTATACGTTAGGAATGTTTTTATTGGTCGCAAATTATAAACCAGCTCATATCCATCCCTTCTAGTAGCGTGGATACATCAGCTAACTTTAGCAGGAAATCATTGTTTAACTATCATGGAAAAAAATTGCCATTTTTTAAAGGTTTTTTTTAAATGGATACCAAGGCTACCAAATTTGAGATTTCTGATCCAGTTTATTTGCAGGCTCCTATGGCTGAAATATACTGCGTTTTCCACCAAATGTCAACTAGTGATGTCGATAGGGATGGGAATTGATACGATTTTATCAATATCAATGCCACTAACGATTCTGCTTATCGATCCGATTCTTTAACGATTCTCTTATTGATTCCTGATAGCACTGTGTGGGAAAAAGTAGTCATGCTTTTTCGGGGGAAAAAACAAGTGGTTTTATTTGTTTGTTATTTGTTAAAGCTTACACTTGACTAAGCAAACTGTACTTTTTATGTAATTTATGTAATAAATGGAACCTTATTGTAAAGTCTTACCGATTAGTTATACACCGATTAAACGTCCCGTGAGTTCAGTGTTGGAAAGATCAGTTGTTTTAACCATTCATTAAAACGAATCGGTTCAAATGAGTCATTAGTTCGCGAATTGGACGTGTCATTATCGGACGTGTGCGCGTTGTGTGATTATCCCGGCGGTTGGGACATCTCACAAGATGTGTCATCACAGAAAACATTTCATCACTGGATCGTTTTTTTCGTTTATTTGAAGTGTGGTTTATGTCAGCTGAATGTGCGGAACGCTTTTCAGAGAAGATAAGGCAACGTATTTTAGCACAATTCACACCCAGGTAATTCAGGAAAAACAAATCTCCGAATGCTCCACATGAAACTTTAGTCTCCCGACCATACCATCGTGTCGTTTATTTTGATTAATATGTGCGAGGGAGAGAGAGCAAGACAGCGCTTAGTTTTGAGACGGTGAAGCCTACTTTCGCCTTGCTCCGAAGAAAGAGACCGCGACCGGGGCTCTCTCTCTCTCTCTCTCTCTCTCTCTCTGCTCGTTCAGTTTAACATGCGCTGCGGTTCATCTACATTACCAGAGAGAGACAATTTTACTCACCGATCAAATAAGACTTTGGCGGTACAAAAATTCGCTTTGGACGCCGTGCTATGGTGCTTGATAAAGGACAAAAGGGACAGTTGTGAGTTCACGGTCTGTTGCCTACATACTACGGCTGACTCAGAGCAGGAGCATCGATAAGAGGACTCGTTAACGTCGAGGGGATACAATATCGATGGATTGTAAAACTTAGAACCGGTTCTCGAGTGGAACCGGTTTTCAATTCCCATCCCTAGATGCCGAAATACTATTGGGAACACACATTTCAAAGCAAAGTAACTGGCTGTAGCATTGTTGTTGTTTTTAAACACGTATTTGAACTTAGCATGTTTCCTAAATCTCTGCAAACATATTATTGTATTTTTATCCTTTAGTACAGTCAAAAAAATTACATGCAGCACCTTTAATGTTATTACCTTCTGTTGAGTGATTGCTATGACAGGAGTTTCAATGAACCCATATGGTTTAGCAAGATTGGTGAGGTCATCCTCAGTAACCCCTTCCTCTGGAAGATTCGTAATCTCGACTATATTTTTTCTCCAGGGTACTTCCTGTAGTCAAATAAAGAAAGTAGAAGTAGTTATTATTTGTAAAAAAATAAATAAAATAAAAATGTATTTACATATATACTGCAAGTATGTGTATATGCAGTTGAGGGAGAACACCAAATAACTTACCTTCTTTACAAACTTCTTGGCAACTGCGGTCTCTGCCAAATTACACAAACAAATGTTATACAAATTGTCCAACATGACCACAGGAACAACTACAAAGGAAGATGCAGTAACTTACCTGAACCCTTAACAGTGGGTTTAACTTTAGCTGTCTGTACCATCTTTTTGGGATCGTTCGGTTTTCCCTTGGTTACTTGAGGTGTCTTGAAACCTGGCAACTCTTTTGCTTTAGCTGGCTGAGATGCCTTCACTGGATTTGCACCCTTCACTGGATTTGAACCCTTCACTGGATTTGAACCCTTCACTGGATTTGAACCCTTCACTGGATTTGAACCCTTCATTGGATTTGAACCCTTCACTTTCGCTGACTGAGTAGGTTTTGTCATAGTCATCTCTTTTCTAAAATAAGTCACAAATACATTCACAGAACCATTCGTAAAATGTTCAAAACAGGCATATATATATATATATATAAAAAAAATATTGTTAATTTTTAGATGCAAAACCATGCATGCATGAGAACTTACTTCTTAACAGGTTTTCTCCTATCATCATCCTCTCTTGCATCCTACAAAAGCGCACGGATCAGATTTAATGCCAGGCCTTGGTATAGTTCACATTTCTTAAGGGGATTTGACAAGAGTCAAACATACCTTCTCCATGCAGATCTTAATGACCTGACCACGAATTGTCAGGTTCTTAAAGTTGAGCAAAGCTCTGGCATCCTCCTCTCTCTCCATACATACAGAGGCCTGAAGAGAGGAAGAATCACAAATGTTTGCTTTCACAAATTAGCGGCAATTTGGGGGTGGCAATCGCTTTAATGGTGGGTTCATTATTACTCTTAATGAAAAACACAACAACAAAACAGTATAATGACAAACTCGCTTATATTAAACTTTTAGAACGCTTATTAACAAAACGAATAAGATGGCGTTATTAGCAAAAGGAATAAGCATGGCAGCCTCGTTTCTGTGGTACGCTTGAAGGTGTGTGTGTAAATTAGAAGTCTTTCCTCTGGAAGTTGCCATCTTCATCAGGGAAAGTTTACAGATTGCCTTATTAATGTTTGCAGGTTCCCAATTAGCATTGGGTTTAAATCCAAAATATTGCCAAATAGAGGGAATGCAGTAACGTCACTTTCCCGCAGGAACACGCCCCCCTCAGCGGGACTGAGTGGCAGAAGAGCTGCTGCGTGACTGGAGTTAATAGGGGAAACTGCGAAAACGCAAATAAAACAAACTATTATCAGTTTAAACTAAAAGTTGGACTCGATATAGTGTTCCTTACAACTTATCAAAGATCCAGTGATCCATGGATATTGACATGCAGCCAGGAATCGTGTTTCCTGACATTTATATGTGCCTGATTTCGACGCCGGGGAAATTTGCCTGTAAACGTTTTCTATAAATACAATATAGATAGGTCTAAATCCGAGTGATCACTTACATTAATGTTATACTGTATATGAAGAGGTCTTTTCCAAAACGCGATAAACGCCATTTTTAAAAAAAATGAGTTTGTCATGTCATTTTGCTGTGCACTGAACCTATTCACTGCTCCATCAACATTTCATGCCAAATCGCTACATTTCCTTGTTTAAAATGTACTACAAGATGCAGTTTCTTTCCAAAACGCGATAAGCGCCAAACCTATTTTTAGCCTAAACGCGATAAATCCTCTCAACTAATCAGAATTCGGTGAACGTTCTACGCAATCCAACAGGGTGGCGCTCTGAACAGAGGTTTGTTTATGTTCATTTATTCCTCAAAATGAGTGAGTTTTCTAGTCGACTAGTAGTAGTTCATTTAAGTTTAATCACATATTTCTATTGATTTAATTATTTAAATATGGGAGAGAAACCATAATGACCATTTTTTTAATTGCCTATTCCGCATCTCACGCATAAAGCTTGCCACAAAGAACCGACAAAAGTAATGATTAGGCCTATGCATGAAACTTTTGAATTGTTTATTTTTTAATTAGTGTTTTCTGTCAGATATAGCTGAAAAGATAAAGTTGACTATGCTGACTCGCCATCTTCGCAGTAGTGAACGCGCCTATAGAGAGAAATGCACACTTTGAATTAGCCTACATACGCAGAGAGTAGCCAATTTCTTTTCGTTTTTTATTGTTTTGTTTAAATGTAGACATTTTAAGCTTTTTATAGATATACTTCTCAGGATTGTGAGGCAAGTATCGCTGTGTTTCGGTTCATTTATGTGATGCTCTCCAGATCACGCGCGGGCGCTTCCGTGTCCTGATTATATGTCTGCTATATTTGCTTATTTATTTATTATTAATCCAGTCAATTTTTTGATGAAACATTGATTAAAATGAAGATACAATTTATACAAAACGAAATTCACTTTAAAGCAAGGCTTTCTACTAAACAAAACTTAATAAGTGGTCAAAATCATGTCTGACCCATTCCAAATGTTTTCCGATATATTGGTCATCTTATGATCCTATCATACTCATCTCATGCGGTTCCCTTTTCATATAATCAACATAGATGAAAAAAAAATAACATTAGCCTATATTATTAAACATAAATATGAAACGTATGTTTAAGTTTTTTTTTAAACTTAGCCTATATGTAAGCGTCACGCCGCTCCGCTTTGTTCACATGCTGTGTAGCCTATACAAGCATGTGTGTGTGTGTGTGTGTGTGTGTGTGTGTGTGGTGGAGGGGTGCCCATCACTACTTTTGAATATCGTTATCATTATTAAATATTTTTAATAATTTGTTTTTTTTACGCATATGTAGTGGACAAATTGGTCCTACTTGTTACAGGTTTGACACTTTACTAAAAATGACTCTGAATGTATTACTAAATAACTTATTGAATAGCTATTGATATCATTACTATTTTCAGGTTCTGCACCAAATGACTTTTAGCCTAAATGTGTTACTAAATTTAATTTATAGTATGAGCCCCTGATTATATGTTACATGCTCTCGTTTTTTTTTTTTTTAAAGACAAACCATACAGTTTTGGAAAAAATTGATGGATTTATAGCGTTTTGGAAAAATAAATAAATTAACTTTTAATTTATCATAAACAATATTGTTGTTTGATTTAATAATCATTGTTCAACATGTTCAGACTGAGCCAATAAAACATTTTAACAGGATAAATTGAATATTCACAAAATGTGTGGGTCTAGGTAAAAAATGTAATTTTCCTGAAAACTATTGAAATGGATTTATAGCGTTTTGGAAAAGACCTCTTCATATCATCATATCGTCCAGCCCTAAAACTTGTATAGTTTTTTGTCAGTGTTTATTTAAAAACATCCAATTATGCAGAATATAGTCTGTTCTGTAGCTTTTTGCAGTCTGTAAAAATATACAGTACCTCAGATTTCTGGTCAAATCTAGTTGTACAGTCAATCGCAAAGCTCTTTCCCGTTTTAGATGTCTTTTGTGTGTTTTTCACGGCATTCACGCTGAAAACAAATGCTGCCGCTCAGTCTTTTTGCCACTTAGTGGGCGTGACCGCAATCACTCCGGCCGACGGTGACGTCATGCGCATACCCTCTATAGGCGCTTTTACATTTTGCTTTGAAACCAAATCTTCCGCCATCGTGTTGTCAGTAAGCTCGCAGTCTTGCCTCACTCTCGTCACGTGAAATCTTGTCTCAGCCTCAGACGTCACGCCCACGGAACGTTGGCTAAACGTCTGATGCATATGGTACACTTAACTGGAAACACTTCAGGAATGTCGAAGTCGTCATCTGATTGGTTGAATTTTATCGGATTTCCGGGGGGCGCGAGTGTCGCGTTTATTTTCGGTCCGCCATGAAACAAAGCGCAGACGTGTGATTGAGGAAGAAAAACTGTTGTGTTTACATGAGTGACAATGAGCATTTATCAAGATCAGCTAAACGTAGAATTCTCAAAAGTATGCGAGGTTCACGGGAAAGACTCTTGAAGTTTTCTTCTCCTTCTTTGATTTTCTATGCTGACTGACTTGTTGCACACAGGTCTGTTGTTGTGGGGACATTTCCACGCACCGAAACGTGACGCTGAACGAAACGAACTGTAATTGGTTGTTTTACATGTCGGTCAAACGGCCTTATGGGCGGGCCTTGGCCAAAGAAAGCTGCTATGAATTCCAGACCTTCAGCCGTCAGTCTGAAGGTCTGGCTACGCGAGACTACGTGAAATCTGACTCCTGCTGCTGATCTGTGCTACGACTCTCGCTAAATTAAGCAGGCATGTTCAGTTTGTAATTGTAGTGTTTGTTCTCTAACTGAACCAAATTATTTTTATTACTATAAAAAAACAACGGCGGAGGGCAGGGCTGGGCAAGTTATGTAATCGGCGCGCGGCCGACTATCGCAGCAAGCCTAACGCTAAGAATTCATCTTCGCCATTACAGGAATAAATTACATTTCAAACTAAATGAAAATAGAAAAGTTATGTTAAATTGTTACATTAATTCACAATATTGTAGCGTATTTACCTCTCGAATCGCCTTCAGGAGGATGGCAGTGTAGATCTTCCCAAAAGGTTCAATGGCATCAGACAGTTCTTTGTTGGTAGTCCCATGAGGAAGTCCAATGAGCCTCAGCAAACATGATGTGCCCGGGGCATCCCTGGCTTTAGGCTTCATTTCATGCAAAAACAAAGATAGCAATTAGATTTCATATTTTTAGCACAGATACTCTATCTTTTTTTTTTCAAAAGTGTTTTCTAATGACCCTGTAGCAAATACGACAATATAATGACCTTAAAGCCAAAGTAATGAGGGAACAAGCACATTTACAACTGCATGTAACTGCTGTATGAAGATGTACCTTTGGAGTGCTGGGGGTCTTTGTGACGGAGGGTCTGCTTGACTTGGAGTATTCATTTCTCTTAGGTGGTGAAGGCCGTTTCCAGCTACTGCTGCTTCCCTTTGATGAGGAAGCAGAGGAAACACTCTTCTTCTTTGCTAGCTCAGCCAGCAGGGCTGGTGCCAAGGACTTCACCACAGCCTTCAAAGTATTACTGTCTGTAATTGAGGAAAGCTCAGCTGTGGGGAAGAAAAGAGTAGTACACCAAGTGATTTGAAAGCAAAAAAAAATTATACATTGTATTGCAAGAGCATTGTAATAAGTGATCTTACCTGATGACATGAGTTTCATGGCCAGTCGTTCACTACTGCTGGATCTCTGCTGCCGGGACGGGCTGCTCCGGCGGGGACTCGAGCGGCGTGAAGGAGAGCGCCTACTGTAAACTGGAGACCTTGATCGTTGAGATGGAGGACTACGGGACCTTCGTCTGTAAGGACTTCCTCGAGACTTCCTATGGGGGGACCGGCTGTGACTTCTGCTACGCCGGTACCTTCTAGGGCTTCGGGATCGGGAGCGTGAACGGGATCGTTTTCGACGGCTTGAAGAGTCATGGTGCCGCTTCGGGCTGGGGGATCTGGAGTACGAGTGTGATCGGGTGGGCCGCTTTGAGCTGCTGTGTTCTGATTTGGGCTCAGGTCTGTGGATGATTGACATTTTTAAGTGAATTTAAATGCCATTTAAATGAACAATTATCTTAAAGTAAGAAAGATATATATAAAAAAACAAAGAAAAAAATTAGGGCCGGGACTTTAACGCGTTAATTAAGATTAATTAACTACAGACTTTAACGTGTTAATTAATTACACAAATTATTTTTAATTTTTAAAAATTTTTAATTTTCAATATGCTATTGCTACACTTAATGGCAAAAAACACTGGTCTGCTGGACTTGGTTGAACAAAAATAAACAATATTTTGTTGCTTAAGCTTATGTATTCAGTCATTATTCAATGGTATACTAAAAATCCATGTGAAAAAAATTACTTCTCACTGTTCTCAGGTCAAATATTTATGCAATTAAAATGCGATTAATTTCGATTAATTAATTACAAAGCCTCTAATTAATTAGATTAATTTTTTTAATCGAGTCCCGGCCCTAAAAAAAATAATATCTATATATTTCTAGACCTAAATGCTCAAGATTGATTTTGGTAGGGATTTACCTTGAAACTGAGACAGACTCAACATTCCAGTCAGGGTATCTATAATAAAATAAATCAGGGATGTGATTGTGCAAGTGAAAAAAAGCAGGACATTTTTTTAAGACAGCACTTTTTACTTTTTAAACTCCTGAAACAGCCATTTACTGCATGAACTACCAGGAACTGTGATGAGTGACACAATGGAAATATATTTAACAGCTATAATTTATTTCTAGTAATACAAAACAGGACGTCTAAACTTATCTTTGGGGAAAATGTAAGGGCGATAACTGTTCTGTAATTCTGTAAAGAAAACAACTGTGTTTCCAATACCGATCAATCTCGTTCAGTAAACAAAATTCCACTCAAACTTCTACAATAGGAATAGGCAACATTCATTTTTTTTGTGTGTTTTGGTAAACTGCACATCATATTCCGGCTACACAGATAAAACAACCTGAGAACCATTTATGAATTATATTAATGCTTTTTACGCATTAGAAAATGAAGACTACACAATTTTATGAGCATGATGAATAAATTATATTAACTGGAATAAACTGTACACAGAAAGGGAGCAGAGAATGTGACCGATCGAGCTTTGCGTGCTCTTTATACGCTTAATGACCTTTTGCGTATAAATGACCTTTTACGTGCATCCAATAAGCAATTTAGCGCCGTAGGCTACATATGATACGCACTGTTTTTGCCTACTAGACGTATTACTTTTGCGTATAAAGAGCAAGCCTAATAAAAGCACTCGTGCTATAGGCCTAGATACGCAGTGCCAGGAACGATCATGAGGCTGTCTATAACTTGGGTCTAGCGCGAGTTTAAGCACGCACAAAACTCTGAAATAACCGGAATTCCGGAAGAATCACATCCCTGATAAATATATGGCTTTTCGTTAGTTAAATGAGAAATTCTCCTATGGAATTCTTTGGTAAAGGAGATCATGAGCAATAGGAGCAAATCATAAAACACTCACTGTTTCCTAAGACGCCTACAACTCTCAATGTGAAGATTTGTGTTCTGATGTTCAAGCCAGTCCTGTGAACAAAACAGAACAAAAAAATACTTTAACAATGTCTTTGCTTTAAAAAAAAAAAATACTTTAATTAGTACGTGTTTTAAACAGTGCAATGGATTATAAAAAAATTGGTGTAACAGATGACCAAGATCTGTAAATAGATAAAAAAAATAAAAAAATAAAATAAAACCAGAGGTCAAAAATTAAGACATGATAAAGCTTGTTTAACCCACTATAGTCTCATTAGTGCATAACAAAAATTGTCATGACAAAATTTCTTCAACATGAAAAAAAAAAAAAAAAAAAGGTCCGAAGTGTGTTCTTCAGGGATTATGGAGATCACCATCTGCCTTTTGTCTTCAGCACTGTGGAAAGTCATCAGGTCTGCCTTCACAATATTTTTTTCAGCCAGTCCAAGGTCTTAAACTAGGTCTCAGCAAAATGGTTTTTCATCAGGCTTCCCCAGGTTCCCAGAAAACGGACCGATTAATTTTCTTCTGAAGCTGGAAATGGCTTGGAGTAGACATGATGCATTTTTTTTTCAGCCATGGTTTACCAGCTGTATTATCTACTCTTTTTACATCAGCTTATTGGCTTCTTTTTTTTTTACCCACAATGAACTGCACAATTATTGAGCAACTGAAGTTAACAAAGATTAATTTCATTATAGGTTTCTGATATTTTATTTCAGATTTAAATTTAGTACAGTTTTAGCTCAAAATTCACCAACACATCGAAATGAATTAAACAGCAATCGAGACCCTTTACATACACCGAATAATGCAAAATAATGCAAACATCTTTCAAATGAGGCACTACTGGGTAAGAAGATACTCACCTTAATCTGGACACATTCAATGTTACATAGAGAGCATGTATGAGGAAAGATTCTTGGAGTAGCTGCTGAGTAATCATTCATCATGGTAGGAGTCGGAAGCCTCTTGGTGGCGGGCACGTTGATTGGAGGCGAAAGGAACGGGATCCAGTTGGCATTCGGACCTCCGGAGATAGTGTCCATGGCCATCATAGGAAGAAGACCAAGTTGAGTCGGCATCTGCGCAGGAGGTCGACTCGGGGGTGGCAGAACAGTCTGGGATGCAGATGGTCTCACTGGGATCGTCTTCACGAGTCTTGGATCTACCGGTGGAGGTTTCTGATGCTTTGGAACAGGGACTGGAGCTGGCTGGCATGGCTTAGGATGCTTTGTGATGTCCATGCCACTGAAGGGTGGTTTAGAGACCTCACTCACATACTTTGGTGACTCTTTAGGCAGGTGTTGTTCACTTGCATAGCCATCCGCGCTCTCCTCGTTGTAGCCAAATTTACTAGAATGTCCATAGTCAATGACTTGAGATCTTGCATCAACGTCCCTTTTCACTTTACGCATACGGATGTCCCGCAAAATAAACGGTAGGTTGTCAGGAGTCAGTTGATCATCTGGATAGTGACTTAGAAGCTCTAGGTCCTCATTGGAGAGTCCAAAGCTTGCTAGGATGCTGCTGGCACTTTCAGAGGTGTAACGTGAAGGCCGCTGTTCTGGTGGAGGTTGGCTGTCCAAACCGCTTGATCCTCCGCCAAAACCCGGAGACTGGAACAGCTGTGAGGAACTGGAAGGACGATCCAAGCTTGAAGATCCGAAGAGCTTGCTGGGGCCTTGGTATCTGGACCAGTCCACCTCATCAGATCTCGAAGACCCTGAAAAGATGTTCCCTCCGGAGGAAAGCACCTCATCCCTTGTGTCCTTTCTCATGCGGGGATCTACTTTTTTGGGTTGCTGGAGCATTTGAGTGAGAAGGCGCACTTCCTCGCGGGCTCCTCGAAGGTTCTGGTCTATGGCGGCTTCAAGATCTGGAGAAATCTGTGGCTGCCGTTGTCCTAGTGAGAAGGGCTGGTTGACCAATCCCCCACGAGAACCGGACATTGAACCTGGGCCAAGACGGGCTGCCCCCAGCTCCATTCGAGGCTGTGACCCAAGACCATATTGGCCAGGCACAACGGGTCTCTGAGCGCTGGGGAACAGCCCTCCACGGGGATTATACAATGGGTGCGACATGGTGACCTTAAGCAAGTTGAGCAAGGTCAAAGCAGGTGTTGCAATTGCAGACGGAGTAACGCTTGTGCCAGCAATTGCATTCAGCTGGTGCAGTGCCAACTGAGTCTTTATCTGTGCCAACTGGAGGGAGACGGGGCCTAAGACCGGCAGACTCCCAAAATGTCTCAGGGAATTTGCAACAGGGGGCACAAAACTTTCCAAGAACAATGAAAAGCTGGAAAAATTAGGGGAAAAAACACACAGAAAGTGTTATTGGCTTGTCGTCTTCACGTCCTCACACAGAAACTGCAAAACGGCTGCGACCATTTTCCCCTTCTGTCACACTCTCAAATCTCCAGCTTCAAGGGATTAAAACAGGCTCCCATGTCTTCACTGAAGAAGAAAACAGCAAGCAAAAAGGACAAGACAGACAAAGGAAAATAATATCACAGTTTTAGAGTATCTTTACACAACATTCATGCAAGAGTTTTAGTGGGTTTCTTTCTTTTTTTGGCCTGGATATGAACAGGGAGGGACAGACATGCCTTAAGATAGGAAAACATGATAGGTCAGACTGTTAATTCATAGATATTAGACAAATGTATTTTATGAATACTGTGAGCAGTATCTTGAGGGTTTTTTATTTTTATTTCAATGCTGGCTTTTCAAAATAAAACTTGAACTGATCCATGTAAACAAAGCTCACAATAGGGTGAATCCTCTTCGTGAACGGTTTAATGAAAAAATAAAGAGACTAAAAAAATCTACTGCTGTAAAATAAACTAAAGAGCTGCTGCACTAGACAATTCTCAAGACAACAACAAATTCTACGGGCTGTGTTTTACAAAAGATTTCTACAATCTACTTAGGTGTATGGTGCTTTTGGGAAACGCAGTACACAAAGTAAAGCAAAGATGTGAATGGTGAAGCCCAACAATTCATCTCACCCTATCAACCTCAATATTTTTATTGACTAGTAAAAACTAGTAAAAGTGTCAAGACAATCAAATGAAAGGGTTAAAGTCAACAAGAAACGGCACTTATCTTCCATAAATCACAATTTTTTCTAAGGTAAAAATAAAAATGGTAAGGCAGGACATAAATATTTTCCATTGGAATTTTTTATTAAAAATCTGTCCTTAATGGCCATTTATCTTATTCTTAGATTTTTTTTTTTTACCTTGTGATCTTTAATCAAAATAAATTCTCAAATCATTTAGTCTGCTTAAGCCTTGTCCCTGCCGGCATGCATTAAAAGGATAGAAATTTAAATAATGTTGGTAATCTAACAGTTGACGGTAATGATTGACTTCCATAGTAGGAAAAAAATACTATGGAAGTCAATGGCTACCGTCAACTGTCTGGGTTACCAACTTCAATATTCTCTTCAAATATCTTTTGTGTTCAACAGAAGAAAGAAACTCATACAGGTTTGGAACAACATGAGGGCGAGTAAATGATGACAAAACTTTCATTTTTGGGTGAACTATGAATCCCTATAAGCTGCACATCTCAAAATCCAGTCAAGATCCCTAGATTTTTTTCCTCAATAATCTGTTACTCTTTGATATCTGTCACAAGATGGAAGAATAGATATTTTTCCATTTCATCGTGGATTTACACTGTTGTGTTAAAAAGTAGCCTAAAACAATATCAAAACAGTGCAGATGTCAGACAAAAATAAAGATATTACAACACATTTTTCTCATGAATAACGTGCACTAACAAAATTATGCACAATGAGACAAATAAATGAGGTCAATTTTGATTCCAGTATTCTTCTGATATAATTGATTAATTCCAAACGTTCTTATACAAAACTTTAAAGGTATTGGTCTCAATATCAGAATTTTAATGAAAAAAAAAAAAAAAACTGTAGTAACCACCATGCATCTGAAATCCAATTCGACTGATTTTGTATTGCATTTACTGTCATAACTCAGCAGGAAGTGTTTTTAAGGAAAATATTTAGGCTACTGCACAAAAAGAAAGAAAGAAAGTGTCTCAGACGTGAGGCCGCCATCCAGCGACTGAACACAAAATGTCCACTGAACAGCAGCCATTTCTTATAGCAGGCCTACACCTGTATTAAATGTCAACCACTGGACAGTGGACACTAGACAGAGACCTTTTTGGGCATCTTGAAAAAATACACAAACACAAGACGATGCTATAACCCAGCTTCTGCTTCAGTTCCCCGGGTAGCAAAATTGGAGCACATGTGACACACCTAAATCATGTCAAACTGCAAACAACTGCCAAAACACGTATTTTTGATGAGACTGACCAGCTGACCGATCGACCGTGAAGCTTTATAACCAAACAGAAAACTATAGTAAGTTATAAGTTAACGCTCCCAATAATACGACACCGCAAGCTCGACCGTCGATCATTTTCAATGGCGTTATAGTCTGGGTGGGGTGTTTGCGTGATGATTTTGTTGCCAGTGGATCTCATACAAAAATGAAAGCAATGTTTAAATGCACGAAATACGCAATATGGGAGATCTGATGGGCAGATCGGTAGTGAAATCAACTGGATCAGTGCAGGCCTCGGGCTCTGCTGCTTCGCCATGAGTAAGTTATCGTTAACCTCGCTCTTCGTCGGCGTCGTCATTTTACAGAGCAACACGCACTTTATTCGACAAAGAAATCGCCACATTTACACTACAAGCGCTCTACATGCACCACAGTCACATACATACCTCGTATTTTAATATGTTAAATCTTACGATGGAAATGCATCCTATGAAGAAAACGCTCTGATTTCAGGGGACGGTAGGTTTGCGTCTCAGACGTGACTACTCGATCGACGAGTTGTAGAACAGCACAACTAGTCAGGAAAACCAATCAAACCAGAACCCTTCTGATACCTTGTGAAAACTGTCAAACTTTCAGTTATTACGTACAGACTTATTATTTCGCGGAAATGGTGAACCTTTTTGCACCGTAGGAAAAGAGAGACAAGTTTTATACAGTTTCTTGTAAACAGCAGAGAGAGAGTCCTTTTCCTTCAAGGATATCCAGGAGATGGCAGTGTTTTCATTTTTGAGACTCTGCTGGGACTCTAGGGCTACTTGTTAAAATATAACGTCATAACAATGTAGGCCTACAAACGTTTTCCCCCCATATATTCAATGAAGGTATATATATTTATGTATTTTAGCATTTTTTATGTTCTCTACGTAATTTGCATTCGTCATGGTTCACATTTAGTGTGACAAAGCACCTGTAACTTAAGTAACTTCCTGAATAATTGTAGGCTTGTTTTTGGCCCAGTCATAATCTGATATTCTGAAGTTCAGACTCTTAGTGTTGCTGCCTGTTGATGTTCTTGACATCTAATCCTTGTCACAAGGTCAGAGATTTTGTCACACCAATGTCTCTCTCACATTTCTGCAGTTGAGTCGATCTTTCTATCACACATCGACTGTCTCACCGCAGTTTTTGGAAGAAAATGTATTCAAACATATATTGAGATTTTTGTTACTAATTCTTTGGTACATTTATTTTCTTGTTCGTTAAATTACATTCTTATTAATAAGACATTTAGTAAATCAATGATGTATACCATGATGATTTTCAAAAAGCATTTCATTGTCTGCATTGTTGATTTTATGCTTTTGTAACTTGTAATTTAGTTGTGATCATGAGAAAGAGATTGGTTTGGGATGCTGGTATAATGTCATGACTCAAAGAGTAACAAGAGAGCTGTTTTTCGCTTTAGGTGACATTTTATGCCAAGTGTTCTGGCTTAGTATTAGCTAGTGACAACTTTATTTAACCCTGATGATGTCATGATGTACCACATTATTTTTGGCCTTTGCCAAACATTTAGGGATATTAATGAACAATGTTTTGTGAATATGTTCAGCTCAGTTTATTGTAAATACTTCTTTAATGTTAACGTTAAAGGGATAATTCACCCAAAAATGAAAATTCGGTCATTAATTAACTAAGCTCAAACGTGCTGCTTAACACGAGAATGAATCTCATTGGTTCTCACACAGGCGAACATGCTTGAGCTTCTGTTTACCACGACTGTTGTGTGAGTTAATTAATGTTTACATGTGAATAAAAGCCTAAATTAATCTGTTCATCATATAAAGCGATCGTGTTTCGTCAGAAAAATTGGACTAAACCACTCAATGGATTAGTTTTATGATCTCTTTATACACTTTATGAAGCGTCAAAGTGGTAGTTGTGTAGCTGTCAATGGAGGGACAGAATGCTCTCTTTATATCTTAATTTGTGTTCTGAAGATGAACGAAAGTCTTACGGGTTTAGAGCAACATGAGGGTGACAGAATTTTCATTTTTGGGTGAACAACCCTGTAAAGATTCAAACAAGTTCATATACTAGGTCTTATCTGAGATGTAGATCAAATCTTATTTTAATCACTTTCATATCTTTCATAGAAAGCCATTAGCTTTAATGGAATCTGACTGCTTTATCCAATCAAATTTGTTTTGTGTTGTATTTTTAAGGTTATGAGGAAACCCCCTGATCCCTCTCTGTGCATCATATTGCAGATCAGGCTCCATTAATTGACCCAGAGAAGCAGTGTTATGTGGCTGACAACGTCAAACATCATGTAAAACACATAATGCATAGATTAAGCCCCCCAGCAGGCTGACATATCTGATAAATCAGTGAACCTGTTTTTCATGCATTTTTTTTTCTGGTGGTGGATAGTATACACTATTGTTTAAAAGATTGGGATCAGTAAGGTAAAAAAAGAAAAGAAAAAGAAAATAACACTTTTCTTTTGCAAGGACACATTACATTGATTTAAAGTGACTTTTACAGTGCTACAAAAAAATCTGTTTCAAATCTGTTTCAAAGAAATTTTGTTCTTTCGAACATCGTATTCCTAAAATAATCCTTGAAAAAAAGAGGTCACGGTTTCCTCAAAATATTAAGCAGCAAAACAGTTTTTAACATTGATAAGAATAAGAAATGTTTCTTGAGCAGCAAATCAGTATATTAGAATGATTTCTGAAGGATCGTGTCACTGAAAGGCAGGTGATTTGTTCCAGAAACATTTTTTGTTATGGTGGTTGAAAGTCTTTTCAGATCCTAATAGCAATCACTAAGTTAAGTGGTCTAAATGTATTTAATGTATATCGTCTGTGGAAGGCGTAGGACCATAAAATGTTCATCCAATCATTGCATTCGGACCAAATGCAATGATGAGATGTCCTACCTGCCTCATTTCATGCTCATGTGTTATTCGATTTGACAAGCTTTTGAGAACTCCCAAAGCAAACTCCAGACTAATTTCGTTTTGGCTTGCTTTTGTTCGAAGCTTATACTGTGCTCACGCCATAACTGCTGTAATTTGGAAGAGATGGAAACCTGTGACGTTATACTAGGACTCATATTTATGCGTTTCTATGTCAACACTATCAACACTGAAATGAATCTGCAGCAGTCAGGTGGTACAACTAGATCTCTGTAAGTTGTTTCCTTATTTTTGTAATGGTGTGTGCTTTGAGACATGAGGTAACGCCGTCTCTCATCTCGTGACGCTTTGCAGACTCTGCTGTGTGCGTTCATGTGTTTTGAAGGAGGCGTGGCTTTGGAGACGCTCTGAAGGGAGAGTGGGATCTTATACTTTCAAAGCTAACTTGCTATTGCTAGCCGCTCCTAAAATTACCTACACCCATGAGTATTTACTGTGCTTGACCACATGGACATAACTCAGTTAACCAGAAGGTCAAGCCTGAGCTGTGTTTCCCAAAAGCATTATAAGGCTAAGCAGATTGTAGAAACCATTGATGCAAATGGTTTCTACGGTCTATTTAGGCTTTTGGGAAATAAAGTCCTGAACAGTTAATTGCAGAGAAAGACACGGAATAGAATAATCCTTTCACACTTACTTCTAGACCTATTGAGAGAGAGAGAGAGAGAGAGAGAGAGAGAGAGAGAGCTGGCCGCGTTACAAACACACAGACAGGAGCGACAGAAAGAAAAAGAGACTTGATGATAGGTGTCATTTGCACGGGACTTGTTCGCCCTTTTCATCCCTTCCCCTTCAAGCATTATTGTAGTACTTGCACTAGCTGAAGCTACATTATCGGCAGCTGGCATGGCACCATTTGTCCTTGTCTGGTAGCACAAATTATGTGGACAGTGAGGGGTCCCGTTAACAGATAACTAATTCAATATAACAAGAATAAATGGCCCCCAGGGCTTGGGGGAATACCTAACACTCAGCGCTACAGGACAGACTCTCCCAGGAGCCCTTCAGTTCTTAAAAGGTCACGATAACATCATGTCCTCATGGCAGATGGAGCTCAGACTTCAAGTATTTTCAGTTTACATGAAACCCGCTGGGTCTTATTTTAGACATCTAGGTTTAGTGTCAGATCAAAGAATAATTCACATTATATATTGTGCATTCTGTTTATTATATTAAAGATCTTTTATGCCCTTTTACAAAGTCTTGGATTTTGTTTTTTGAGGTTGTTAGCAAAACCTGCTAAAATAGGTTTCCATGCTTGAATGTTCAAAAAACACCTTATTTTTCACATATTTTACCGTGTTGCAGCACCTCTCTTCCCAGTCTGTCAGTAACACTCTGGTTGCGTCTGAAATCACATATTCTCTTGAGTTGGTTCTTATTTTAAATAGGTTTTTACTCCACGACCGCCAAAAAAGTACTTTATAGGATGAGTGTGTGTAGTATGAATGTAATCTGAATCCACTACATCTGCCATGTTGTCTTTATCAAGTGATCTACCAGTACTTCTTCACTGTCATTCACAAATCCTCTCCTGTGGCCTCATGGGATAGTTAAGCCTCCATCGCATGCACACTTCACAATCTCGCCAGAAGTAGTAGGTCATCTGTACTTTTTGCCTACTCTTTTATGAATACTGTGAATTCGGACATAATTCTTTCGGAAGTATGTGATTTCGGATGCAGCCTTAGTTCCTGTCTCTATGAAGCCCCTCCTTCTAAAAAGCGCAAGGTGCTCTGATTGGTCGGCTGGATCAGTGTGTTGTGATTGGTCAATCGCTTCACGCGTGTTTCTTAAATGTCACGCCCCTCACCATAACCATGAGTTTTTAACACTACTAACTCAACCCAACCAGACCCCGCCCCTGTGACGTGTTTGTTCCTGGAAGAAAACTCAAGACTATAATGGAGGCGTTTCAGGGATTCAGAAACAGTGACACTGATATAGAGAAGAGCTGCCTTTGAAGTGACTTTGTGCTTTGTAACTTTGCATGGCTGTACATGTAAGATTATTAATGTTAATTAATTTCATTAGCCATGTTTTATGGTCAGACCACATGCAGTGAATTCTGATTCATTGTGTGGTTTTCAATTGTACCACCTGTAATGTTGTATTGGTTATCTGTAAGGGAAAGCAGATAATTAACTATATGAACTATTGGTATATTTGGTTATAATTTGTAAAACATACACAGGCATTAATATGCCATCCCGTTAAACATGAAACATGGTCACCTTGTCATTTTTACAGTTAATTTCTGACAACCACAGCTGCTGTTTTTTTTTTTTTACATGAATTTAACAGGATTATTTTTTACAGTGTCGGGTAACTCTAGGTCTAATTAATGTTAATGTTTTGGATTGGTGGTGAATATGAAAGAACATCCTGACACAGCATGATTCCTATGAGTGACTGCTGGTTAGCTCAAATGTGCTGGCTAATGTTTCCATAATGAAAGCTTCATTCTGGGCTCTGGTTTCATCGTCCCATCTGAAATGAGTTCTTTCAGCACCTCGGCACCATCTATTTCAGAGTACAGACACACACGGATAAACACTTACACACCCTCATGCAAACACAACCCCTTTAACCTTCTACCACACCCGTGATCTCAGAATTGTGCTGGCGAGGCGTTTTGTGGTAACAGTGTCCTCAGATATGTTCACAATATTTTCCGCTGTAACTGAAAACTGATCGTTCCTCATTTCAGCTGTCCTCATCTAACTCATTTTCTTCCAAAGTCTGTTCTAGTTAATTTGTTTGGTAATTTTTCGATCTATGCTGGTTTGTATAAAATCTCTATTTTGTTTTTATATTGAATACAATCGGATATATCAAAATTAATTGAATAGGTTGATTGATTTAACAATAGTTCCTTTAAGTATGTGAGCCATGGTCCAACAGGTAATCTGTGAACACCCTGTATTTCCCCTTGAGGTTTGGGTCATGGCTGTGTTGACATGACACCCTTTAAATCAGCATTGCTTCTCTGAATTACCTTTCACAGGGTTCAAGAGAGTTTCTGGCTAGTTGATGGAACTGTCACTTGGCCTTTTGGGACTCATTGTTTCCAAAAATGTTCATTGGACATCTTGTACATCCATTTCTGTGCCTGGCAAATGTAATTTATGTGTTGCAAATTCTGCTGATTTGTCATCAAGATAATATTATCTACCAGATATATATCTGAGGTCACTCACAAAATGAATTCATCTGAAAAGCATCAATAAGAAAGTATTGAAAACCACATACTTTCCATCATGTGACATTGTATTCCAGAAAAGGTTTGTTTATGAATTTATGGGGTTGCATTACAATTTAAAAATCTTATTTTGTCAATAAGATATTTTTTCTCATCGAATTATTTGGTCATCAAAAGTGACAGTAAAGACATTTAAAATGTTACAAAAGTTTTATATTTTAAATAAACGCTGTTTTTTTTTTTTTACACTTTCTATTGATTAAATAATTCAGGAAAAAAAATGTATCCACAAAAATATTAAGTAGCACATTGGTTATATGAAACGGTTTTTGAGCACCAAATCATATTAGAATGATCTCTGAAAGATCATGTGACACTGAAGACTGGAGTAATGATGCTGAAAATTCAGCTTTCACATCACAGGAATAAATTACATTTGAAAATATATTCAATTGTCATAATACTTCACAATATTGCTGTATACTGTATTTTTGATCAAATATGCAGCCTTTTTAAGCATAAGAGACTTCTTTCCAAAACAAAAATCGGATACTAAATGAAACGCGTCATAACAAAATGCTGAAAAATAAAGCTTGTTTCGTGTTCCCTTACTTGTGTAGACCGTTTAGGGTTTTAGTTTCTCAGGTCTTAAATATTGGGAGGCTGGTTACTGTACTATGACAACATGTCAGTAGTCAAAATGTATGTCACACACACACACACACACACACACACACACACACACACACACACACACACAATCACTGTAAACCATGCATGCTTATCAAACATATCCAAAAACACATGTAACCTTTCTGAAGGAGGAACCCATAAATCTTGTTAAGGGGCCCAGATATAGATATCCTTTACTGCCCATCTAAGGTCCTTATTGCATTAAAACTGAACCAAGGCCAATAGCCAAGGTCATGGCAACATGTGTTAAGAACATAGCAGATCAGGATATAGAATATAAATGTGAATATGTTTTTAGTATGACTGTTTTTAGCAAGGTTGTTGTTATGACAAAGTAATGTCACTCTGTCAAAGGTGAATATGAACCACATTAAACTTTCTAGCCTATTCAGTTTCTGATAACATCTAGTACCAGGAGACTATGATTAACACATATAATCCTGTCAATAAATCCTGCCAAGGTTGGAATAGTCTGTCCATATATATATATATATATATATATATATATATATATATATATATATATATCTTCAGCCCCCTGTAGAATCCCTCACAACAGCACAAATCTGCAAAATAGGTGTTGTTTAAAACATACCTGATGCTACAAATCAATGGCTTCATTAGTTGCACCAGCTAGGTGTGCTTGAGCTAGAACACATGAAATATCTGAACTGGCTAGGTTTGTTGAGTGTCATGTTTGACTGCATGTTAGAAATATGGCTTGGTCAAAAGAATGGTCCAAAAAGTTAACAGAAGATATCATCGCCCTTCACAAAAAAGGAACAGGATACAAAAAAATAGCGAAGGCACTAAATGTTCCTAGAGACACTGTTGGAAGCATAGTTCGCAAGTTTTGATGTCATACTCCGATCGGTCTGCGCAGTGGAAGTCGAACACACCTAATGGCTCTCTTTAAGAATAGGCCATTGAATAATTGGTTCACCCGATTGCTCCGATCAAACTGCAAATTCATTCATAGGCGAAACTGCTGTGTGTTGCTCAGAGACGCACAACAGTTCTGCTCTGGCTTTATAGGTAATATTTTCGTTGGAAAAACTGAGCAGAAACAGACAATATTGTGTGTAAAATATATCAAAATATCAACTTATTTATTGAACTGTATCGGAATGATTACAAATGGATTACTGGTAACCTCCAGAATTATAAGCAATAGTTACCAGAAACATTGTTTTTTTTATTGCTATTTTATTGGTTTTAAAATAGATATTAATATCCATAATCACTTGTAAAGGGTAGTCACTTTAAATAGTGTCTTTTTTTAGCTGCCTGATGAAAGCCAGTGTTGATTCAAGACCTAATTTGGATTACAAAAAGATAGATTAGTTGGTGTTACTGCCTCATAAATCTCCAGTTTTAAAAGCATGCACTATTCTTGGACACCACAAAGGTCTGAGTTTATGTGTGAGGTCTATAGATTTGGCTATTTAGTTCACAGGGTTGTCTGGACATTTCTATGCCATTTCGAGAGGAAAGCATGAAATGAAACCGTAATCTCCTGGTATTTATTTAGTCTATGTTCAATCAATGGCATAAGCCTGTGGCTGTGACTACTTCTAGAACAAACAAACCAGAGTCATAAATCTGTTTCTGATTGCATTCAGACTTTCATCAAGCCATGGGATCATCACTACAGTGTTATGTTACAGGCCATATCACGGGACTCCATTAGGAGGCTACAGCAGATTGTCGCACGTCACGTAATTGTTTTTAGAAGATTCCTTTGCTGAAATTTCATCATAAATTTGAAATGATAGTCCGCTAGCAGGTGAGGTGACTGATTGGTTTATGCAGTGAAGGTCATCATTCATGGTTTAGCTCACCATCTTTTAAGTCATGACCCTTTGCTACGTGCTGAATTTATGAATGCAATGTTTTATTCGGTTTGCATTCAGCTGCTTGACATGACTGGTCCTTCAGCTCAAGGGTCTATTTGGAGAGAGCAGCATGTTGTGTTAGTGCGAACCAGAAAGACAGCAAGAAGACATTGTGTCCTATGCCTTGTGTCCTTTGTGAATATGTCATGAATATCTCTTTAAATACATAATTAGTTTGCTCGCAAGGCGCGTATGACGAAAATACAGTTTTTGATGAGCATAATGATGACATTGAGAATGTAGAGGTTAATGATGATATTTCAGCAATGATTGTGATTACGAAGATGAGGACAGTGACAATTAAAAAAAAAGATTTTTTTTACAAATGATGATTTTAAAATTAAAACATGATTTTACAGAATGGCATTTATAATATGTGGGGGTGGAAATGGCATATCAGTCTATATCAGAGTAATGGAGGCTCTGGAATTTACAAGAATACCACAGCGGACAAACTGTGGGCTTTTCCAGACAGTCTCTCTGCAGTCCCACACGACTATTAAATGCAAATGTCAAAAGCCCAACTCACAGATTAGCAAAAACAAGCTTCCAGTGCTGTGTGTTCTCTAATTGTATAAGTTACAGTTACATGTTACAGTAATGCACTTACAATGAAAGTACACTGGGCAAGGACTAGAAATATGAAGTTTGTTTTTTTGTTAATGCACTTGTTCAGGAACGTTTTGTAATTAATTTTGCTGTAACTTTGTCTAAATTGTCAGCACTTGTTGTCCTACAAAGGATAAAGCTATAGAGGATGGATAGATGGAGGGAGGCCTAGGGATGGAAGAAGGGAGGGTGGGTGGATGGATGGAGGCAGGTATGGATAGATTCATGGATAAATGGATGGAAGAAGGGAGGGGAGGGGGGGTGGATGGGTGGAGGAGGGAGGGATGGAAGTTGGCTAAATTATAAGTTTTGAGATGAGACATCTTTTGGTAAACATTTTGTTATGCATGAATAACGATCTAATTGAGGGAAGAGTCTATTTCCATTTAAACAGTCCTTTCCCAGTTGGATTGTCATTTAATCAGTCATTTAAACAGTTCCTTTCATATAGGAATGTAGTTGTACGTATTTTCACTATGATGTCTCATGCTCAAACACTGACTGTCTATTTAACTTTTATTAATTGTCCCCTGGACCCTGCAAAAATTATTTTACGACTTAGTATTTTTGTATTGTTGATAGATAAACATCAAAACATTCTTAAATCAAGATACGTTTACTTGAGAATGCTTTTGTTTGCAATGCTTTCCCGTTCCCTCGCAAAACCTTTGCGTTCCCCCCAAAAACTCAAAAAGATAACTGTCATCGGCCAGTGGCAAATGCATATCAACTGTCACTAAAAATCAGTGGTAAAACGTGAGGAAATGCTAGATTTTTTATAGCTGGCAAAGTTAAAGTCTAATGAAATACAATGACATCTTATTTTTGTCCTTTCAAAAGTAACTGAATGCCCTGCTACATAGACCTATATTAGCCTACAGTAATTGTAATTTTATTTAAAACATATTAATGTACATGTTATAATGTCATTATAAAATATATTTGTTTATATACACACTATAAATGCATATATTTGAAAATAATTCATTTTAAATGATTAAAGATTTACTGCTCTTGCCTGGGTGAATAGTAGGCTACTCGCTGAATTTTGTTTAAGTTTAGAGACATGCTCCCGAAAAAAAGTTCACGGAGACGGAGGCAGAAAGCTCTGTTTATTTTCTTTATTTTATAAAAGCACAGTTTTGTTTCGATTGTAAGTGGACACATAAAAAAGTAGACATTTAACAGTTTATTTTTTTCATATTTCTTTAGTCTGTATGACCATGAGTATTTTATACTGTATGAGTATTTTAAGTCTATTTTGCTGCTATGTGAAAAAAAATCCAGCAAAACGCGCCGGCGCGTTTGTCGACCCCAGAGGTAGGTTTAACAAAACTAAGGCAAGTAAAACGGTCAGGGTTACATTTTAGACACACACACACAGGGGCGGAGTGGGACCAAAAAATCTACCGGGAAATTTCATATACCACCGGCCCTCGTCGCCAGCAGGATTTTAATATAGGCTAGCATTTACCGTTTTACTGATTTAAAGGGAACTTTGTTGTACTTTGCTGGAGTAAAGTTTATAAATGGTCGTTCTTTCCCATAGAAATTTGTGAAACTATGTTGGGTGGACTCTGTGCCTCTAGGGGGGTTCGGGGGCATGATCCCCCGCAAGACAATTTTGTACATTTTAAGGTTAAATGCATCAATCTCGTGCTCTCTGAGAGATCAAAATTAAGAGCTTCAACCCATGAACTGCTCGTTGAACAAAGAAAAAGCATTGATTTAAAGAGGGCTCAAACATCTTTTTAGTTATGAGAGTCTCAGTCTGCATTACATTATCAATGGTGTTTTAGGATGCCAAACAATTATTATAATAATGTAATAATGATTTATATAATTATTCCTATGACGTAAAATCCATTTAGCCTATAAATGTACTATATATAAATGAAAATGAATATTTCAAAAGTATATTTTAGCCTACATTACACTATAATATAGGAAAATTAAAATACTTTTGTCCTAATTTCTTCACTATAAACCCTTGAGCTTTTATTTAGGAGAAAACACCATGCTGATCGCGTGAGCAAGTAATCACGCAGCACAAACAGGATGCTATTCTAAACGTCTTGTGCTGTTTTATAAATGCACAAAGCCATATCATGGTTTCAATTTTAGTTCGTTGGCAAAATATAACGCTAGAGACCTTAATGTTAGGTTATAAATTTTACATCTTTACATATGTGCTGGGAAAAGGGAGAAGAGAGAGTTCGGCAAAAGGCGCATTCGAACTCGCGTCGAGCGCATCAAAAGCTGCACTCGAGTATCTCAGGCTCACACCCTACGACCTACGCCACGCATCACTCGCAAGACGCAACTTGGATTGGTGAACAAGGCCAGGCCGAAGTCCACCATTCTCCAGTTCTCGAAGCTCTCTTGCTACAAAAATGCTTGCTATCTACTGTCTAATTTTGCTCATCTACTGCGCGGTATCACAGTTTGACATGTCTGTCATTGGAAAGATCCACGTGGTGTCATGAATAATTAAGAGACAGTGTCTTCTCATAGGATAAGAAAACTCAGTCTCATGAATAATTATGAGACACCGATGAGTCATCAAAGCACTCACAGTGATGATATGCTAAAGCCCGCCCCCCTTTGTGACGGGATTGGTTACGTTTGTAATGTCAGAAACACCAGTGATTTCAAAACCGCGATTTTGAGACTGAATTTGGTTCACTTCAGTTTTAAGGAGAAAATATTCAGCAATTGGTTGACTGATGAATTTGCACATGGTTTGGCCTAAAGCATATTAAAAACTTGATTTTCACCACAGGGGTCTTTAATATTTTTTCTCCCATCTATCCCCCCCCCCCCCCCACCATATCCTTTTAGGGGCTCCATACTTATCTGTTCATCTTTTAATGATAAAAACAGGTTAGTTTGCTCATCTTTAGAGTATCAGAGTAAGTTTTTGTTAGAGCAGTGCTGTCCCAGACAGCAGAGGAAGATCCATTGTTAGTGTGAGGAATAAGGGAGGAGAAGAGGATGTGAATTGGAGAGAGAACAACAAAATCCTTTCATCCACAGATCAGGGGGAGAGGTTACATCAACCAACTCAGTCGGGACAAAGGAGAACATACCAAAGCAACAATCAGTTCGTAATCATTGTACTTTTATAAGAAGTCATGGCAAATGCTTTAAATTAAACCTACAATACATATTAACGGAATAATGTCGATTCTTGTTCTGTTTGGATTGCATCTTTCAGTCAGTTTAATGTGGGAGGAATGTGTATGTGTAATAATATCTGAACCAGTGTTAATCTGGGCTGAGTGACGAGAGGAATGTGACATGAAGTAAGCAACAGTATCCTCTCATGTGATCAAGAGAATGCAGCTAGGCTGCAAATGTAAAGTTACGAAGCTCGCAAGAACACAGAGAAGCCTTTCATGTCTGCATCTGGGGGGCAGAGAGTATTGGGGGGTGGAGGTGCCTTAAATATGTCTCCAATTACATACATGGCAAAATAATTAATTGAAAAAAAGTCAAAAGTAAAAATATTTAGTGTACTGGATATATTATTAAAACAATTACTATGCTGACTTTGGCATTATAGTACAGGGGTAAAAACTCATGTTGGTTCAAGAGTTCAAGAGTATATTTTATACATGATAATAACATTCCTTTGCATAGCAAACTGCAGACAAAACAGCTGATGTTCCCTGCAGGCAGCGGAAAACCAAACCCTTGAGCTTATTTCTTCATACTAGTTGGTCTAAGGACCATTATAAATGAATACAACATGGATTATATAATTAGACTATTGCCATCAGGGGATACTGACTCACACAAAAGGAATGAAACCAGACGTGACTAGTCTATGATTATAGATGCCTTTTATCAGCACAAACATGTTTTAATTTGATGTGGCATTGCCAAAAACCCTTAAATCATATTCATGTTAATGCTAATTCTTTTCGTAGAACTACACAGCAGAAAATCAAATACCTAATATATATATATATATATATATATATATATATATATATATATATATATATATATATATATATAAAAACATAAAAACAAGATACTGAACATGTAACTGAATAACTGCATAAGACATTATGACTTGTTTTTATGGATAGTATCTTGAATAAAAGTGTATTTTGTTCTACTGCACTGAAAAACTATTAAACTTTTTTATATTTGAAAAGTGAAAAAATCAAGGCAAAATACACTTGTATGAAAGATACATTCTCTGAAAACAAGCCTCGATATTTATGCAGTGCTCTTTAAGTGAATTTACCTCGTTTTAAGGATTTTAAGTTTTTTTTTTTAGTGTGGGGAAATAATCTCTGAAACCGTTTAAAGTTCTTCTAGCTTGTATTTTAGAAAGCCAATCGATTCATGTCAACATATAAAGTTTAGGACAGGACATAACAAAAAACAGGCACATGAGCGTTGCACAAACTGCAAAAAACTCTCACATCCAGACATGTTAGCGAATTAAACAGCAGAAGATGGGAGAAAACACACTTTTTTTTAACATTTCTTTTTTCTCTCTGTTTCAGCTCCAAAGTTTCAAGCCACACATTTTTAGACACAAATAGCACGTAATTGCTGAATCTTGATCGGCTCCTACCATGAAATAAACCACAACTGATCCAGAATCAGAATAAAAAATTGGTTTTAAAACACATCGCCACTTACCTATTTGGGGCATTTGGTTGGGAGAAGAGAGCCAGGCTATTGACCTGTTTGTTGACATTGTTACTTATGATAGCATTTGTTGCACCATCTTGGGAATTTAGTTTCTTATTGCTTTTTACCATGTCTTCTGCACTAGAAATGCTGAACGAAGGGCAAATGTGCTCCTGTAGCACTCACACCTGCTCTGGGACACAAAGAGACCTTAAAATCCACAAATAAACCAACCAATACAGAGTCTGATATTCACAAAGGCTTTCAGAAGGATGGAAAAGTGTCTAATTGATTATAGTCGAAGGACATTGATGAGGAACCGACACATGATGGGATGCTGGTTGTTGCGGATGGTCTTAGGATGATGAATTTGTTGCTGATCCGTACCTGGAGTTGCAAACAGGGAATTGTTGCTGCACAAGTTATCTGGTGCAGGGCTAATAAATAAGCGATGAGATTAACGGGTCACAAAAAGGCAAAACAGTTGTCTCAAAATAATCAAACCGTCCGAAAGATGATACCAGAGCTATAAGGTTTTCATTTGACATACATCGAAATTTCTTTCTTCACCAAAAATGTTGAGAGAATCAAGCACGTTAACAAAAACACACTTTCATATGCTGCAAATACTCCTAAGAAAGGAAAGAGTCAGAAACAGAAAAACTTTTGTATCGGCTTCTCCATCCAAGTTGTCTTCTCTGACAGCTATTAAAGATCAAACTGGGATTGCTAAGGGTGTCCTGGGATTTCAAGCCACACAGTTTCTGCCACCCGGATCTGTCAGCTGGTGTAGCTGAACCACAGTGTCACATGCCGGAGAAAAGAAACATCTAAACGGACGGGGGGCGGGGGGGTGGGGGGGTGGGGGGGGGGTATGGCATTCCCTCTCTCCTTGCTTGGTAGCAAAGGGCAATTTAAAGAGACATTCCTTCCTTCGATATCCTGTGCCTTCATTTACACCTCCTGCCCCATTCCTCGCTGTCTCTTTTTTTTTTTTTTCTATCTCGCTCTTATAGCTAACTGCTGACCCCATGTGTTGGCTCATTTCCCTTGCAGACTTTCATTTATATGTTCTTAAGACCTCCCATGGGAGTAATTTTAATTATTTAATTGAAATATCCCAACGGTTAAGATTAACACTACTCCATTTCCTTACAAGGCCTCGAGACCTTGTCACTTGTCCTTTATAATGTCAAGCATCAGATTCGAGATCTGAATCTGGCATCATGGTCAATGATATAGATGGATAGATTAGATAGATAGATCGATAGATAGATAGATAGATAGATAGATAGATAGATAGATAGATAGATAGATAGATAGATAGATAGATAGATAGACTGTAAAAAACAATGAGTAAAATTTACTTAATTTTTTTAAGGCAAGTTTTTGCACTGATACTTTTTGAGTAAATTCACACATAGAATTAAGTAAACTATACAGAACTAAGTTAAGTGAAAGTAATATAAGAAATTAAGTAATTTTTATTTAGCTAATTTAAGGTTAAGTAATATCTATTTAATTGAAATTTTCTTTGTACAACATTTCACTCAATCAATATAACATTGAACTAAACCACACTCTTGAAGTATATGATTTAATCAGAAATGTTTAAGTAATCAATACATAGTGAATGTCACCGTATCTTCTTTACTTGTGTTTTATGTGTGAACGCAGACCTAAATACTTGGTAGACAATACACAATGACGGTAACATTTGATGGATCGTTTTTGTGTTTGAATGTGTCATTTTAAGTAGAAAATGAACTCCAAATGTCACAAAATGGCAAGTTACTAATCCTAACAACAAAAGCAATGATAAAATAGTGTAAATACATATGGAAAACAGTGAAAAATAAACCTCATTAATTATTCATGGCCCAGTGCATGATGGGAACACCAGTATCAGAAAAGTTGAGTAATTTTACTTAATTTTATAATGTTGATATTTACGCTTTCATTTCTACACGATTGAATTGAGTACTACTATAGAATTTACTTTTTTTTTAATTCTTGCCTGAACTAACGTTTTTCCGTGTAAATTATATTGTTTTTTTCTGTAGTATTTACTTCACCACAAAATAATTTTTATCAGTGTAGATAGATAGATAGATAGATAGATAGATAGACGGAAAGAAGGATAGATAGATAGATGGATGGATGGATGGATGGATGGATGGATGGACTTTTGTAGTCCATCATGGAGGAACACAATTTGTATTACTGTACCTTTGTTGAATTTCTTTAAATTGCAATTCAGCAAATTCCTTTTCCTCTCTTTTCAGTTCAAATTCAACTTATTTTTGCCGTGGCCAAATACAAATTCCAACTCATGAATTGAAAGGGAGCCAATTCTTCAATTCTGAATTTTGCCCAATCATGCTCATTGTCAAATATGACCAATTTGTGATGGCAAAATATGACAAATTTGCAATTCATTCATTTGTGTTCATGGCAAGTGTGTTGAAGCTTCCACGAAGTCTCTAAATCAGATCCGGAATGCAGACTCATCGTCCGCACAAACCCAGCTGTCACTGCCGGCTCAAGAGATGAATATCCTAATCAGTGTGTGTGTGTGTCCTGTGTAAGTGAACATGTTCAACTGTACTTCTGTCCCCCTCCAAACACTGCTGGTAAATCTTACTGTACGAAGAGAAAGCCTGTAAATGAAGTTGACAGAAGTTGGGGTGGGACATATTACAGGGTGTGTTCTTTTTTTAAATTAAAATATGAATTAGATTAAGATTAATTAAGATGAATATACTTAATTAGATTATATATATATATATATATATATATATACAGGGGCGATTCTAGGATTTTCCTTTGAGGGGGGCTAAGCCCCCAATGAGGGTATGATTAAAAAAAAAATAAAAAAAAACAAGGTAAAAGTTTAATTTAGGGTCTTATGCTCACTTTCATTACCATGCAATTGCAGGGTTTTATAATCACTGTAAGGTAGTCCTGAATTCGAGTTGTGTTAATTAGGGGGGGTTCGGGGTTTCCCCGAGAAAATGTTTAATTCTCTGAACTATTATGTGCATTTTAAGATGTTTTGAAGGCAATTTTTTTTGGGATAAAACCATTTCATTTGGCAGCTGATTATTTTTCTCCCCTCATCAGCATCACACTCCTTTTCTCTTTGGGGGTCAACTGGTTGATTTTGCCTCTGAATCATTTTCTCAGACGTGTTAATTTACTGAAAACTACTAAAGGTAACTAAGTTTATCAAATTAATTCACATTAAAGGCTACACATTCATTATTGATCTTATGCCTTATCACATATTTGTATATGTGTACTGGAAGCATCAGCACCAAAACCAATTCCTTGTGCAAGCACACTTGGGATAAAGCGCTTTCTGATTCTGATGCCTAATACAGGGCTGTAGACAGGGCTTTATAATCACAGAGGTCCTGCATTTGAGGTGGAGGTTTGGGGGTTACATTTTTTTAATCTCTGAAATGTGTATTTCAAGACGTTTGAAGACCAAAAAAGGATAAGAAATAGCTTTAAAACTATGTCAGTAGACTATTTGTCAATACCTGCTCTCTCCTCCATCTTCCTTTCTTTTTTTTCAGTCTCCTCATCGTGCCCTTTCTCTTCCCCTCCAAAAGCTGAGCTTTTTTTTTATTTACTAAAGGCTACAATTTGTATTAGGTATATTTTCAATATGTACACATTCATTATTAATCCTGTACCTAACAGGATGAAAACGGCTTTGTTAATGTTTTTTGTCCACTCACAATGACAGTAAACGAATGATTACATTAGGCTGACGTTACATGCCTAATTTCAGTTCAAAAGGGCGAAATTAGACAAAACTATATTAGTTTTCCTGATTATTTTTGTCATTCGTTTAACTTTAATGACCTCAAAAAACTGTCAAATATATAACGTTATAAGTTTAGCTACTTACATCTTATCTCGCACTTGCCCGTGCACTGAAGCGTCGAGTTGTGCTGCTAAAATTCGCGCTCAGCGTCTGTGAATGTAAAGCCCGCCTACTTTGATTTGATTGGTCATCTCAAATATTCTGACATTGACGATCAGTGACAGACCAATGGGCTCAGATGAACACACACACACTTTCCTCTCTGCGGAATGCGGATTTAAGACGAAGAACGCGCTGAATCTGATTAAAGACAAGACTGAAGACTGAAGCGAACACGAATTTGTGTAGCATATTAATCACAAATTTTTAGGGGGGCTAGGCATAAATTTAGGGGGGCTCAAGCCCCCCTAAAAAGGGCCTAGTGACGCCCCTGTATATATATATATATATATATATATATATATATATATATATATATATATATATATATGCTATATAAAGATGTTCAGAATTCATAATTAAAACTTTCATTGCATTTACCAAAGTGGTAACACTTTACTTGATGGGGTGTGCATAAGACTGACATGACACCTTCATAATCATATGATCAATATGAAGGAGGTTTTATGCATGTTTATGACAACTGTCTTTAAGTGTAATTTGCTCAATTATGACATTTTTAATGCAAATATGACATTGTTTGAGATGTCTTTGTCATGACAACTTGACATAAACCAATACATCATAACCTGTCAGTGTCTTTGTCATGACAACTTGACATATTTATGACAGGTTGTGTTGTCTTAGTAATGTCTTAAACATAACATGGCAGATTAATTATCAAACTTAAGAAACCACTTAGCTTTATGGGTTACCATTACATTAAACTGTCAGGTGGTTGGTTTTGACATTGGCTGTCATGAGGCCATTATAACATTTTAATGACAAATTCAAATTGTACCACTGTAGTTGAGGTCAAGAAAAATATTCATGACACAGTTATAATGGCCTTATGACAGCCAATGTCAAAACCAACCACCTGACAGTTTAATGTAATGGTAACCCATAAAGCTAAGTGGTTTCTTACGTTTGATCATTAATCTGCTATGTCATGTTTATGACATATTTATGACAATTTATGTTGCCTTGGTAATGTCAAGTTGTCATTACCAAGACACTGACAGGTTATGATGTATTGGTTTATGTCAAGTTGTCATAACAAAGACATCTCAAACAATGTCATATTTGCATTAAAAATGTTATAATTGAGCGAATGACACTTAATGACAGTTGTCATAAACATGCAAAAAACCTCCTTCATATTCATGACATATGTCATGTCATGATTATGAAGGTGTCATGTCAGTCTTATGTACACCACTTCAAGTAAAGTGTTACCAAAAATAATTTATTTAAAAAAAACTAAAATACATTTTAAATGTGTAAATCTACAAAAACAATTACTTTGTCAACCTTTATGAGAAGAACACATGCATATTGATCGCTTCAAAACCAACATACAGACGAAAAGCTGCAAAACTGGAGTCTTTAAATAACCTCCATGATAAATAAGATGGACTGCATTTGTTTAAGGTGAACAGTGTGTCCAGCCTACAATGGTAAATTGAAACCAAATACATATTTAGATGTGCAACAAGCACCCAGAATTGTTATCAAGAAGCATAAAATGTTGTTGGTGGTAAATATGGCAGTCCCAAACTTATCAGCAACATCAAGAGTATAAAAAGGGACAGAATACATAAATCCAAAGTGAAGCTTCTTAAAAAGCGTCAAGTGTTTGAGTGACATACTGGTCTACTAGATCTAACACATAATAATAAACTGTGCGAAAGATAGGCTCTGAGAGGAGGCACTATTACTGTCACCTGTTAGTGTCCTAGCCAGTAGTGCCACCAGAGACAGGCTTAGCACTTTGTTCTAGGAAGGTTCGATTCGAGCTATCAGGGGCGCCGCTAAGGGGGGAAAAGTTAGGACGATTCTTAGGGCCCACACACATTTAGGGGCCCCAGAGATAACCTTTCTGATATCTGATGCACTGCTATTGTGAGACACACGGAGAACCGAAAAGACATTTTCATCAATTATATTTAGCTAATAATGCACCGATTTGTGTGAGGTTTAGGGGTAGTAATAGTCAAACTCAAAAAGAGATTGCATCATCTGAGGTCCTGATGTGGCTCCATAGTCAAATTCATTACTTATTATTTATCTCCTCTATTCAAATTGTAATTGGTGCAACATGAGATCTTTGAGGGTTGTTATTGAGCTGGTCAACACATGCTTTGTATAATTCATTTATCAATATGTGGTGGAAGTGTCCATGTCTAAAACATGGTTTTACTAAAGCAGATTGTTTCCATTTTTGTGTTTGATAAATTATGGTTTTTAATGTTTGAGAAGTTGTTCTCATTATGTGCATCACTGTAAATATTTTTTTTTTCTTTGTAGCTCCTACATTATGTTTTGCAGTTATCAACATACACAGGTGAGCCAAAACATTTTGACTACCTGCAAGGTGAAGCTGCCGTGGATTGAACTTGTTGGTCCAGCACATCTCACAGATGCTCAGTTGGATTGAGATCTGGGGAGTTTGGAGGCCGAGCAACACCTTGAACTCCTCATGTTCCTCAAACCATTCCTGAACAATGTGTGCCGTGTGGCAGGCGCTTTATCCTTCCAGTTCCACTTCCACCAGGGAACGCCAGTGTCATGAAGATGTGTACCTGGTCCTGGTCTGAAACAATCTTTAGATGGGTGGCACGGGTCAAATTTGCGTCCACATGAACGGCTGGACTCAGGGTTTCCCAGATCATCACACTCCCTCCACCAGCTTGGGATTAATCGGACCAGGCGATCTTCTTCCACTGCTCCAAAGTCCAGTTCCACCGCTTGCGTGCCCATTGTAGGCGCTTTGGATGGTGGACGGGGTCATTATAGACACTCTGATTGGTCTGCAGAGTGCAATGCCCTTTGTGTTGTGACACATTGCTCCATAAACAACATAAAAATTTTGTGCGCCTTCTGTTGGCTCGGACCAGACGGGATAGCCTTCATTGCCCTCGTGCATCGATTAGCCTTAAAGTTCCCAACACCCTGTCGCTCTGATCCAGTCGCCTTGCTATATCAATTTGGCCCTTGTCAGAGTCGCTCAGATCTTTGTTCCTGCCCATTTGTCCTGCATCCAACACGTTGATAATGAGAACTGATGACCATCTAATCTACCCAGACCTTATTATGTTGTCTGAATAGGAGATGATCTACAATATTCGCTTCACCTGACTGCTCATAATGTTTTGGCTCATCAGTGTATCCATTTTTGCAATAAAAAAAAGTTGCTGCCTTAAATTTCAAGTACATTCAACTTGGTTGTACAAGTCATTTTAACTTAAATGATATTAAACTGTTGAAAAGTTGAAATCGCTTGAATTATTTTAATATGTTACTTATGTACTTATGTTAAAACATCAAACATTATGTTAAAACATAAATTGGCATGACTTACTGATCATATATTTTACAGTGTTGTTTTAAAACTATTATTTTTACTATGCATCAAGATGGCTCCATCCATTATGAATACTTTACATAGACAGACTATGTTCACTATTTGCATAGTTCCTTTTGCAACAAAATTTATGGATTGGTAAAAGATTCCAACTCACTAAGCCATGTGTAATACGTATTTCTGCAAAGCCATATTTCTGTATTCAACCATAGTAAAATCACCACCTGCAATGCAAACCTGGTTTTAAATGGACAAAATTGAGGTAGTTTGGCTGACAAAGATCTTATTGACTATCATTTTCATAAATGTAATTTACATTTGTCATACACAGACGCACTGCAAAAATGGATCATAACAAACAATACATTTAGAACACATAAAACAGATGAAAAAGTAACACTTTAAACACAAAAGTTTTGACTTTCATGTAAATGTATCTTGTTTTAAGGATGCTTAGATATTTTAACCGGAAATCAAGACAAATACATTTCAAGGAACTAAGGGTACGTTTACACAACGATGTACTAAAAACATTTTGCGTTTTTCGTGTACATATGACATCGTTGTTAAAACGATCCCCGTTCACGCGGATCCGTTCTCATAGATTTGTGTTATTGTAGTTTACACAGAGACTTTAATTGTATCGTTTTCAAAAATTAGCACTTTGAACCCGTTTTCCAAAGGTTTGTGTTTTTTTAGGCCACCAATTCAGTTGTGGTGTAAATGAATGGCCAAAACGCATACAAAGTTTCCCGCATTTAGTTGAAAACTGTGTTGTGTAAACGGCCCCTAAAGGTATGATAGTTAGAAAAATAAAAGATTAAGTTTAAAAAAATAATGTTGATTTTATTGGATTTAATACTTTTTATAGCAGGAAAGAAATGTGCTTCTTCCAGAGAACAGCAGATGCCACAGGACGGGTGGGCCTTCAATTTACACCCAGCATGTTATTGATAACAGGAAGACTGTGATTAATTGTGACTACCGGTCTGTCTGAGACATAGTTATCTATACCACGGAGCAGGTCATAATGCTCGCTATGAACCAACTAACCAGGGGCCAGGATCCACTCGAGGGCTTCATCAAACTTCCAGGGGTGCCCCAATAAATATAGTTATATTATTATATTAATAATTTAGTTATATTAACATAATTTTATATAAGTGCTAATAACAATGTACAACATTAAACTGACAATTTTATGTTTATTTATTTGTATTACAACAGAAGTACCAAAGGCACATAACAGCTTAGATAGGAAGGCTTTGTCTGGACATCATCTAGGACAAAGACTAGAGGGTCTTGGAATCAAAAAAGTTGAGAAGATGGTAAGTGGTGACACAAACCTTTCACATTTTTGAAGTTGATTTTGAATTCAATGTTTGACAATTAAGTCATTCTGACAGTTTCCAGCATGCATTGCAGCTAGAAAAAATTATGTAATAACTATAAAAAAAACACAATCATTGCTTTGCATTTACTGGCTTGATTTATGCTTGATTTAAGTTCATATTTTTGTTGATCATCACCATGTTGATGTGCATCTCATTGGAACTTTTGTATGCAATATACACTCACCTAAAGGATTATTAGGAACACCATACTAATACTGTGTTTGACCCCCTTTCGCCTTCAGAACTGCCTTAATTCTACGTGGCATTGATTCAACAAGGTGCTGAAAGCATTCTTTAGAAATGTTGGCCCATATTGATAGGATAGCATCTTGCAGTTGATGGAGATTTGTGGGATGCACATCCAGTGCACGAAGCTCCCGTTCCTCCACATCCCAAAGATGCTCTATTGGGTTGAGATCTGGTGACTCTGGGGGCCATTTTAGTACAGTGAACTCATTGTCATGTTCAAGAAACCAATTTGAAATGATTGGAGCTTTGTGACAGAGTAGGGGGAGGCTGCAGACCCGGAGCCGGTAGATACACGCCCCTGGCAGTTTTACGCCCCTGACAGTTTTACGCCCCTGTTGTTCCTGATGCGTCCAGTAGGGGGAGGCTGTATAGCGACACGAATTGAGTTATGTTAAATAATCTTTTTTTAAATTATTAATTAATTTATTTTGTATTGCAAATGAAAGGATACAAGACATTAACAGTGAGAAAAAAACGAAAAATAAACAGGGGGGGGGGGGGGCATCAAAAGAGATTGAATTAGGCTATACAAATCAATACAATTTTACATTTTGTCAATATAAAAAATTAAAGGTTCTTTATAACAGACTCAATGATATTATTTCTTTTAGAAACCCTAGTCGTCTCTACTCACTTTAAAATTCATTTTCTTTTTAATTTTCTTGTTGCCTGCAGTCTTTAGCTTGCTTGAGATGGCCTCTTCTTATAAGACCCTGTTAACTCCTTGCATTAAAACATAGCCTACTCCACATGGTTTCTGGGGCAACATTATAGAAGATATTGGAAATATATAAACTTGTTTTTTTACAGTCTATGGTGTGAACACACAAAAGACACATTTATAATAGGCATGTGTACATGGATGTAAATCTCTCTCTCCAAGTAAAGAGTTACTGCACACTCACTCAAATATTTTGATTATTTCCAACATCACAATAAAACCCACATTAAAAACTTTTTTCCATATTGGTTTGAATGTAAATTCTGGTTTGAGTTGTTTGTTATGAAATGATCTAATTATATAATTTATATCTTAATATAATTTTTTTCTTAAAATAGCTTACTGGTCTGGACTAAAAGGGTATGTGCACTTAATGTGGGTTTTATCATACTCTGTCTTTACCAAATTCTTTTTAACTTGCATCTCATAAAGGTGTGTGTTTGCTTAAGCTATAAGAAAATGAAAATCTCTCTCTAAACTTATAAACACCCATCTTTTAACGACTTACAAAATAAACAATTTACAGATACATACATGGACATGGTTTTAATGTCATTTTCAATTTTCTCTGCACAGTCCATCATCGGTGACCAAAAGAAAGCAAAGTGGAAATCAAAGTGGCTTGACACTTTTTCCACTATTGTTCCACCAACAAGTGCTTGCCGTTGTACTTTGAAGATCAGAAGCAAATTGATGCAATCCACACTCACTTGACATCAATTGAGATATATCCAGCTGCAGACCCGCAGCACCACCAGTTTCAGAGCCCCAGCGCCAGAACCGGAAGTGAGGGAGGGGCGGAATTACCGGTGTTGACAATGACACAAGCATGGTTATTTTTGCAAGTATTTAAAAATATTTAAAATTGTTGCATCTTTTAAATAATATTTAGGGTATGTTTTTATTACACAGTGAGTCTATAGGAATACCAGACTTACATTCCACTGCTCGTTGTATGAACTATAACTGGTATGTGACAAATAAAGAGCAAGACAGCGCTCGTGTTGTTTGAAGACGTGAGAGTGCGCGCGCGCGGCCGGGTCTCTCTCTCTCTCTCTCTGCTCGTTAAGCGAGTCATTCTATTCTACATCACTCACCGATCAAAATAGGCTTTGGCGGGACACATATTTGCTTTGGCGGCCGCCAAAAAGCGGACGATCTGACGGGTTTTAGAAATACAACCTGAAACTAAAAAACAGACCCGACCTCTATTTGAGACCGGCCTTTATTTACCCAATCCTGCAGCCACACCAGGCGTGTAAAAGAGACAATCGTCTATTTGGGACTCTGCTATTATTTGAACTTTTACGGTAGGTACATTTTTATTGTTTCTTTTAAAACAATGCCGAATTTTCTCTCTTTTTTAGATTTTTGACATTATTTTACATAAAGAAAAATGCATGCTGCACATGTTCTTGTGAAATAAAGTATATTTTATATAAAATGCCCATAAGTTTCAATCATTATTTTTCACCATCATGATCAGGAAGTAACTCTCATAATACAATGAAACGGATTGAGAGTGAGGAGTCACGTGCCGATTTGGGCGGGGTCTGAGCAGGTCGGCCATGATGGTAGGAGACGCTATCGGTTGCCAGGGGCAACGCCTTCAGAACTTCACAGAGGCGCGACTAAAACATTCCAGAAATAGCGAAAGAGAGACAGCGCAGCTTAGTATTTGTTTACATTTTACCGATACGCCGCAGTTTCTTTGGAAGATATGGAGAAGGAAGAGAAATCAAAGGGGTTCTATCGGGAGAGACTAAATAACAATGCTAGCCAGGTTAGAGAAACTGCTTGTCAATAAACTGACAGCAGCAACAGCGAGCAAAGTCTGCTTTCAAAAGCAACACATTTCAGCACAGTTCGCCTTTTATTTAACACAAACGAACGAAATTAATACTCTGTTATTCATCGAGAGTTGTTTCATTTGTTATAGATATATCTGTACCGCGAAATGTTTTAAAAAGACACATTTTTTAATGACGTACGATTCGCATTGACAGGGGAATGTCCGAACTGTTCGCTTAACGTTGCACGGCAGGTGCAAATGCACGTATCTGATTCATATCAGATTTATTTCCACATATGAATGAGGCCTGAAACATCAAGTATGACTGAACTCTCGCAGTTTAACGTTACAGGTTTGGGGGTTTCTAAGTCTTGCACCCAGCCGCAGCAGACTTGTTCAGCTTCTAATGTTCAGCTTCTAATGACTTAACGTTAAAGCTTCTGAACTCTTGCATTGTGTAGGCAGTAACGTTAGTCACTGATACCATTAACAAACCAGGTAATTAACTATGTCAGCGTACGTGAAAGGTGGTAGTGCTTTGGGTCTTTCGTCCATTCTGTAGCAGGTCGTACGGGTCCATGTTGATGTCAAGTAGTTTCTCTAAATAACGCTGCTTGGTGTTGTTATTTAGTCTCTCCCGATAGAGCCCCTTTCCTTTTGCTTCCCCCTTCTTCATTTATTCCCAAGAAACTGTGCCTTATCGCAAAAATGCAAACAAATATCAAGCTGCTCTCTCTCTCTGTCGCTATTTCTCTCGGGCTCACGGTCGAAGTAACCATGACAACGGATAGCGTATCCTACCAAGATGGCGAAACCTTCCCACAATGCAACGCGGAGTGATACGCGTGACGTCACCTTCTCATTCTCAATAACTATATACAATTATATTACACAAAAAAAATCAATGTTTTAAAATGCTTATTGTACTATACCTTAATGTGTCATTATAATACGTATAAAGTATGACGTTTCGTGTGTTATAATGCCGTTTCGTGTCTAAGCAAATTACGCTCCAAAACGTTAGGTGGCGTTACTCGGTTTAGAACGTAAGCTCCGCCCCTCACTTCTGGTCCTGGCGCTGGTGTTAGAACGTAAGCTCCGCCTCTTACTTCCGGTTCTGGCGCTGGGGTTCTGAAACTGGTGGTGCTGCGGGTCTGCAGCTGGATACTATAGGATCAATTACACACACACGATAAAATCACCATGTATGCCCTTTTAAAAATAGTTAAAGAAATGGGGCAAACCATAGGGGAGTCATAATTCATAAATGGTGTTAAAAAAAATTGTGAACAACAATATTGTGTCTTTCTTTTAAATGGCCCTTGGAATTTTAGAAAAGGGATAAATTGTGTTTGTCTTCATAAAATGCTAGGACACTGTTTTGTAGCTGTATGACGACCAATAGAGAATAGTAGCTATACATCATATATATCACCAGCAGCCATATCACCCTGTAGCCCAAGACTGGTTGCCCACTGAAGCTAAGCAGGGCTGAGCCTGGTTAGTACCGGGATGGGAGACCTTATGAGAACACCAGGTTGCTGCTGGAAGAGGTGTTAGTGAGGCCAGCAGGGGGCGCTCACCCTGTGGTCTGTGTGGGTCCTAACGCCCCAGTGTAGTGACGGGGACACTATACTGTCAAAGAGCACCGTCCTTCGGATGAGACGTTAAACCGAGGTCCTGACTCTCTGTGGTCATTAAAAATCCCATGATGTCCTTTGAAAAAGAGTAGGGGTGTAACCCCGGCATCCTGGCCAAATTTGCCCCTTGGCCTCTGTCCATCATGGCCTCCTAAACATCCCTATATACTAATTGGCTTCATCACTCTGTCTCCCTCCACCAATAAGCTGGTGTGTGGTGGGCGTTCTGGCGCAATATGGCTGCCGTCGCATCATCCAGGTGGATGCTGTACGTTGGTGGTGGTTGAGGAGATTCCCCCCTACCATATTTGAAGCGCTTTGAGGTCCCAGAAAAAGCGATATATAAATGTAACGAATTATTATTATTATTATTATTATATTTAGTCGAGGATCCATATGATTACATGGTACTGTCTAATTGGCTAAATTTGGTTAATATCTAAATGTAACTTTATATAAATTCATAACATATTTCACTCAGTCTCCCATAAAAACCTACGGTGAATAGGCCTATAACTGCAACTTAACTGCAAAATTTTTCCAGTCTTCAACTGTCCAATTTTGGTGAGCTCTTGCTAATTGTAGCCTCTTTTTCCTATTTGTAGTGGAGATGAGTGGTACCCGGTGGGGTCTTCTGCTGTTGTAGCCCATCCGCCTCAAGATTGTGCGTGTTGCAACTGCCATGTGATTGCATTAAAGCAACTGCATGTGATTGGTTGATTAGATAATTGCATTAATAAGAAATTGAACAGGTGTTCCTAATAATCCTTTAGGTGAGTGTATTTTCCTGGGTAGGATGTGTGAAATGTTTGCCTCTAGTTTTAAAGTCCCCTAGTCAATAATTGTATCCCTTTGATCACCAAAATGATATATTTAAATGTTTATTCTTAAAAAAGCTTGAATGTTACTCAACACCCTTGCCTCATTTAATATATATGGTTCTATGAATATGTAAATTAGCCCCGCCTCATCTCACTCACACCAGCTCAGAGATCCACTCGTTGAGAATCACACTTTGACCTGTTTGGTTACAAGGTTGTGACGTCAGGAACACCAGTGATTTCAAACCGTGTTTTTGAGACTGTCTTTGGTTCACTGCAGTTTTAAGGAGAAAATACTCAGCAATGGTGTTGACATAAATTAGCACATGGTTTGTCTTAAAGCATATCAAAAACACCACATAGACATATAACCAACATTAAAAGCCTGATTTGCACCACAGGGAGACTTTAAAGGGATAGTTCGGCCAAAAATTATATTTAAACCATGCATTACTCACCCTCAAGCCGTTTGAGATGCATCTGTCAATCTTGTTTCAGACGAACACATTTTCAGTTATTTTAGAAAATGTCTTAGACCCTTCAGTGGATATAATGTGAAGCAATGGGGTCCACCTCCTTCAAGTCCCAAAATGTGAATACATCCTTCACAAAAGTAATCCATCCGGCTCCAGGGGGATAAACGAAGGCCTTCTGAGGGTAATCCGTGCGGTTTTGTCCTAAAAATATACATATTTAAAACTTTATAAATGAAAATATCTGACTTCCGGCAACGATCGACGCGCGTTCACGGGTGATGGAAGTCGGTTGACGAGGTAAGACGTAGAGTAGGAACTGTTGTGACGTAGAACGAACGCGCCAGCGCAGCCAGAGAGCAGAGCAAAACAAAACACGAAAGCGCGTGAACGCACGCGCGTCGATCGTTGCCGGAAGTCAGATATTTTCATTTATAAAGTTTTAAATATGTATATTTTTACGACAAAACCGCACGGATTACCCTCAGAAGGCCTTCGTTTATCCCCCTGGAGCCGGATGGATTACTTTTGTGAAGGATATATGCACATTTTGGGACTTGAAGGAGGTGGACCCCATTGCTTCACATTATATCCACTGAAGGGTCTAAGACATTTTCTAAAATAACTGAAAATGTGTTCGTCTGAAACAAGATTGACAGATGCATCTCAAACGGCTTGAGGGTGAGTAATGCATGGTTTAAATATCATTTTTGGCCGAACTATCCCTTTAAGAGGCAAACAATGTTCATGTCATGAAGGATTATAGCTGTCAACAAGGATTATAGCTGTCAACAAGGATTATAGATGCTTGCGTTGCTTAATGGTAAACATTATATAGTTGCCTTGACATGAATGTTTAAGTTCAAAGTTATGTTCAGACTACCAGTTACTCACTAGATAAAAGTTTTTAAGCTCAATTGGAGTGAATTAGTTCAGAGTGTGATAGGTTGCCTTATTTTTTCAAGTCAACTAGTTTTTTTTAGTTGCTTTGACTGAAACATTATCCCAGAAGACAATATCATTATCACAAGACTAATGAGGTCTTAGAGGAAGTTGAAAACATGATCGATAAGAGGTTGATCACTGAAATCTCTAAACTGAATATAATAGCATTGTGGGCGTTCAGTTGTGCAAGTAGCATTTGAATATTTTCAGTTCATAAAACAGTATCAGATCTCATAGTTGCCTCAGAAACATAGTTGGCCATGTTGGCACAAACCTTGTGAGGAACGCCAGATATTTCATGTCAACGCCAGGTGAGTTTGGCCACTTTTGACGTGCTACTGTGTTTACTCTATGTTAGTCATGTGAAGGTGAAAACTAATTAATTGTCATTATTGTGAATCCTGTTTTTCAGTCTTGTTGTTTTGATCTTAAAAACTAAGCTTCACTTTATGTTTCCTTTTAGACGCCAGCAAAATCAGTTTGGAGGCAAACATGAACACCACTATTTCTGTCAACCAAACATTCCAGGTCTATGAATGTCTTGACGTCTACCTAGGGATTGTAATGTCGCTGAGCTCTTTAGTTTTAGACTTAATGTTCTTTGTCCCTTTACATATCTGGATCCTTTCCATGTGCTTAAAAGATTTGACTAAAGGGAAGGCCATTCCAGCTTCTGGCGTCTTTACAGTTGCCTTGTCTCTAATGGAAATTATTTCATTCTTTGGCTTTTTTATGTGTATTATTTCACTTGTTTTTGACATTTCTTGGACTATGTACATAGCTGTGTTCATGCTTGGGAAATACCTGATTGGACGGCCCTTAATGAACAGCTTGATTTGTCTGGAGCGCCTCGTTGCTGTCGTCTATCCTGTGTTTTTGCAATGGCCTGGCTGGTGACCTGGTCTTTTGGGGCATATGCCATTCTCAGTTTTCCCCAAATCCCAATGCAAGTCTACAGTATCTTTCTCATGGTCTGTCTCTTGTGCATCACTGCCTGTAGTCTAGGACTGCTGAAGGCTCTGTTGAAACCCAGTCCTGGTAATAAAGAGACGGAAAGAATGCACAATAAGAAAAAGAGGGCCTTCTTGGTCATAACGAGCATTCTAGCTCATTTGTCTGGGTCCTATTTCTCAATGTTGGTAGTTGCAGTGATCAAGACAAACATTCCTTATGACACTTTTTGTTTGTTAGGAGGCATTAGCATGTGGTTTCTGAGACCAAGTAGTGCAATACAACCTATGTTGTATTTGTCCAAGTACAACAAACTGCCATCATGTATTAAAAAAACATGAACAATATTAATTTAAAGGGAGAATCATGTAGACCCCCCCCCCCCCCCCCCCCCCCCAAAAAAAAGAAATGTAGCCTAACTTTTTAAAGTAAAAAGCAAAAGCCTTTTAAAAATTATTTTGTGAATTTGTGTTTTAAAGATGAGATGAGGTGTTTTCCCCTTATGCACTGGGGTTGTAAGTTTTGTTTTGTTTTTTTGTTTTAAATAAAGTACTACTAACCCTAACTCTAACATTATTTTAACCTTCGTCAACCTTCTTTATCATTGGACGCATAGCGTGACAACATGTTTCAAATTAGCTTGACAGAAAACACTTGTTTCAATGTTACGAATTTTTATTTATTAATTAAGTAATCCAAAGTTTGTGCATAAACATTTATTTTAAAACTTTTGAAGCTAAAGGTTTGTAGAGATGATGATTATGATACTTAATAGCAGTTCTGGATATTTATTATTTGTTTATCTTTAGACTTTAATCATAATTAATGATATATCATAGAGAACATTGACATTCTTAGAGCACAGAGAGAAACTATAATATCCTTCGAATACGCCTCGTCTTTAATGTGATCGAGTATGAAAATGTCGCTAGGCCTACTTCATACATCAACATCTGTTATGAAAAGCTAGCACTGAAGGATTTGCAAGCAACAGCTTACATTTAACTTAATGTTGTGCTTCTGATGTAGGCTATAGTAAGCAACCTTTGAGAGTAGCAAATAAATATAGTAAACAATATGATAAAAACGTCAAATTATTTCCATGTTTTGTTTTTGCCATTTTATGTACAGAACTCTCTTTCTCCCGCTCTCTCTCCCACTTAAACACACACACACACACACACACATACAGTACGGACACACACTTGCACATAAACGTGTTGTCAGTGCTGCTCTGATGATTTTATCAGTAAAATTATTTAGCAACTTAAAAGCTACATGACATGTCTCACTAGCGAGGTAATAACGGCGCTGTTCTTGAAGCGGAAAAACTTAGTTTCGCTATAGAGTGGCTGCTGCCGAACACTGAGAGACACTCAGGTAGGCTAATTCACACGCCTAATCTCTCTCTCTCTCTCTCTCTCTCTCTCTCTCTCTCTCTCTCTCTCTCTCTCTCTCTCTCTCTCTCTCTCTCTTCTCTCTCTCTCTCTCTCTCTCTCTCTCTCAATTAGTTTCCGCATTAGTCTGCTATCAATGGCTCAAGCCTCCGTTACTAGCTCTAAAATTACATTTTGAAATTAGCAATGGATGCATGCAATTAGATGCAAAAGAAATTTGTATTACACATAAGAGCATTTTAAGGACAAAAACCTGACAACTGTTTTGAAATACATCATTTAAACAATGTTTTGAGGTGTGGTAACTGTAGTATAAGCGGAATAATTGACTCCGGTCCAACTATTAGAAAATAATGGACACCTGAGGTTTTGTGTCTTTAATGCATTAGCCTACCACCTCAGGTGTGTATTATTTTCTAATAATTCAGCGGCTTATCTTATGCCTAACTTATCTCGGGTAGAAGAAAAATGTTTGAGCTTAAATTTGGGTAAAGCAGAATTTAGGTTATAGTTTTGTATATATTTCCACACAGCAGCTGTGTGGAAATATAACCTAAATTCTGCTTTACCCAAATTTAAGCTCAAACATTTTTCTTCTACCCGAGATAAGTTAGGCATAATTGAGATAAGCCGCTGAATGTGTTTGTCTTTTTCCATGTTTTTTCCAATCACACTTTTTCTTCTCTAATTCCCTCACGGGTCTCTGAATAAGAGGAGTGGCTAACACAGCTATATTAGTATTTACACAGACTATACCTTCACACAACACACTACAGGCTGCACAGCATGTGTGAGTATGTGAAAGCTTTTTTTTTTCCTCTTTGACATTTCAAAAGTCTATGATACATTTCTATAGCTGTTAGTTTTTGGATTATGTTGTTGTGGTGCATGCTTTATCATCAAAAATGTCAAATATACTATGGATTAATCTTCAATAAATTCCCCTAATTGACATGGGATTAATATAATTTTCTTTCTTTCTTTATTTGACATAATCTTATGAAATAATCTAATGTAACACCATTCCAGACAGATAACAAAGGAACATCATCAGTGAACAACACTATGGATTGTTTATCCAACTGCACTTTCACATCTAAAACGAACTTTTCTGGAGACCCATTTTATGAGTGCATGGACTCTTATCCAGGAAATATTCTCAGTTCTACCAGTTTATTGTTGAACACTGTCCTTTTGTTGCCTGTGAACTGCTGGATTCTGTGGCTGGTGAGGAGAACTGCCAATGTTGCATCCTCAGACTTTGTCATTTTGAACCAATCTGTTGCTGACGTCATTAATGAGGTTTCCCTCGTTATTTTTGTGATAGGTTCTTTGCTTAATAAGAAAGCTCTTATTCTTACCTCCATTTTCCTGTGCAGTACATTCCTGGTGGGTCGACCGCTCTTTCAAACCGTTTTCTGTGTGGAGCGATACCTGGCTGTGGTCCATCCGCTGGTCTACCTAAAATACACAAAAAACCCTAACATAAAACTGCTGTTAGTTGTGCTTGTCTGGCTGATTATCCTGATGGTTGGACTGTTTATTATGGATTCCTACCCTAAAATGCCTATATGGCTTTGCATGGGACTATATCTGGCAATGTTAGTTGTGTGTTCATCTTGCTCTGTCATGATTTTATGGGTTTTGAAGAGGCCAAAGCCAGGAGACGGAGGGAAAGAAGCAGCATATCAACTGAAGAGAAAGGCTTTTATAGCCGTCACAGTCATCTTGATCACACTGGTGTTCGGCTATGGGACAGTCTCATGTGTTATTGTACTGAGGGATCAACTTCCATATCACACTTATTGTTTAGTTCTAGGTTTAAGTTGGTGGACCCTTTTGCCAAGTGCTGCAGTTCAACCTTATCTCTATCTGTCAAAAGTGCATAAAGTATTTTCTGTCCTGAACTTCTTGAAGAAATTATATAAAAGTCTTGCATAGTGGTAGCACATTACCATTTTAAACTATCGACAGTTCATTAAAGAATCAGTTGTGATCATTTCATGCAGAATACAAATAATAAAAGCATTGTTGCAACGACCATCTGGCGTCTCAGTGATTGTTCCATTAAAGTTTGAAAACAGAAAAATGTCACAAAATGTTTTAATTTTGAACAGTAAATCTGTTGGTTCATCATTTCAGGCCTGGAAAACTTCTTTAATTTATTGCTTAAAAGTGTACTAAACTACACTCCCTCAGCCATTGTAGAAACACCCTCACAGCAGCATTAATAATAAATTAAAAAATTGTTGTTTACTGCCAAGGTAATATAACACAAAGTATAGTTATACTTATAAATGTTTGTTACATTTAAAAAAAAGAAATATTAAAAACTTTATTACAGCACTCTGTCTGTTTGGATAGGAGTCTATCAGCTTGGCACATCTTAACTTTGGAATATTTTCCAAATCTTTTTTGCAAAATCATTCCAGATCTGTTAAATTACGAGGGAATCTCCTGGTCATGGCCCTCCACAGGCCCTACCATGGAACGCATTACAAGTAACAAGTTATGTAATCAGATTACTTTTTTCAAGTAACTAGTAAAGTAATGCATTACTTTTAAATTTACAACAAAATGTCTGAGTTGCTTTTTTAAATCAGTATAACGCAAGTTCCCTTTCGTAGTCACTTCGAGTTACTTTGAATGACGACGAAATGGGGTTTAGCTTAGAAAGCCTATGGCAAACGAGCCAATGGCAAATAAATGCCATGGGTCTGCGGATTTTGCATAGCGTGACTCCGTCCCACCTCGTGGGTATATAGGAAGTACGCTGGCAACATTGCAGATATGTTTTTGCTTCGGATCCAAGAAGTTGTCCAGTCGGTGTTGGTTTCACATTCCAATCTGCTGAACTGAACACCATGTGTGTTTCTCCCTGGGCGCTTCAGCACTGCTCCAAGCTTTTCTCTCACAAAAAAAACTCTTTTCTCTTGTTTTCCCAGCGTGAACATGACCATCGCAATGTAACGGTCAAGACTCGATGAGCTAAATTGAGCGAGATTCCCCTAACGAATATTTTTGCTCAGGTAGCGAAAAATGTCCGCCCAATAAAAAAAAGTTTTGCTCAGCAAGAAAAAGAATTAGAGGGAACATTGGTGGCAATGCCCCTGTCATGCGTACGGAGGTCGTCACCCTACTGGCGAAGGGTACGATCGAGACCACCCCTCCAGCAGAAATGAAGTCCGGCTTCTTCAGCCCCGACTTCAGAAATCGACTCGGTCGCCATGTTCGCGCTGCTTACGAGCGCAGTCACTGCTGACTTGCCTTAGACAGTTCGAGGGCAAGAGTGCGGTTCCACTGAAGTTATTTCAGAGGCTCCTGGGGCATATGGCATCTGCAGCTGCAGCAACAACCCTCGGATTGCTTCATATGAGACCGCTTCAGCTCTGGCTTCGCGATCGAGTCCCGAGGTATGGCAACAAGGCACGCTCCGAGTACCAGTAACTATGACCTGCCGTCAGACCTACACCCCGTGGATGAACCTCAGCTTTCTACAGGCCGGAGTGCCCTTAGAATGAGTTTCCAGGCATGTTGTTGTCTCAACAGATGCCTCCTCCACGGGCTGGGGTGCCATGTGCAATGGACATGCTGCCGCGGGCTCCTGGACAGGACTCCAGCGCTTTTTGGCATGTCGATTGCCTCGAGTTGCTTGCAGTACGTCTCGCTCTGCACCGCTTCCATGCGTTGCTCAAGAACCAGCACGTACTAGTCCGATCAGACAATACAGTAGCGTACATCTAACGACAAGGTTGTCTACGCTCCCGCCGTATGTCGCAACTCGTCCCCTACCTCCTCTTATGGAGTCAGAAGCATCTGAGGTCGCTTCGAACCATTATATTCCGGGAACCCTGAATTGTGCAGCCAACGCGCTTTCACGTCTCAGCCTCTTCCTGGAGAATGGTGACTTCATCCCCAGTCTGTTCAGCTGATTTGGGATCAGTTCGGGGATGCACAGGTAGACCTTTTGCCTCACACGACTCGTCCCACAGACGCACTGGCCCACAGCTCACCGCGGGGCCTCCGCAAGTATGCGTTTCCCCCAGTATGCCTTCTTGCACAGACCCTGTGCAAGCTCAGGGAGGACGAGAAGCAGGCCATATTGGTTGCGCCTCATTGGCCCAGCCGGACCTGGTTCTCCGAACTTGTACTCCTCGCAACAGCACCTCCCTGGCCAATTCCTCTGAGGAAGGACCCTTTCTCAGAGACGGGGCACCCTATGGCACCCTCGTCCCGATCTTTGGAACCTCCATGTGTGGCTCCTGGACAGGACAAGGCAGGTTTGAGTACACTACCACCAGTGGTGGTGGCTACCATCATTTTCGCTAGAGTATCGTCCACTCGGCATGCCTATGCGTTGAAGTGGAATCTCTTCGTCAACTGGTGCTCTTCTCACCGATAAGACCCCAGAAATTGCTCGATCAGTGTCGTGCTTTCCTTCCTGCAAGAAGGGTTGAAGCGAAGGCTGTCTCCCAGCCTTGGCAATGCTCTGACCAGTACGTGCCCTCCGTGCTTACTTAGACAGAACATAGTGTTTCAGGACCTCAGACCAGCTCTTTGTCTGTTATGGTGGGAAGCTGAAGGGAAAGGCTCTCTCCAAGCAGAGGCTGTCTCACTGGAAAGTGGACGCCATTGCTTTGGCATACCAGCAGCAAGGTCGACCGTGCCCCCTTGGTGTGAAAGCTCACTCCACCCGGAGTGTGGCTTCCTCTTGGGCTCTAGCGCATGGCGCCTCGCTAACAGACATCTGCAGAGCTGCAGGCTGGGCGACACCCAACACATCTGCCAGATTCTACCATCTCCGAGTGGAGCCAGTGTCCTCCCATGTACTCGCTTCAACCAGCCGGTACTAGGACCCGCTCAGGTGTCTTCGCTTACTTGCCATTCCACTCTACAGACTGGATACGTGCGATATATTCCTCAGGTGAGCTTTCCCACAAGCCCTGAGTTCCTCCAGCGCTGTTGACGTCAATGCCAGAGTCTATGCCTGCAGCAGCTTTTGCATTGGCTAGGTGCCTCCATGTGCTTGGTTCCCCACTGGTGACCCCCACATGTGTATTTCCACTGTAAGCCTCTCCGAGCATGTGTCTTTCCCATGGCAAGCAACCTTGCCACTCCTGGGGTTGAAACATTCCACCCTGGGAGCTGGACACCCCAGTGTTTCTACATATGCAGCCCCTCTGGGTCATATGTGTATTCTGTATGCCCCCCCCCCCCTTCGGGCAGGCAATAATTGCATATTTCCACTGAGATATGCTCCCAGTGTACCTTGTTATACCTGTGTTAAGTAGGAGTCCTTCGTCCGTGCTAGTCTCACGACAGGGAGCTCAGACTTACGCAGGGCACTGGAAGACAGCCGAGGTGGCGTGATTAGACTGGGAACCCCAGCCCGTCGTCATTCGACGTAACTCGAAGTGACTACGAAAGGGAACGTCTCGGTTACATATGTAACCCTCGTTCCCTGAGTAGGGAACGGAGACGTTACGTCTCCCTGCCACTTTCACTGTACCACTGGAACAGTCTGAGTTCAGTCTCGGCTCCTCAGCAAGTAACATATCTGCATATTGCCAGCGTACTTCCTTATATACCCACGAGGTGGAGAGTCATTTCTTTGCCATTGGCTCGTTTTGTAATACTCGAAGTTGATAGGCTTTGTAAGCGAAACCCCATTTTGTCGTTATTCGACGTAACGTACTACTCAGGGAACGAGGGTTGCATACGTAACCGAGACGTTACTTTTTCCACATGCATTGACTGACAGCTCTTCTGTCCACATGTTGAGAGAAATTGTGAGTAAGTGCAGAGGCGTTGTGTGTGAACATGATGGATATTGTAATTCTAAATGTGAAGGCATTTACTCATCTCACTTGCAATAATTAAATATGTTAAATGACACAAATATACTTTATGTATTTAATCTCACTTAATTAACCAATGTCTTTGCTGTTGACTTACGATGATCCATTTCAACCATACTGACTTTTAAAAAATTACTTTAGTTAAACATCACATTTGTTTAATTTTTTTTTTGTTTTTATTGCTGAAGTAAGTGCTGAAAGAGCCTTTACATTTGCCAAAAATAAAAAAAAAATTTAATTAAAAAACAAACAAGCAAGCCCAGTCCAGGTGAGAAAAAGTCATGCAAGAGTAACGTAAATACATTACTTTCCATAAAAATTAACTAAGTAACTCAATTAGTTATTTTTTTTAGGGAGTAACACAATATTGTAACGCATTACTTTTAGGTCAGGGCTCTGGCTGGGCCATTTCAAAAGATTCATCTTTCTTTGCTGAAGCCATTCTTTTGTTGATTTAAATGTGCGTTCTGGATAATTGCCATGCTGAAATGTGAAAGTTCTCTTCGGTTTAAATTTCCTCCAGGATTCATGGGATCACATCAATAAACTTTATTGAAACTTTCGTTTGCAGTGGGATTTTATAACAAGAGCATTTGCATTTTAAACCATGTGCAGCAGATAAACATGACTTCTGCTGTTACCTAACATCTCACTGTGGATGAGAGGAGTGGCCATCAGAACAGCATAATAAAAGAGAAAAAAAAAGATTTATTTTGAATTTGATTTTTTTTTATTTCGAGCAATATAGTGACATATAACGAAGGCAATAAAAAGCATTTGATTTTTAACAACATAAATCAATCAATTGCTTGACCGTTTCAAGCAATTGATTGATTTATGTTGTTAAAAATCAAATGCTTCTTATGTGGGAAGAAGTAGGACTTATTTAGACCCACCCCGGTCTGTTACAGTTAAAGGAAAAACAAGAAAGAAAAACAAAGGTAGCTGCTTCCTTAATTGTTGACATTATCATTACTCTCAATTACAATTATATTTATACACATGAAAAAACACAGCATATCTTAAATACACACCATATAGGTAACAATTATAGTAATACCAACAATGGTAATCCGAATCACAGCCTATGAAAACATGAATACATCTATACAGTTATAGTGATACCAGCAATGGTAATCAGAATACCTACAAGGTAAGATAACACGGTCTACGAATACATAAATACAACACCTAGATGATTAAACCCCGCCCTCTTTGACTGTGACAAGATCTTCTGTTTATAGAGTGATTTAAACTGGTGAATACTTTGACATTGTTTAAGTTCGAGCCCCAGACTATTCCATAATTTAACCCCGCATACAGACACACAGAAACTCCTCCTAATGGTTTTGACCGGAGGTATAGAAAAATTCCCCTAGCTCCTCAAACTGTACAACTGCTCTCTCTGTGTGAATAACTTTTGTATATTAGCAGGTAATAGGTTGTGAAATGCTTTAAATAAGAGTTGCGCTGTGTTGAATTTGACAAGGTCCTGTATTTTAAATAACTTTGATTTGAGAAAAAGTGGATTTGTGTGTTCAAGATATTCAGCCTTGTGTATGGTTCGTATAGCCCTTTTTTGTAAGATAAGTAATGACTGTAAGGAGTTATTATAATTATTTCCCCATACTTCAACACAGTAAGTTAAGTACGGTAGAATCAGGGAACAATACAGGGTACGGAGTATATTGTAATCAAGGACATGTTTAGCTTTATTTATTATTGCAAGGCTTTTGGAGACTTTGGTTTTTATGTGTCTGATGTGAGTTTTCCAAGTAAGTTTATTATCTATTGTAACTCCTAAAATGTTTATTTCAGAGACATTTTCAATTTGTATCCCATCTATCTCAATCATCTTTTCCGTATTTTTTATAGAATTACCAAATAATATGGCTTTAGTTTTATTAAAGTTTAAAGATAATTTATTGCTATCCATCCATTTTTTTATATTCCTTAGTTCAGTATTTACAACATTAATAACCTTATCATAATTGTCATCACAATAGAAAATGTTTGTGTCGCCTGCAAACAAAACACACTTAAGTAATTTTGAAACATTAAATATATCATTGATGTACAAGTTGAATAATTTAGCGCCCAATATTGACCCCTGGGGGACACCTCAAGAAATTACACGAAAGTTAGATGAGGACTCACCCATCTGCACATATTGTACTCTGTCACTTAAGTAGCTTTTTACCCAGTTTCCAGCCACCCCTCGTATCCCATACCTTTCTAGTTTCTTGAGTAGTATTGCATGATTGATAGTGTCAAAGGCTTTTTTCAAATCAATAAATATTCCAATGGTACATTTTTTATTGCCCAGTGCATTTGATAATTATTCTATTGCATCAATTGAAGCCATAGATGTAGATCTTTTGTTTCTGAATCCATACTGACTTTCATTAATCAGTTTATATTTTTCAACAAATTTTTCTCATCGAGTATTAAATATTTTTTCTAGGATTTTTGAGAATTGCGGAAGCAATGAAATTGGTCTATAATTGGTAAAATTATGTTTATTTCCAGTTTTAAATAGTGGAATAACTTTAGCAATTTTAATTTTCTTGGGAACACAGCCATTTAAAAATTACAGATTACAGATGTGCGTTAGAGGTGCTTTAATATTATTTATAACTTTTTTTTAAAGGGGTCATGACATGGTTTTTTGTTTTATTATGTTCCCTTATGTGCAATTATAGTATTACTATAGTTTTTTGTACAAAATTTTTTTAAAATGTAGTGATTTATGACCTTTCCCCACCCTGTTTCTCCCCCTCTGATTCAAACAGTCTGTTTTGGAGGGGTTTCCCCTTTAAGAGTTCAGTGTTAACGCCCATTGTTATGATTGGCTAACGTCAGTGCTGCTTAAGCATAAATTATTAACGTTAATCATTTTGCATCACATGTAGGCTACACAATGCTCCGCCACGTGAAACTTCGGTCTTCCGATCTTTTACCATCGTTTCAATTCTCAATTGATTTTGATTCATATGCGCGAGGGAGAGGGAGAGAGAGAGAGAGAGAGAGAGAGAGAGAGGGAGAGCAAGAGAGTTTGAAGGCGCGCGCGCGGCCGGGGCTCTCTCTCTCTCTCTCTCTCTCTCTCTCTCTCTCTCTCTCTCTCTCTCTCTCTCTCTCTCTCTCTCTCTGCTCGTTCTTTCAGTAACATGCGCCCTGTCACACTCATCTACATCACTCACCGAACAAATAAGGCTTTGGCGGGCTGCATATGCTGCAAATAAACTGCATCCAACTGCTTTCCCTGACGTCTGGATCGTTCGGCAGCATTCAAACATGTTTGTCCACAGCAGGAACAGCACATCTGCGTGGCGTAAACAGACCCCCTCGCTGCACGTCAACGCATGCGATGATGTCAAATGAGGCGTAGTTGTCTTGCGCTGGAGGCGGTCATATGCAAACGACTGGTACGTCACTTCGTACCGTGACGTCACTAAGTTCAAAGGATCTAGAACGAACTGTATTTAGAGCTTGATTAAATAAATGGTTCGTTTATAATGGGGAGGACGTCTTAAGCTATGAAACTTGCTGGAGGTTTTAATGGTACAAAGACCTCTGAAATACCAAAAGATCAAGGCAAATTTGGTTTCTCATGTCATGACCCCTTTAATAGTGCCATATTTATGAAATGACAGTCCATAGAATAATTATGTTTGGACTTTTGGACAATATCCATTAGTTCTTTCTCACCAACTGCTGAAAGAAAAATTGTGTTTACATTTTTATCCATTTTTTTCAATATTGCAATGTGCTCTATTTGTTCGTATGGGATTCTTGCTGCCAAGTCAGGGCCAATGTTTACAAAAAAATTATTAAAGCTGTTAGCTACCCTATTCATGTTACGATATTCAACATTTGAGTCAACAAAATATTCTGGGTCATTTTTTTATCATTTTTTAAGAATGCTATTTAATACATCCCATGTTCCTTTTATATTGGTTTTATTATCAATTAATAATTTCTTATAATATAATTTCTTGGCTAATCTCGTTACATCAGTTATCTTTTTTTGTACAACTTATATCTATTCTCAGCTTCTTTTGTTTTCAATTTTATGAATAATTTATAGCGATTATTTTTCTTTTTATATGCATTTTGTAAGCCTTTAGTCATCCAGGGACATTTGTAATATTTCTTCTGTTTACTGAAAACTGAAATGGGGCAGTGCTTATCATATAAATTTGTGAATATTTCTAAAAAGTTGTTCTAGGCTCTGTCTGTGTCTATATCTCCACAAACAGAGCTCCAGTCTTGCACTCTCAGGTCATCATTAAGTGCATTAAATGCTTCTTGAGTTTGTAGTCTTTTACAGCTTACATTACAGATTTCTTTAGTTTTAGAAACATTACAGTCATATATGGCAAAAACAGGTAAGTAGTCCGTAATAACACAAATAAGCAAACCATTAATTGTGTTATTTGTCAAGTTATTTGTAAAGATGTGATCAATTAAGGTTGCACTGTGTGATGTGATTCTACTGGGTTTTGTTTGGATTTAAGAGGTCAATGTTGAAGTCGTACGATGAGCTGCCCTCTCCTTGAACTGCCACCTTACCCTGGTGGAGGGGTTTGAGTACCCGAAGGACCCTAGGAGCTATGTTGTGTAGAGTATCCGGGGTTTCGTTTTGGGGAATATGTTTTCAATAATTAATAATTATTCATACGGCTTTGAACCAGATACTTATACATGTTAAATCGCCCAACGAGGGGGATAATCTGTTACCTGCATCTATACATCGGATTTTAACCACAAGGGATTATGATCAACCACAGATGTACATATATTTTACGGACAGGTTAAAATTAGCTCAATTGTCAGAGTAATATTTGTGGGGATTCATTTATGGTCGAATCTGCTTGTCCCGCAAGCCTGATCATTCGATCTCCATCAAACCTCCCAAAATTCTTACTTTATAGACTTTCAAAGCTGTTCCCCTGGCCACGAAGTTCATCTTTTCTGGTCTATAACGACATGGTGGTCCTTCTTTTTAAGAAGTTTTAAGAAGTGTTCCAACTATAGGGGGATCACACTTCTCAGCCTCCCCGGGAAAGTCTATGCCAGGGTACTGGAGAGGAGAATACGGCCTATAGTAGAACCTCGGATTCAGGAGGAACAGTGCGGTTTTCGTCCGGGCCGTGGAACACTGGACCAGCTCTATACCCTGTCCAGGGTGCTGGAGGGTTAATGGGAGTTTGCCCAACCAATCCACATGTGCTTTGTGGATTTGGAGAAGGCATTCGACTGTGTCCCTCGAGGCATCATGTGGAGGGTGCTCCGGGAGTATCGGGTCCGGGGCCCTTTGTTAAGGGCTGTCCAGTCCCTGTACGACTGGAGCAGGAGCTTGGTTCGCATTGCCGGCAGTAAGTCAGACTTGTTTCCGGTGCATGTTGGACTCCGGCAGGGCTGCCCTTTGTCGCCGGTTCTGTTCATCATTTTTATGTGTTTTATTGAGAGGGGTCAGCTGAGGTGGCTCGGGCATCTGTCCCGGATGCCTCCCGGACGCTGGAGGGACTATGTCTCCCGGCTGGTCTGGGAACGCCTCGGTGTCCCTCCGGAAGAACTGGAGGAAGAGTCTAGGGAGGGGGAAGTCTGGGCATCTCTGCTTAGACTGCTGCCCCCGCGACCCGGCTCCGGATAAGCGGAAGAAGATGGATGGATGGATGAATGTTGAAGTCCCCACAGATAAATAAGGGCTTATTGTTAACTGCTGAAAACAGATTCTCCATCTCACCATTGAAAGTATCAACACTTGACCCAGGTGATCTATAAACACAACTTATAATAATGTTTGTTTGAACCTTTGTACCTCCAATATTCAATTCAAACCAAGTTTTTTCTGTTTTGCCTGCCTTAGTTATAGTTAGTTATCTTTGTTTAAATAAACTAAAACATTATTTTAACCTTCTTCGTCAACCGTCTTTATCATTGGACGCATAGCGTGACAACATGTTTCAAATTAGCTTGACAGAAAACATTGAAATTCTTTTGTAGAGCACAGATGGCAGAGAGAAACTATCATATCATTTAAATCATATCATCTAATGTGATCGCGTATGAAAATGTCGCTACTTCACAAATCAACTGACGCACTGGCGGATTTAAAAGCAAAAGCTTACATTTAACTTAATGTTGTGCTTCTGATGTAGGCTATAGTAAGCAACCTTTGAGAGTTGCGTTGTAAAGCAAACAGTTATGATGTTACTTTACATTATGAGCCCTGTCATGCTCAATTTACAAATAATAAACCTTTTCAAACAACTAAAGCCTTCTAATCTCTATCATGTTATTATACTACGGTGCTGTTGAATGCTTGAATCTGATTGGTTGACAAACATTCTAAGGCGTGAATTTTTTTTTCACAGAAACGGCTAAAGTAGTTCCAGGCAGGACTTGACCGCATTATTATGTCCACATCACTTTTTGTCAAATGATTTCAGTTATTTCAAAGGTCTTTACAGCCTACAACAGCTAAAGAACCAAAACCCACAAAGACACGGACCAAGCAAATAAATATTGTAAACAATAGGATAAAAACGACAAATTATTTGCCACAAAACTTACAGTTTCGCTATAGAGCAGCTTCTGCCGAACACTGAGAGACACAGGCTAATTCACACGCCTAATCTCTCTCTCTCTCTTAAAGAGCATATTGCAGGTAAAAAAAAATCAAAATTAATATATAACCTTGTATGAAAATACTATATGAAAAGTTAATGCAGGATTTAAAATGTTTTAAAACGGCATAAGGGCACAAATTTAGTAGTTAAGTGATCGTTTCTTTGACCGCTCGTAAAAACGGCTTTTTTTTTCAACATCGCGTCATTTTACGTCACGACAGGGAGCCTCAGCACAGTGCAGCGGTCGTGAGTCAGTGTGTTTTCGATAGTTTTTGTATTTCAATTTATCATCGTCATGGTAAATTATTGTGTCTGTGGAGGTTGCAAAAACTCCGGCCTGTCAGGACATCGAGTCCACAGGTTTCCATAACAAGAAAAAGGACGGTGCTATATATCTTTCGTGCCTGTGTGCGGTTTGTGCAGGTGAAGAGATGGGATTTCTTTTCCGCATCGGCTTCGAAAAACGCGGTCGTGTGTAGCGTTCACTTTAGATCGGAGGATTATCATCCCGGCGATATGATGGAGTTCAACATGGGATGCCGAAGCAAGAATATTGATCGTTTTATACTGTACCAATGGCATCAAATAGTGATATAGGTGGTCATGCCCTAAATAGAGGCAACTTGTAATTGAAAAACAAAATTACTCAGATTGTTTAAATATTCAAATCTTTAATTTTCTGTTTATGTTATAACCCAAGTGAAAAATATGTATTAAAAATGTACTATATATGTTTTTAGTACAATACAAATACTGTATACTCAAGTATAGTTTTTATACATTTAATAGTATATAGCCTAAACATAGGCCTACTCATGTCTGCTGGCCTGATATACGATGATAATAATCTGCACAATATTGTGAGCACAGTGTATATCGTTAGCGAATGTGTATATATAAGCTAACACTGGTCTCTCTCACCAAGACACCTGTCCTGTTCTTCACTGGTTCTCCTCACACCACAACTCAATTTGTCTCTGACCGTTCTGTCTAACATTAATCCTGGCCTGTCCTGCTCTCTTGGCAGCATGGCAGGCTCATAATTGTATGGCTGTGGTCCGTATTTCCTCAGTGTCCGAAATGTCATTGCGATCCATTGTTTTCCTGTTGTTTGAATCGACCGCTCTCCCGCCCGTTACGTCACGCCCGCTACGCCCATTTTCAGACACGGAAGTAAAATTTTCTCACAAAAACGACTCCAGAAGCTTCTGTAGCGTATTTATAAGTATATTTTAAAGAAAATCTAGTTCCTACATAATTTTTCTATACATTGACTCGTTGGGTCCTCTAACCTGCAATATGCCGTTTAACTGCATTAGTCTGCTATCAGTGGCTCAAGCCTCCGTTACTAGCTCTAAAACGACGTTTTGAAATTAGCAATGGAGGCATGCAATTAGATGCAAAAGAAATTTGTATTACACATAAGAGCATTTTAAGGACAAAAACCTGACAACTGTTTTGAAATACATCATTTAAACAATGTTTTGAGGTGTGGTAACTGTAGTATAAGTATTATTAAGTATTTATAGTATTAGAAAATAATGCACATGTGCATTAATGTGCATAATTTTCTAATAATTCAGCGGCTTATCTCAATTATGCCTAACTTATCTCGGGTAGAAGAAAAATGTTTGAGCTTAAATTTGGGCAAAGCAGAATTTAGGTTATAGTTTTTTATATATTTCCACACAGCTGTTGCACTACATGTTTGTTTCTTTCCAAGTTTTTATTTTTCCAATCACACATTTTCTTCTCTAATTCCCTCACGGGTCTCTGAATATGAGGAGTGGCTAACACAGCTGTATATATAGTATTTACACAGACTATATCTTCACACAACGCACACTACAGGCTGCACAGCATGTGTGAGTATGTGAAAGCTTTTTTTTTTCCTCTTTGACATTTCAAAACTCTATGATACATTTCTATAGCTTTTAGTTTTTGGATTATTTTGTTGTGGTGCATGCTTTATCATCAAAAATGTCAAATATACTATGTATTAATCTTTTATAAATTCCCCTTATTGACATGGGATTAATATAATTTGATTTATTTATTTGCCATAATCTTATGAACTAATTGAATTTAACACCATTCCAGACAGATAACAAAGCAACATCTAGAAAATATGTCAGTGAACAACACTATGGATTGTTTATCCAACTGCACTTTCACATCTAAAACAAACTTTTCTGGAGACCCATTTTATGAGTGCATGGACTCTTATCCAGGAAATATTCTCAGTTCTACCAGTTTATTGTTGAACACTGTCCTTTTGTTGCCTGTGAACTGCTGGATTCTGTGGCTGGTGAGGAGAACTGCCAATGTTGCATCCTCAGACTTTGTCATTTTGAACCAATCTGTTGCTGACGTCATTAATGAGGTTTCCCTCGTTATTTTTGTGATAGGTTCTTTGCTTCATAAGAAAGCTCTTATTCTTACCTCCATTTTCCTGTGCAGTACATTCCTGGTGGGTCGACCGCTCTTTCAAACCGTGTTCTGTATGGAGCGATACCTGGCTGTGGTCCATCCGCTGGTCTACCTAAAATACACAAGAAACCCTAACATAAAACTGCTGTTAGTTGTGCTTGTCTGGCTGATTATCCTGATGGTTGGACTGTTTACTTTGTATTCCTACCCTAAACTGCCTATATGGCTTTGCATGGGACTATATCTTGCAACGTTAGTTGTGTGTTCATCTTGCTCTGTCATGATTTTATGGGTTTTGAAGAGGCCAAAGCCAGGAGACGGAGGGAAAGAAGCAGCATATCAACTGAAGAGAAAGGCTTTTATAGCCGTCACAGTCATCTTGATCACACTGGTGTTCGGCTATGGGACAGTCTCATGTGTTATTGTACTGAGGGATCAACTTCCATATCACACTTATTGTTTAGTTCTAGGTTTAGGTTGGTGGACCCTTTTGCCAAGCAGTGCCATTCAACCGTTCCTCTACCTGTCAAAAATCAACAGGTTGCCTTGCATCAAAAATAATTAATATTTTCAAAGATATGAATGTTTCAAAATATTTTAATTTTTTTTGCGATATATGTCTTTAAAACTCTGCATTAATGTCACATAGTTTAGAAGCAAAATATTATAAAATATTGTTCTGAAGGGAAAGTATACGTTGTTCTCATAGAGTAGAATAGTTCTTTGTATAGTAATTTACAAGAAGACATGCTTAAAATCTATCTGATCCATAATATCGGTTTAATTTGTTTAAAATATAAATATTATTTAAAAATATCTGTCTCAAATACTAGTTTTGTTTATTCTAGTTCAGCTGATTCTTATGAGAAGCTCATCTTTTTATAAAGTTATTTGCTTTCTTGCAAGAACTGTTGTGTCCAAATAAATAAATAGGTGCACATGAAATATTGTCCAAAGTTGCCCCTTTTTTATGATCTTCCCTGCATTCATCGTAAAGCTTTAGCTACTGACCAATCAGAATCAAGCATTGAGAGCAGTGTAATAAAAATGATAAACTTTATGTAAATATATCTATTCAAACTCCCTTTTTTTGCCTATGCTGTAGATATGTCAATACAAGTGCATGTTAAATTTTTTAAATGTGTACTCGCCGATGTCATGTAAATGAAAGGCCAGAACGCATTCAAAGTTTTCTGTTTTCGGTGTTGTGTAAGCAGCCCCTAAGTTAATAACTAATGATTTTTACCATGGTAATTCATCAATCAAAAACTTACTTTAACTGGACAATGACATGTTTTTTTCTAGAGCTGCTGTACAGCCAAAACAATCTCTGTTTCCTATTATCACTGTAAAACTGCTTTGAAACTATCTGTATTGTAAATAAATGATATTGTAAATAAATAAATAAAAGGTGACTTGTCTACTAAAATCACGACATAAACTTCAATGTGGAAGGAGGGTGTGGCAGCTCTATGATTTATAAAAAAAGCATTAAGTATTCTTAATTTCTAATAATAATAATAATTATTATATTGTATTATCTGAAGCACAATTTTACTCTATTAACAGCTAATAATGTGTTTATTATATATCATGGTAATATGTGGTTGCACAACAAGACTTTGCAAAGTGAGAGTGAAAATACAGAGCTTATACATATTATTACACAGCTCTGTGAAATACTTGATTCTGGTTGCGCCATCCAGGTAACTTATGTTATTACCCGATAACAACCGCTAAACAATAATGTAGCTGTATATAGCAGTTCTAGTAGCAATATCTTTAGGTTTATGTAACAGGAACAGAAAGTGTGCTGTTAAAATGTATGTATTGTTAATTATAATTTACACAAAAAGGTTTATTTTCATTTAAACGTCTACTTGCCTGAAGAATGAGCGTTTTTCCCCTTTAATTGCTGTGGTGTCATCATGAGCCTACACAATTTCCTGTTTTGTCTCCTCCTCTTCCTCTTGGCATTGTTAATGCTCTGAAGAGGTGAGTTATTTTTGGCTCCTGTTAATCTTAATTAATCTTTATTTTAATTGTTGCTTCTGTGTTTAAATCTTCACTGCAATTTATGTATATTATGTTATTTTACTTATCTGTGTGGTTATTTTTTTATTTATCATTTTGCCCTATTTAAGTTATATTTTTGACTTTGGTCTATATATGTGGAGATGAAAGCACATGGTGATTAAATGTAGCCTACATCACATTTGTTTTATAAAACGATATGAAGGCGATTTACTCAGAGGCTGCTCTTGTTTGTTTTGTATATCAGTAAATCCAGTGAAACCGCCGCCTGTTGTCCCGTGTCTGTCTCCACAACGCAGACAAGTACGTGTTTTTATAACTGGTGTCGCGAGCCACCGGTTAATTTACAATCGGTGCAGGAAATCAAACCAGACGGACTCGTGATTTTATCAGACTCAACGGCAGCATTACATTATATGAGTATTTATACTAGTAAAACATCTAGAGAAGACATTTTAATTGAAATATACGCAACACTGCTAAAATTAGAAACATTACAAATAGATGTCCAGCACATACAGGTGTTCAAGGCAATGAAATAGCTGATATATTAGCAAAAATAATATTAAATCATGATGACATCATAGAGATTTCCCTCGGGAAAAAAATTAAGGTAAATCATTAATTACGAGCAACATTAATAAACACTGGCAAAAGATTTGGGACTCAGATAATAAAGGAAGAGAATATTACAAGATACAAAAACAATTAAAGTTAGAGCATATAAAAGTAGAAATAGAAGAGAAGAAATTATGCTTTAGATTACAGCCCGGAAAGTTCTGTGTAATTAAGAGGAATTTACAGTGTAACTTTCTGTAATTATTGTGTACCTATAAAGTACATTATAGCTATATTATATAAATAAAGGGAGATATTTCAACTCGGATCAATATTTCGTGTCTTATTTACTCATGTAAAGTAAATAAGTAAATGACTCATGTCATTTACTCATTATTTACTCATGTGGCAAGTTGCCTTGTAATAAGCGGGACGCTTCACGCCGGGGTCCTGATCGTCCGTGTTTATTATGAGATACCAGCTGCCTGGATGTACATTCTCCCTTACATAACACACACCTGAAAGCAATAGCACCATAATGAGTACAGGCAATGGGTTATGGCAGATGATGTTCATGGTGGGAAAGCAAAGGTGTTGTGAGTGTAAAATTATACTACCTTGTAACCAATCAAGTCAACGTGCGGGCGGGCACAGTTATCCCAGTATATTTATCTGTTAATATGATAAATCGGGTACATTTAGCAATATAGGGGGTGAATTATGTATATGATGTATATTACGATGTTATAATTTACTATGCCTTTCTCCACTGACATTCTGAGTTGTTCAAAATGTTTCTAAGGATGCTGATTGTTAGAAAGCAGCTGCCTGACTCCGAAATGACAAATTGGAACATGGTTCGTGAAACATTAGCAACACATTATTAGATGTTTGATAACATAGTCAAGTAAAAGGCTAATCATATTAAAGGGTTGGTATAATGCCCTTTTCATAAGATGTAAAATAAGTCTCTAATGTCCGCAGAGTGTTTATGTGAAGTTTTAGCTCAAAATACCCCACAGATATTTTTATATACCATGTTAAAATTGTCACTTTTTAAGGGTGAGCAAAAATGCACCGTTTTTGTGTCTGTCTCTTTAAATGCAAATGAGCTGCTGCTCCCGGCACACAGGGCGGAGCTACAACAGCTTGTGTCCTGAAAATTACAAAAACTTTTTAGTTTATGTTTACATTTATGTAGCTGATGTGGAGTTAAAGGGACACTTCACCCATTTGCATTAAGCTTTGTATCTAGAAACCCAGTCATATTTTTGAATGGTCATGGTTTATTCCCTTATTTTCCCCTGAGATGGGAGAAATAAGGATTTAAAGTGTTCCACTTCCTGCTTTTTATGACGTAAAAATCGTCACTTTGCGTCATAAAAAGCAGGAAGTCCCATTTCTTTGTATAAGGGTTGAGACTACAAACACAAGCTCATCATTTATTCAGGGTGTGGGACCCACTCACGCTACAGACCTATTACAGATCAGTGGGTGGGACTTCACTTGCAGATACAGACAGCAATATCAGCCATCTTGTTTGGAAGCTAAGCTAACAAGCGCTGTGGAGATAGGAAGTTACGACAATGACGGAAGAAACTAAACATATGGAAGAAGAGGATTTTGAAATTCTGCTGCTCGAATCCGCTGTTCGTGGCTATCTTTACGAGCCGCAATATAGTGAAGAGCAGCTGAGGCTGATGGAGGAACAGGAGGCGGCTGCCTGTCGCGGACGAGGAGCCCGGACTGGCTCGAGCTGGGCAGACTGCTGGTGCCTGTGCTCTCGCTGTGCGCTACGGACACAGATAGAGTCCGTCTGCTGCAGAGAATTTCAACGATGGCAATTTCTCCTGGACGAAATCTCTGAATCAGACGAGCACACGGACGTTTGTGTTGTGATGTGAACCATCCTAGTGTTGCACCGCATATGTTCTGACTGAACATCCAGGTATCAAGCAATAATTCACCATATAGAAAGATATACAAACGAGGAGTAATTCACTAATGAGTTTGCCAATGTAACGGGGTTCGTTGTTGTGGGAAGAAGGAGGCGGGAACCGGCGAACATTTAAACATTTTAATAGTAAAATAAACAAATACAAGAGTATAAGCCAGCAGCCACACACAACAGAAACAAAACACAACATAAAATCAGGCCTGTTCCTCTCTCGATCTGCCCTTTCGTCGCTCCTCGTTTTATGCGTCCGCTCCGCCGTGAGAGATGCGAGAGAGGCCGTGTCGTTCATTATCACTCCCGCCACCGGCCTCGCGCCGTCCTCTCACGTCCCTCGCCCTCGTCCTGCTCGCCACAGCCAACTAACTAGAAATTTTGTGTGAAATGAATTTCTAACTCTGGTGGCAGCTAACGTTAGCCTTGTAGACGAAAGAGTGATTTCTCTGATGTTTGCGCTGTTCTGGATTAGTGGGAGTGGCTTGCGGAGCTGTGCAATGTGGTGCATTGTGGGAGTTGTTGTCTTACATACAAATGCGTCCTAAAGTTATTTTCTGTCTTTTCTCGGTCAAGAGGGCACCAAATTCAAAAATTCTTTTACATTTCGACTACATATATGACCCACTTTCAATAAAGATTAATATTGAAATGGATGAAGTGTTCCTTTAAATATCTTCTAATCACCGATTAGCATATTCTATCATGATAATCTATAAATCGCGTTCCCAGGGGTGGGGTTAATGTAAGTTTTAGGGTTAGTGATGTCACTAAACCGGGAGGAATGTCGTGTAGTCCCTACCAGGCGTTTGTTGTAGTCAAAAAGCAATTTCTTTAAAAGAAAATTTCTCCCTTTGCTTTGAACTTGGAGCGTCGTAACTTTGCAGATAGTGTTTGTTCAAACAGCAACATTACACACTAATTAAAGTTAAAAGAGTGAAATCATAATCAACTACCCCTTTAATTACCGTTATGTTTCCGATTTTGTAGAGAGCGTTACATAAAATACCATTCTGATACATCGACTTGTTGACGAGCCTGTGTAAAGTAACATTCAAACTATTTTAAGGCACATTTTTTTACAGATTTTTTTTTTTAAATAAGCTCTTTTGGTGATCAAAGTTGAGTTTTAAGGGATAAAATGATTGACTAGAAGGGGACTTTAAAAATAAGTCTCAAATACAGTAGCCTACTAGTAAAGTTTACTCTATGTTTGTTCAATGGTGTTTTGTGAAATTCCAGGTGACTGACACCTTGGAATTACTTGACATAGGAGGCAAAAAAAAAACCCAGTTTCAGTTCATTTGAATTAATTGTAATCTAAAGTTACAACTTCTTTACATTATGACATCAGTGTTTATCTTTTGGAAAAATTATCAAACATTTTCAGTTATAAAATACCTTGAACTGAAGTGGACATGTGTTGGTAGTAGAACAATTAAAAGATAAAGAGTAAACAAAATCTATAGAAAAAGAATCAGGATCTCTACACTTATATTTGCACTAGTCTGTTTCCAATGACCAGTGTTGGGGAAAGCAAATTTTAAAAGTAATGTGTTACAGTATTGCCGTACTTCCAAAAAAAGTAACTAATTGCGTTACTTGGATACTTTTTGTGGAAAGTAATGCATTGCATTACTTTTGCGTTATTTTTCCTAACCTGGGCTGGGCTTGCTTGTTTGTTTTTAATAACAAAAATGTTCTGTATTTGGCAAATGTAAAGGCCCTTTCACACCAAAAGTGAAATGAATAAGCCCTAAGCTGAAGGAAATGCAAATTCCCACACCTGTGTCGTATAGGGCATAGCTCAAACAAACCTTTCAGCTGTGCTGTCATTCTGGACTGCAGAATAATAGGATGCAGGGGAAGAAAATTCAACACTCTAGCCCTAATGCCAATGGTCATACGATCCATCCTTAATAGTATGTGAGATTAGAATAAGTGTGTCCCAGAGCATAGTTTGCCAAAAGTCCCCAGATGGTGTACTGTTTCCGGTAGATTTTCAAAGTGTGGATCCAGCTCACTATAACGGCTAATATTGCCCACAACCCAATGGAGGAGGATTCAGTTCGGAACTACAAATACAAATAAAAAGTGTAAAAAAAACTATGCAACACAAACATAAAACAAACATGGAAGATGTGCTCGACTGACGGTTAAGTAGAGATGTTTAGATAAAGGGGTTTGAGTGACTAATAAATCAACATTTAACCTGATTTTTTTTTAGGTTATTCCTGTTATATTTCATCTGCTCCAAATATGTGAACTTTTTTGAAGATCCATTTGGCCATTAACTTTCGAATGTGTCATAATGAAAAAATATAGAGTTCTCCGCATGAAAGACCCTCGTCTGGCAGAGCAACTTGCTACTTCTTTTCTCTCCAATATGGTAGGAAATTAAATAAAATGTAGAGGATGTTAACTGTGACAAGATGATTGACAGGCTAGTTTACAGTTGTCAGGATATACACTCGGATAACAAGGTTAGAAGGATTCAGAATAACTTTTAATGAAGCTTTCGTAGGACAGCAGGTAAGTTCAGATGCACAAACAGGTACTGTGAGAATAATACTGATGAATGACCGTCTTTTCTCTTGCAGATGACGGCAGGTTTGAATGCGGTGTGAAACACAATTCCAAGGAACGCAGGGCATGGACACCAAGGAGAGCACTGGATCCCAGGACGAGGGAAACGGGTAAGTAGCACAAGGGTGTACTGTGGAAACAGACTGGAAAAGTTCAGGAACAGTAGTCTGAAATGCACAGAGAGCAGGTTAGTGGGTCTTTCCTATTTCAAGGTTCGACAGGGACTGGAGGTGAGGTGTGTTCCTTTGTAGTGCTCAGGGATTGATGCCAGGTGCAGGGGATTAGTATTCGGGTGAGTGTGATCTTTGTGTTGTGGATGTGTGAATGAGCCTGATTGATTCCTGACAACAGTGACAGGATGCATGTAACTATGCGACAGAGCGAATGTTAAAGACATAATAGTATGTCCCAAGTGTGTCTAGTTTTCACAAAAAAGCACATACTTTTAGGGCGTAGTACAAGTATAGGCAAATTGGTACGCAGCATGACTACAAGCAATAAAAACAAGAAAATGAAACAAATGTAATGTTTAACTAAAGTCATTTTTGCTTATTTGTATGGTTGGTTAAACTGGATCAGCAGGTCAGGTCAGCAGCAAAGACGTTGGTTAATAAAGTGAGATTCACTGGATAAATTAAATGTTATTTATCAGTTTGCATTTCACTGTTTTTGTTTATTTTGAGGAATACTGAATGTGTTTATGTGCAAGTGAGATGAGTAAATGCCTGCTCAGATTTAGTCTAGAACTACAATAACCATCATGTTGTGCAAGCGAACACAACGCCTCTGCACTTAGGCCTACTTACGTATTTCTCTCTACATGGAAATAGATGGATGGATACAGTACTGTACTCTGCCACTTTCTCCACCAATGTGTCTTCCTCGATCAATGTTTTTAAACAAAACTAAACAAAAAATAAGACACCTGTGACTCTCACTTCACCCTGGTGAATAAGCGATTCTCAAGCAGTCATTGGAGCACTAGCCTAACGTGCTGGACATGGTCACGCTTGTTCTGGGAGAAGGATGTCATCAGGTAGTCAGGTAGTGATGTGTGCATGTGTGTCAAGTAGGGCTGTGAATCTTTGGGTAGGCAGCGAATTGATTCGATTCACGATTCATCGGTTTTCGATTCGATTCAAGAGCGATTTTTGCAAATTCATAAAGATTCGATTCAATGCGATTCACATTAAAATTCGATGCGATTCGATTAATTTGATTCGATTCTTCATTTTTTTTATATGCATTCATAGGATTATTTAAATGCTTCCCCCAATGGGTCTTAGTCAGGGTGTACAGCTGCCTTCGGGGGTCAGAGAGTTGGAACAAAAAAACAAACAAAAAAACGACATTTTGTCTATTGTTAACGTTAGTTCATGATAGTTTTTAATGAATCTATTATTATAAAAAATATTTCCAAAGCCTATAAATTAGCATTTGTAGAAATGTAAACCAAGATTTAAAAAGGCTTTAAAAGTATTGTTAGTTCATCATGCTAACTATTTTGTAGGATAGTGTTAATGGATGCACAACCTTAAAGTGTTCCTGGTAGGCCTACATTAAACATCCTTCCATTGTGAGCCTAAAGATACCATGAACTTTCCCAACTAAAACTTAACTAACTTTTCCTCATGGAATAGCTACTCTTTGTTCTCTTTATACTGAATATTTTCCTTGTGATTTTGAAAGAAAACGCGCCAGGTGTATAAGCTTGTGCTATATTAACGATTACGAATGCAACTTTAAAGGTGCTCTAAGCGATCCTGGGTGACGTTACTTCTTGTTGACGTTCGAACTATTGCCAAACAAAACGGAGGCTAGCTAGACCCTCCCTCCTCCGTATCTCGTCTCCTCCCCCTCCCTTCCGTGTTTCCTGAAACAGTTGTGAACGTGCATTTCTTAAAGGGAAAGTAGCTCACGTGCTAATGCTGCTGCTGTAATGATGGCTCAACCAACTCCTCAAAGACAAAGAAACCATGCAGAATTTGGGGTTACTAAGTTACAGGACAGAAATGGGAACCACTGGGTTAGCAAGTGTGTGGACATAAAGGAAAGTCACTAAAGTAGAGTTTTATTATTACTTCAGTCAATGTGTAATGTCACAAAGTTAGCTAAGTGCTTTTATAAATTGCAGAACAGAATACAGAAAAAGAGAAACATTATTTGAAAACCGTTTCGCCAACGGAGGTTATAATTATAGCTTCCATACAAGGACGCAATAATAGCAAGATAACGTTAGCTTCGCGTTTTACAGTGAGCATAAACAACGGCGTCGGCGTAAACAAATTTAGTCAAAGTTGTCAATACTCTATAAATGAACATTCAAATTCATAACAAACAGTGAATGAGAAAAATCATTCACATAAATTGTCGCCCTACTAACTGTTATTCATTTGATTGATCATTTGCAATACATATTGATCGCTAGCTGCTACAAACATATGTTGTATTCACCAAAGTTAATGCTGACAGCATAGTTCTAGCTACTTATTTGGGTTTGGCGAACATGAGCGTCAACTTAGAAAAAAATAAAAAAAAAGAATTTATCGTTACCCACCTGTCCAGCAAAAACAGAGCAACCTGGTTGTCGGACTGGAAGCCCTTCTGCCGGCGGAGTTCTCGCCATCTTTCGAAAGCTTTACCAATGTAAATTCGGTACTTCGCGCGTACTTTATCCCTTTCCCTCTTCTTTGTGAGTAGATCATCAGAACGTCGTCCCTTTGGTCGTTTGTCGGCCATTATTCAAACTTCCCTCTTACAGATTCTCTCTCCTTCACACACCCCTTCATGTGCACGCGCACATCACCAGACACCCCAGACCCACCCTCAAATACTTCTTGCCATTGATTGGCTAGAACACTGTTTGTTATGTTTCGTAGAGCGGGTCGCTAGAGTTTGTTTTGGTTGCCGTTTGTGGAGCCTGTGGTGTCTACAGAGACCACGTTTTTTTACAGTGTGTTCAGGGGACAGGCAGCTAGCGGATAGTGAGGAGATGTTTGCTGTATGTGACAAAAAATGTTTTGGCCTAAAAAACGCGTGACATCGCTTAGAGCACCTTTAATGCACATCTGATTGATGGATAAACCACGCGCTCTTATTTCAGTGTAATTAATGTTGTAGTTATTTCATCATTTTCTTCGTACATTCAGTTTAACGACATTAAATTACATTAATTCGTCATTCATGATTAATCGGAAGCGTGTGCATTTTAGACACCTACGTTTTCTCTTTTCATGTTATAAATGCGCACCCTTGAATATGTGGGGTTTTACTTTAACTGCTCAGGACGGGTATGACCCATTTCCGTAAAACTTCAGTATCTTATCTTAAAGAAAATAACGGCGATGTTTCCACGCAACGAACGCGTATTTTCATAGCAGTGCCCGCGCAATGATATGGCAGCTTTATCAATGGCTTGCTTTCTCGATAGAGATCCGTCATCTGCTCATGTGAACACCAGTGGCTGTCCTGAGGAGAGCTCAAACATGGACTGCTCAAAAATCAGTAGATGAGAGCTATATGGGACCGAGCGCAAGCGAAATCCAGTGAAAGATGGTAAAGAGTGCAGCAAGTATGTGAAGGAGAGCTGTGAGGACGCGAAATGACGCCGCACAACGCCTCATTAATTCGCGCATGTATTCATTTATTGTTTATATGTTTTAAAGCACTGAATCGCTATAGAATCGCAAATGATTCAATTCTTAGCATTTTAAATCGAATATTGACCGAAATAAACGATTTCTGATTCAAAATACATGTTTCAAGATTGATGCATATGCATCGTCAGGATTTGTAATCGATGCATCGAGAAAACGAATGGATCGTTACACCCCTAGTGTCAAGTCCATGTAATTCATTTTCTTTCACCAAGCTTAGCTTGTGACAGGCTTGTTGGCAAGTATCCTAGTAAACATAGTCGGTCATGTCTTAAGTGACCGTAAACTGTTGAGAAAGAAAATGCATGCGCTTAGATCGTTAAAATAGGGTCCCTAGTCTTTTTCACCACAATTTCAAAGGAAGCAAGACAATATTGTTGTAGAAACGAGCGCTGGATACATTCTCTCCATTTATTCAGAGGGTATGAACGATTGTTTTCCATAACCAATTTTCTTGAAAAGGGGCTTGACTTGTCAAACAGTGGATTTTTCTGGACCTCGGCAATTAACTTCTCCGCAATGTCGACTGCCATTTTAAATGCGCAATGCCCTTAAATTAGAATGGATTCTGATTAGCTGTCAGTGTTTTATCATTCAACAGCTGGAAAAAAATTGTTCTGAATGTGATCCCAACGATATCGTTTCTTTATATCGTTATCGTTATGGCTGTGCTGTGAACTCTTTAATATTGAGAACGATTTTAAAATCTTTATCGTTATCGTCCTTGGTGTGAACAGGCCTTTAGGCCTTAATACAACTACTCAATTACTTTTTTTTTTCTTTTTTTTTTACTTCAGTAGTGGATTCATTTGAATTTTCAGTGGTCATAAATCACTTTTCTATTTTTACTATACTGTCATTTACTACTGTCACATTTGTCAACATGTGGTCACAGGCTTGGTGGAAACGGGGAGCTTTACTAGAGGCACAAACCCACAGTGCCATCAATTTCAGTTCATTTGAATGTAGGACAGTCTAGTGACAACAGCTTCGACCAGAATATGATGATTGATTGCAATATGTCCACAGCTTCTGTCCATGCATGTTGACCATATTCAGATGCCATAACAAGACAGTGTTATCTGCATCTATTATAGGTCTATAGAAACTTGTTTTACAAAAGCCACAGCAAAGTATTTGTCCTTACTTATGTGATACAAAACTCACTTGATTCCTTTTTAAGAAGAAAAAAACGGCCAATTAAAATAAGTAAATAATAATAATATAAATAGAATGTGTCTAAATATTCAACGCATTCTCATCCCAAGGCGTCACTAAAATGACAATTTTGACCATGCTTCAATATTCGACGCTTTAGGCACCCTTTAGCGTCAGTTACATGGCGCAATCCTAGGGCGTCATCTTACTGACGCTTTACCTTAAGCGTCCGTTAGATGACGCGGGTAGGTTTAGGTCTGGGGTAGGGTTATGATTAGATAGCGTCATCTAAGGTAAAGCGTCAATAAGATGACGCCCTAGGATTGCGTCATGTAGCTGACGCTAAAGGGTGCCTAAAGCGTCGAATATTGAAGCATGGTCAAAATGATTCCCAAGGCGTCAGTTTCATGACGCCTAGGGATGAGAATGGGCTGAAATATTATATGGTCCACATAGTACTTTCTTGCCTTTATACCATGCAGTATGAAGCCTGATATTTACAGTTTAGTTTTCGTTTATAACTTTAAGAAGTTCACTAAAACATAATCTACTTATTATTAGTGCATTCAATTTCAAAGCTGTTTAGGTATTATGAAACACTGTTCTATTGGCAACAGCATTTGTTTCTATATTTAATATATATATCGGTTAAATGTCTAATATGTTCCGACCTGCTTCAAGTTGCAAAATAAATGTTGCTGCAAAATATAATGACATCTGCTTGTGGATATATTTAAAAATATATTCACTTCTTTTTGTAATTATCTCAAATTAATCTCTCTCTGGACAAAGGGAGGTGCTATCGTGTTGAAATACATGGTATAAATGTAAAATCCTCACAACACAGTCTTCATGTATACATGTGCAGCTCTTCAAGTGTGAGTATGACAGACAATTTTTATTTTCCTTTGAAAAATCAAATGTCTTCAATAACATTGGAAAGTTTTAGAAAAGTTCTCTTTAATAAATAAAATACATTTGATGTAGTTATGTGGTATAAACCCTTCACTTACTACAGTTTTTACCATATATCATAGCACAATGTAACAACTAACTACAGTATTTTACCTTTGTTCCCAACAGAAAAGAAAGGAAAATATGGCAGTGAACGAGTCTAATGACATTATATCCAATTGCACCTCTCAGTTTGAAAACAACTCTTCTGGTGATCAATTGTATGAGTGTGCAGACGTCTTTACAGGAGTTGTTCTCTATGGGTTCGCCACATTTCTGAATGCTGTTTTGATTCTGCCTCTGAACTGCTGGATTCTCTGGCTGGCTAGAAAAACTGTAGTTGTTTTGTCCTCAGATTTTGTCATTTTGAATCAGTCTGTTGCTGAAGTCATTGGCAACACCTCTGTCATTTTTCTTCTGTTCGGTGCAATCATTAATATGAAGGTTATTATTCTTATCTCTGTTTTCCTGTGCTGTACATTAATTGTGGGTCGACCACTTTTTCAAACCTTTTTTTGTGTGGAGCGATACCTGGCTGTGGTCCATCCGCTGGTCTACCTAAAATACATGCGAGCCCCTAGGATTAAAATGTCATTTGTTGGGCTGGTTTGGCTGTTAATCTTGATACTTGGATGGTTTGCTATGGATTCGTACCCTAGAATACCAACATTTTGCATAGGAATTTATCTAGTAATGTTAGTTGTGTGTTCATCTTGCTCTGTCATGATTTTATGGGTTTTGAAGAGGCCAAAGCCAGGAGACGGAGGGAAAGAAGCAGCATATCAACTGAAGAGAAAGGCTTTTATAGCCGTCACAGTCATCTTGATCACACTGGTGTTCGGCTATGGGACACTCTCATGTGTTATTGTACTGAGGGATCAACTTCCATATCACACTTATTGTTTAGTTCTAGGTTTAAGTTTGTGCTCCCTTGTGCCAAACACTGCAGTTCAACCTTATCTTTATCTGTCAAAAATAGGCAAGTTGCCTTGCATCAAAAGCCATTAACCTTTAGTATATTTATTTAGAGATGTATGTTGTTTACACTGTATGCATCATGTCATTATGTATAAATTAACAAATGAAATTAATGTAATGCTTACATTTAGATAATTACTGTAAAGACTCACTTTTCCACGAGCAGTTAAATTAATTATGTTGGTTTATACTATTAAAACTTTTTCTACTTTGTACTATTCCTCTCTGTCGCAGCTTGTACTCCTCTGAACAACGGCTAATCACTTGTTGCATTCCTCATTTGTAAGTTGATTTAGATAAAAGTGTAAATGTAATGCAAATGCACTGGTCTTGTGTGCTATATGTATCTTAAACATCTGCACAGATCTTAAATATCTTAAATTCACTCTATTATAGTCTCATTATAACGGTTACCGTGATTTTGCCAAATAAGAAATGTTCCTGGATCAACATATTTTGTTGATCCTGGATCAACATTCCTGTCCCAAAATGTAGTCCTTACCCAATCCCTACCCCTAAACCTAACCCTACCCATAACTTTCCCTAAAATCAGAGGGTAATGATAGGTGAATAACACTGATGTTTAACTACTTCACCCTGGTTCCAAGCCTAAACTTGCATAAACTGTAAACTTGTCCCTCAAATCTGATTGGTTGATTGGAAAGTTGTTCCAGGATCAACAAAGATGTTGATCCAGGAACATGTGGTACTTGGTGAAATCACGTTCACCTGTCCGGTGAGTATTAAACTAAGTTGTATACACACACTGCTGACACACATTTATGTTCAATTCTGTCATAATTTACTCACCCATCAAGTTGTTCTGTATGAGTTTCTTCTGTTGGACACCAATATTTTGAAGAATAAGTGACCAAACAGTTTCTGGGCACCATTGACTTAAATAGTATGAAAAACAAATACTATGGAATATTCTTTAAAAGATCTTCCAACAGAAGAAAGAAACTCATACAGGTTTAGAATATCTTGAGGGTGGAGTAAATGAGGACAGAATTTTCATTTTTAGGTGAACTATCCCTTTAACGTTCTATATAGAAAACCTTTCTTCTAAGAGTGTATCTCCACATCCAAATGTCAGACATTTTGCCAGGTTTATTAAAGTAGCACCATGGTAGAGACACAGTGTCACTTTCATATTTTAGATTCAAACATCATGGACGCTTGAGTTTACCGACCAAAGATATCCAGGTATAGGAGGATGTAAAAATAGGAGGATGAATTTAAAAATGTGGATTAATCTGTAGTATTGGCTGTGGGATACCAATGTCTGTTTCAATATTGTTAGATTTATTATTTTTCTACCTTTTGAGAACTTTTTTAACTGTCCATTTTGACATAAAATTGAATGAAATAGCTTTTGTACAATACTTGGCATCACTCAAAAATTGTATTTAGCATAGTTTAACACAAGGAAAATGATATTTTACTGTGTTATAATGTGATCCAGGAACATGTCTTACTTGGCAAAATCACGGTGACCTCACAGGACGTGTCGTCTGACATCCAGCTTTCTGTGCGCGTGCTTTGAATGTGTGCGTTCAGAAAACCATATATTAGAAGTTTAACCCCCTGAGGTCGGCGGTCGCGCCGGTGATACCAGCTCGCTTTTTTTCTTATCAGTGCAAAAGAGACTCAAAATACTCTGTTGATTTTGATCTTACATATAAGTTTTATACATCCTTCGATCCTGTTAAGTGTCTTTTTTTGTGTGTGTATACTCACAATAAAAACAAAGTGTTGTGCTTTTTTCCAAATAAAGAAAAATAAACATGATGCGAGTTCTGCCTTCTCTCTGTCAGTGAAGTCCATTCTGAAATGTGTCCGAAAATGAACTGTAACTCAGCGAATACTTGTCACACAGGCACACAGGCATAAAGCTTGAAATCTCTTGTTTTAATGAAGTGATTTATATAAAAACTAATATTCTCAGTTTATGTAATCGATATGAAAAGAGAGAGATGTCAGTCGTTCTCATTTCAGCTCATTATAGCTCATTAAGTGCTAATGTGACCACGCCCACGGAGAGAGCGCGCTATTCAAACGCAAATGATCTGAGGCAATACATGCAAACGTGTCAACGACTCATAAAACACATTTTATTATTTTTATCAGACTTGTGTACTTAACGACACTGTGAGGAATAACAGCCTACTTTCGTGATAATAATCCTGGGAAATTTACCTTAGAAGTGCCGGTAAGTTCTTTATTTTTAAGTGCTTTGTTCTAATCGCGATATGCAATAGTGTCTGTAAACCGTAAAAAGACTGTTTAAATATGAATCGCGTGTCTGTGTGTGAATGAATGAACTGTACATATGCGTGCTGTTGTTTACTACAGAACAGCTTGCATCTGTGCCGTATAAGCGACGGATTAAACTGCAAATTAACATTTATATGTTAATATATCATAAAAACGATATGTTACAGACGAAATATGAATATTTAGACAAGATTTCGTTGATTAGTTTTGGATAGATTATACATTTTGTACTGTAAAAAAGACTACTGTCACATCAAATAAGCTTTTGTTCGCCAATTTCTGATGTTAAATGTAGGCCTATAGTATGTGATGTTTTGTCAAAAATAAAGTAGGTATGTTGAATAATCAGCTAAGATGTTATTATAGTGTTTGCTCCAATATAATTAAAATAATGAATCCTTAACTTTGAAAAACATCTGATAAAATTTATACTTTTTACAAAGAAAGATTACACTTGAAATATTGTTAAAATTGTAATTGTTGTTGATTTACATGTGAAAACTTTTTAATAAAATAGCAAAACATATTTATAAGGTAAATGTTAGCAACATTTTAATAGGTCAATATAAGCCTTCTTATTAAATTATTTATTATTGTTTTGTATTAGTGACACATTTGGGGAGAGGATATATTCCAAAACTTTCTGAAAATACAGTATGAGAATTAACTGCATAGTTACTAGAAATGTTTACCTTGGATATTATACAATTTGCATGCATACAAAATAAGTCCTCACATTCTTTCTTGTGGTACCCAGTGACACACCTGAATGAAAGGCTCATTATGCGGCTCATTATGCAGGTCCTTATGTGGCTCATTATGCGGGTCATTGTCTTCTCGGGTGTGAATCAGACCATTATTCATGATCATTCACGCGCCCACGCATATTGCCTTTCCAAACAAAAAGTGTCTTACACAATTTAAATCAATTTATTGTTTTATGTGAATGATTAGGCAGGATGATTTCCAGATAACTTTGAAGCAAAAACTCTAGGCGACAACATTCATTAGTCAAAAGTCTTGTGGACACATATTTAGTATGTGTTTTGTGGCCTTATTTAAAAAACTTTTAGTTTTATTTTTTTCAATAACCATGCATAAATGTTATTCTCTCAAAAATACAAACATGTACATACATGTTGCTCACATATTATGGTAGCCCTGTTTGTGCTAAATAGAGTGTAATTACACCTTTGCCATTAGAGTGTAATTACACCTTTGCCATTAATATGTTTATAAGCAACTGAAAAAATCACAAATGTCAGGGCATGTCAAAACATCTCAAGAACCCCAAAAACACCTTAGACCCCAGAGGGTTAAAATGATATGGCTTTTTATATAAAATTATATAAAATGAAATTTCATGATGATGAAGAACTGCAATGTCACGTGAGCGTGATCACGATAGAGATGATAATAAAAACCAAACAGATATTTTAGTTTTTGGCAGAGTATCTGAGGCAGAAGCTGCAAAGGCTCTGCCCTCTTCTGGAAAGTGGAGCAGCAGCTCATTTGCATTTAAAGATACATGCACAAAGACAGCATGTTTTTCCTTCCACTCAAAAATGGCCATTTACAACATGGTATAATAAATGATCTGTGGGGTATTTTGAGCTGAAACTTCACAGACACATTCTGGGGACACCTGAGACTTATATTGCATTGTGTAAAAAAGGTTGTAAAAGGTTTAAAGGGTTCTGTCAGATGTTTCATATACTGTGTATATAGAACCGTGTATGGGTTCCCATCATAGATTCATTTTATGGATTTAGTTTTGTACCGACAATTACTTGTTTTGGGGAAATCTTTAACTCAAATGGGGGATACTATTCATAAGATAATGAATTTGTATTATCGCATACACAAATTAGATTATCCCAAATAGGGAATAGGCTAAACCTCACCGTATATGAATAATTAACACGATTGCTCGTAGTAATTATTACTATAGGTCGGTGGAACCAGATCAATTATCAGGGTAAATTTTCATGTGATTCAAATTTAGTTTATCATGCAATCTGTCCGTCCGGCGGACTGGAGGCGAGACTTCCCTATCACAATTTACCGGCCTGTAAACAGCGACAAATAATTTTCCTGTGGCCACAAGGAATGACATTTGTCGTGTAAGGCACTTTAGATATTTCAATAGTTTAACCAAGTAGAGCTTTGTAGCTTTTTCAGGGACTTAAAGTTTATGGAACAATGAGACAGATTCAATTCAAAGGATTATGGAATTTAATAACACAAACACTAAAGATTACATAGACTACTTGAGTAAATATGCATAGCAAAAACAAACGATTACCAAAATGATTGCAATACGAAGTATTAGAGAGAGAAAGTTAGAGGGTGAGAGAAAGAGAGAGAGAGATCTTCTCAGGACAGAACAGTTTAAACAGTTACTTCAAAATGAGACCCAAAGGTTTGCTCAGACGTTAATCTAGACAACCTTAAACAGCATTTCTTTTAGATTGTACTTGCTTTTGAAATGGCCCCTTTTGGCAGCTGGTTTGAAAAGAAGCGTGGTCTGAGTGTCCGTGGTGTTTCTTCCAGGCGGAGGCAGAGGTTGTGATCGCTTAGCTGCACCTCGTCCGAAAGATGATTAAGCTTAAATTCGTTTCGTTCGTGAATACACTGAAAACTATCAAACTGAGGTAGATCGACTAGAAAGAACTTAGATTAAAACAAAATTAGAAAACGGCGAAGAACTTCGGCTGGAGTTCTTAGTAAAAAGGCTCTCTCTGGCGTAGAAAACTGCACAGAACAGACGTGGCGCCCCAAGTTTTAAAGGAGCTAGAAACACGCCTTTCTTACGTGCCTGATCCAAACGTTTGGGAGGAGGCGTGGCGGCAAACTTTTTTGTTCGCGAAGTACACGCTCTCCGGCAATGTACAGCTGAGACAGAACTGGGTCATAATACACTTATAAACTGGTATTAATAAAAGACTGCATCATGTTGCACTTTGGGTTAAGTATTCGATACCATTGAATTTTTCTGATCTAGTAAGATAAAGATACATGATTCTTCGTGATTAAACGCATATCGAGTCTGATTACATGCCACAAAGCTTATAGTTATAGCAGTTGGTCACATGGGAATCGTGAAACACAACAAGAAAAACATTTCATACATTTAAAAATTTACTTTCATACATTTAAAAGGTACTCAGAATGAGTGTTTCTCTGTGTGTGTGTGTGTGTGTGTGTGTGTGTGTGTGTAGCAGAGTTCATCCAGGGTTCGGCAGGACGTGGTGAACTCTTGCTCAACCCCCCCCATTCTGTGTGTGTGTGTGTGCGTCTACTTTGAATTGATGAATTGAACATCAGAATAGTGGTTGACCATCTGGTTACACAATGTTCGTCTTTGTTGGACCCAGCGGGATCTCCAGCCAGAGCGGCGCCCCTTTTGGTCACATGTCGGTAAAATAGGGCATTCTATTCCTTTACTTATCAGAGAAAACTGCCGCGTGGGCACATCAGTATCGGTAATCTGATCAACTCCAGACACGATTTGCTTGGTGTCACAGTCCACGAGGAGTGGAGCTGTGTTTGCAAATTAGAATCCAGTAATTTAATCAAAATGTCAGAACTGACCATCTGCCTGATGTGACAGTTTTAATTAACACATTTTTTTTAAAATAAATTTTGAATTGTAATTACATTTTATGAATTGAACAGTTTGTAAATATGCTTTATCACCAGAAATGAAACAACACATTTTACATTAAATCATTAGGACATTTATCCTTATATAAAACCTGTTTGGCATAAGTGAAGTTCACAACGTAATTTCGGGAGGAGTGAGGAGCGTTCTCTGGGGAGTTCAGACATCCGTTGCTCCTCCACTGGTCGTCGGAGCTTCTGGCATTTCACACATCTATGTAATAACTTGGCGACTAGTTTACTCCCACCAATGGCCCAAAATCCATTTGCCCTTAGTTCCATTAATGTCTGGCTCCGGCCCTGGTGACAGATCTGGGCATGGTAGTGTGACAGGATAAGCCTGGTGATGTGACTGTCTTTTGGGAGAATGATGGGGTGCTTTAGTGCTTGACTGAGGGATGATCCCTTAAGTCTTCCGCCAACGCGAAGAAGTCTCCCATCCAGAATGGGGTCGAGACAAAGAAGAGGACTTGAACTTGGAAAAATGTCCCCATGAGGGCTCCTTTGCAGTGCCTTTAGCTCTTGAGGGAAGGCTTGCTGCTGGACAAGCTGAATTACCACCTGAGCAGCCCTCCTACGTTCCTCGACAGTCACAGTTTCACTGTGATATTTTAGCTTAGATCCTAGTCTTTTTATTCTTGCAACCACGTTAACAAGCATTGTCCAGGTGGAAAACTGCCTCAGGCGACTTAGAATGTCGTTCCAGTCACTGACTTGAGTTGCAAACACTTGAACCGATTTAACTTCAGGATCACCTGCGAGCAGCTCGGTTGAAGGCTTAGGTGTAGGTAGCACTTCCTGTTCCCATAGAAACTTGGGCCCTGATAACCAGCAAGTCGAAGAGATGTCTGCTGCATGAAGACCTCTAGAGGCGTGGTCAGCTGGGTTTTGTGCTGTATCTACGTAGTTCCATTGATTTGGGTCTGTAATCTCTCTTATCAGCACCCATATCACCCTGTAGCCCAAGACTGGTTGCCCACTGAAGCTAAGCAGGGCTGAGCCTGATTAGTACCTGGATGGGAGACCTCCTGAGAAAACCAGGTTGCTGCTGGAAGAGGTGTTAGTGAGGCCAGCAGGGGGTGCTCACCCTGTGATCTGTGTGGGTCCTAACGCCCCAGTATAGTGACGGGGACACTATACTGTCACAGAGCACCGTCCTTCGGATGAGACGTTAAACCGAGGTCCTGATTCTCTGTGGTCATTAAAAATCCCATGGCACTACTCGTAAAGAGTAGGGGTGTAACACCGGTGTCCTGGCCACATTCCACCCATTGGCCCCTGCCAATCATGGGCTCCTAATAATCCCCATCCACTGAATTGGCTCTATCACTCTCTCTCCTCTCCACCTATAGCTGGTGTGTGGTGAGCGCACTGGCGCCGTTGTACTGTGGCTGCCGTCGCATCATCCAAGTGGATGCTGCACACTGGTGCAGGTTGAGGAGAGAACCCCTGATATGATTGTAAAGCGCTTTGGGTGTACAGTAGGACATATGAAAGCGCTATATAAATGCCTAATTCATTCATTCATTATCAATTGAACACGGTTTGCCACAAACACATGGAACCTTCGTGCCTCATTGTTGATGTAAGCCAGCACTACTTGTGAGTCTGTCCAGAAGAGTTCTTGTTCAATTTTCATCTTGAGTTCTGCCTTCAGCATAACACTCATCCTGGCTGCGGTGACTGCGGCTACTGCGGCTGAGAGTTCCAATCTTGGGATGCTTGGGATTTTCGTAGGTGCAACCCTCGCTTTGGCCATTACAAGACTGCAATGAACCTCGTCCTTGTCAATTTTGTATCTGAGATAGGAACATGAACCATATCCTGCATTACTGGCATCTGAGAAGTGGTGCTGTTCCACCCTAACAATTTTACCAAAGTTTTGAGGATGGTAACATCTGGGTATGGCAACTTCCTTTAACCTCTGTAGACCATTCTTCCACTCCTCCCACCGTGAACGCAAGTTCTCAGGAATAGGATCGTCCCATCCAATACCTCTACGACATAGCTCCTGTAGGATGCACTTGCCACTCAAAGTGAAGGAAGCTACAAACCCGAGTGGGTCATACAGAGATGCAACAACTGACAATAGACCGCGGCGAGTTGGGGGGTGCTCCTTTGCGTCAATGTTGAAGCTGAATGTGTAGTTTTCTGATGACCACTGAATGCCAAGTATGTGTCCTTCTGGTGTTGCGTCTGGATTAAGGTTGAGAGGATCAGTGGTTACTGCCCTTTCTGAGGGGGCCACACAGGAGAGGACCTCCATTTGATTTGAGTTAAACTTGTGCAGACGTAGACCTGCACTTTTGCACAGTTCCTGTGCTTCGACAATTAGTTCCTTAGCTTATTTGACTGTTGGAACACTGGTTAACCCATCGTCCACGTTGAAGTTCTTCTCCACAAATACTGAAGCTGTCGAGTGGTCAACTTTGTGTTGCTGTGCCAGATACCTAAGACCGAAATTGGCACATCCAGGGGAGGAAGCAGCACCAAAAATGTGGACTGTCATTCTATACTCCTGCGGTTCTGTTTCTAATAGTCCACCCTCCCACCAGAGGAACCTTAGGTAGTTGCAAACTTCGGGTGAGACACTGAACTGGTGGAACATCCTTTCGATGTCACAGATCACAGCAACTGCTTCCCTTCTAAAGCGACAAAGGACTCCTACTAAAGAGTTAATTAGGTCGGGGCCTGTGAGTAGAGTGTTGTTTAGAGAACCCCCCCGAAACTTTGCTGAGCAATCAAACACGACTCTTAATTTGCCTGGCTTTTTGGGGTTGTACACCCCGTGATGTGGGATATACCACACAGTTTGTAGTGAAGATAATGGGTAGACGCTCATTCTAGGTGCTAGTTCTGGGTTTATCACCAAGTTCACTCAGGTGTGTCGGCCAGAACACCACTTAAGGCCAAATGTTCCAGAGTATGAAATTAAGAGTGGAGAGATAGTTCTTGTTCTGTGCGTTTATTCCTCTTTCTTGTGTAATTCTGATTGTGTGTTAGGGTGTGTGGTTTCTATAAAGAGAGAAACAAATACAAATGAATAAATGAAACATATGCATACACTCATCCCTCTCTAAGCACTAATATACATTACTAAACATAAGCAAACAATAGTCAGTATATAACTATACAGTATATCTCTTAAACTCTAATACTGTAAGCATAATGAAAAGATTCAAACACTTATTATATAGGATCCTCAGATTTTCTATTCTAAGTTAAATTCCCACTAACATAGACATCACTTACTGTCATCTATGATAATACACTTTATAGCTTCCAACTAACTAAACAGCTGGATGCTTTTATTGTGAAAAAACCCGTACTGAATGCTATGTTCCGTTCGAGCTAGCAAAGCCTTGATAGAGAAAACTATCTCTATCGAAATATAGCGATCCAAATAACAATATTTACCACCACTTACTTCTTATTTTACTCAACCACAAATTACTGAACAATCCTATAAAGTAGTATAGTATAAACATGTCTAACACGATATTACACATATTTTTAACCTGACGTACTAAATCAGATGAGCCGAAGCTCGAACGTGAAATGTACGAATGAGGATATAATTAGCACCACGGCCGCATAGCGACTCAAACACCTAACTCTTATCCACCTCAAATAACAAATAGTTTGACAAAGAAATACAATATCACAAATGTACTTACTCTTCTCATTTACGCACACTCTGAAGAAAGGTGCAGCTCACAACTACTATCCAACCGACCGACCGACTATCTCTATCATACTGCATACTAACTGTGTGACGTCAGATAATATACAAACCAGCACGCGCTTTGGCTAGCAATGAATAAACACAAGTAAACGTGAAACATAAAGCCTAATATGGTAAACTGTACTAAATAATAGTAACACTAACATAACTTTGGGGCCTTTTCTACACAGTTTCTCTCTCCGAAAGTGGAGGAGCTGGCTAGGCATCACCTTTCTTGATAGTTTCTTCCATGAAGGTGGTGTAATGGTCGAAATACTGTTTGTTGGCTTTTAACTTCTTCTTTAGATGTTGCAGCCGAACAGTAGCCAGCTTCTTATTGTTAGGGAGAGCCGGTGGACAACTGTCCTTGAAAGGGAGGGGAATCTCAAAATGTCTTTTTTCTGCTTAATGTTATCACTAAGGAGCTGTATAAAATTAACGTCATACTGCGACACGTACTTGTCCTCATAGCTCCTCTCGTTGAAGTCTGATTCCAGTACTTTAGGCACATCGATGGCCACTGGCACCTCTTTCACTGCAACACGATGCACAAAGCTCTCGTTTCCTTGTCTATCCAAGTGGGGATTGGCGGACCCTATAATGCTCCAGCCAAGCATTGTCCTTTGCGTGAAAGGTTCATTTTCACCACCTGTGATGACCTCCAAAGGAGCTAGTGCTGACGGGCAATAATAACCAATTAGCAGTCCAACCTCGCAATCTTGGAGTGGATGTAACTTGTTTATAAGATGTTTCAGATGAGGCCACTGAAGCGCTGTACCTTTTGTAGGAATGTGAGACTTGTCGACTGGGATGAAGTCTTGTGTGTAGGTCTGCTGTACAGTAGTTGGATGTAAGTTTCAGAGTTGAGTCCCCGAAGTTGTAGACCATAGGCAGTCTTGCTTGCTATGACTGTGTTGACAGCTGTCATTGTACTGAGTGTTCACACTTAGTTCGGTGACCAAATCTTCCAAGATGAAAGTTGAGTCGCTCTGTGTGTCGAGTAGAGCATAAGTGATCATTTCTTTCTGGGGCTCTGTTGTTGATGACACAAGAACTGGAACAACGCTAGAGGTGGCAGAAATGTGCTGTGTCAATGCATGGGCCATTACCATGTGAATTTCCTTGCTTGCATGGTCTCCTGTAGCTACGGGATCATTGCTTGCCGATTCGACAGGGTTTCTGTTTCTTTCTATATGCAAGCAGGTTGGATGACGTCGACCACATGTACTGCAGGTGTGTCGCCTTTTACAGTCTGTGTACAGTCTGGTACTGTGCCCCTTTCTTAAGCACCCAAAAAACAAGTGGTTTTCATGAATAAAGGCCTTCTTTTCATCTGTAGTCTTTGCTGCAAAGGTTGGACACTTAACAACACCATGTTTTTCGTCTTTACAAACTAGGCAAGGTGGCTTTGGTTTTGCGTTTTCCAGAGTTCCCGAGGTGGAGTTTTTCATTTGAGTGCTTGTGAGGTGGAGTTTTTCATTTGAGTGCTTGTGTTGAGTGCCTTGGCTCTCTTTGGAAGCCTCTTGTCTGTGATTTTGAAGTTCATCAGAAGAGGGGAGGCAATTGGCTTACAAGCTATATGAGCCTCGGTTTGCATAAACTCTGTGAAATGCTCAAAACTTGGACATTCTCCAGATCTATCTAGCTCTTCCACAACAATATGACTCCATCTGCGCACCATCCACTCAGGCAGCTTTTTAAGGAGCTTGTGATTTTCCTCACAATCATTTAGAATACCCAGGCCCTTAACATGAGGAATGGCACAACCTTGAAGGAAATCTGCAAACTCTCTTAATGCAATAGGGTCATTTATAGCTATCTTTGGCCACTTCATGAGATTGTCTCTGAAGGCCATTTGGACAATGAATGGACTTCCATACCTATCTTGTAAGACTGCCCAGGCACCCTAATATGCCTTCTCTGAATTTCGGTAGAAAAATCCTTCAACGGCTTTGCGTGCTTCCCCAGCAAGATAACTCTTTAGATAGAGCATTTTTTTTCTCTAGCTGGGAGAGGCTTCTGGTCGATGAGAGCCATAAAGGATATCTTCCATTCAATGAACTTTAAGGGATCACCAGTAAACGTGGTTGGTTCCCGGACAGGTAGACGGCTTAGGGTAAGTGAGCTTGGAATTGCCTGGGCTAGGCTGACCTCCTGAGCTACTGGCACCTCTGAGTGTGCGGGATGAGGCTGGAATGGCATTGCTTGTGGATTTAGTGGGGTTCTGAATCCAGCATTTTGCCCACTATACTGCGTTTTATGGTCAGTCTCTTCCTCAAAGCTTTCAAAGCCATCAAAATTGTTGTACGCTCTCACCCGAGCGGCTGCTACCTTCACTTCATTGTCCGCTTGTAGCTCTTGTAACCTTGTTTTTTTCCTCTTCTAGCTTTAGTTTCATTTCAGCGTCCTTTTTCTTGATTTCTGCTAGCATCTGTGTTTCCTTGAGTTTCCATTCACTCTCCAGTTTGTCGAGTCTCGGCTGTTGAAAGTGTATTTTTTGCATGGCTTTTGCCTGTTCTACCTTGGCAGCCAGTTCTGCCTCAACATCTGCACGTTTGCTAGAGGACCTGGAGGTGGCGCTTGAGTGGTTGCCGGATCCTTGTGATGACTATGAAATTACTGTTTCTGTTTTCGTATTTCCAAAGACTGACTCATACTCATCCTTATTCAGTGCTATTCTCACCCTCTCTTTCTCTAGTTGGTCATTGAAAGCCTCATCTATGTTCTCAAGTCGTTTACTGACAAGGTCACAAATCTCAGCTGTAAGAGTGTCACATGCATCCATTCTTTTGACAATATCAGGAGTAGTGGTATGCGTCGAATAGGCTCATAATTTTGATGTACTATAGCTTATTTGGATTTAATGTTAGTTTGAATTTTATCAAGGTCCTCAGATGAGCAGAAAGCCTTCAATTCTACTCTAAATTCCTTTGCTGTGTGTTTCCAAAAATCATAGGCTTTGTTGAATGCCTTTTCATTGCTTCCTGATCATGTAATTCTTGACCCTTTGTTGTTAAACTACGGTCACGGGAGCTCGACCTGACTTGTTGTGCTTCTGGGGTATTGTCTATTTCCTCAGCAGGTGATGACATCTTGTTGGTCTAACGGACCCACTCTGTTTGTACTTTAGGCCTTAGAGTGTTTTATGTCTAGACTCAAATTTGGATGAGTGGTGGCTTTAACTTATCTTTAAAACTATATATTACCACTCACATCAGACATTTACACTTTGTGGACACATCAAGGAGAGTAAACAGAAACAGCTACTGAATATCATAAACAAAAATACTGCTGATAATCTTCAGTCAGACAATTTTGCTCCTCAGATATTGTTAGGTTCAGGAATTAAAATCTTGTGAGATGACGTTGACCTTAGCCACACTCTTAGACTTTGTACTGGTCAACCTTACGGATCTAGCATTTACAGTATTTTGTATTACACATTCAAAACCCTTCTTGGAATTATTTAGAATATGGCAGTTCTTGCTTTCTCTAGAGGTCCAATGTCCCATGTGATGAATTAGCTGAGCACATAGTCCTTTTAAACACGTTGACTTTAATGTAGTGCTCTTGTATGTGTATCTGCGATTGGTTTTACTCACTTAGTCAGACAAATTCTCTCACTGCAGCTGTGGCATCCATATATTGGCGTGCAAACATCAGATGATCTTGTATCCACTGGCTGATGAAGACGTCTGCGTTGGTGGATGACTCAGCGACGAGTTTTCACTGTTGCAGCCCTTGTTGTTGAAAACTCGCTCCGCTCACCAAGGGTGCAAATTTTAGACTTGCTGCTTTCCAGAATTATGTTAGCCGCTAGCTTGAAGGTCTCTGAAATGTGTTCCTGATCTTCTGAGATGAGAGACGTCAGGCATGAGCAAACTGATAATCAGTTATAAAGGTTTCTGGCCTCACAGCCTCAAACCCAGTCACATGAATTACCTAACTGAGAATGCACTACCTCTAGCGGCCTCCAGTGGCCACTTACAACTTCCATGGTCACAGTTGTATAAAATCAAGCACCTAGGCATGCAAACTGCTTATACAAACTTTTGTGAAAGAATGGGTAGCACTCAGGAGCTCAGTGAATTCAAGCGTGGTAAAGTGTATAGGTTGCCACCTATGCAATAAGTCCATTTGTACATTTGACTCGCTACCATGACAACCAATTTGGACGTTACTAGCAAAAGGTCATTTCTACCTGTAAATGAATGACTTATCATAATAACAGTAACGAATATGGTTGCGGAAGCAAAAGTTAGCACAAAATATAGCCCTTCATGATGAAACAAGATCTCTGACTGTATAATAGGCCTAATCCCTTAGTGTAATGACTCTCAGTGTGTCACTGTGACAGGCTTTTATTAACCCCTGGAGCCATTTGGATTACTTTTATAATGATTTGGTGTTCAAATTTTCTCCAGCCATTCACTCCCATTATAAAGCTTGTCAGAGCCAGGACATTTTTTAATATCACTCCGATTGTATTTGTCTTAAAGAAGAATGTCATGTACACCTAGGATGACTTGAGGGTGAGTAAATCATGGGCTAATTTCAATTTTTGGGTGAACTAACCCTTTAAATATGACATTCAAAAGGTTGCAATATTAGTTCTCTTCAATAACAGTTTTAAACTGTGATCTTAAACTCAAATGAAGACATGCTTTTAAAAGGCTGCGTTTCATTCCATATTTGCATATTTTCCTTTCATAATTCATCCAAATGCAAACATATGTGCCGTGGGATGAAACTAATGTGAGAGGAGCTGAAGGTATGACAACCACTCAGAAGGTTATCTGTCCGGTTAACATCAGGTTAGTGTATGTTATTGTTTACATTTATATATTGTTCATCGTCACCACAGAAACGGGTGTTGTCTTGTTTTTAAAGTTTTCTAATGTGTTAACCGTTGCATTATTTGTTGTTTTTTACGTTCTTTAGACACCTGACTTCTTGAAGAGAAACATGAACAGCACTGTCTCCAAGAACCAAACATCTTTTGGGGTCACATGCACAGAATCCATCCCAGGGTATTCACTTCAACTTTCTGTAATTGCACTGGACCTCTTTGTCCTCCTGCCCATCCAAATCTGGGTCCTCTGGCTGGGCTCAAGAAACTTTAGAATTAGGGGACGTCTCGCAGCCTCAGAAATCTTTACAATGAACCTTTCTGCACTAGATGTTTTTGTGACCATAATTTATCCTTTAGGTATGGTTCCTTTTACTTTTAAGCATCAAGAAACCACACTCCTTATTAAGTTATTTTCTGGAAGCTACCTGGTTGGACAACCCCTTATGAACAGCTTGATTTGTGTTGAGCGCTACATAGCTGTGGCTCATCCAGCGATGTACCGCAACCCAGCCTTTGTGAAGCACAGATATATTAGTGCTGGACTGGTCTGGATTCTCAGTGTAGTTTATGGAGGTCTTTCTGTTTGCACCTATCCACACACCCAAATTGAGGTCTACGCTTGTTCCCTAGCAATCAGCATCTTGATGATCACTACCTGTAGTCTAGGAGTGCTCAAGATCCTGTTGAGACCAAGTCCTGGTGAAACACAGAAGGAAGGGATGCACCACCAGAAAAAGAGGGCATTTGTAATTATCACTTGCATTCTAGTTTGCATATCTGTTCCATATGTCCTGGATATACCTCTTTTCACCATTAGGAATAATATTTCTCATGATGCTTTCTGTGTGCTGCTGGGCATAAATATGTGGTTATTGCAACAAGGTAGTATTATACAGCCTCTTCTCTATCTGTCCAAGCATGGTATGTTTTCATGCATCAAAAAGGTTCTTATTAAAACGACACAAAATGTTGAAGCCACGTCCTCATAAATAGCGCATCCATGCAGAGCAGTGGCTCTCAGATAGCGATGAAAGGTCAGTTCTGGGTTTGGTTTTGTAACTTCATTTCTATATCTTTGTATCTTCATTTCCCTATCACGATTGCTTTACCAATATTGTTTAAATTGGCCAAAAAAGTCCAATAAAGAAATAAACAAACAGGAATTCCTTTTATTAATTGTATAATCGGTATTTTGCATTAAATGCAAGAAGATCAAGTGAACAAAGCACATTTAAGGAATGAAGCCTAGTAACATACTGAAAAATGTATGAAAATTGAGAATTTTTATGGTGTGTGAATGTAAATCAACTGCTTCTTAGTGTAATGATTCTGTTAATAATAAAAAAAGATGCTATAATACATCTACATTCATTCATCTTAGGGGTTCAAGCGTGTAGCGCTACTCTATTGAGAAAGGCTTTTGTAGCCGTCACAGTCATCTTGATCACACTGGTGTAAGGCAAACAGAACCTCAGATACTTTGATCTCCTGAGATATGGACAACACAAATGCATATTGCCATTTGTCTCCACACCCCACAGAGTGAAGTTGCGGAAAAGCTTGTTTCCCTCCTGTCCTTTCTTCACATTTGTTCCTTCTCCCCCACTTCCTTCCCTTTACACATTATTTTCTTCATTCAGTTCACTTAGAAAGATTATATAAAAATGATAATGTTCTATGTCGAGTGAATTAACAGTCATGTTTGGTATCATGTCTCAGTGTGACTAGTATACTGGTCTCGTCTCTACAGAAGTAAACCAAATGGTAAGCTTTGCTTCTTGGGTATGCACTGTTTTCCCAGGGTCCTTCATCCAAACTACCTCCTGTTCCTCAACAAGGTGTGAACTCCCTATGTCTGTAACTCTAGTCAATGCAAATTCCTATTGTATGTTCATTCCCCACATTAGGGGATGTTTTGTCTTGGTCTGATTATATAATGAAATGCTCCAAGAGACTCATGTTGTTTTTGTAGCCAGATCAGCCTGTAATGCTGAATGTCCAGACACTCAGCATTATGTATGTTTCTAATGTCTGGTAGCTTTGACTTTGACCTTGCAGGCAGTGATTGCGCACGAAGGTACCTCACGAAACTGATTTCGGGCCGACTTCTGGCAGTGTTACGGTTTAATGATCTACAGCAAAATAGAGCGAGCTTTGGTGAAAACTAAGTAAATATTTAATAACTACAATAGTAATTTCTCGCTAGAAATGACATAATAATTGGAAAACATTGATCAAAAATGTACATTTACACACAAACTGACGACCACCCGCAACTTTCAGACGCCATCTTTATTTTCTAGCTCAACTGTCACAGACTGGAAAGAACAGGATTCTGGGATATCAAAGCTGATGAAGGACACATCTATGCTGACTTCAAAAATTAATCAGATGAAGGTCTCAGGACACACAGAAAGTGAAACTAACAATGCATTCGTACGTGTCTTGTTTTCATTGGACTTGTCTACCTGTCGTCATGTCAGGTGTCATTATCATTATTAGTTCATTTGTCTCACCTGTCACCTCGTTAGTCTTGTCAGCTGTGTCTTGTTTCCCTGATCTGTTTCCCCATGTAGTTAAGCCCTGTGTTTTGCCTTGTTCTTTGTTCGTTTTCGTCTATATGTTAATGTTTCCTTGTATTCAGTGTGAGTGTACCTTCTGCCCGTCATCCCTGTACCTGTGTTAGTTACCTTAGTAAAGGTCTGTATTGGAGCTCTTTGTCTGTTCGCCTTTCTTCTACCCACACCACCGTGACAGAAGAACGGACCAAAAACTTAAGATGGGCATTCCCCGCACCCATCTGAACCCGATCGATCGCATTCTGACCTGTTTTCAGGACGGCCGCCCCATCGAGGAATATGTGAGGGAGTTCCTGGAGATCTCACACCAGCTCACCTGGACAGAGGACGTCTGTAAGAAGGTGTTCAGGCTTGGACTGGACTATCCTCTGCACCAGCCCGCTTCAGCGGTAAGATCAGAATCATTTGCACAATATCTGGATCGTGTGCTGTGGAACCACCATCACTAGCCATCTTCTTCTTGTCCTCGTCCATAGTCATGAAGAAAATGACTTAATTGACTTTGACACCAAGCCTGATCTTCACGTCATGCCTGACCAGCCTGCACTTCACGTCAGTCCTGATAGATAGATAGATAGATAGATAGATTGATTGATTGATTGATTGATTGATTGATTGATTGATAGATAGATAGATAGATAGATAGACCTACCTTACGTAAGTGTAAGGGAACAATATGTAACGTTTGGGGAATAAAGGGGTAACAACTGGGAATATTAACAAATTATTTATACAGTAAGTATTATAGAAATAAGGGGTACTTATTCTACTGTTATGATACAACAATCTTACATTCAGGAGTAATAGCAAGAACATACACTGCATACCTTTTTGTAATAATGGTGTACCAATACATACTGTATAGGCTTTTTAAAAATTACAGAGTACATTATCCATGCATTTATACAGTAATCTTTTTAACAAAAGTACTGACTCGAAAACCTTTATTTATAAAAACAACTTTATTCAACACCGATTCAAAACACTTCTTTTTCATTTTAAACTGTGTTTTTAATCAACAATTGATTTTAAATGCTTAAGTCTTGACAGAAAGTAGCATGTTTTGTCCTCCCTTTTTTCTCTTGCTTGGCTTCTTCCTTTTGTTCCTGTTTAAACTTTTTAAACTGTAGACTATCGCTTCAGACCAACTGTAATGAGTTATTTTTCAAATAAAGTTAGTTTCAGTGATCTTAGATTTTGTGTATTTTTATTGTAGGCCTACTTACCCTGTAACTTCTTGGAATAAGAGGGTAACAAGCACCACTTTAAATTACAGCCCGCAATGTCACACTTACCCTGTAACTACATGAGACGAGTATTTCCCAGTATTTAAAAAAAAATGCAATAGTTTTAGCTTTACTTGCCTTGGAACATGTTAGCCCAAACTTAAAAATCTGCACTTTTGCTATAAAAAAAAAAACTGTATAAATGCATAGATATGTACCCTGTAATTTTAAAAAAGCCTATACAGTATGTATTGGTACACCATTATTACGAAAAGGTACACAGTGTATGTTCTCGCTAAATTGCTCCCAAATGTAAGATTGTTGCATCATAATAGCAGAATAAGTACCCCTTATTTATATAATACTAATAATTTGTTAATTCTCCTTGTTGTTACCCCTTCATTCCCCAAATTGTACATATTGTTCCCTTATACTTACATGTAAGTACTTGATAGGTACACTATAATTACTGAAAATTATGCTGAAAAATTTGTAATCTAAGCATTACTTAAATTTCCATTTAAATGCTGCAATATTCAGCTCTCTTCTCTTAATCTGATGACATTTTGGGACTGTGTAAACACTTTACTAAAAACAACACAATCGTTAAAGGTCTGCTTTCTATTTGCATATTTTGCAGATTCATCCCGACACAGCTGATATAAGTGATGCACACGCAGGTGGGATAAACACTGCATGAAAAACTATAGATCCACTCTAATAGTCATCAGTCCACTACAAGGTCAGTATAAAATCTAATAGCTACATTTCTGTCACTATTGCTAACAATGTATGTTTTCACTGAAGTCTGCACTTTCTTCTGTCTATTCATTTTTTTAATGAATCTTCATTGCACCATTTGACAGTTGTCCTTCATGTTCTTTAGATATTTGCACTTGTTTTAACTGAAAAGCAAGATGAACACGACGGTCTCTGTGAACCAAACAGATCATCTTGCATTTACATGCCTAGACTCTTACCCAGGGAGTTTCATTGGATTTTCTGTCACAGCATTGGAGATCTTTATCATCCTGCCTATGCACATCTGGGTCCTCTGGCTGGGCACAAGTGACATTAGAAAAGGGGAAGTCTGGCAACCTCAGATATCTTTACAGTCAGCCTGTCTGTATTAGAACTTTTGACTGTCATACATTTTGTGATTACACTGGTTGCTTTTGCTCTTAACTATCAACACACAATATTCCTTGTTATGTTATCTTCTGGATGCTACCTGGTTGGACGTCCCTTTATGAATAGTTTGATTTGTGTTGAGCGCTACATAGCCGTGGCCCATCCAGCGATGTACTGCAACCCAGCCTTTGTGAAGCACAGATATATTAGTGCTGGACTGGTCTGGATGCTGACTTTGCCTTATGGAGGATTTTTTGTGTTCAGCTTTCCAGATCCGCCGATTGCAGCCTTCCTTTTCTCCCTCACAATCAGCCTGTTGGTGATCACTGCTTGTAGTCTAGGAGTGCTCAAGATCCTGTTGAGACCAAGTCCTGGTGAAACACAGAAGGAAGGGATGCACCATCAGAAAAAGAGGGCATTTCTAATTATCACTGGCATTCTAGTTTGCATATCTGTTGCATATGGTCTGGATGTGTTTGTTTTAGCTATGAAGATATATATACCTAATGATACTTTCTGTGTGCTTTTGGGCATCAATTCGTGTTTAATTCAAGCATGTAGTTTAATACAGCCTTCTCTCTATCTGTCCAAGCTTGACAAGTTTTCATTCATTAAAAAAGGTTCTCAGGAAAGGTTGGAGCTGTGGCTTTCGATATCACTTGGCTCTCAGATGTAAGTGTTGTGTAAAGAAATGTTTAAATATCCAATAAATAAATAAATGGCATTAAAAGCCAATAAGACGGTAACAAAATGGGACGCCTTTCTTGTGGTCTCCAGTGTCCTTTGGTAGTGCTCGCTCTGATGTGAAATTAGTCCTGAAAGGATTCTTCAAATATTCATTTTTTTTTCTTGGTATTAATTAATAAATATTTGCATTTAATGTAAGTAGATGATTTGAACAAAGTATATGTAACCAATAAAGCACACTAAATTCTACAGTGTGATGTTATGGAAACTTTTGAGAATGCTAACGTGAATGTAAATTAAATTGTTGATTATTAGTCAAATTGCTAATGTATAAGGATTTTTTATTTAATAATAAAGAGATGAAAAATTATATTTGGGCTATGTTCACATACAATATATTGCCAAAAGTATTGGGACACCTCTCCAAATCAATGAATTCAGGTTTTCCAATCACTTCCATGGCCACAGTTGTATAAAATCAAGCACCATGCAGACTGCTTATACCAGGGGTGCCCAACCCTGCTCCTGCCAATCGACTGTCCTGCACAGTTCAGGTGTGTTTGATTAGGGTTGGAGATAAACTGTGCAGGACAGTCGATTGGCAGGAGCAGGGTTGGGCACCCCTGGCTTATACAAACATTTGTGAAAGAATGGGTAGCACTCAGGAGCTCAGTAAATTCAAGTGTGGTACAGTGTATAGGTTGCCACCTGTGCAACAAGTCCATTTGTGAAATTTCCTCACTACTTTATATTCCACGGACCACGGTCAACTGTTAGTGGTATAAAGTGGAAGCAATTGGGGACAACAGCAACTCAGCCACAAAGTGGTAGGCCACGTAAAATCACAGAGTGCTGAGGCGCACAGTGTGCAGAAGTCGCCAACTTTCTGCAGAGTCAATAGCTGACCTCCAAACTTTGTGTGGCCTTCAGATTAGCTCAAGAACAGTGCGTAGAGCTTCATGGAATGGGTTTGCATGGCAGAGCAGCTGCATCCAAACCTTACATCACCAAGTGCAATGCAAAGCGTCAGATGCAGTGGGGTAAAGCACGCCGCCACTGGACTCTAGAGCAGTGGAGACTTGTTCTCTGGAGTGACGAATCACGCTTTTCTGTCTATCAATCCGATGGATGAGTCTGGGTTGGGTGGTTGCCAGGAGAACAGTACTTTCCTGACTGCATTGTGCGGGAGGGGGGATTATGGTGTGGGGTTGTGTAGCGATTCTAGCTCAAATAAAGAGAATATACTTTTAATAACTGATCATGAATATGATCGGGGATCGCATACACAGATTAAAATTACCCGTAAAGGGGAATACGTTGCCAATGTATCTGTATGGACACTAAAATACAACGGATTATAATCAATTATCCATACAGGTAGGCAAAAATAGATCAATTGTATATACAGTATCAACAATCAATCACAACGAATTATAATTAAATATTAATGTGTCAATTGTCTAGAATAGAGCGATTCCGGGGATAACCCTTATGGAAATAATTTGTTATCGAATAATCTGTTCGTCCAGCAAACTGATCGTACGATCTTTCATCAACCCTCAAGAGAAGTTATCCTTATAGACTAGCAAGAAAGGCTATCTTTCTGCGCATGAAAAATAATTTTCCTGTTTTATAAAAATACTAATTAAAGTATCAACAAATTGTAAAGCTTGTAGCTTATATTGAACATTTAAGGGACTTCGTAATATGAGCAACAGACAGAGTCAATAAATGAATATAATGGATTTAATAAAGGAAAACTACGTATACCGGTGACTAACGTTACAAGGAAGAAATGTATATACAACAAAATAAACCAACAAACAATAAAAGAAAATGAGAATAAGGGAGTGATAGAACAAGGGAGAGAATGATCAATCAGTAATGGCAAAATCACAGACAAAAGGAACCTTGAGAGAGAGACACCAAGATATCAAATCACCCTAAATGGGGTAAACAAATCTTAAACGCCTTGAAAGCTTGACGAAAAGCATACGAAAAGGGAAAACAAAAAACTAAATAAGACGACTAAAGAGGAAACTGAAGACGAAGGATAACCGAAAACAAAACAAAAACTGAAGACTAACTGGCTTCCATCCTCTTAAGGACAATGAAGTTCACACCTCCTTTGGGGTGAATGACCAATCACCTTAGAGATGTTTGAGAGGGAAAAGACTTTCTTTGTCCTGTCAAGGCGGCTCGTCTGCATAGTTTATGGCGGCGTTAAAGGTACAATATGTAGGAATTTTGTAATAAAATATCCAGAAATCACTATCACAGTGTGATATATTTCCTGCAGTTGTGTACTTACAATATCCCAAAAGTCTCCAAAGATTTTTTATTTCAGAGAAATTCCAACTTTAAATAAGTGGCCGTCCCAGAAAAAAATGTCGCCTGCCAATGACGCAATATCCGCGCTATCCTCGGTTTCCGTTCATACTGCCATAGCCATGACGTAACCATGGCGACAGACGTGGACAACTGCGTACGTTTAGCGGCACACAGTTCTTGTTTCTTTCAAACATAGACCATGGCAAGCAGACTTTGGTACAAACGAGGAGAACTAAAATGAGGATCAATATCAGCGTGGCGTTTTTGAGATGCCGAGAGCTCCACGTCCGCGACTAACTTGGACTTGACAGAGCTTCACGAGTCACGACTTGACAGCTTTATTAGACAGGTGAGCAAATGTACATAAAACAAATCAATGTTATATAACGTTAGCTCAACATGATGAAATGTTAGAATATGGTCAGTATGTTATTCTAATGTTGATCTAGCTTAACGTTACTGCTAGTTTCGTATAGCAAACGAACTAACACGTAGTATAACATTATAACTTTCAACACACATTTAAATGCCGTTTAGTGTGACAGTGTAACGTTAGACCACGTGAAGCAGCGCTGTGTTACCTCACAAGTTTAATTCGTCTAATAAACTGACCTGTGTGAGTAATCCAGCACTTGCGGGTAGTTTGGTAGAATGATATGTCCTTATTCCTTTATATCCGCGGGACTCGCGTGTGATATCTTTCTCTTTAGCAATCGCGACCTGTTTCATACCACTGTAATGTTAAAAAACATGAAAACAAAAAACAATGTTTGCACTCATCCATAAACATTATTAGACCCATCAGCTTGACAGCAAGTCCCATCATTCAGCTCATCACTGCGTCATAACGCCGCCTTCACACTGGCAGTTGAAATCAGCTCCGATACGGCTCCGAAACGACCGGAAGTCATTCATTTCCTATGGAGATTCGCAGACCGGATCCGAATGTGTCCGAAACGGGTCCGACCGAGTGCGGTGCGAAGAAAATCGTGTCCGTTGGTCATCCGGATGCGTTCAAAAAATTTAACTCTTGCAAAAAACTACGGACGGTTCCTATCCGACAATTCCAGCGGAAGTTGAGCGTTGCTATGATACTGATAAACAAACCTGAATTCTTAACTTTTAATAAAATAAATAATGATTTTAAAACAATAAGTTGTCATGTCATTTTAAAATTTTCATGATTTTCTAACGTTATTAGGGCAGTTAATACAATTAAATTGTAGGCATACATGATCGAACTATTGACATTATACCACTATATCACATTTTTTAGCCAACCTGACATGTCAACGTCCTGAGCAACTTTCCTCACGCAGCAGCCTTCCTATTTATATCTCTATAACCCTCATCAGCGAGATCATACAGAACTGACAGAATCAACCTTTCTAATCTCTCCGCCATTTTTGTTCTACCCGCTTCCGACGCTTTTCACGGTGTAGTACGACGTCCATTGGGGGGCGTATTGCGTATTACGGAGCTGATTTCAGCTGCCAGTGTGAAGGCGCATAAACATACGCCTTTGTTATTGTTGGAAACTGCGCCCTCTTGTGGCGAAAAAAACCTACATATTGTGCCTTTAAAAGTCGTCCTTTCTCCTTCGGAGAAATGTTATACATATAATCATACATTTTACTGTATGCTTAAACAGTAAAATGGGGGGCTGGGGGCAGGGACGGACTGGGACTAAAAAACGGCCCTGGACTTTGACTAGGCCCGGCCCAAAGCAATCGGCGCGCGGAATCTCGACAACAACAACAATAGCGCCTGCCGCCCAGGGGCGGACTGGCCATCTGTGTGATCTGGAGAATCACAGAACGGCCGGTACTCCAGGACGGCCGGCGGGCCGGCCCACCGCCCGCCACACACGCAGTCACAGACATCCCAAGTCTCCGGGAGTCTCCCGCATATTGATAGCGGCTCCCTAATGCCCGCAAATTAGTTAAAATCTCCCGGAATCTAGAGCGAGCAAGCATGCGTAGCGCGCGCATGGCAGAGAGAGGGAGCGAGCTAGAGACCTTGCGTGTGTGTGCTAGTGTGCGCATGAAAGGACCCAAGCAATCAATTTTCACAATTTGTCAGTGCGGGCGGGCTTTTATCTCTACTACTCCCGAACCGAATTAATCAGAAATTACTTTGCAAGTTACTTGCTAGGGATGATGTTAGGAAGTGATATTCAGCTTGCTACATTTTTAATGATTACAGTAGTTAAAACAGCTAAACTTCAACATTTTAATAGTAGTAGCTAATATTAAGGAATATGTTGTGCTTTTACTTTTAAAAAAGTTGGTAACATTACAACTAATGCTTACAAACTTTGAAGATTTTGAATACAGAAGTTACATTTGTAATGGTGTAGCCTATTTTCATTTAGATGTGGTATTATTATATGTGCAGTAGCTAAGATTAATTACTCCATAAATTAATTAATATTATTAAGTAAGAAATTCATTTTAAGACAGCATGGAATAGATTGTGTAATATACTGTTAGCTATAATTTGGATAGTATAGTTTCATGAGCCACAATTAAAGTCTTGTGACACTCATGCCAGGCGGCAGGCGCTATTGTTGTTGTTGTCGAGTTTCCGCGCGCCGATTGCTTTGGGCCGGGCCTAGTCAAAGTCCAGGGCCGTTTTTTAGTCCCAGTCCGTCCCTGCTGCCGCCTGGCATGAGTGTCACAAGACTTTAATTGTGGCTCATAAAACTATACTATCCAAATTATAGCTAACAGTATATTACACAATCTATTCCATGCTGTCTTAAAATGAATTTCTTACTTAATAATATTAATTAATTTATGGAGTAATTAATCTTAGCTACAGGGACGGACTGGGACTAAAAAACGGGTCTGGACTTTGACTAGGCCCGGCCCAAAGCAATCGGCGCGCGGAAACTCGACAACAACAACAATAGCGCCTGCCGGGGGGCTTGGTATTCCTTTTATGCGGCCCCAAGTGAGTAGAGAAAAGTGTACGCTGGTCTCTGGAGAGGATCGCAGAGTTGTAAATGGTGTCAGAAAACAATCTAATCCCAGACATGTTGGCACTGTGCCGGTAATTTAGATTGCCGAGAGTCCTGATTTACATTCACGAGTTCAGAGTGTAAAAGCTTTCTGAAGCTCAAAAGTCATTTAGTAAGTCATTGTGATTCCGTCCCGACGCTACAGTTGTTTTTCAGGGCTTGGCCCCTTATAGTTCCAGTGAAAGGAACTCTTAGGGTGCTTTTACACTGGGCTCGTTTGCTGCGGTCCGAGCCCGAGCGCGTTTGTTCCCGGCGCCCCCCGCAGCGTTGGTCTGGTTTCACACTCAACTTGATTCTATCGAACCTTGGTGCGTTTGCGTGCATATTACGTCATCGCAAACGTGCACGGCGCATGATAGAAAGCAGAACGCGGGTCAATATTGTGTTTTTTTATTAATTTGCTGCTATTATGCGCAGTTGAGTGAACAATACAGGTTTACTGTGCATGTGTCACATAAGGTGCACTGTAAAAAATGATCGTGATTTTAACGGTAAAACACTGTAAAAATGCTACAGTGAAAAACTGTTAATTGGTTAACAGAAAGTTTCCTTATTATATACGGTAAATAACTGTGATATATATAATGGTACATTTAATTAAATTTTACTGTAAAATACCGTTAAATTTACAGTTTTTGGAAGTGAAAAAGAACAAGTCATTGTATAATTTACAGTGAAAAAATGTAAATTGACATTCCCACAATTCCCTGCGTGACACTTCACGTTTGATGTATTTTGTTTCTAAATCACTGTTTCTTCATAATTTTCTTAGTTTTTTTCTAATCAGTTATGTACATTAGGGTTTTATGTTACATTTAATGTTGTTAAATTAATGCTTATTGCATTTTTTAAATTTCAACATGTTACCATGATGGTGTTTAATGTTTGTGTGAATGACACTGTGCAGCTTCTGTAAATTACTATTAACTTACTTGTGGGTTAGCTGCTTAAGATGAGCTTTGGTTGACCATTTGACTCTCATCACTGCTGCGATTGTTGGCTGTCAGTGTATTACAATGGGGGAAAAAACAGATATTAATACTTCAAATAGTCAGTATATTAACATCACATCAGATAATGAAATACGGTTTATCGCTGTAAAATAATATACGGTTAAAAGTTGTAAAACCTAAAACGTTGCTACCGTATTTTTAACAGGAAAACTCTGGTAACCACAGCTGCCAGGGTTTTCCTGTAAATTTAAGGGTTTTTTTTACAGTGTGGACTTCTGCTGCTTGCAAATGGACTCTTTTGAGGAGACAGTGGATTTCCAAATTTGGTGCCCTGATTCCACGCGCAATGCACAAATACACTGCAGGCTCACTCTCGCTCGTATCCAAGGTAAATCATCAACACTATCATCCCTTACAACTGTTTTATTTAACTGAATACATCACAATAAGCTAAAACACATGCGCAGGTCACTTTACTTCCTGAACAAGTGCGCACCCGAGTCCGTGCTGTTTTCACATTCACGCGAACCGCGGCACGGTTCGGGAGCAACCAAACTCAGACCACCTCCTCCAGGTAGTCTCGGGTTCGGTACCCCAGTGCGCACCCGGGTCCCATGACAGTGTTCACATTAGCGATTTTTCATGCGAACCGTGCCCCGTTCCGAACTACACTGCCAGTGTGAAAGCCCCCTTAATGATTCAGCATACCAAGACATTTTGGACAATTTCATGCTCCCAACTTTGTGGGAACAGTTTGGGAATGGCCCCTTCCTGTTCCAACTGCGCACCAGTGCACAAAGCAAGGTCCATAAAGACATGGATGAAATTGACTGGCCTGCACAGAGTCCTGACCTTAACCCGATAGAGCACATTTGGGATGAATTAGAGCGGAGACTGCGAGCCAGACCTTCTCGTCCAACACAAATGTGCTTCTAGAAGAATGGTCAAGAATTCGCAAAAACACTCTCCTAAACCTTGTGGAAAGCCTTCCCTGAAGAGTTGAAGCTGCAAATGGTGGGCCAACTCCATATTAAACCTTACTGATTAAGAATGGGATGCATCTATGACCAATGTGGACATTACTAGCAAAACGTCATTTCTACCTGGAAATGAATGACTTATCATAATAACAGTAATGAATGAAATATGGTTGCGGAAGCAAAAGTTATCACAAAATAAAGCCCTTCATGATGAAACAAGATTTCTGACTGTATATTAGGCCTAATCCCTTAGTGTAATGACTCTTAATGTGTCACTGTGACAGGCTTTTATTTACCCCTGGAGCCATGGATTACTTTTATAATGATTTGGACTTCAAATTTTCTCCATCCATTCAATCCCATTATAAAGCTTGTCAGAGCAGGACATTTTTTAATATCACTCTGATTGTATTTGTCTTAAAGAAGAATGCCATGTACACCTAGGATGACTTGAGGGTGAGTAAATCATGGACTAATTTAAATTTTTGGGTGAACTAACCCTTTAAATATGTCATTCAAAAGGTTACAATATTAGTTCTCTTCACTTCTTATTTTGAGATTTTTAAACTGTGATCACAAACTCAAATGAACACAAAAGGGATCCACTGATGGCAAGTTTGAGAACCCAAGTGCAACTTTATTTCAATAACAAAATCAAACATAACGTGGAACTCAAAACAAAAACATGAGCTCACCCAACAAAGGTACAAGTAACAAAACTTGACCAAGACATATGGCAAACATGAGGGCTTAAATACACAGACTAATGACAAGACAAGGGACACCTGTGAACAATGAACAGACGATTAACCAATGACAAGACACATGGCAGGATCACATGACAAACAGGGAATCACATGACAGACCTGGAACATGAAATGAACAAACCCAAACGTGACAAAATGCTGTTAAAATGCTGCGTTTCATTACATATTTGCATATTTTCCTTTCATAATTGAGGAAGCGCTAGAGGTGGTGGCGCTAGAGCAATTAAGTACAAAATCGATCATAACTTAAAACAGTTAGTTGCAGACTCAAATGTCTTAGGCCCTGTTTACACCGTTTTTGTTCGTTTATTTATTTATATAGCACCTTACAGGCTACCACAATAGTTCCAAAGTGCTGTACATTGCAATAAAAAGAAAAAGAACAACAAGACAAGCCATAAAAACATCCATGTAATCTACTAAAATGTCAAAGAGTACAAATACGATTTTAAGCGGCCCTTAAAACCATGAAGAGTCAAGGAAGATCTAACGGCCAATGGCAGAATATTCCACAATCTAGGACCAGCAACATGAAAGCACGATCACCCTTCAATTTGAGACGCGCACTGGGAATAGTTAGAAGAAACTTGTTTGATGATCTTAGTCTTACGCCTGAACTACAGGGCTTAAACAGTGTTGAGTAAGTTACTCTAAAAAAGTAATTAATTAGTTACTAATTACCTCTTCAACAGTGTAATTCGATTACTGTACTAATTACACTCTCTAAAAAGTATTTAATTACTTTTAATTACTAATTAATTTCTAAATCCCATATCAACCTCAACCAGCTAAATAATATAAGGATAGACATGAAACTGTTTTAATTCTTTCAAATAAATACTATAAAATTGCATGAATTATCCTTAAACTGACCAAACAATTTAAAGGTTACATAATAAACATACTTTTTAACATCAGATAATACATTTTGATGTTAAACCCACTATTGTTTTATATAGAATTGTTTTAGTTAATACCAGTCTGATCTCATGACATTTCATACTTATTTTACAAGGTGGCTAATTCGTACAAATTTGTACGAGTGAGGTCGTACGATTTAGCCACCTCATAAAATGCATACGAATTGCCGTGAGATCGGATTGGTCTACACAGCATTTAGCTTAATTACATCAGAAGTAACAGTAATTAAATTACAGAAAAATTAATAGTAATCCCTTACTTTATTTTTTCGAGGGAAAAGTATTTAAATTACAGTAACTAATTACTTAGTAATAAGTTACACCCAACACTGGGCTTAATAAGCTCAGCTAAGTATTCTGGCGCCAGTTCGTGAAGTGCTTTAAAAACATATATCAGATTCTTATACTGTATCCTAAAATGTTTTGGTTGCCAACCTAAAAAAGATTAGGTTGAGTAACATGATCCGTTTTACCAGCATTCATTAACAAACTTGCAGCAGCATTTTGAACTTGCTGCAAGCGGGCAACGTATGTTTGACAGACCCCAACATACAGTGCACTACAATAATCTAGACGGGGAAAAATTTAAGTGTGGACAACTTTTTCCACTTTTGGCTGAGAGAATTGGTTTCAATTGGGCTTTTGCTCTTAAATGGAAGAAGCAATTACGAACCACCGTCTTTATCTGTCGATCAAAAATGACTCCCCAGTTCTCAACTTGATTCTCCAGGTACCCCTTCCATGGGCCTAAGTTATCAATTACCATTTGGCTACCAGCTGTGCGACCAAAAATAATAAGTTCCGTTTTGTTTTCATTTAATTGAACAAGATTTTCAGCCATCAACAGCTTTACAATCCTCCAGACACCTAAGGAGTATGGCATTGGAATCCAACTGTAAGCAGACTTGAGTGTCATCTGCATACGATGAAATACCCATACTTAAAAATCATTCCCAATGGGAGCATATACAGTGAGAACAGGATGGGACCCAAAATGGACCCTTGTGGGACCCCACAGTTTTGGTCGATAAGAGGACTAGTAGACGAGAGAGAGGCGCATTTACGTTTACACCTGGTGTTTTAATCTGTCTCTTTTGTCTACTTTCAACCACTTCTGTCCTGATTTCTTCGAGGGGAGGGTCTATGAGCGGGTAGACGTATGGGCTTTTTCAGATCTTTCAATCTAATGGTCAAAATAAGCTCATGCAATTTACATATACACGACTAGAGATGACATAGAAACACAAGGAGAGCAGCAGCTTTCATTTCTGCTCTGACAGCCGCAATTAAGATCATGTCGAACACTGTGAGTGAGTGTTAGAAATCAGGAATGATGAAAGAACTTAGTGCTTGGTTCATGTTTCCTCTTCAAATCAAACTTGGGTCTCCAGCCAAAGTTTAAATCACGTCTGGCTGGCGCGCTTCCCATAAAGGTTTTAAGCATTTGAACACTTTCGATCATATGAGCGTTTACACTACAAAAGCAATCCTGTTGAATGCGTTTTGAACTACCTCTGGAAGTGGTCAAAAGTGGACAAGCTCCAAATGTTTTAAACCCCTTTTACACCTGTATTCAACGTATTCCACATGTGATCCGATCGACCAAAACACATCTTAATACCAGGAGTAAACAGGGCCTTATATTGTTGGAAAAATCTACTTTTGTGAACTAGTCCTATAGGTTTTTCGCCCTGATTGGAACCAAACCAGTGCAGGAAGATTCTCTGGAGTCTGGTTGTCAATAATAAAAAAAAAAGTGAAATTTCCATAAATTTTCGTGACGGGACGCAAAAATGTTCGAAGTGGGCGTTGCCACTTCTACTAAAATGGCTATAACTGAACAGAATGAGATAACGTCACCAAACTCGGTACACCTATGTACAAGCTTAGTCTGTGATCACATGAAAAAGGACGCGGCCACTGGCCACTTGGTGGCACTATAAAATGAAATAGAAAAACACAAAAATAGCTATAGCTAGTTTAGCTACACAACAGTCAGACCGATTGACTTGAAAACGGGCATGCAGTGTCTTTTTCCAAGGTGAGGTGATGGTCTATTTCGCGTATCTTGAAAAACACGGCCGCCGTCGGCCAATGAAGTTTGAGCACCTGTTAGACAAGGTTAATGGAGGCCGATCGAAACGAAACTCGTTAGGCCTGTTTGACTCATAGATCTAGAGATCTGTGAGAAATTTCAAAGAAATCGGCTAAAGAGGGACGCCATTGTCTTTTTCAAGCACGTAAATTAATGATGTTTTATTTACAAAGTTCGGGAGGAGCACGTTCAGATAATTAACCTAATTAACACAAGAGGAGCACATTCTGTTAATCAACTCAATTAACGAGACTAGAGGTATATAGGCTTGACGTGAGCAGTCTCTGGCTGGGCAGGCTTGACGTGAAGAAGCTTGACGACTATTGCTGCCCAGCCAGAGACTGTTCACGTCATGTCAGTCGTGCCTGTGTCTTCGGACAAGATGGCCACTGCGCCTGAGTCAGTTCTGGAAAAGACAGCAATAGTCATAGTTGCCACGGTGATTTTGAGTTTGTGGGAAGTACCCACATCGGCTTCAGCCCGCGAACCTTCGCCCAAGATGGCCGCCACGCCTGAGTCTCGTCCCAAGACGGCCGCCGCCATTCCCCAGTCTGTGATTTTTTTACTCAAAATCGATAAAACAAATAGATTTTGAGTAAAAACAAATTGGGAACTCTGGTGTCATACCTTAAGCCAGCTGTCAGAAATGTGGGGGTTACTTTTGATTGCAATATGAAATTTGACAAGCAAATCAGCAACAAGCCTTTCCTTAACAGGCATAATTTAGAAAAGGCGATTCATGCTTCTATTAGTTCAAGGTTGGATTACTATAATGCTCTTTATGTTGGTTTGAACCAAGCCTCCATTTCACGCCTTCAACTTGTGCAAAATCCTGCTGCTCGGTTTTTAACAAATACATCTAGGCATGCACACATCACTCCCGTCCTCTACACCTTACATTGGCTCCCTGTGTGTTTTAGAATCGAGTTTAAGGTGTTATTGTTTGTTTTTAAGGCCCTAAATGGGCTGGCCTCGGAGTATTTATCCGAGATTTTAACCCTGCGTGAGTTGGTCTTCAAACCAACTGGTTTTAGAAGTCCCAAGGTCAAGATCTAAACAATGGGGTGAGCAGGCTTTTGCAGTTGCGGCCCTGAGACTCTGGAACAAGTTACCCCCTGATATTCGCACAATAACAGATGTAACACTTTTTAGGTCTAAACTCAAAACTGTTTAGAATGGCTTTTAATATGCAGTAGTGGTGTGACATTTTCCTTTGTCTGTCTATGCAACATTTTCTGATTTTACTGTTTTATATGTTTATTCTGTTTATGGTATGATATGTTGTTTTATTTTTAATCTTTGATGTGAAATACTTTGGATACCTGAGGGTTTTTGTAAAGAGCTATACAAATAATTGTTGATTGAAATGTCCATGGACACAATACACATCAATCCTATTGTCATTAACAAATCAGAGGAGTAAATATGACATTTACAGTCAAATTCTGCAATACAAAACTGTGAACACATACTCAAATGAACACATGTTGTTAAAATGCTGCTTTTCATTCCATATTTGCATATTTTCCTTTTATAAAGCACACATAGAGATACAGATGCAAACAAATGTGACATATTTGATGAAACCAACGTGAGAGAATCGACACTGAAGGAACGACACTGGAATCACTCTCATCTGTCCAACACCAGGTCAGTGTAATTTGCTGAATACATTTCTTGGTCTTGTTGTTTTACATTGGAATGTATTTTCATTGCTACTATTCCATTATTTGTTGTTCTCGATGCCCTTTAGGAACTCTTGCATATTTAACTTGAAGAGAAACATGAACAGCACTGTCTCTAAGAACCAAACATCTTCTTTTGGGGTCCGATGCACAGAGCCAGGGTATTCACTTCAACTTTCTGTAATAGCACTGGACTTCATTGTCCTCCTGCCCATCCAAATCTGGGTCCTCTGGCTGGGCACAAGTAATAGTAGAATTAGGGGACGTCTGGCAGCCTCAGAAATATTTACAATGAACCTTTCTGCACTAGAGGCTTTTGTGATGGTACTTTATTGCATTACTACGGTTACCTTTCACATTGACTATGAACACACAATATTCCTTGTTATGTTATTTTCTGGAAGCTACCTGGTTGGACGACCCCTTATGAACAGCTTGATTTGTGTTGAGCGCTACATAGCCGTGGCTCATCCAGCGATGTACCGCAACCCAGCCTTTTTGAAGCACAGATATATTAGTGCTGGACTGGTCTGGATTCTCAGTGTAGTTTATGGAGGTCTTTCTGTTTGCACCTATCCACGCGCCCAAATTGAGGTCTACGCTTGTTCCCTAGCAATCAGCATCTTGGTGATCACTACTTGTAGTCTGGGAGTGCTCAAGATCCTGTTGAGACCAAGTCCTGGTGAAACACAGAAGGAAGGGATGCACCACCAGAAAAAGAGGGCATTTGTAATTATCACTTGCATTCTAGTTTGCATATCTGTTCCATATGTCCTGGAATTTTTCCTATACATTATAAATGGAAATTTGTCAATATATACTTTTTGCCTGCTAGCGGGCATCAATTTGTGGCTAATGCGACCAAGCAGTGTAATACAATCCATTCTCTTTCTGTCCAAGAAAAAGAAATTGCCATTCACTAGAAAAGATTAACCATAAAAATGTGGGGGCATATATGTTTAATACAAATGTAGTCCTTTGCAAAGTTTCTTCAAATATAACTTTGTTAGTTTTTTTTTATTTTACTTTTAGCGTAATGATCTGGTAAATATATATACAATATACATGTATATGAATAATGAAGAACATCAATGTTGTATAAATGAGATATGTGCTTAGTTATATAGCTGATGTAGTAAATTGTAATTTAATAATAAAGACAGGAAAAGGTGGATATGAGTACTTTACTATAAGTATATTATTATTTTGATGATTATTATTGTTTTTACAAACATACACCTGAGAATAAGTGGTCATGCATTGTGTAGCATACATCCATACAAAAATAACAGCAGGATTTAAAGGATGTTATTGGGATTGATGAATTTGTCAGGGTTCTGTCACTTCTGTCTGGTTTATATCTTGGTTTGGTGACAGAGCTCTGACACTCCCGGTTTGTCATGTGTTTGTGTATAGTCTGTTTTGTTGTGAGCACATGGCTTGTCATGTATTTCCTTGTGCCATGTGCTCTCTTGTCAATTTTCTAGCCCCTCCCATCTTATTGATTAATTTGCCCCACCTGCCTTCCTCGTTACCCTCTTTTGTTTGCTTCTCTATTTAGGCCCTGTTTACACGAGAACGCTCACGGGTGAAAACGTAAAAATATTTTATCAGATGTGCCTTTCGTTTACACAGCGTTTTTGGGGCTTAAAAACGCAAAAAAGTGAAACCACCCTCCAGAGTGGAAATCTTAAAAACGCTCCACCGTCGCGTTCCCGTCTAAAGGGTAAAAACGCAAAAGTCTGCTAGACAGTTAAGGCACAGATCTGCTCACGGTGGCTTTCGTCGCTTACGCGTCACAGGCATGCGCCAGTACAGGGAAATAACAATTACAGCAATAACTCCACCTCCTCGTCTGTCCAGACAAAATTCTCAGCTTTTGCTGTTCGCTTCGCCATGTCTTTTGACTTCGCGCTACTAGGAAGAGAAGTAGAAGGAAGGTTGTACGCAGGCGCGCGGTCTTGGTGTTGTTGTGTGACAGTGCTTCACATTGCCACCTAGCCGCCTGGAGTGCATACTACATCGAATTTCACACACTTTTGCGTGACCATATGCAAGCAGATTTCCCACCCATAACGCTTGTCTAAACGCAGAATAAAAAAATGATAACGCAAAGCCACTTTTGCGTTTTCTCTTCAGATCGTTTCCGTGTAAACAGCCTTAGTCTCCCTGTGTTTGCAGTCCTGTGCTGGTTTGTTGTTTATGTTCCCTTGTGTTTCCTGTTTTTACCAGATGCCTGTCTCGTTTTCCCCCACGGGGAGTTTTGTTTGTAGTTTTGTTTTGTTTCTTTATTACTTAAAAAATATCCTTATTATTCCTGCACTTGAATCCTCGCTTCACTATTTTACTATTCCGTGACAGAATTAGTGGGATAGTTCAACCAAAAATTCTGTTTGAAAATTACTCACCCTCGTGTCGGTTTCAAAGAATTTTCTGTTCAGAACACAGATGAAGATATTTTTAATAAAATCTGACCCATTTCTGTCCCTCCCTTCACAGCTATGCAACTACCACTTTGATGCTTCAAAAAGTTCATAAAGAGATCGTAAAATTAATCTATGAATTTAGTCCAAATTTTCTGAAGAGACTCGTTCACGTTATATGATGAACAGATTCAATTTAGGCTATTATTTACATATAAACACTTGTCAGCGAACATAAACAGAAGCTCAACCGATCTTGACACGCGGGAATCTCTCGGTTACGTATGTAGCCCTCGTTCCCTGAAGGAGAAGAACAGGCCTCTAGCAGGGGGGAGACAACACTGGTCAGAGACGGCAGAGCGGGCTCTGCACAGGGAAAGACATGGGCTCGCCGCAGGGAGCCGTACCGTGGAATAATACACATATGGGATCCGCGTCCAAGAACAAAAGCCTCCTTTCTAAAGGTGACAGTGCCAGCCAAGGGTAGGACCTTGTACTGATATGCTCGACCCTCGAACGCAAAGCGCAGGAATGGCCTGTGTCGGGAGAGGATGGAGACATGAAAGTACGCATCCTCGATCGATCGCTGCAAACCAATCTCGGGGACGGATGCACTCGAAAATGTGTTTCTGCTTTAGCATCTTGAACGGAAGCATGTAAAGGGCCCGCTTCAAGACTTGCAGGTCCAAGATTGGCCGTGTGCGGTGCAACACTTACCTGTCTCCACAGGTCGGCAGTGGGTGCGTGAGAAATCGGGTCCTCAAACTGCACCTGGGTGCCGGCTGGCGATATAAGAGGGGCTGAGGGTGGCTAGGCTTTACAGGGTCGCACACCGCCAGTCTGCCCCTCTTGGAACCCAGGAACAGAGGAATTTGCTCTCCTTTTGAAAATGTGGGTGAACTCCGGGGAGCCAGAGGCGGAACAAAAACAGAAACAAAACAAAGATTCTCCACCCGGCCCTCTGGGGGAGGGAGTGGTGCAGTCACCATCTCCCGAAGAGCTTGTTCCTCCATCTCTGGGTGGCCCATCTCAGGGATGCTTGTGCTTGCGCTTGACACCTGGCCTAGCAGCACCTGAGACGGGCTGGACGGCCTGCTTGCGGTGGGCCGCCGGGGCAGGATGTGCCGGATCGCCAGTGTTGGGCGGTAGCGTCGCTACAAGTAGTGACGCTACTAGTTTAACTACATTTCTCAGTAGCGTGGTGGTAGCGTCGCTTTTTTCTGAATCAAATAGCTTTTCAGTAGTGAAGCTCTTTTTTTGATTGAGTAGTGCGGTAGCGTTCACTCCACACAAGCTACATTTTCCCAAGCATTTCTATAGCTCAAGCTCAAATCGGAAATACAACTGCTAAGTATCACTGATGCTGGATCAGTAGTGACGGCGACTTCTTCTTCTTGTTTTACGGTGGTTGACAACCCGGGCCATATGATTTTACCGCAATGAGGAAAACATGGACAGAATCGCGGTAGACTATCCATGCATAAAAACGAAATTTACAGTATAACGCGGAATTTCATGGAATTTGTCAGATCATGGATGAAAAGAAGTTAAGTAAACTTAAATAAAATCGCGATATAGACTAGTGTCTGTGAATATTAACCCTCTACTGCACGGTGTTGCCATATGGCAACATACCCTTTCTTTGGACATTTCTTGAAATTTGAAAATAAACATAAGCTCATTTTAATCTTAAATTCATGGTAGAACCTGGTGGTACCCAATGATATGCTTTGATGACATCACATCACACTACACACACCCTTAAACTGTCATTTCTTCACACACTTTTGATGACTCCAGTTGCTGAAGAAGTGCTCGTGAATATGTGAAGATTTTCCTCAATTTTTCATATTTCTTCAGAATTTAAAAAATATGTCAAGCATCTGGGGTAAATTCTAATCTTTTTTCAATCATTGTCACATTGTTTTGATACTACTATTACCTTTTTATTCAATAAAAAAGGTATGTTGCCATATGGCAACATTGTGCAGTAATGGAACAATATTTTGCCCATGCTAATGCAGAGTAGCTTTGTATGGATGCACTATATATTTATAAAGTAAAGTAAAAGTAAAGTATAAAAGTAAAATATATATACGCAAATTTTGTTCAGAAAATGCACAGTGCACAGTGTTGAGCTGATGTTGGGAAAGGTGTAAAGTATATCAAGAATTTGAAGGTTTTGTCATTGCAAAATCTGTATGGTGAACAAAAAATAACCACATACACAAGTCGCTGTGCAGTCCCCATGCAGATGCACACACACACACACACACACACACACACACGCACACACGCACACACTCACGCACACACACACACACGCACGCACGCACACACGCACGCACACACACACACACACACACACACATGCATGTTCTATCATCCTACACTTGATGGCAGCAGTAACAATTTTTTCTTATATTTCATTTGAAGTTGAAGTTCAGGGGTAGGCACCTGCACCTCCTGGGGTGGAAAAGGAACTGCTTCAAGGCGTTTCACATTGAGTAGTTTCACTTGAACAGTTCTTATGAGTTTGCGTCAGATGTTTTGTAAATGTTCTTGAAATAATCGTTTCATATTGAGTAGTTTCACTTGAACAGTTCTGGCAGTTTGCGCCAGGTGTTTTGTAAATGTTGAAATAATACTTTGAAAATTAGTTTCATATTTTGTATACAAAGCTCTTGAAAACATTTTAAATAGTAAAAACAATTTTAATTTCTATAAGACAGGTCTGTAATCATCTATGAATTTCATGTCATTTTGGGAGAAAACTGTTCCATTGTTGCACAATGTTGCCATATGGCAACGCACCCAAAAGTACCCCAGAAAAAAAAGGAAAAAAAAAGAAAAAAAAAAGAAATGTTAATTTGAGTCCATTTTATATATATAAAAACACTGTAAAAAATTTTTCCATCAGTGCATAATAATGCGTGCAGTAGAGGGTTAAACCGCATAAAGACTATGTAAAAAGGAATCATGCATGTTCTGCTGCATGTCTCTGTGAAGGAATGGCTCAGACGCGCAGATTAATTACCACAAACACAAACACTGAAGCACACTCGCGATGTTTTCAGCCTATACGAGGACAAATGCATGCACTTCATTTACACAGCCGCTCTGATAGTCACTTTAGCAGCTTTTTTTTAGCTTGATTTGAGAAAAACTATCGTCATATAAAAAAAACACAGAGATTCAAAGGTCTAGGCAACCTGTCAAAATAAAAGGTTGGTTTAACCTTTGAAGAAAGTTTTGCTTAAATCATTAGGCCTACATTTTAAATAATTGGTAATTACAATTTAAACCATTAAAAAAAAAACATTTCATAGTGCCCTTCAAATGTCATTTATTTTAAAATTGTAATAAATTATTGTTAAATTGTATACGTTTCATGATTTCAGTTAATAATTACACATGTTTTTGATTACTAACATTTTATTTAACCATTAAAATGGGAGTCCAGAAAAATGAAAACAAAATAAAACTGAATTTGGAATGTGGGGAAAAATAAAACAGATTTCATATTTCATGATTACTATCATCTTCTGCTCCGTATGGTGTGACATCCCATACCAATATCAATTCTTGGGCTGACACGTGAGAACTGTACTTAATGGGAAAAGATGCACACACTCTTGACACCTGGTTTTGTTATAGTTTTATATAGTTATATGGTTTGGTTTTATATAGTTATGTTGTTGTTTTTTTTGCCAAATTGGTTTGGAACAGTTGTTGAATAAACAAGTGAACTAACAAATTATGCCCGTCTATATGTTTGATTGACAGTTTTATTGATCACCGAGATAGCATTGACTTGGAATGAAGTTGGTTCAATATAAAAAAAATAAAATATAAAAAATAGCTTAGGTGTAGTATTCTACTTTTGCCATATCGCTGTAGCTTTAGCTTGCTACATTTCCCAGGGTAGCTTCAGTGTAGTGAAGCTACATTTAATGTAGAGTAACTGCTAGCTTAGCTCACTACATTTTCTAAGTAGCTTGCCCAACACTGCGGATCGCCTTCATCTGCTTCTGGGCGGCGGAGAACTGTTGGGCGAAGTTCTCCACCGCGTCGCCGAAGAGCATACCTGTCAAGTTTTGGATTTGAAAATAAGGGAAATTTTCCAGCAGTCCCACCACCCCAACCAAGCTCCAGAATCCCTTACATTTCAAGACAGGTGTTATAGCCTAAATGAAAACACACACACACACACACACACACACATATATATATATATATATATATGTATGGTATAGGGTATATATTAAGAGCATTTATTTAAAGGCTTATTTGCATACCTTCTGTTTATTTAACATTGCTTGTCTTTACATTTACCTTTTATTTTCATTCCACTCATTATTTTCATTTCATATCCCAGGTAAAAAAGTAGTATACTTTAGTGTATTGGAAATATGAATGAAGTACATGAAGTATAAAACAAGTATGCTTCTACTTGTTGTGCTTTATTTAAAGAGTACTTAATATGTACTTTTAAAAAGTATACTTCAAAAAAGATGTAATTAAGTTCAACTTAAGAGTCCAAAAAGTAAGTATACTAATTTAGCAGTAATCAAATTATTTTTTAAATGTACTTTTTGAAAGTGTACTTTGTTGTTAATGTATTTTAAATTGTATAGAAGTTTATTTTTTTTAAGTGTATTAAATGTGACATACTTAGAGTGGCAATTCAGTGTACTTATGGGAAGTATATTTTTTTTGGAAAATAATTGTAAGTATACTGTTTTAAAGTGTACTATGATCTCACTTCATTAGAAGTGTGACTTCTGTACACTTTATAAAGTACACTCTAAAATAAGTGTATTTTTAGTGGCATATCAGTGTACTTTCATAAAATATGTTAAAATACAAAAATGTATAGTGGTAATTTAGTGTACTTTTAGTAAGTACGCTTATTTGTAATACAGAGTTAGTATAATTTTTGAAAATGTACACTGATTTCACTTCATTGGTAGTGTAATCTTAGTACACTAACAAAGTGCACTAAAATATAAGTGTACTTTTATTAGCATATCAAAGTACTGTCATGAAATATGCTAAAATAAAAACACTTTTAGTGGAAATTTAGTAATTTACTGTAGCCTACTAATGGAAAGTGTATTGACATTGTTAGGCTGATTTCTGCTAGGGTCATATGCTACAATGCTGCAAAGACAAGTTCATTTTGTTTATCTACACTGTTACCATCATGTATCAATGCACAAACACTTGATTGACAGAAGAGTCACTTTATGTAACAGGTAAAGAACAGTCATTATTTGTACAGATATTGTATTTACATGTCAATTCAATAGGTCTCAGGGAATCTCTGGACTTCTTGGCAGTAGTACGGCAATTTTCTTGATGCCACATTAGTCTCGTTCAATGTTGTTTGGCAGAGGAATAACATATACCTTCTCCCTGGATTCAACCATGACACATTTGCGTGTCAATGACTCTGGATGGATGGCATACACTATATTGCACTCAGACACTTCATACACAAAGCTTGATGCAATATTAAGTGTTGTGTCTCTGCACAGCTTCCTTCCAGACTTAACAAGCTCCTTGACCAAAACACAGTGTGTTGCACCAGAAACGACCAAATTCACAATTCTGACTAATGTGCCATTCTGCAACTCAACAACAGAGTTGATTCTTTTCTGTAGGCGGTTGTTTGTGTCAGAGTGATAAAGTATTCCATTCACAATGAAACGGTTGTAGTAGGAGGCTTGTTTCACTCTAACACCTATTAGGTCATCTATTGCAAGCATGTGTAAAACCGAGACATCTGTCTGTACTGATTTACCAAAAACTCTGACATGGGCACTGATCTGAACTGATTTGTCACTTGAACACTTTCTGCCCTGTAGTTCATAGAAAAGATCTTTGACATACTCATTAGCATTATGCATAACTGTTGCTCCTTTCTTTGTGAGACTCCTCTCCCTAAGGTACCTTTTCATTATTTGGACAGGGACATGAGTTGTGCCATTGAAATATGTCAACAGGGTGCCGTTAAAAGATTCAAAGGAAAATGTGGACGTGGCCCACAATGGTCCCCAGTTCCTCACACTCGCAGCCAAGTGTGTCATGAGGTGCACATTAAATGACACATTAGCTGTGCCATATAACCCCTGAAACTCCCTGACAAATTTTTTCAATGCCTGCTCAGCTATCACCACCTCGGCCTCTCTGATCCTTTCTTGCAGTAGATGATATACTGCAAAAACCAAAAGGAAAAGATGATTCCAGTATTTTCTGGGGAGGATGCCATTTAAAACAGGCAAAGCATAAAACAAAAGAAACGACCTCCACTCAGACGCCTTCCAGAACTTCCTTTCTTGCATAGATCGTGGTACTCTTGTGATCTCAGTTGGTGGTGAAATTTTTTTAAGCACTTTGTCGATCTGCTCAGTTTGGGTGCCTATGTACCAACCATGCTGATGGTTTGTGGAATCTAACCAGAGAGAAGTCAGCTGTCTTGTAACTCCAAGGCACACACTATGCTGATATTCTGGAACAAAGCCTTGCACCATTTGAAATTTGTCTAGTTTCATTAGTTGACTTGGGCCTTTCACTCCCATTATGGGCTGCTGAGGTGTTGCATTCATGGCATTGTCAAAATGCTCAACTTCTGTACGAAGACGAGGTTCAGGAATAACATATGGATAGGAGCCTCCACCTCTGTGGTAACAGAAGTCACAGCCATAAATGCCATTAAACTGCTTCTTATTTTGGAGAAGTGGCCTTGCAACTGAATCTGCACTACATACAAGTGCATGCACCTTTGCAGTGCAACCATCTCCCCAGGTGATCCCATTACTTTGAAGTTCCTGTAGCTCTTTTACAAATGGAAATAGGAGAGTCTGTATATTAGGCTTGCTCTCTCCAAACCAAAGACAAGGAACACATATGTTGTTCTTCCTGTCTGTAGGGTGTAGTTCTATGATTTGGCACTGAATAGGCCATATTTGGCATCTAGAGCTTTTAAAAACAGGGATCCCATCACTGTTCCAGATCAGACTGATGTCATCATCACCTATTTCACCACTATCTTTAAGCCTCCTATACTCCCCTCCACATTGCACATCACAAATTAAACCTGGAGTTGATGTATGTCTTTGGATTTTGATGTTGGGATTTTCCAGAATCTCTTTAATTTGCAAAGATAAACTGATAACCAAAAAATATGAACCCTTTTCTAGACTAGCATCCACATCAAATTCTGCCTCACACAGAACACACTGTGTCAAACCACATTCTTTTGTTCCAATATAATTTGAACACTGGTGGCAGTAGAAATGGGGCACATACTCGCCATATTGGCCATAGGATTTATGGAAGAGATACGAGGTTGCTGGTATCAGTGCAGGGAAAAGTTCATGAAAAATCCGTAAAAGATGGTCCAGAGCAATCCCGGTCAAGTTATGCCTCAGGACGTAAGCCATTAGAAGCAGCAAACTTTGACCTTTGGTAATTGGTGCTCCAGGGTACAAAAGGTCATCTCCACAATTTCCATCCTACAAAATGACACATTGAGATTGAAAAAGCATTCAGTACAATGAACAAAACATTCTCAAGTATTCAGGTTTATCAAATCTTGTCACGTTTCTAATAATTAAAAAATGCCCTATATGAATGACACAGTTCACATTAACTTTGCTCTACTACCCGAGCAAAATCTAACACGAGTAAAATATTATAATTATTTGTGATATGTTATTTGCTAAATATGATTACACATGAAATGTATGCATTATTCTGGGAACCCTTGGGATCGAGCTCTTGTGCATATGACTTCATCTAACCATTTTTAGTTAAGTATTAGTCTCTGATGGGTTTTGATAAGTTGTCATCACTGAACTTACATTTACAGATATTTTAGGGATTCCTTGTGTGTAGTTTTGGGTGGTCCAACACAGTATCTCAAATATTTTTTGAGTTCAAACATCAGACCATATAGTAAAATGCTGATGCTGAAAAATTACGTCTAATCACTATGATCAATATTTTCTAGAATCTTGTGCCTTGCTGCACTCTTTGGGCATGGTTTTATGTCAGCCAGAGATCTCAATTCAGCTTTATTGTGGCCTGCTGAGCAAAATTGAAGTGCCTGACATGAAAATAAAGTCTTTTATTCTATTCTATTCTATTCTATTCTATTCTATGGCAGAGGAATGAAATTTGTTGTCCAGATTGTGTGCATCAAGTCATCATTGCAAATCAATCCTGTAAAAGATAAATTAAACGCACAAAGATGAACGCTAAGTAATTGTAATCTTACCTGTGACGGATTTGGGTTGAGTCTCTCAGCCTCTGGTTCTTGCATGGTCTGGTGCTCTCCAATATCAACTACATCATCCTCAGCAGCTGATCCATTCTGAAGTTGGCACAAAGTGTGTGGCAAGTTAGTCACTGAATCAGGTGTTATTTTTAGGTATTGAGTGGGATATTAAAGCACTACAAGTAAAGCAATCTATAATGCAAATGCTAGCCTGTAAGTAATTGTAATCTTACCTGTGACGGATTTGGGTTGAGTCTCTCAGCCTCTGGTTCTTGCATGGTCTGGTGCTCTCCAATATCAACTACATCATCCTCAGCAGCTGATCCATTCTGAAGTTGGCACAAAGTGTGTGGCAAGTTAGTCACTGAATCAGGTGTTATTTTTAGGTATTGAGTGGGATATTAAAGCACTACAAGTAAAGCAATCTATAATGCAAATGCTAGCCTGTAAGTAATTGTAATCTTACCTGTGACGGATTTGGGTTGAGTCTCTCAGCCTCTGGTTCTTGCATGGTCTGGTGCTCTCCAATATCAACTACATCGTCCTCAGCAGCTGATCCATTCTGAAGTTGGCACAAAGTGTGTGGCAAGTTAGTCACTGAATCAGGTGTTATTTTGGTATTGAGTGGGATATTAAATCACTACAAGTAAAGCAACTTGCTCCAACTGCTCCACTCTGAAATTTGAAAAATGTGTGAGCTAGTTTGTTACGTTGTAGGAGTCAGTTCCTCTAAATACAAAATATCAATAGACTAACATAGTGAACAAATGTGTATTACCTGTGTCCTGACCTGCATGTTTTTTTTTTATTCTGCACACTATTGCCACTAACCTATAGGTTACTACTACTAGATATTTTGTTGTACTACACTCTGCCCCATATTGTATTACACACACACAAACACATATAGACAGAAACCCACTTTTTGGCCATCCTGAACAATTTGGTATATGATTTATGTGAATATCATACATTGTTCCATGACTGTTTTGTTATTACTGGACATAAGTTTTCACACAGACATCCGGTACAGACATGGGTAGTTCATTACATTAGCCTATAGACCTTATGTAGCCACGCCCCTTTTCAGCGCTGAGCTCGTTGTCTTTTGACTTCCGGTCTGTATTTTCACCGCAATCTTGCGTAGTTATGAATGAATGAATGAGTTATAAGGAATGAATTATGCATTGTTAGTGTTCTGACCTTACTGTCAGCTCTCTTCCGTTTTCCTGCTGTTGGCTGCAGTGGTGCATCATGGTGAGCTGGAAGCTGTAAGCAAAACAATTGTCACCATCCATGTCAGTGCAGAAAATAAAATCTAACCAAGTGTAATTAATCTTATATTAAGATGAAAACATAATTTTGGTATTGTTTTAAGTATAAAGACACTTACCGTGCTCTCTTGAAAAATAATTTTGACTTTATTGAAGAAGACTTTGACTTATTTGAAGGAGTCTTATCAAGAACAATTTGCTCAACGCACTAGGAGCCACATTTACTTGTTTTCAGGATGAGAAGTCAAACTCTTCTTAACCCTTGTGCTGCATTAGGGACATTTTTGGTAGTATGTGTGGATGTCTGAGAGCAATGTGTGTCTGCATTGACAAAAGTGTGTGTGTGTGTAGGGCCTAAATATAATACATGGTGTTTAGGCGAGTGACAAATCACAATATCCTGAAGGTCATATTTTACCCTTTCTGTCTACTATCTCTCTCTCTCTGTGTGTGTCAGTGGTGTAGGATGTGTGTGTAGGCATGTGTGTGTGTGTGCATTTAGCAAGAGAAAGCGGCAATTTCAAACTCGACAAGATGAAGAAAAGCTAGTGGGTCTGCAGACACCCATGACAAAAGGAGGAGGGGGTGCAGTTTCTGCCCTAACAAAAAAATAATAATAATCTCCACCACCTCCTCAAAATGTAGCATTTACATCTGTAAGGAGCATGCATTGCAATTCTGCAGCTCCTGCAAATGAGCTGAAGAATGACCCCATTTTGTTTTGAAGTTTTGATATGTTTTATGTTTATAGAATTAAATTATTTATAGAAAAAATAAAAATTCATGTTCATGGTGATCTTGTAGTTTTGCTTTCTTTCTAGAGCAAATTTTGATGTGTAGTGAGACAGGCACAGGTTATAATAACCTAGTAGAAATCAGGAAAATGTTGCAGTACTACAGATGTTTGCAGTATGTCAATTATATGATAAATGGTACCAACTGGTGGAAAACAGTAAAAAGTAAATATTTTACCCCAAGACTTGGTAATGACAGGGTATTTGAATAGAAATTATGATTTTATGATATTATGACAGTGGGTTCAAAATGGATATTTTAATGAGTTCAAATAGGACCAAATTTGTCCCTATGTGTGATTATTTATTTTTTTAAATCTGACATAGCAAATAAAAATAAAAATGCACCAAAAATAATGTTGCTGCTAATCTTTGACATATTTTGACATAAAACAAGGTTTTCACTTTGCATTTAGTATATGGAAAATAATTACATTTTTGTGTTTTTTCCTCTTATACAAATTGATGGTATCACCACCAAAACGGGTATTTAAAGGGTTAAAATCCTGAAATTAAATAAATATTTGGTAGTTATGATGAGGACTGATGCTGGTTAAAAGATTTAACTTGGTAAAAGTGGAAAATAATAATAATATATAATATTTTAGGCAATGTTTAATATGTGACCATTTTTGGTCATTAATGCACTCAACAGCGTAAAATATCTATTGCAGCACAAGGGTTAAATTAAGTCAAATGATTTTACGAGAAAGAGCTAGGTAGGTCTGAAAACAATACCAACTACTTTTTTGATCTTGATATAAGTTTAATATCAGATGGTTAATTTTTTATTAGATAAGCAGTTTTTGCAGTGTGTCAAAGCAATTTGGAAATTAAGCTAGTTTTTTGGCTGAAAACATTACACGTTGTAATCCATGTAATGTCATAATCATAAAAAAAATACTTTACATCATCATATATGCTAGCTTACTTCTCTGTCATGACATCCTAAAATTCTGTCAGGGACTTCAACACCACTGCTGCAAAGGTACTGCTTGTACTGTTTATGTCTTCTGCCTTTTCCCTGAAACAAAAGACAATTTCAAGACAGTATAAGCTAGCCTATAAGATGGTGGAGCTAGCCTACTACTTATCATGAATATCAGGTAGGCTTTCTCCATTGCTTGGCCTGCTACCAGTTATTATCCTATTATTTACATTATTATTAGTACTGCTATTCTAGGGCCTTCTTTTTATTATTATTATTGTAGTAGTAGGCTGACCATAGACATCATATATGATGTCTATGAGGCCGACTACTACCATAATTATAAGAAGAAGAAAAACAAGAAAAACATATCAATAATATAAAATAATGATCCAAATTATAATTACCTTCCTGTGTCTGTATTCTGTTGTCCTTGGTATTGTCTTATTAGTGACCAATAAGTAGGACTTGTACTTTGATTGTACAGGTGGCATATTTTAATAACTATTGTTGACATAGGGATTGTTGAGCACTGCAACAGATCAAGATTAAAAAATCCAGACTAGCAGTAGATGCTACGAATGGACCCAGGAATTGGACCTACCCACCAGTCGGTTCCCACATCCAATCAGTGTGCGCAGCATCATCGACATCCAATCACTATGTAGAAGTTTGGGCGCCAATTAGCTACACAGCTACAACATAGCCAAATAGTAACGGTTAATGTTTGAAATTATTCATCACTGATACTCAGGCGATAACAGGGTAAAGTTAGCACAATGTATGGGTTGTTTTATTTCGTAGACGGGTCCGTTATTGCAGATAGTACATCTATTATACAGGATGCATATATAAATGCTGGTATTACAGTCACCTGCAAGGAAGACCTCCAGTCCCAGGAAGGCTGGATAGAGGTGATTTTACCAGCTAAACGCAGGCAAGATCCGAAGCCGGTTGCAGCCAAACTGCTGTTCATGGCGGGTAAGTTCTAAAACATTGAAACTATTCTGAATACTCTTTGTAACATAACCGACTACTGTCATGTAATTTAACGTTACTGATGAAGTGCTTGAAACATAGACTGTAGCAATAAGGTACGAGAGGCTGTGCTCAGCTGTATCGTTAATAAGTAGCTAACGTTAACGTCCGAAGGCACGACGCGAAGCGAAGCTTGCCTCGAGTACCTTATTGCTTTTATAAAACGGTTACCACACAATATTAAAGTAAAAAAAAAATTATTAGTGCAACTTTCATGAAGTTAAATCAATAAAAGCATTCCTTCCGCTAGAAAAAAAAAGTCCCTGACCGTGAACAACAACCGTTCCAATAGCTAATATGCATGAAAGCTCAAATAAAAACAACAAACCGTTCTCAAACTTTGTCTCATTCGTTTTATTTTTTACCACACAATATTTGTGGAATTCCCAGACACAAATAGGCATATAGCTTATCTAGGGTGACTATATTTTGATTAACGTTACCAAAAACCAGGACACTCGGCCCGGCAAACAGATACTCAAATGATACTCGAAGTTTACTCAAAGATGCCTTATTAATTTCAATACATTTAAAGTAGGCTATGCCTCCTCTGTATGGATAGAAAATTGTTATATTACAAGACACAAATTCAGATAGGCTTCTCAGAGGTTACTCAACATGTTTTATTATGACAGGTTTCAAAAATAATGATAGAAATAATGTCTCTTCTGTATTAGAAAAATACATATATAAATAATAAATAACTAAAAAAAATACCTCCAAATTGAACAAAAATAGCTCTCACTAACTTACAAAAACGAACTACCAAAATATATTTCTATCTTTAGTTTTCTTCCTCTTTATCCTGTTTTTCTTCCTCGTCCTCCTTGTTTGCCCATCTATATTTTGCTGTATAGCTGATCTTTCCCAGCAGTTTTTTGAAAACCAGGACATTTTCATCACTTTATAAAAAACACCCAGGACAGGCCGTGAAAACAGGACATGTCCTGGGAAAATAGGACTGTTGGTCACCCTCGAAAACGTTCATTCTTTTGTTTATTCCGTTATTTTCTCTCTGCACTAAACTAAATATTTACATAGCCTAAATAAAAACACAAGGGCACACATTTTGATAGATAACAGCTAGGTCTTAATCTATTTTATTAATGTCATTAATTTAGTAGCTAAAATGCTGCCTAACAAGAGATAATAACCAATACATATTTGATAAATAGATAATTTTGATAGATCAAAATTCATATTTGTAGAAGTCTCTCCAAATTGTTCCTCAAACCACTTATCCATCGTCATGATGCCACCTAGTAAATAGAAATTTACTTTAAACATTTTAGCCTTTTTAATTCTTACGTTTTTTAAAATGTTTTTTTCTATGTTTATGTTGATACATGTGGTTGCTAAGGGCGCATTCCTGACTTAAAATTATTATTTTTTATTAATAAAAGGTCACATTGAATTTGTATTTTATGTGTCTTCTTCACAGAAAACTACAAAGAAGTAGTCCAGAAGCGTGTTGCTTACCTCAAGGGGGGGGATATATGGTCTTCCTTCGGTCAGTCTGGCCAGGAGAAGGGGGTGCTGAAGCAAGGAATGACCGTAAGCTTGATTTATGACTTAATATGACTGTCATCGTAGAATATGTTTGCCATGGGAGTTACATTGTGAATTTTTGCAGACTTTTCCAAGCTGGGTGCACAAGCATTTAGCAGATTTAGCCAGCAAATATTTATTTGAAATGATAAATATTACTTAAAAGACTGAAACAAATCAAGTTAGCTATTTTGTAACGCCAGGCATGTTAAGTCAAGATTCAGTCTCCTGTTACAAATACTGTCAGAGTGATGGATGGATGGATGGAGGTGGATTCTTGGAAAGTGTGTCGCAATATGAAGAAATGCACTTGTACAAGCTATTAAAAAATTAGTCTCTGCAGTTTCTTAAAGTGGTGGTGTGGACATTTTCAAAATCATTCTCTTAAACAAGATGTACGTTGTCAGTCTGGTTCACAGATGGCCAAGATGGGCGAACAGCTCAAGAGGGACCTCAAACGGCAACCTACAAGACAACAAAGTTCTACTCCTGCTAGATATCAGTCTGATTCCGACGACACATGTTGTGATATTTTTGATCCACCCAAAAAACGAAAAATGGTAAGTTTAAAAATGTAACTGACTTCATCAAATAATGAGCAGTGTTCCACAGATAATTTTACAGAGTTTACAGTGGTGGATTATAGCCTATTTGTGCTGAAATGCATGCACTAGCGCACTTTGTGCTTGAATTGAACAGTACCAAATTCCAAACCCAACCTACAAACCAATGCCCTTGGTGGTCAGGGTAAAGCTTGTGATGTAGCAGAACTGCATTTTTGTGAAAATTAGTTTCTATTTAAGAGTGTATGAACTCTGTTGATTTCTTCACACACTCACACCATGAAAATTGTGTTTTGGCGTGTGTATGATTAGGAGTGTATAGCTGCCCTTTTTGTTTAAGGTAATTAGGTTGATGTTTTCTGCATAGGTGACTGACACCAGTGAGGAGGAGGAGGACGCCATCCCTCAGGCGGAGTCTCAGCGGCCAGGGACGGTGCCTGCAGTTTTTGTTGAAATGGATGAGGACAGTTTGAAGGCTCTGAAAGGTGGGTGGGTGTATATGTATGCTAGTGATGCCAGGGTTATCTCTGCCACCACCTGAACCCTCCCATACACCTGCAGTCATTGTCATTGAGGTCATGAAGTCAACTTTATGAATTCAAGACATGCATCCCACTGTTAATTTGAAGAACATGCATGTTACATGTTATGTCTTAGAATACAGACCTGGCTTCCCACATTACAAATTTGAAAATAATCCACTTAACTCAAGTGGTACGGATATAACTACAAGGCCTCTAGCAGAGTGGCGCAGGTACCAATACTGTGACCACAAGTGTCATACTGCTTTTATACATCTCTTCCCCTTCCATCGCGATTAAAGATTTAAAATTGCGTTTTCAATCATTTATGTAGACTTATTTATTTCATCCACTTCAAGAAATAGTTGTAATCTTCCATCTCTGTTGCCAAGCATCGCAACATATCAGTCAAGAGAAGGGTCCAGTGAGACAGGCTATATGGTCTTATTTACAGACGAATTTGCAGCAGTTGCTTGCAGGGTTCCCTCAGGTCATGGAATTTTTGTAATATCATGGATTTTCAGGAATAGTCAGGAAATTTGTTATTTTTTGGGGCAAAGTCATGGATATCAGGGATTTTTGTTTTAGCAGTTTAAAATTGTCTTGCCAAAATACATTAATACAAATATATTTCCACACAAAATTTGTGTATATCTGGTTATTAGCTTTACTGCTTGCTTGAGCAGTTGTGGTTAACCCAACTTTCAAATTCAATGACCATTTATTCATCTCCCACTCTAAAAAGTAAAAGATGCTTGAACGCTACGAGGGTGCTTTGAAATCTTTGGTCAGTTAGTTTATTGCACCATTCATAGTTGGTCATGGAAGTTAAAAAAAATTTGTCTGGGAAAGTAATGCAATTTTACATTTGACTTAACTTGGGAACCCTCTGCTTCTCTATACCGTATATACCCGAATATAAGACGACCCCCCATTTTCCAGACTTATTTTTGGGCGGAAAAGAGACACACACACACATATATATATAAATAGAGAGGCGCGCGCGCCCTGGAGGGAGGCTGTCACGCGCTCTTTGCACATGAAGAGCACGCGCTACAGTGATGTTTCCTCGCGCGGACCGCTTCACCTGTTTGTCTGAGGTAGCCTACTTTTGAAATATAATCTTATACAAATATGTTAAACGTTTAAACTGCCCATTCTAAGTGGGTTTTGTAACTTTTCTTAATTTTGTTTTACTTTATACACAAATAAAGTAGCTCACGGAAATGCTTGGCAAGTAATTTCTCCCTTTCCCCCCGTGATTTGTCTGTATCGCGAATATAAGACGACCCCCCATTTTTCAGCCTATTTTTAGGACAAAAACCTCGTCTTATATTCGGGTATATGGTACTTCACAAGCTAAACTGAACATTCGCCCTACTCCATCTTCATACTCAATAATGGAATTACTGCCCTGTCACTTTGGCCTCGTTTACACTGTCAGTGAAATGTGACCCAATTCCGATTTTTTACTCATATGCGACACAGATCGGATGTGTTCTATGACAGTGTAAACAGGAAAAAAACGCATGCATTCGGATATTTCGAGATCGGTTTCAGGCCTCGTTCATATGTGGAAATAAATCAGATATAAATCAGATATGTGCCAATGCGACTGTCATGTAAACAGGCAGATCGGATTTTCCGAGGCATTAGGCTGCGTCTCCGCGGTTTAATGACGAGAGAACCCCAGATGCGCATCTGCGGATGATGGACGGATGGCCCGACGAAACATTGTGTTGTCATAGGAGAGGAATGTGGACACACGTTGACACAACATATCAAAGGTTGGCTTGCTCATCCTAAAATTTCAGACCCACTGCGCCTCGTTAAAGCCCGCCACGATCTCATGAAAGTGCGTATATTGCAAATTTTTTCCCCCCACGTGCCATTTACGCCAAAAATAGTTTTTGCGTGCATGATACGCACTTTATGGCGTTAAATACGCACGTTTACAGTGCATATCATATGCAAGCAAAAACTATTTTTGGCGTAGCCTATAAATGGCACGAGAAATAAAATTCGTGCTATATTCACTTTCATGAGATCGTGTTGTATGTTCCCACCAGTCCTGAGATCTCGCTGCGCGTTCGTCCATCTGTGCAAGAAGACCCCTTTAAACATGCGCGATGTTTCAGTCAAGTGTAAACACATGACTCGGATATGGGTCACAATTTAAAGAACGTGTAAACGGACGGTCCAAAAAATCGGATATAGGCAACAAATCAGAATTGGGCATCAAGACCTGCAGTGTAAACGAGGCCTTTGAGTGAGTGGAACATTCATGTCAGACATGCATGCTAGCGGTGAAAAGTATGAGTAAGGATCCTCATCCAATCAGAAATAAATAAAAGTTAAATCCAACGTAGCTGTTGTAAAATGACATTTAAATAGGTGCTATTTTGTGTCACAATGTGATACTTATTCTTTGTGTCATAATGTGATACTGACCCTTTTTATACTATATCCTTATTATAGAGCTACCAGGACTGGTGTCTTCCCTAAAAACAGTCCTAAACAAAATGGAAGATTCACCTTCGTCTTCCATGACTTCCAGCCAAAGCGAATCACCGCACACTGGCAGTCACACTGGCAGTGAAGAAGACATGGTATGATTTCAAACCAATCCTTGTCTTTGTTATGATTGGGTGCAATAAACCTACACACAATAAATCTTACTAATCTTACGTACGTGGAGGTACGGTTTGTGTTAAAACACTTGAAACCAAGACACGTGCCAACCTGCCCTATAGAGAAGTGTTTGTAATTTACCTTTTGTCTTAATCTGCTTGTGTGTTTTCACAGGTGCCATTGGGCAACTCATTAGTGCAAGTCCCAAAACGCCTCTATCAGAGGCTGAGTGGGAGGAGGATGTCCCTCTTCACACAGGAACTGGCCACATTGGTGTTTGGCAGGGAAACTTTGGCCAAGGCAACCCTCACAGGGAAAGGAAAAAAAGGCGAGCTGAAGGAGCAGCTTGAGCCAGAAAAAACAAATGCAATTATAGGTACAGTAATGTCATAGTTATGAACCCAAATCCATTGTCATGATTGATTGACAAATCCATTACCATCAATGATTCTATTTCAATGTTATACATCTTGTTTTAATTCATGCCCTCTTTCCTGTTTTCACAGATGCAGTGAGGGAGCGATTCCCCAACACCGAGGTGGCAGAGATCCGGGCCCTTCTACGAAGGAAGTGCAACAATGAGAGCTACAAGGCCTCTAGTAATTCAAGTCAGAGCTAGATGTGCATTGTGTAGTATGTTGTTCGCCATTGTTCTGTTCCCGGCATTTCAGAGAAAGTCGACTGTTCAAGGTTCCTCCTTTTGCCAATAACTGCTTTTGTATGTTATTTTTGTGTCAATAATAAAGATCCTTTTCTGAAATGCAATTTGTAATCTGTTGATTTAATGCACTTGAACTGAATTGTAATATAATACACTTGTAGTGTAATAGCAACATTCATGCTTAAGTATAACAAAATGGGGATAAAAGTACAGATAAAATATACTTCAAACAATTTGTTTCTACCTTACAGTATAATAACATTGCACTGAAAGTACGTGTCTATGATGTTTAGATTGTAATTGAAATTCACTTCAAAAACATTATTATTGTCATAGTGGGACACTTTAAAAGCACTAAATATAGTTAGGAAGTGCATTTGTAGATCACTTGAAATATTACAGAGGCATACTAAATTAACATAGTTTATAGTAATTATAAGTATGATAGCAGTGTGCACAAAATGTACTTAAACACAACTATAATTTGCACTGCAATGCCTTTTTAAGTGTATTTTTATTAGAATGGCGATACAATGCAATTGTACTGTAAGTGTGCCTAAAATCTTGATTTTCATTAGTGTATTTTAGTGCACTTGAAGTTTAAAAAAAGTTGTTCCATTTTAGTATACTATTTACACTTGAAGTGTAGTCAAATAGATGTTAAGTTGAAGTTAATACATAATTTAATACACTTAACTATACTTGGATTTGACGAAAATAGTACAAAATGTAGAAAATATACTTAGTACACTTTATTAAAGTATATTTTTAATAGAATTATTTTTTACCTGGGATTGCTTTTCTTTTACAGTTTTTCTTTTCATTTGCAGTTTTTCTTTTCATTTCACATAACTTTTCTTTACTCTTTTAGTGAGTTATTGAACAAATTTGTTGCAGACTTTGTATTAAAGCAGCACTAGGTAACTTTTCAACCTTCATAATATATGTCCAAGTCTCTTGTGATGGTACATCGACTTACAATAGGTTGAATGACACGTCTGTCATAGCCTGACAGGGTCTGTAGCGTTTTTAATCGTACTTTTAAACTTCGGGTTTCGGGTAGTAACCGGCGAACAAAGAGAACTACAAAATTCGATTGCTTTACGGCATATACGTCACTTTCACCACCACCCCCACTTCCTTAAAATCGGACGTGCGAGCCAAATGTAATAGTCATGGCCGAAGAAGCACAGAAAAACAAAAAAGCAAAGGTTTTATCGGAGCAAAGCAAAAAGAGAAAAAGAGAAAAAGAGAAAGTGATCGCGTTAAAGGCAGAACGAGGATCAACATTGGGCCAGTGTTTTCTCGCTGGCGTGAGCTGAAGGAGGAGGAGGGGTGCCCGACCGATGGACTTGGCTGTCATGCTTGCATACGATCTGTTTTTTTTTGTCTGCCTGACTATGTTACGGAAGCTATCTTATCCTCCGTTTATCTTCATGAATCAAGTAATGATAGTAGAGTAGCGAATTATCAATCTGGTAGCTAGTAAACGATATTCTAGTTTTTGATGGTTAGCTATCGCTAGCATTCTCGTTCTGATTTGAACTTTGCAATCGATGAAATGCAAATAGCAAATGTTTGACCTAAAAAGTGTACTCTACTCAACACGTACAAAGAAGATTAGTAATATTATCATTGTGTTCATAGCTTCTCATTTGTTACACGTGTAAAGTTACTTGACTGTGTAATTTCCGATTATTGATAGCTACAGAGGCAAACGGGATTCTTGTCGCAATTTTTTCGGATGACGAATTTCCACCGTCATGTTGTTCTTGTGCAATACTAAATAAAATCAAAAAAATCAAATGAAAGCCTATGTCTAAACGGCGTGTACAAGTTTGGTAGGGGCTACATTCTTGCAAGTAAATATATAGATGTACAAAATCATTTTTTAGGATACCTAACATATCTGTGATATTTGTTTATTTGTCTTGCCTCAAGCTATAATGCAAATCGATTTGTAAAATTTGCAGATTCATTTATGGTAGCTTGATATTATAATATTGACGATATATGGTTATTATCTACCACTCAAACATTGCATTGAAGTATCATATTGATTCAGTAAAACGGTAACCAATAGACTAGGCTACTATAATGACGCTGGCTTGTAAACGTGATCATCGCGATCATTTGTCGTTAGAAAAAAAATAAAACCCATGAAATTATATTCATATGACATGTTGAAATATATGCCACTGTACCAGGGATGAAGACATTACACACGCGACGCAAGCAGAACACCTGCATGTGACCTCCTCCTACAGTGTTCAGGGCTATCATGATTGTCAACAAATGCACGTGCATGTAGGATGACAGAGTTTACGACAGTAGTAGAAGACAATACTGTTTCCCAACTGTAGGGGGACCCCGAGAGCAAAAGTTACCTGTTGTTACTTTAACTGTTTTGGAAGGAGTGTATTTGTGGGCTGGGCCAGAGTGGTTAATTTTACATGAGAGTAGAGCAAACCGTTCTGTTGTCTAACGTCATCCTATTCTCTGTAACAATCTTTCGTACCATGCTAAACACCCTTTCTCGTGCTGACATACATCATTCCTTCCCCGTGTGAGATGCTAAAGTCGCAGTTACAAAACTTACAAAACGTGTGACTGTCCCCCACCCTGCTCCTCTTCAGAAAAGTAAATCCGCTATCCCATTGATCGCGGTATTTAGTACATGAGGGTTTTGTTTTTTTGGCAGGAGTGCCTTGCTCTATAGCGTCCATCATCCGTCTCTGTTTTTGTTTGTTTTTTGTTTTCCCCGCGTTGTCACTCATCATCTGACCACTAACCTCGTGACAACTGCCACCTACAGTAGGCCCTACCTGTAGTTATCGCGAGGCTAGTGACAGAGCTCAGATTGGGAATATTTTTTTTTACTCCCCCGGGGTATTATTATTTTTCAATAACGCAGGTATTATTATTTTTCAATAACGCAGGTTAAAATACGGGAGATTTACGGGAAAATCCTAATACGGGAGGACGGCGGGAAAGAAGGGTAAAATACAGGACATTCCCGGCCAAAACGGGATACTTGACAGGTATGCCGAAGAGCCCAACCTCGGAAATGGGGGAGTCCAGGAACCAAGACTTGTCGGTCTCCCTCATATCGGCCAGGTTGAGCCAGAGATGGCGCTCCTGGACCACTAGAGTGGACATTGCCAGACCGACCGCGTGAGCCGCAACCTTCATGCCCCGGAGGGCGAGGTCGGTTGCAGTGTGGAGCTCACCCACGAGCTCACGGTCTGGACTACCCTCGTGCATGTCCATGAGTATTTTGGCCTGGTGGACCTGCAGCAATGCCATGGCTTGCAGGGAGACGGCTTGCCCACAGGCACATGCAGCGATGCAGCGATTGACATCCTGTTCTCAGGAGGAGGCCCGAACGAAACGGCTGGTTGGTCCACTACAGAGGGACCAGTACGTTCAGTAGGGAGCTCCACCGGCTGCGGTGTGATAGAGGAGTGAGGGGCCCACGGGGACTGGTTACAGGGGAAGCCCTCACTGTGATCCTCAGATCACGCATCCCACATGGCGCAGTAGCTCTCTTTTCAGGGTTTGGCCAGAAGGGGCACTAGAGTAGGGCATGGGAATGGGGACTCCACCTTCACGAATAAAGGCGAGTCTCAATCTCAACACCGAGATAGTCCTGTTCCCGCAATGAGAACATGAGCCATCCACAAAAAAGCTTGCTGAATGCCCAAACACGTGATGCATCTATTGTGACTGTCAGCTGGGGACTGGGAACAACCGCATCCAGAAATGCACGGGTGGAATGGCATCTTGAAAAAGACGCAGACACACCCGTGTTGCTCTTTCAGGAAATAGTACTCTTCACCAGTGCCAGAGCACACATGGGAATGACCGTGGCAACACTGACAGGGGATGGTGCAGCCTGTACCAGTGAAGCACTCACTTCTTCGCCCTCTAACCAACCATCAAAACAAACAAACAAACACAAAGAATGCTGTGTCAGTTATTTGTGTCAGTGGTGGAAACAATCTTCCATAGTTGTCTCATAAATAACTGGAAATTATTTAAAAATTCCGTCCATGGCGTGGAAAGAGTTAAAAATATATCAATTGGAGATGAGAGCTCGTGGTCTGGAGCGGGGCTCGTGACGTCATCGTCATGCATGTTTGCGGAGTTCAAGTGATCAAAGGACGAAGGTTGTGCACGGACTGCAGGCGTAATGGAGGTGTGTAACGGTGTCTCCTGCAGGAATATTGCTACAAACTTGTTAACTTATGTTGATTGTGCAAAGCATATGGTTTCGAAACTGTTCAGTAGTGACTGGCTGATAGTGACATGCGAAGGTTTGAAATGTATTATTTTTATACGGTGTTGGAGCAGGTGCGGAGTAAATTATTGAACTCGGTTGAGAAGTGTGTGGACGAGGCTTTGGAGGGTCTCGTCAGGAGTAACGGGGGTCTGGCGCTGCTGCGGGGGCACAGAGTTGTGCTAAGGTCCGATCTGGAGAGCATTATGGGAAAGGTAGCTCTGCTGTCCGGAGGAGGATCTGGCCATGAACCCGCACATGCAGGTAATGCGTGTGTAACAGTCCCTTCTCTATTGTGCTATATTCGTAACTGTATTTAAAAGAAGAAGAAGAACATAGGATGTTAGTTATTAAAATTACATTAGTTGCTGTAATCTGATGTAGTCAGTTGGAATCAGATATTTTAAATACTATTTTTGACTTGAATAAAACAGGTTATTTTAGATTATGCTCTTTTTAGGTCACCTGATAAAACATTAATGTAAAGCCCTGTGCACACTGCACACCAAGAGGTAATATGATACTGTTGCCTATAATTTTAATAGATTATATCATAATTGCATTCCTGTTTGGTCCTTAAACTGGTTTGTTTGTATTTCTTTAAGTAAGAAATTACAATGACAAAGATGATTATGAAAGCTTCTTATACAGTTTGAAGGAGATTTTTTACAATATTAACCAAATCTAAAGTAAGGTTTGTGGTTACCATAGTCCATTTTTATAGCATTTACACTAGGCTACTGTTAAAATGTTTGGGGTCAGTAAGATTTTTTTTTTTTTTTTAGAAAAGATTTGTAGGAAATTTGTACTTTTGTTTCAGCAAGGACACATTAAATTGACCAGAAGTGACAGTTAAGACATTTATAATGTCAAAAAAGATAATAAAAAAAAATTCTATTCATCAAAGAATCCTCACAAAATGCATCATTGTTTCCACAGCAAGTTGCAAGCTTTAAACATTTAATAATAAGAAATATTTCTTGAGCAGCAATCAAATCAGCATATCAGAAGGATTTCTGAAGGATCATGTGACACTGAAGACTGGAGTAATGATGCTGAAAATTCAGCTTTGCATCACAGCTTGACATTGCATTTTAAAATATATCAACGAAGTTGAAAGAAGTTCTTTTAAATTGAAAAAATATTTCACAATACTACTGTTTTACTGTATTTTTAATCCAAAAAATGCAGTCTTGGTGAGACTTGTTTTAAAAACATTAAAAAAAACTTTTAAAAGTTTATGCATCTTGGAATTGAACCTATGAGCTTGGTGTTGCTAGTGCCATTGCTGTACTTGAGCTACTTTCACTCTCCTTCAGGTTACATTGGCATGGGGATGCTGTCCGGAGCTGTGGCGGGAGCAGTGTTTGCGTCTCCTCCTCCGGGAAGTGTCCTGGCTGCCATCCTGACTCTGTGGAAGAGAGGCGCTTCAGGAGTCCTGCTCATCGTGAAGAACTACACGGGTGACCGTCTAAACTTTGGCATAGCTGTCGAACAGGCCAGATCGCAGGGCGTCCAGGCGGACATGGTGATTGTGGCCGATGACTGCACCTTCGCTCAGCCCAGCAAGGCCGGCAGGAGAGGCTTGTGTGGAACTCTGTTCATTCATAAGGTACCAGAATGAGCTTGACATGGCTATATTAATAAATTTTATCGTTTTTTTTAAATAAATGCAATTTTTCTTTTTAGCTAGCTGGAGCTCTAGCAGAGAAAGGCTGTCCTTTGGATGAAATCGTTGCATGGGTGAACAAAGCAACAAAAAATATTGGTGAGAAAGACCAGCATAGTACCATTTGGGTTGTTATAGCTTAAATGTTTCAGTACTGAAAGAAATTTGTTTCAATTGTGAAAATCCAGCCACTGTGCTATGCAATATATATACATACACACTGACATCATATATATTGTTGTTTTAACAGGGACATTGGGTGTTAGTCTGTCTCCATGCAGTGTTCCCGGATGCCTTCCATCTTTCCAGCTTCCACCAGGAGAGATGGAGTTGGGACTGGGTAAGAGAGATCTATAACAAAAAGAGTAAAGATTAAAAATGATTTTAAAATTAATTATTTTATGTAGCAGTAAGTACGTGTATATAGCTTTTATGTGTGTTTAATCACAATTAATTGATTTGACAGCAGTAATATATATATATATATATATATATATATATATATATATATATATATATACATATACTTCTGTCAAATTGATTAATCGTGATTTATGATTTATATATAAATATATATACTTTCATACATACATATATACATATATATACATATATACATACATACATATACATATACACATGCATGCATGTGTATATATATATAATCTCAAATTTTTATTAGATAAGATTTATCAATTTAACAGCAATATATATTTATATGCACTCATTTATTTAAACAAAATTTCAGTTAAAGCAGCAATATTGAGAGATTTTTATAGAATTTAAAATAATTTTTTTATATGAATATATTATTTTTAAATGTAGTTTATTCCTGTGATCAAAGCTGAATTTTCAGCATCATTACTCATCATTACTTATCATTACAGTCTTCAGTGTCACATGATCCTTCCTGCTCAAGAAACATTTATTATTATTATAAATGTTGAAAACAGATGTGCTGCTTAACGTGATTCATTTTTTCAGGACTCTTGATAAATAGAACCGCAAAAAAACAGCATTTATTTAAAAAAGGAAATCTTTTGTAACATTTTCAAATGTCTTTTTCTGATCAATTTCATGTGTCCTTGCATGTCAAATCCAAACGTTTGAACGGTAGTGTTTATATACTATATTTATATATTAAAATGTACACTATATTTATTTGTATAGGGATCCACGGTGAACCAGGTATTAAGAGATCAAAAGTGAGTCTTTTCAAAATGCCGTTCATCCAATCCTACAATAAAGAGTATTGAGATTGATGGTTTTGATTTATTTCAGGTGGCCTCTGCCGACGAAGTTGTGAAAACTATAATAAGTCACATGACTGATTCCTCAAACAAATCGCATCTGTCCCTGAAGTCAGGTATGATGTGTAACTGGTCAGCACAGGGTTGAATCTGAGGCTGTGCGTTTACATGAATGTGTATTCAAAAATGTATTTCTCTAACAGGAGACAAGGTGGTGCTGTGTGTGAATAATCTTGGTGCTCTTTCATGTTTGGAAATAGCTGTGGTTTCCAAAGTAGCTGTACAGTGCCTAGGTGAGACTCAAGTAGCACAACGCTAGATTAAAACATTACATTTTAGACAAAATATGAAGAGTTCAGATGCAAAAGCCTCTAAGTGTCATCTGAAATTTTCTTCTAGAATTTTCATTTTTATCAAGCTTGTTTATTTAAGTTCAATAATTTCACTTAAATGACAATCAATAGGTAATTTTCATAGCCATTTAAGTGAAATTGCTGAGCTTAAATATACGAGCTTGATAAAAATGATCATTCTAGAAGAAAATGTCAGATGGCACTTAGAGGCTTTTGCATCTGAACTCTAAATAATTGATCTTGTTATATCCTAATATTTGCATTTTATTATAGTGTTTGGAAATTAGATATCTTCAACTGTTTCTGATTCGATTCTCCTTTTCAGAGGAGCGTGGTGTGCTGGTTGTCAGGGTGATGTCGGGATCGTTCATGACATCACTGGAGATGGCGGGAATGTCTCTTTCTTTAATGAAGGTTGATGAAGAGACGCTCAGACTGTTTGGTGCGTTCGCTTTAAATCCAGTTTTACACCACCTGGATGACATTGGAATCATTAGTTAGTTCTCAGAAAAATAGTTATTATGATAGAGCTGAAATGTATATTACTGGTAAACACATGAACAAAGTTTCACTGCACACAGCATCTTTAAGATGCTAAAATTGCCAGTATACTCTGAAATGAATGCATGTGTAGAGAATTTACTAATATATATATAATATATATATAATATATATATAATATATATATATATATATATATATATATATATATACATATATATACATACATATACATACATATACACATGTATGCGGACTCACACACACACATATATATATATATATATATATATATATATATGTATATAACACACACACATATATATATATATAATTTTAGTATGTAGTGCAGTGTATGGGAAGTGTCACTGATTTGTCTTTCTCAGATGCTAAAACCACCGCCCCGGCCTGGCCTAACCTCAGCGCGACCTCTGTGAGCGGGAGGAACCTGTTCATTGAACCTGCAGAAAAACCTGCCGCAGCTTCAGATCAATATCATGAAGGTAGAGAAGAGTGCAAAATTTACATTTTTCAAATTTCAGTTATATATGCCTCAGTTTCTTTGTGTAATTATTAACCTAATACTATACATAGATTCTTTATAATAAATAATTCATAATTTGCATGGGTAAATATTTTACTACACAACTGTTTAAAAGCTTGGGGCCAGTGCAAGTCTTGGTGAGAATAAAGGGCTATAAACCTATAAAACTATAATGATAACTATCCTAGCGTCCACACTAGCAGACAATATCGTTCTGTTTATTATAAGCGCGCGGCAGTTTTGTCTCCTGTCGCATTGCTCGAGCTCTGAAAGCAGGATGGATTCGGATTGGTTTATCGCTTATTAGCTGAAAATAAATTGTTCTGAAAGTGATTACAACGATATCATTTCTCTCTGCCGTTATCGTTATAGTTGTGGTGTGGACTCTGCTATTCTTTTATATTTAGAACTATATCTTTATCGTTATCGTCGTTGGTGCCTCTTATTTTTACCAAGGCTGCATTTATTTAAAAAAATACAGTAAAAACAGTAATATTGTGAAATATTACAAATTTAAAGTAGCTGTTTTCTATTTTAATATATTTTAAAATGTAATTTATTCCTGTGATGGTAAAGATGAATCCGAATTCTCTGATGAACAGAAAGTTCAAAAGAACAGCATTGAAATTAAAGTAACATTATAAATGTCAATTTAATGCATCTCTGCTGAAACTATTTAAAAAATCTCACTTGAACAGTATTGTATATTAACTGAAACACCTGAAGCATTTCATCGACACATTGGTGCTGCTTCACAGGCTCGCTTTCTTCCGTCATTCGCCTGGTTTTGGAGTCCGTGTGCAAGATCCTCCTGCAGCGCCGAGAGGAACTCAATGCTTTGGACCGCGCAGCAGGGGATGGAGATTGTGGGAGCACACATGCTCTTTTAGCTAATGGTAAAACTTTATCCACATTTAAACAGTGCACATATTATTTAAACCAACATATTGCTTAATTTTGTGTTCGTATATATAATGTTGGTCAAATATTTCACTTGCCTTCACAATGTGGTCTACTTCAGCCATTCAGGAGTGGCTCCAGACCCGCAGAATCCCTGGAAACCTTGGCCAGCTTCTAGCAGATCTGGGTCTGTTGGTCCAGGAAAGGATGGGAGGATCATCAGGGGCGGTATGTGAATGTGTTCAGACACTTGACGCGCTAAACCAGTGCTTCAGTGCGTAAATTACTGTAATGGCCCGTTCACACCAAGAACAAAAACTATATCAGCGGTTGATATTGTTCTGTTTATTCTAAGCGCGCACTGCAATCGTCTGCTGCTTTAAATGCTCGAGCTCTTAACATTCTGGTGGATTCTGATTGGCTGTCAATGTTTTTATCGTTCATCAGCTGGATTTTTTTTATTTTATTAAAGTGATTCCAATGATATCGTTCCTTTCTGCCATTATCATTATTGTTGTGGTGTGAACTCTTCTATCTTTAATATGTAGAATGATTTTAGAACTATATCTTTATCGTTATAGTTATCGTCCTTGGTGTAATCGGGGTTTAAGGGTGTGTTCACACTAGAGGATGGATACCCGACCCGAGCCCGACGGGCCGGGCCGGGTTTGGACAGATATTTAGAAATTATGTTCGGGTTCGGGTTGGGCTCGCTCACATCAGCGCGATATGGCATTGAACATTTTAAATTTAAAACAGCTTATTATGTTGGTAGTCAATGTGCCTGATGTTTTTCACGTGATGCAAACGTTCGTTTTTGTGTTTAAAATACATGTAACATATTACCATAACATCTTTCTTCCTGTGTCCGGAAATTTGTTTATGTAGCCGTGACAACGAAACACGTGCATGCGCGCCTGCGTTAAGTGCGCTTGTTTCTCCGTGCGCGCTGATGCACTCATCCTGCTGACATTTCCGAATGTCTTCCTACAGTTGCTTAATAAAAGCAGGCTTTCCACACAAACGCACATGTGTCATTAGTATGAGAAAAAAATGGGATTTTAACTGTCGGCCTTGGGTCGGGCTCGGACATAAATATCTTTATGCCTGTCGGGCTCGCGGGTCGGGTTCGGTTACTGCTCTGTCGGACGCGGGCCGGGCTCGGACAAAAAAATTCGGCCCGATCCGCACTCTAGTTCACACTTGTAGTTCGGCTCTCTTGGTTTGTTTGTCTGCTCTGTACCAATGTATACATTTAGCCCTGGTTTACTTAGCGTTCACACTGTCATTTTTAAGACTGAACCTAAACATACAAAACAAAAAAAACGGCTTTTATGGCGTATATTTTGCGACGGAACCTACCAAACATCCAAATCAATGCTGTGCTGGGCTAAACACAGTCATTGTATGTACGAAGCCTAAATATGATGGTATTTTGACCAGCTGAGAACTCGCGAAGAGCTTATGAAATGTGTAAAGGAGTCAAAATTAACGGCAGGAATTCTTCTATTGCATTAAATGAAGATCTACTGCAAGGAGACGGCATTTCCGACACATATACCGAACTGTAACGGAGAAGAACCAGGTGTGCTCGAGCATTCTGTTCTTTTAGGGTCGCATCTTGTGACATCATGTCCTGTTTTTGGTTCGTTTATGTCTTTGGTCCGTGTTACGTTCATATTTCAGTCGAACCGCATCAGAGTCTAATTTGAAGTTGAAGTCCAAGACCCATATTTCCAGCGTCTCGGTCCGCTTGTTTGGTGGCACCAGGGTTCAGATATCAGTTCACATGTTTTCAAATGAACCGCACTAACAGAGCAATTGCACCAGGGTTTGTTTTAATCGAACCAAACATGCCAAGTGTGAACACACCCTAAATATCTGTGGGGGGGGGGGGGGGGGGGGGGGGGGGGGGGGGATTATTTTCTTTCTCATGAAATGATCAAATGATCCGTTATCTTTTTCTCCCCAGTTATATTGCTTGTTTTTGTCTGCGGCTGCCCCTTATCTCAAACAAAACAGTGATGGTGCTGCTTGGGCCAAGGCATTGCATGCTGGGACCGAGGCCATGAAAAGGTCAGTGACGGGTCACTGTGATTTTTTTTTTTTTTTTTTTTTTGCCAAGTCAGGTGCGTTCCTGGAACAACATTTCTGTCTGAAAATGTAGTCCTAACCCTATCCCTACCCCCAAACCTAACCCTACCCGTAAGTTATCCCTAAAAGCAGAGGTAAATGATGGTGAACAACAGTGATGTAGAAACACCTAACAGTGGTTGTAGCCCTAAACGTGACATAAACTGTAAACTTGTCCCTTAAATCTGATTGGTTGATTGGAATGATGTTCCAGGATCAACAAAGATGTTGATTTAGGAAGATGTTGTACTTGGTAAAATCACGTTCACCGTCAGGGACACCAGTATTAAATGAACTCATTCTCAATTGTTTTCCTTCATACTTTAGTATTCTCGGTATATTAGAATATACACGTTGCCCAGTTTACAGTTTGGCACAAAGTATAAAGATGTGTGTCATTTTATTGCAAATTAATTCCTTGTTTTTTCCGACGGACAGATATGGAGGTGCTGAACCAGGAGATCGGACCATGGTATGATTGAAACAGGAATTAAGAGTCAAATTCTAGTTTTAATCATTGTTGCACATAAATTGTTAATCTCTATTCTTTAATTAGCAAATAGTAAAAGCGTATTATTTAACCTATGCATGAATTACACTACCGTTCAAAAGTTTGAGGTAATTTTTTTTCAGAAGATTTTTTTAATTAAAAAAAAGTCTCTTCTGCTCACCAAGGCTGCACTTATTTGACCAAAAATACAGTAAAAAAAAAGGAATATTGTGCCATTTTTGTGATTTAAAAAAAAGTCAAAGCTGAATTTTCAGCATCAGACATTAATGCATTCTCGTCATGATCCTTCAGAAATTTGAAAGATTTGGTGCTCAAGAAACATTTCTTATTAAGCAGCACAACTGTTTCCAACATTGATAATAATATGTTTGTGGAAACTGATATTTATGGAAGTAAAAAAATGTCAAATGTTTTTGAAACAAAAAGCATGTTGAATTGCACCAATTGAAAAAAAATACCCATTGCGTTAACCATGCTTGCATTTTAATCCATTGTATTTTTAAGGCTTGCATTTTTATGGGCTGAAATTCAACATGTTTGAATATTTAAGCTGTGAATATTTCAATTAAAAACATTTCAAACACATTTTCAATATTAAAATTCAATAATCCATATTCACCTTTCATATTTCACTTCCAAAATTTTCAAACTGTTTAAAAATACAACCTATAATATTCAACAGGCAAATTTCGGTCCATTTTATTTCGCCTTGAAAATTCGCTTCCACAAATTCAGTGGTTCAAATTCGACAGTAAATTCAACGTCGACATCCAGGAACTGCAGGAAAAGCAGTAGATTACCGATCATAATCTCCATCTGCTGTAGTCAGCTTTACCAGCAGGGGGTGCACGCGCGTGTTAACAAGCACCAAAGCAACAGGAGAGGCCTTCACAAAACGTCATTTGCTGAAATGGACAGAGCGATGAGTACGAGTTATAATTTATGTGTGTGGAAAAGGTTGATTAAGACACAAAACACACGAGCGTTTACTCAAGTGTCTTATGAGACTTATTTTTACCCCCGTGCAAAGTAAGGTGATTTGTCCACTGCAAAACTAAATTCTCTCGCCGTTGGCATTGATATTAAGTTTTAGTAAAACAACTGTAATACACTGAGACAGAGTGAATTGTTTGTTTTAGTCACTATGACGGAATACTAAATTGATGGCTGGGTTTTGGCAAAGGCAATTTTATTTAAATATAGTATCATTAAATACAACCCAATTACAATTATAAATTAAATTCAGCAATTAAAAATTACATCTCTACCATGATATCTGGTCATCTCTGTGTTATAACGTGAATTGTCTCCGCCATTATCCAGGGCTGCGTACAGTAGGGGTATTTGTCATCTTATTTTATATCTTTTTGTCCATTTGGAGCGCGCGTCACGTCACCTATTAGCGTCGCGCCTGCCACAAGATCTCTCACTGTTTACATGAACCAGACACTCCGATGAGAGCACATAAAGTGCAATCCATCTCTTATTTACCATTTTTTCATCTTATCGTATATTTTATTCGCTCCTTTGCCCGTATTGGAGCGCGTCTCGTGGCTCTTACTAGCGTCGGGCCAGCCACACGATCTCTCACTGTTTTAATCTACCAGACACACCGATTGATGCACAAGTGCAAACAGACAGTGCAATCCTGACCTGCTCTTATGTAGCCTATCTATTTGTCATCTTATTTTATTCGCTCTTTTTGTCCATAATGGAGCGCGCGTCGTATTGGAGCCATCTTCGCAGTAGTGAACGCGCCGAGAGAAATGCTCATTTCATACGGATTACATTATCTGAGAGAAGTCTATTTATTTTCGTTTTGAATTGTTTCGTTTAAAAGTAGGATAGACATTTCTACCTTGATGTTGCCTGTGAGAAATGTGCAATGCAAAAATTTCATGATTTTATTGCTATGCCTATATGTCAAGATTGAAATTAAGATATAATTTATTAAAAACGAAATTCACTTTAAAGAAAGGCTTTATAAAAAACAAAACGTAATGGAGTGGTCAAAATCATTCTCCTTCAGAATGTCAATCGGAGAATCAGGCAACTGTAATAGGGAGAGATCTTGTGGCTGGCGCGCCACGAAACGAGCTGGCAGAAGGGTAACTAAGAGCAGGATTACATTGGCTTTGTGTTTTCGTGCATCAATCGGAGTGTCTGGTAGATTAAAACAGTGAGAGATCGTGTGGCTGGCCCGAGGCTAGTAAGAGCCACGAGACGCGCTCCAATACGGGCAAAGGAGCGAATAAAATATACGATAAGATGAAAAAATGGTAAATAAGAGATGGATTGCACTTTATGTGCTCTCATCGGAGTGTCTGGTTCATGTAAACAGTGAGAGATCTTGTGGCAGGCGCGACGCTAATAGGTGACGTGACGCGCGCTCCAAATGGACAAAAAGATATAAAATAAGATGACAAATACCCCTACTGTACGCAGCCCTGGATAATGGCGGAGACAATTCACGTTATAACACAGAGATGACCAGATATCATGGTAGAGATGTAATTTTTAATCTATAATTGCTGAATTTAATTTATAATTGTAATTTGGTTGTATTTAATGATGCTATATTTAAATAAAATTGCCTTTGCCATCATGTAAAACCCAGCCATCAATTTAGTATTCCGTCATAGTGACTAAAACAAACAATTCACTCTGTCTCAGTGTATTACAGTTGTTTTACTAAAACTTAATATCAATGCCAACGGCGAGAGAATTTAGTTTTGCAGTGGACAAATCACCTTACTTTGCACGGGGGTAAAAATAAGTCTCATAAGACACTTGAGTAAACGCTCGTGTGTTTTGTGTCTTAATCAACCTTTTCCACACACATAAATTATAACTCGTACTCATCGCTCTGTCCATTTCAGCAAATGACGTTTTGTGAAGGCCTCTCCTGTTGCTTTGGTGCTTGTTAACACGCGCGTGCACCCCCTGCTGGTAAAGCTGACTACAGCAGATGGAGATTATGATCGGTAATCTACTGCTTTTCCTGCAGTTCCTGGATGTCGACGTTGAATTTACTGTCGAATTTGAACCACTGAATTTGTGGAAGCGAATTTTCAAGGCGAAATAAAATGGACCGAAAATTGCCTGTTGAATATTATAGGTTGTATTTGTAAACAGTTTGAAAATTTTGGAAGTGAAATATGAAAGGTGAATATGGATTATTGAATTTTTAATATTGAAAATGTGTTTGAAATGTTTTTAATTGAAATATTCACAGCTTAAATATTCAACCATGTTGAATTTCAGCCCATACAAATGCAAGCCTTAAAAATATAATGGATTAAAATACAAGCATGGTTAACGCAATGCATATTTTTTTTCAATTGGTGCAATTCAACATGCTTTTTGTTTCAAAAACATTTGACATTATTTTACTTCCATAGATATTTATTTGGGATAGAAATCTTTTGCAACATTATAAATGTCTTTACTGTCACTTTTGACCAATTTAATGCATCCTTGCTGAATAAAAGTAATAATTTCTTTCAAAAATAATCTTACTTTTGAATAGAAGTGTAGTTCCCTGTTTACCTGAATAGTTTACTGAATGTACATGATCAGTATTTTGGATAAATATGTGTAGGCTATTGGCAAACACTACTGACCGTTTATATCCATGTGTCAATGATTAATCTGCTTGGGTAGTGTTTTTGAAATAATTTACCTGCAAGTCAAAACTGTTTATTAAATAAAATCTTTTGATACCTGCAAATCATTGATGAAACTGACCCTCTGTGTTATCTTTTAGCTTGATGCCCTATGTCCTGCTGTGGAGGAGTTGATGAAACTTTCCACAGCATCTCCTGGTGGTCACATGGCTATACTACAAGCAGCAGTGGAGGTATGGACTATCACTTTAAATAGCAATTTTTTGCTTTTGATGTTTTCTCATAATTTCTTGCATCTATCATATTAGCCTCTTGCCTATCTATCTGTAACAGAAAGCAGATTTGGGAGCCGAATCTACACGCAGTCTCACTGCAAGGGCTGGACGTGCCAGTTACGTTGCGTCTGAACATTTGACCCAGCCTGACCCAGGGGCCGTGGCGGTAGCCGCCATTCTGAGGGCCATACTCCATTCTTTGAAGGCGGAGAGTTAAAGAAGCTCACCAACAACATGCAGATTCTTAAAGTGCCTCTATTATGCCATTTTAAAGGTTCCTAATTTTATTTTGGATGTCTCCTACAATAGGTTTACATGCATGCAAGGTAAAAAATAAAATAAAAAAATTGTCATAATATACATTTCACATCTCCAAATTTTCAAAGAGTCTTTCGAATTTAAGATTTAGTCTCTCTAAACCCCGAGAGCCTACTCTGCTCTGATTGGTCAGACGGCCCAGTCTGTTGTGATTGGTCGACCAGTTACAATAAGTGTTGGAAACTAAACGACCATTATCATATGTGAATTTCAGCTCCAGATCTTCCTCAAAACAGTGATACGTACAGTAAAGATGGCGTCAGTTTTTCCGCAACAATTTCAGTGCGAGTCCTCGTCCTTTTGAAGTGCATCAAAGTGGATTGCCAGTGCTGAAAACATCATGTTTTCAACATTTCGACAACATGAACCAAACTCTTTCAGGCCTCAGCTACAACTACAGTTTTTGAGGGTCAAAGTAGATGTTGTTCGGTAATACTCGAAAAAGCATAATAGGGGCACTTTAGGGAACAGTAAAGCAAAAGGCTTGTAAAAAAAAACACACACAAAGGTTTGCTAACATTGATTTGTGCAGATCTTCAAAGATGTGAATGATTTGAAAACCGTTGAAATACTTTCTCTGATCCCAGTTAAATGTGATACAAGTTGACACCCCTGTGTTACAAAGAGTGTAAAACTGTGGCTCTGCTGCATTTTCAACATTCAAATGTTTTTGACCAACATAGAAATACTGGCTCAATCAATTTTGTGCGTTTGGTCCAAGAAACCTGCTTAATACGGTCATTCTTTTTTTATTGCAGTTTGGTGCCGCTAACTCGGCAGAATGTACACTCTTCAGCTCTAATAAAAATGGTGGAAATACTGAATAAATAATCCATCAATACACCACCATTAATGAAACAATAATAGTGACTAAGACCAAACATTGTAAAAGTGAGAGGTCTTTTTTTAAACTTGTAAACAATTATGGTAATTTAATGCATATATGTAATTTTTTTAAAAGGGATTAATAAGCTTTTAATGCAAAATTAGCCTCAATTTAACACTAAATGTTTTAACAAAGTAATTTAAAATGCAGTATTAATTGTGAATTTGTGAAATGAATAAATTTAACTAATAAAAACGAATAAAAAAATGTATTTTAAATCTGTGATGACATCTTTTTGAATAATCAGATGTTAAAGGTATAGTTTACTCAACCAAAAAAGAAAAATCTTTCATCATTTATTTACCCTCATGTCATTTCAAACCTGTATGACTCTCTTTCTCTGCGGAACATTAAAAAAAAAAACCTTTCTCAAAAAAATCTTTTAGTGAATAGCGGCGAGGGTAAACTATACCAAATATATGATGATAATGCATATATTGTGATGTTTATTCCCCCCAGCATGATAAGTATTACGTGCTCACAATACCCACACAACTTAATGTTATTCATACTGCATAAAACAAGGTTCACACTTCCAGGGCCGGCGATTGCTATAGGCGAACTAGGCGGTTGCCTAGGGCGACAAATGTGTTGGGGGCGCGGGCGCAAAAAGTTCTGGCCATCGGGACTACCGGGAGATTCCCGCGGCCCGACGTGCTTTTTGGGCCGATACATAGGCCTATCTCATACTTTTATTTTTCTATTTTTGTCTTAACGGCCCATAAAACTCGTACATCGGTGGCCCATTCGTTTTGTTTTGTTTTGCTTAATTGGCGGCGCTGGGTTACTTCCAGACAAATAACTTTCAAGTATAGAAATTTGTACAATACTTATGAAAGTTTCCTTTATTTTTCAGTACATTTGTTTTAAAATATAGCCCATGGCTATTACTGTCATGGGATTAATATTGAATATGGGTTGGAGCTTTTAGTTTTGAACTCTCAAAGTGCACCAGATTGATGAATTTAACATTAAAATGCACAACATTTTCTTACGGGGGAAATACCCCCGAAACCCCCTTAACCTTGTAGCAGCCTAATAGATTAGTAATAATAGTACGCCTAGTGGTGGTAGTAATTGTAATTTATCTACTACAAGTTATGGTCAGAAAAAATATTTGTACAATGCAACTATGATATAAATATCCTTGAACGTTCTTTGTAGCATTTGTATGAACAATTTATTGTTGAAGTTTTTGAGTGACTATAAGAGACTATTTAGTTTAATAAATACTTGCAATTTTTGAAGGGGGGGGGGCGCAAAACTCAATATCGCCTAGGGCAACCAAAGGGTTAGAGCCGGCCCTGCACACGTCAACGATGAATAAATAAACAGTGAATCATGAAAGCAGAGGATCACACTGCACTGCTGTTACTGTTTAATGCCTGCATTTTCTTTAAAACGTAAGTCTGACATACGAGTCAAAGTCCATGTTAGGTGAAGGAGGACATAGGAAAGAAAACAGTGTTTTAAATCTACACTTTAAGACATCTGAGGTGGGCGTCTTCTTTCGTTCCTTTATTTCTTTCGTTTCTTTTATTTTTTTTCTTCTAGTCTTGTACCCACAGTTTCCTGACTTCCTGTATCTTCTTCACGCGCACAGTCAAACGCGCACAGTTAGGTATGTGAAGAGCAGGTCCGTAATGTTGCTGGTTTTCTATGCAAGCTGAATGACACACGGACACTTCATTTTGAATTGTCGTAACCAGGTAGGTACTTTCATACTAACTAAGCCCTCGCGATTAGTATGAGACTATTTCTATCACGCTGTACAGTACCATGGTTGTATGTGACCCCCTTATTTTCAATACCTCACACATTTTGACATGTTTGTACATCTTATAGGGCTATAATATGAGACATGGGTTGGTTTCTGTAAACTCTTGCAAGAAACGACAAAGAACAGAAAAAAAGAAAGGAGACGGTGATGGATAAAAGTATCACCACATACTCGCATTCCTTAAAGGGATAGTTCATCCAATATAATATCCAACATCTAAAATAAAATGTATGTCATGGACCCAATGACTTCCATAGTATGGATATTTGTCTTACTATGGAAGTCAATGGGCTCCATCAACTGTTTGGTTACCGGCATTCTTCAAAATATATTATTCTGTGTGCATAAGAAGAAAGAAATTCATACAGTTTTAGAAGAACTTGAGGGTGAGTAAATGTTGATAGATTTTTCATTTTTGGGGGAACTATCCCTTTAAAGGATAAATTGGGTAATTGTATAGATAATTTTACAAGGGAGGCAAACTGTGCCACAGTGTTTAGCACAGGTGTAACTGTCTTAAGCAACTGAGATCAAAGTACTGTAAGTGAACCATTTTAGCAGGAAATGAAAGTCTTAGAAAAGAACTAGAGCCTTGCCTTTAAAATACATAGAAACACATTTTCTGTGTGCACAACATGACCAAGGGAATTCTGAAGTTGTTGTTTTAAGGTGTGTTGGCGACGTAATGGATTCTATTTTAACTTGACTGTGAAGAATAGAACCTGACGAAAGTATAATTTCAGCAATTCCTTTTGTCACCCACAGAGATGGAGTTTGCTTGCAGTCACGTTGTGTGTAACTGGAGATCTGAGAGTTTAACAGAAGATGAAGCTAAAATCTCAAATCAAGGTTAGTCATATGCTGTGTATGTGATGTAAACATTTATTATTAGAGCTCAGATAATTCTGATGAGACATATATTGAGAATTACTGTAAGGAAAAGAAAATTGATCAAGGGGGAGTTGTATCTTAGTAACAAAGTCTTGCTTTTGTTTTTTTTTTATGTTTATGTTGCATTCAATGTCAGGTTAGGGCAGGTTGTCACATGCGCTTATGTATTTGTTGGTTTAATATTATTGCATGTTGCCTTTTAAATATTGCTATTTTTTCAGTTGTTTTGTGTTTGATAATTGTTTTACTGAAGCAACATTAAATAGTGTCTAATAATAGGCATGGTCCAATTGTGACAACTTGCTCCATATAGTGTAGTGGGGTACTATTATATTTTATTGCACACATAGTCAGTCAGTCTATAACTCCATCTGTCCCACATGATTGCTCATGTTTTGTAGGTATTACCTCCACTCTTCCCTGTGGTCTGTCCAGAGCACATTCTGTCTCAGATCATCCTTACGACAACCGTGTAACCTTCATCCCGAAACCAGGTGAGTAAATGACACATTGTTTTTCACTTTAGCATGGCTTTATAAAGATTGTCCCTAATAAGTGAAGAAAAGGTGTGTATTATCTCTGTATTTGTGAGCCTTCTTGAAATGAGGAGTGAGTTTTCTTTTTTTAAAGGTAGGGTAGGTAATTTTGGATAGGCTAGCAATAGCAAGTTAGCTTTGAAAGGATAAGATCCCACCCTCCCTTCAGAGCGTCTCCAAAGCCACGCCTCCTTCAAAACACATGAACGCACACAGCAGAGTCTGCAAAGCATCACGAGAGACGGCATTAAAGTGCCTCATGTCTCAAAGCACACAACATTATGATAATAATGAACGTAAACAACTTACAGAGATCTAGTTGTACCACCTGACTGCTGCACATCCATTACGGTGTTGATAGTGTTGACATAGAAATGCATACATCTGAGTCTGAGGACGTGAACAGCTCCGGGTAGAACATCACGGGTTGTTATCTCGTAATTACAGTTACTACAGAAGCATAAGCTTACAGAGGAACTGTAAAAGGCAGCTACTGTTTGTTTGTGGCCCTCGGTTACTGTTTGTCTGTGGCCCTCAGTTACTGTTTGTTTGTGGCCCTCGGTTACTGTTTGTTTGTGGCCCTCGGTTACTGTGTGTCTACAATTTTGCATAGAAACACACTGATGATGTGTGATGTCTGCGTGAGCAGGTGCGCGGAGGTATGGAAATACATATGTTGACAGGCAGGTAGAAGTGAATGCAATGATTGGACAAACATTTTTTGGTCCTTAGACTTTTACAGAAGATATATGTACATGTTTTAATATTTAGACCACTAATATAATGATTGCTATCAGGCTGTGAAGAGAGTTTCAACCAGTATAACAAAAAATGTTTATACAAATAATTGCCTACCCTACCTTTAATGTTTTAATGTTACTAGTTCTGATAGAGAACAGCAGAATTTACTGATTTATTTAATTTAACTTTATTTGATTTAGTTTAAGTCAAGTCACCTTTATTTATATAGCGCTTTATACAATGCAGAATGTTTCAAAGCAGCTTTGCAGTGATAAACAGGAAAATAATGATTCAATGATGCAAACAGAATTCAATTCTGCTGTAAAGCAGCTCTTAAAAGACAATAATGTGTAATGAAACCACTCTTTCAATTCAAAAGAAGGTGAAAGTTACTTTGCAAAGAAATTGTTCAATGGAAAAAAAAAACGTCACATCCTTTTTGTGGGTGTTAAAAACTGATGATAGGAACATTCTCAAGTGCATGTTCATGAATGCGTGCGAAAAAATCCCTGCTGTTATATATCTATTCATACAAAGTAAAAACATACAGTATTATAATTTAAAATAACTGTTTTCTATTTGAGTATATTTTAAAATGTAATTTATTCCTGTGATCGTCATTACTCCAGTCTTGAGTGTCACATGATCCTTCAGAAATCATTCTAATATGCTGATTTGCTGCTCAAGAAACATTTCTGATTATTATTAATGTTGATAATGTCGTGCTGCTCTGTGATTTAAAAAAAAATTATTTGATGAATTGAAAAAAAAAAGTACTGACTTTTGAACAGCTTTAAGCTACGAAACAATATTATTTTTTATTATATATTTATTAATTACCCTTTTTTAAGCTCCATCGTTGGTTCCACCACCTGTACCGCCCCGTAACATACATCAGAGAAAGAGTCTGACTAGCTCTCTTCCACCACCGGTACCACCAAGAGGTGAGAACACATTCACACGCCCTTTATACCACAAACATGCACATAAAATGTTCAAGTATGCATAAATACCTTGAACTTTTTAATAAACAGGGTCAGTGAGTTTATAAAATTTTCCTCTTCTCTCTCTCTCTCTCTCTCTCTCTCTCTCTCTCTCTCTCTCTCTCTCTCTCTCTTTTCTCTCAGGTGTAGAGAATAATGGAGAGACTCAACTTAAAGCGAATGTAAACGTAGTGTCGCTAAAAGTAGGAAGCCTTGTGGACATTACTAAAGGTGTGCTACCCTGCTAAACTTCTTTTCTGAAAGTATAAAAATCCAAAATCTTCAATTCAAACCAGCTCACTTTCTGTCTCCGTAGCATCTGCTATACAGAGCAGCCAGAAACCAGTGCATTGTGGGAAATGCAATGCCGTCATGTCCTCTGCAAGCAGCCCAGAGACACACCAAACAACAATAGTAAGTTATACCAAGGGGTGCAAAACCCATTTGTGCATCTGATATTAGTGTTGAAATAACATTTTCTTTTGTTAAAAGTGATTCGTGTGCCTTTTTTTCTAGATGTGGAGCTGTGAGTTTTGCGGGAAGGAGAACGTTTATTCGCTGGCGGCACTAACGGCGGGACGGTTTCCCTTACGGTCTCCTCCAGGCAGAGATATACTTTACATGGACAACAACGGGGACATGGAGTATGAGAATCTAGACGACATGCTAATTGTGCTGTGCGTGGACACTTCCGGAAGCATGAGTGTCACTTCTGAGGTGCCTGTCTTCTTTCATTACGGGCGGCCAGGGCTTAACACCCTTTTTTTTTTTTTATTATGTTTACATTAAATATATTTTTCTCTCAGATCTCTCCAGGTAACAGCATGCGATCACCCACATTTATTTCACGACTGCAGGTGAGAGGTGACTTCTGAAGTTTTGCTTATATAAACCGGCACAACATGTGAAGTTACTATTTTTTTGGGTCCAGGGAGTCCAAGAAGCTCTTCAGATGGTGCTGTCCACCCTGCAGAAAACCTCACCTCACCGAAGACTGGCACTGGTGACTTTTAACAATGAGGTAAAGACACTTATAAGAGGAGACATGTCAAAATGTCACTAAAGTGCAAGTGCTTTTGAGGAAGAACTTGTCATTAGATGTGCCAGGTTTTCCAGATTAATGTCATCAAGAACTTTGAAAGGCTTTTTTAAAACTAGATATTCACACAGATTGTCTATTATTCCAGGTTCTGATCCGACCTCTATTTTGTCTGTTCACTCGTTTACAAAAACCGCCACACCATTATTTGAATTTTTTGCGATATCATGACCAATTTTACTTTTGAAATAGGAAACAAAGTCTCAGATTAAAATTTGTAAATTTTATTACGAAATTCAAAGTAGTAATACCATTTTGGCACTCTTTAAAGGGATAGACCCAAAAATGAAAATTAGCCCATGATTTACTCACCCTGAAGCCATCCTAGGTGTATATGACATTCTTCTTTCAGATGAATGCAATCAGAGTTATATTAAAAAATGTCCTGGCTCTTCCAAGCCTTATAATGGGAGTCAATGGATATATTTTTTTGGAAGTCCATCAAACCCTATCCATCCATGATAAGTGCTCGAAACGGCTCTGGGGGGTTGGTTAATAAATGCCTTCTGAAGCGAAGCGTTCGTGTAAGAAAAATATCCATCTTTAAAACTTTATCGACTTAAATAACTAGCTTCCGGCAGATGGCCGTACGCAAGTTGACTTACTCCAAAATAGTAACACTTGAACTTAACGCACAATGTAATGACGAGCGGTTGGCCAGCTCTGTTTGAACCGTGAGAGGCGTCAAAGCTTACGCTACTACTATGTCATACATCGTTAAGTGTTACTCTTTTGGCGTAAGTCGACTTTGGCGTAAGTCGTGAATTTCTTTGAGAAAAAAAGATACAGGATGGTCAATTCCTGCTCCGTCCTCCTGCATCAGGACTGCCCCGGCTCCTGCAGCGCTGGCATCAGCCTGTAGTTTGAAACACCGTGAGAAATTAGGAGCAGAGAGAACAGGGACTTAACTTTTGTTACTCCCTTTAAGTAGATCTAACTTGGTAACATAATGAGCAGCACCAACTTTGTCAACACAATCTTTCATTCTTGGAAGAGGAAACGAGTCTGGTTTGGTCACAACGTTAACTTTACGATAGTCAGTGCAGAATCTGAATGTGGAGTCAGACTTTGGCACTAGAATACATGGTGAAATCCATGGACTACGAGTTGCAAAAACATGCTCTAACAAATATGTTACCTCAGATTTCATGACGACTCGTTTCTTTGGATTTATTCTATATGGATGTTGTTTAATGGGCTGGTTATCTCCTACATCAATGTCGTGACACAGCAAGGTAGTCTGGGAAGGAACTTCAGAGAACAGGCCAGAATAGTTAACAATTAAGTCACTAGCTGCTTTACTCTGTTAAGTGGAAGAGATAGGATTGCAGATCACTCAGAATAACTGAATTCTGCAAGCGGGCACACAAAGTTGGAGCATCTTTTGCTATCAGTCCGTCATCCTCCAAACATTCATTAGGTAGCAAAACTGCTGCAGACACAAGTTTAACAGGAACATCTGAGTTTGCATTTCTTGTGATGTATGCCTTACATGACACCTCTGACTCGGATGAAAGAGACAGTACCAATAGATATAAACAGCTGATAAGTGATAGCATTCACATCGTATGCTTTTGGAACCGATTGCATGAGCGCTAGACTTTTGGACTTGGAAACAGCATTTTTTTGCTTCCACGCCTTACTTTCCGAAATTAAATGATTGGGGACAAGGCATAAAAAAAAGGATCGCCCGTCACTTGGACGTTTAGGACTCGATTTACGTTGCGAACTATGGTCTTGTCCGGTGCTGGAATTACGACTAGGTGGTCGGAAAACTTCAAAGCTTTTAAAACAAAAAAAGGTCAGGTTCAAAATAAATGGCACCCGCCTCCCTACTAACCCCACAAATAAAGAAATAAATGATTAAATAGCAAACTTCAAGTAAACCAAGAGAAAAACAGATTAATTAAACCATACAATAAATAATCATTTAAGTTAACACTCACTTCTGCCTTTTAAGTCTCAATCATAGTGTAATCAAAAAGAGACCAAGGAGAGAAAACTCTACTACAATAAGTAGAAAACAAAATGAGGTAGAGATACACAACACTATCAACTACTTGCTTCAACACAAAATCAGGTCTGGGGTTGAAGATGAGACCTCAAAGCTGCTGCACACAGTCAAGCCACCACCAACACAGCACTGATTATGGTTGCAGTGTAAATACTCTCCTTCCCCTCCCAGCATCCAATCACAGCAGGGCACTGATTATTGGCATCTGGTGGAAAGCATTTCTCCTACGAAGAGAGACAGGTAGAGAGAGAGAGAGAGAGAGAGCACAGCTTGTGCACACACATGGAATTTGTCACTGGTATGAGACGTCCCATACTAAATACAGTGCTTAGCAGACAGCACAACAAAAATGATTAAACATCATAATAGTGCACTTAAGAGAAAATCAAGATAACATGAGTGTCAGATGGTATTCAAAATCTCTATAGCTACCGGAAAAAAAAGCTAATCTGAAATCTGTCAGTTCTGGTTATAACCTGTCTGTAACGTCTGGGGTCTTTCGCAAAGGGATCGTCATATTTGAGGGTCATTGGCATCAAAAAGTTTCAAAACACCTTGTATATATATTTAGGATGGGTTAGTGACTAAACAACACACAAAAAAACTGTTTGTTTATTCTACATGTCCGTCACATGGTATATTCCTGTCTAAGTGGGCTTTTTTCGTCAGAATAACAGGGTTCCCGCGGATCCTTAAAAAGTCTTAAATTAGATTTTTAAAATATAAGGCCATAAAAAGTCTTAAAAAGTCTTATTTTTACTTATGAAAGGTCTTAAATTTTAGATGACACTTCGACATATCTAAATGTTTTCCAAATTAAAACTATCTAATTAGCGTAGTATTATTTTTTATTATCTTTGTGGATTTGCTTGTTCACGTGACAATTCGCATCACATTCGCGGCAGAATAACGTCTGTCTCCTGCACGCGAGAGAGGAGAGAAGAAGAAAGTTGGCAATGTCAGTTCAGTCGTAAGTTCATTCTTTATGTCCTTAGGGGTGTGCGATGTGTATTGTCTATAATGATATTTTAATCATTGTTTTAACGATGTATGAGCCACTGTGAGCTGACATCGCATTTGTCTCTCGTGCTTTCACTGCGTGATGTGTCAGTGCAGTTGTAGGCCTATGTCCCCAAATTAGTTTTTGTCTTATATTTATATCATATTCTGTTCTTATATTAGAATGTCACATTTCGCCGACTAGAATTTCAAAATGAAACCGTATAGCAGAGTCTTAATGCAACAGACAGCGATGATTTCTTGACTGAAATCCACGTTTTGAACGAGACATTTTAACGATTCAATGAACAATCACTTGTTTCTTTCCCGAATGAATCAGCCGTTTGAACAAATCGGTTGAATGAATGAATCCCTCAACTCCATAGTATGCTCAACTCGCTTACGGTATTAGGACAGTGACTTGCCGCCGCCTACTGGCGGTTTTAGTTTCATATTTAAAGTACCCTTTAATTAAAACGTTAAAATTAGAAATCATTTCATATTTAAATATTGAATATTGATTTAAAAAAAACTCTCATAGCTTTATTTATGCAATTGTAAATGGAGTGTAAATATTAATGCCACTTCTGATACCGCTTCTGTGTCACCTCTGCACTGCAAAGATGGATTTTGATTGAATGATTTAATTTGACTGGTAACGGTGGTACTGTATAATTATTGTGTAATTAAGTATTATTGTATAAATAAGTATAATTACTGTACAATTTAATTTGAATAATTTGAATGTAAGTAGGCTATTTGACATAAAAGGTGATGCATACCTCTAAATAAGTTTAGAAAAAATGTCCACATATAGGTGAAAATGCCCCTGGAAATCAATTTAAAGTGGCAAATATTGCACATTAATTAATCATTTCTGTCACTACTGTGAACTGACCACTGCATAGAATATGAAAAATATGAATATCTTCGTGAGTCTGCTGTCAACAACAGGCCTAAACCAGCCAATGCACCAGCACAAAAACACAATCAGTAAAATATCATCTAATTATTATCAACAAAACGTTTAAAATATCGAGATATATTTTTGTCAATATTGCACACCCCTAATGTACGGTATTAATTTTGATTTCTTCAGGTCTTAAAAAGGTCTTAAAAAGCCTTAAATTTGACTTTAAAAAGTGTGCAGGAACCCTGAATAAGCAGCTGTGTGGTTCAGAGTTTATGCCAGTAGACAAAATTTTGGCAACACATGCTGACCAGGCTGAATGTAACACCCTGTGTAAGAATCACAGTCAAGAGGAAGAACTACACACTCTACTTCTGAAGCCAAAACTCAACACGCCTATAAAAGCAACTGAGATGTCAAGATGTGATGACTGAGCACTTCCTCTTCTTGTTTTAGTTTTGACGAGCTTGTGGCTTCTGGTTTTGGGCACCAGAATTCACCATTTAGAAGCAAGAGAAACCACTAATATTGAAACTGAAAAGACAATTTTAGAAAATAAGATGTAAAGCATAGTGCCTGAATAGCTCTCATTGTGCTTTATTTACTGTCATGTGAGCAGATTTCAGGACAGTTGTGCGTGTGGTTCTCAGGTTACGGTGTATGGTGACGGTACAGGGGTTCCTCTCACCCTGAGAGACTGGGCGCTGGTGGACTATGACTATCTGAAGAAGGAGGGAGAGAACTACAGCACGCCTCACTGCATTGCAGAGACTATCCAGCCTCTCACCCAGAAAATCAAAGAGTGAGTGGAACGTTCTCCGGCTGTTATTGTTTGTATGTCTGTCAAAGGTCACGCCACCTTGTCTGTATTTTCAGAAAGAGCCTCTGTGTATCTGTATGTGTTTGGGTGGTTGTTTTATTTGTTTGTCGCAGAGTTTCTTTCAGAATCTCTGCTGGTCTATCTGATTTTGTGTTTTGTGCTTGTCAGATCATTCTGTCAGATATGATTTTACACCGTCGGAATTGTACCCCAGTTTTATGAAATAACTATAACTTTTTTTAAATGTTAGGGATAATTTTTAATGCATAATGTGAAAGTAAAAAAAACACTCAGCACCAAGCAGTTGCCTCCGTGGAGTTTTAACTGCCACATTCTATCCAATCAGAACGAAGTATTCAGTTCCTCGGGGGCTTAAATTTGAAAAATGGGCATCAATCACAATCCCCCGGTTTCACAGACAAGGCTTTAAGTCTAGCCCCAGACTAAAATGTTGAGCTGTTTCACCTGAAAGCAACTTGCACTGACACATCTTAAAATATGTCAGTGCCATTGTTTTGTCTCAAGATTCACACCAGTAATGTTTTCTTGTCCAAGGCATGTTTATAAAAGCTACTTAAATGTCCTAATTGATTTAAGGCCTAATCCTGGCTTAATCTAAGCCCTGTCTGTGGAACCAGGCCAATAATTACTATATATATATATATATAGGCTGGGCTTGACATTAACACCCGCCAACCCTCCAAATGCGGGTGGATTTGTGTGTAACGCAGTCAATCCTATTAGCCACCTTTTATATATAATATATACATTTAGTCAAAAGTGTTGTCAAAAAAATTGTTTTTTTTTTCAATACATATCGATACTGAAATATCTAAAAATGCTTCCAATACTTTTTCCCGCAGAATAGATACACAATACTAGCTGTGCTCATCTCCTCGCTGCTTATTGCCCTTAAAACACACAAAAAAAAATCTAAATGCCCGTTTTGGTGAGTATTTACGTAAACACAGTCAGTTATGTCTTAAGTGAACGTAAACAGTTGAGAAAGAAACGCATAAAGAAAACAGAAAACGCATGTGTAACAGTGTAATGGATCCGTGCGTCAGGTCTTAAAGTGACAACAGCCTAATAAACCTGCTGCCAAAATATGAGATAATATTAAAAATATCTATAGGGCAGTAAGTGGCTAGTAACTTTGGAAAACCACTAGCCACAGTGGCTGGTGAGCAAAAAAGTTAATGTCAAGTCCTTTATATATAGGCCATTTACGTCACCTTTTTGCGTGCCAGAAGGTCTGGACTCCATCGTAGCTTTCACTGGTCAAGGACCCGCCCAGAGGCCGCCCGACTGACATGCAAAGCAACCAATCACAGTTCGTTTTGTTCTGCGTCATGTTTAGGGGCGTGAAAATGTAACGTTCGATGTCTGCAACAATGTTGGGCGCGAACTTCACATGCTTTTGAAAATCCAGCATTTAGTTGTATCCTGATAAGCGCTCATTGTCACAGTTGTAAACAAGTCGGCTTTCCTCTTTTTTGAGGGGGTTTGGCTTCACGGCGATTTTTGTTTCCAGACGGATCGTTAAAGAACGCAACTCCCGAAAATCCTGTAGAATTCAAGATGACGACTTCGAAACTCCTGAAGTGTTTCTTATTTTGTGTCCCTTATGCCAGAGATGGTCTTATAATTGGGAGATATAAGGGTCCGTGTCTCTAATATTGGAAAAACCGAAAAGGCCAACTGATAACATTACAGCCTTAATGTCATTGAATTTCGTTGTGCGACAGTCAACTGTTTGTGGTTACCATAGAAATGAATGAGAAGTGCTGTAAACTGAATCATACCAGTCATACAATTGTCCAAGATTTCTCTTATAAAACAGCATTTTTTCGGTTACAAAGTCTAATTTTTAAGAGCAAACATGTCGAAGATTAGCCGATTGGCTGTCGATTTGTTGAATAAGCCATTTTCAAATCAAACCTAAATAGCAATATTTAACACAAAAAAGTAATAAAATTACAAAAAGTATTTAAAATTTATTTTTAAAAATGATAAGCCCTGTTCCCCCAAAAGCGGTTAATTCAGCGTAGTAAAGCCACCTCTCCATTGACATCCATTAAAAAAAGGCCTCTGGTCTCCTTCCCTGCGTACCACATTCAAACTGTAATATCAATACTCATAAAAGACATCATAGACATTCATTCTTTCAGCTTTTTCACCTTTGTAAAAAGAACTGAAAACAGACAGTGGCTAATATAGTTTTCAACTGATTTATGAATAAGACCAGGAAATTGCCACTCCACTTCACATTGTCCAGTGAGATTTGAGATTTGTGCCTCATCATGATTGGTTGGTGTATTATACGTGATAAACGGGCATTGATGAATTATGTAGTAGATTTTTAAATATGTAATATGTGGATCGAGAGAGCCATATATGGTTTGCGGTTCTCGGTCGCTTTTATAAACAGACTGTGTGGTCAGTTATGAATATGAAACAACTACAACAAAAGGAAAAAAAGTGTCTAATAGTTGTCAGCGTTTGATTAATTTCGCTTTATTCTTCTTCTCCCCAGACTCAGAGAACATGGAGCCACAGCACTGGGACCTGCTGCCCTCATCTCTGTTGCAATGGCATCCCAGTTCACAGGATCAAAGGTCTGTATTCATAATTACATGCAATGACAATCTGCTTTGTTATGATAAATATGTAATGATAAAACTACTATTCATTGAGTTTGCGCCGTAAGATCATCACCGTTAACGACCCTCATCGATTGCACTTTAATCTGTATTGAACCGGATGGAACAAGCAGACCACGGTCCACCCTTTAAATACTGCTGATAAAGAGTGTACTTTCCTCTACTTTACTCGAGAAGTAAACTCAAATTCAATAGTCAATCCTAGGACAGTACGTGATTTTGTACCCAGCATTAAACAACACTGCTCTAGCCTTGTCGTTTCACATATGTTTTATAATGTGCTATTTCTTGTTCTTTTTCAGGTTATAATTTGCACAGACGGGCAGGCCAACATAGGACTAGGCCACTTAGAACAAGAGTCTTCCTCAGGAGCCCCCTCACCTTATTTCTACAACCAGTTAGCCCATTATGCTGCTGAAAAGGGGTGAGCGACTCCAAAGCACAAATCTCTTTCTGAATATCATGTTAGTCTTGACATATAATGACTGTAGATGAAAATACACATTGAAATAGATGAAAGAACTAACATCATGTCAAGTGTTATGATGGTTGTTGAGTCATGCGTGTCTGTCGTTGTGGGTATTTATAGTGTGATCGTGTCCGTGATGACCTTTGAAGGAGAGGACTGTCGTTTGGCAGAGGTTGGGAGGCTGGCTGACCACACAGGAGGCAGAGTGAGTTACTGATACTGCCTTATCTGCAGTCCATCTTCATTCTGTTGAGCAGTCTGGGTCATGTTGCAGTCTGCAGATTAGATGGTAAAGAAGACTGATTTGGAGCAACATAGAGGCCCTGTTTACACCTGGTATTAAGATCGGATAGCAAGTGGACGACGTTAAATACAGGTGTAAACGGGGTCTGAATAGTTTTGAGTTTTTCCACTTTCGACCACTTCCAGAGGTAGTCGAAAACACATTACACCGGATTGCTTTCATAGTGAAAACGCTCATGTGGTCGAATGTGTTCGAACAGCTACAAAAGACCGTCTACTCTCCACTACTGACCTAATGCGTAACATTATCTGAAGCGCTGGCCAGGCGGGATTTAAACTTCGTCGGCTGGAGACCCAAGTTTGATTTTAAGAAGAAAAACGTACATACACAAATGTTCTCTCATCATTCCTGATTTCTAACACACTCACTCAGTGTTCGGCTGATCTTGCGGCTGTCAGAGCAGAAACAAAAGCTGATGTTCTCTGTGTTTTTCCATCGTCTCCAGTCGCGTAAATATTTCATATGTAAATTGCGTGAGCTTATTTTGTCCATTAGATTGAAAGATCTGAAAAGGCCCACACATTTACCCGCCTATAGACCCTCCCCTCGAAGAAATCAGGACAGAAGTGGTTGAAAGTGGACAAAAGAGACGGATTAAAACACCTGGTGTAAACGGGAATGTGTCTCCCTCGTCTACTAGTGATCCATACAAACAAAACACATCTTAATACCAGGTGTAAACAGGGCCTTAGAGGTACACAAGGATTCCAGCAACAATTCATTTCCCCTAAGGGGGTCGTCTTTCACTAATTTGGTTACATTTCACATACTTGTTGCTCATTGTAAACTATGCGAGAAATACTCATATTGTCTGTTTGACCCCTTCACTCTAAATTCTCTGCTAACAGCACTAAACATGTTACTACATGAACCTTGTCTATGAAACCCCTCTGTGAAGGCTTAACCTGTTTTTAAAGGGTTTAAGCAACATGTAGCTTAAAGCCTTTTTAAGAGAAACTGATACTTATCACCAGACACCCACATGCGCAAGGGAGAACGATGCTCAGTATTTCCCCTTCAGCTCTCTTTAAATGTGAAAAAATGATTTTTGTGCTTTTGTGCTAATAGGAAACTGGTGCATAGATTTGCAAAATTGCACACTTTAGTGACATCCATATCTATACTGTGCACTACTTAAAGGTCAGACCGTTTAATATTAGTTTGTGCTTAGTTTGAATTATATACATAGGTATGTTCAAAAGTTTGGGATCAGTCATTCTTTTTAACACTTATTCAGCAAGGATGCATTAAATTGATCAAAAGTGACAGTGAAGAACTTTCTATTCATCAATGAATCCTGAATAAAATGTATTAGTTTCTTAAAATTACTTAAAATTAAGCAGCACGACTATTTTCAACATATTACACATTATGATAATCGGAAATCAAATCATCTTATTAGAATAATTTTTGAAGGATCATGTGACATTGAAGACTGGAGTAATGATCCTGAAAATTCAGCTTTGATATCACAGGAATAAATAAAATTTTACAACATATTCATATAGAAAACCGTTATTTTTAATTGCAATAATATTCCACAATATAACTTTAAAAAAAAAATCATTTTTTTTAAATCACACCTCAAAGTTTTGTATCTCTTTGAAAGAATAACTGCAATATTACATACCAAGCAATTAAAGATCAGTCAGAAAAACTACATTGTTTTTTTTTACCCACTTTCCAGATAAATATTGTAAATATCGGTACAGTCGCCACAGAGATTCAGAGCGCTATAGCTGACAATGTCCTAGCAACTAACGTCATGGCAACACTTCTGGCACCGGATGGCATGTAAGTATCCGGTAGTAACCTTCACACACTCACAGACACAGGCACACACACACATACACTGTACCTCTGTCTCTATTTTTCTCCTTTGATTGATGCAGGTACTTCCCCTATGAGGAGGATAATCATCGGTTAGTGAGAGAGATTGGCAACGTGACAGACTGTGTTGAGATCACCTTCCAGTTTGCAGTCAGACCGGAAAAAGCTGAAAGTAAGAACAAAACATGCAGTGCAATCAAAAGAAAACACTTGAGAAGAGGTTTTTTTTTTGTTTTTGTTTTTTTACTTTGTACTCACCCACATGTCGTTCCAAATCTGTTTGCTGGTATTTCTTCAATGAAACACAAAAGTAGATTTAAAAATAAAAACATTGTGAACTTTCTCTGTCTTTTAGGTTTCCAGCAACAGGACCGGGTCCCTTTTCAGCTGCAGCTGAGTTTCAGGACTCGGGAATTGCAGAAAGTGATGAGAGTCATCACTCAACAGAAACGGGTCACCACCAGCAGGTAAAGCACTCAAAATACTGCACAATAACAGCAAACACACTCCAGATCCACAGCTCATGACACACTCACCTTATAGTCTTGACATAAACTACTGTGGTGATTTTTAATCAGTTGTTTCACATGCAAAATATCATTGTGGGCATAGAAAAGCAGTTGAAAGAAGTCTCTTCTGCTCACCAAGGTTGCATTTATTGGTTGAAAAATACAATAAAAACAATAATATTGTGAAATATTGTTACAATTTAAAAGAACTGTTCTGTTATAATTATGTTATAAAAATACGTTTTTTAAATATAATGTTGAAAACAGTTTTTGCTCCTTAATATTTTTGTGGAAACGATGGTACGCTACCATTTAAAGGTTTGGGGTAAGCAAGATTTTAAATTCAGTTAAAGACTCATTAAATTGTTTAAAAGTGACAGTAAAGACATTTATAATATTACAAAAGATTTCTATTTCAAAATTATATTCATCAAAGAATCCTGAAGACCGCAAAAACGTTTCAACGTTGATAATAAGAAACATTATTAATAATTTAGCACCAATAATAATTGATAATTAACTGAGCAGCAAATCAGCATATTAGAATGATTTCTGAAGGATCATGTGACTCTAAAGACTGGAGGAATGATGCTGAAAATTCAATTTTAGATTATGTTAAAATAGAAATCTATATAAAAAACAAATTAAGTTGTAAAAATATTTCACAATATTATTACTGTATTTTTATCAGATAAATGCAGCCTTGGTGAGCAGTAGAGACGTATTAACTTATTAACAAACATAAGTCCCATTATTCCAAACTTTTGAGTATACAGTAGTGTATATATATATATATCAACCTCGCTTTCTTCACCTCCGTCTCTTTTTCTGTGTGTGTGTAGTTGGGTGTGGGCGGGCAGTTTAAATATGTCAGTGTTGGGAGTTCACTGCGCCCAGCTGTGTGCCAGGCTGACTATGGAGGGCCGAGTACAGGAAGCACAGAGACAACTCCGAGCTCAGCAGGACCTTCTCAAAGACATCGGGTACAGTAAACCTCTCCAGATCGCTCTCTGGTGCGTCATATGTGTGGGAAATGACACGTGTATCTTTCTCTGTTCATCTCACAGTCAACAGAAGCCAAGCCCTAAAGAAGAGAGCATCTATGGGAACTGGATCAGTACCATGAGTATGATCTGTGAAGACCTCACCACTGTCAAACAGGTCTGAATGCACCCTAAATACAGTACAATAGAAATGAGTTAATAAATAAATAATGTTGCGTGTCCCTCGGTTTTGGGGTCACGGTTCGATACGAGTTCGGTACAACAGGAAAAGGCAATGCTTGGTTTCTTTTCATTTATTTTGAACAGACAGTAGCGCAAATGATTTCGTCCCTGAGGTAGTTGGTACAGTACAGTACCTCCGGTAGTGTATACGCAGTCAACAGAAAGCACTCTTGCATAGCTCATATTATAATAATAATAATAATAAACTTTATTTTATAGAGCGCCTTTAAAAGCAGCTTCTGAAAGCGCTGTATATAAAATCGCAATCCCCCGGAATTGACAACAAATAAAAGTTAATAAAAACAAAAGCAGCAACATTAATAATAAATATAGCTGTGAAGCGATCACAAAAAGACATCACCAGTCAAATGCAAGTTTAAAAAGAAATATTGTTTTTGTAGGGCTGATAAAAAAAAATGTATTTGGTCACAATCAGCTGCAAAACTGAAAAGCATCACTTATGTTATAAAGGTACAGAATACATAGAATAATGAAAAATAAGACTTATTACAGACTCCTGTAGTCTTTTTCTGCCTAGCTCCGGTGATTGGCACATCCGGATGATGTCGTTTGAGTAACGTGTTGTGCGTAGCCTACGCTGTCATTTTCATGCATATTTCATCACTGCACTGTAGAAGTGACACAAATCAGCACACTGCCAAATGATTTTGTCTCATTATAACAGTAGAAACAACTTAAAATACTCCATTATTAATGGTTGGTCACACAGATAAGAGTAAGATGGCTATTTTTATTTGTGTACACTCACAATAAGTGGTATATGGTATATTTTATGGTATATGATAGATAGATGATAGATGGTTACTTTTTAATTCCCTAACAGTTGTATGGCTGTATGGTTATATGTTTTATATTATGTTTCAATGGAGCCAGTGCTATGGCATTATTTTTTATTGTCGTGTATCAATTGCTGTGTGATTTAATGTTTTTTTATTTTATTTTAGCCATCATGTGCCTAGTATAACATCTTGCCAATGGACTACAGTCGAAAATTAGCCTGCTGGCTAACACTGGCACATTTACAGTGATGTTATATAAATAAATAAATGAATAAAATAAAAGCAAAACATTGTGCTTTTGTAAAATAAAAAGCAAACAAACAGGATGTCGCTTTCTGTCCCGGTTTCCTTTCCGTGAAGCTTGTGGAGCACGTCACAAAAAAATCTAACAACTTCAACATTATAAATGAATCATTGTGACTAAATGATATAAAGTCCTTGTGTTAAAACATGACACTTTTACTCTAAACAGAACAAAACAGAAACTGACGCTCAACCAGCACCTCGAACATCTTCCACTGCAGTGAGTAAAAGATCTCTCACGCTTTATATATTCAAAATATGATTTAAAGCTGGATGCAAGTGGATATAAGCATGCACAAACTGTCCCTCAGTAGAATTGTTTTCTCCTCCAGAGCATCTCAGACGCGGCGGCCAATGTGGTCTACCAAATGAAGAGGGCGAAGAGCGTGAGTGGAAAGGGAAAGGGACAGAGAGTTGCCTTGCTGGAGAACTGAGCTCAGATGTCACCAAGACTCATCATCGAGTGATAGAGGCTGGATATCAATCACAAACTATGGACAATTTTGCTTGGAAAATACGCAATATATAATATATACAAACTATGTGTCGATAACCTAACAAGTCAAACTTCTTTCTGTGCCATCGCTGCTGTTTGGCTACACCTGCCAGTATTTATCTTTGACTGGTCTGTGGATTTCAGACATGTTTGTGTTAGCAACTATATCGCAAATATGTCAGATTAACAACTAGAATACTAGGGACTGTACTGATAAATATAATGCAATGAAATAAAACATTTTATATAAATCACAGACTGATTCCTTTTATTCTTTTTACTTACAGCCAATGTTATTTTAGTATCATTGAGATACCATTATAGTTTTTTTTTATGTTTTGAATCCATATATTATATTTTCATTTTTAGTTAAAGTTTTAGTAATTTTATCATTTTCAATAGTTTTAAAAAAGTATATATACTATATAGTTTTTATTCATTTTTATTTGTTTTAGTTTCAGATACTTTAGGCCATCAAGTTTGCCTTGGCAAATAGCTGTTGTTGTTTTTTTACATTGTTTTTAAAGTATTTTTTGTTTATTATTATGAACATGGCGTGGGGGGAAAATATATATTTACTAATAGGCCTACATCTACGGAAGCTAATAGGCCTACATCTACAGAAAAACAGAGCAAAATCTTTTCAAAAATCAGAGCAAAAGTTTTTCCATTCACTCGAGGAAAAAAATCTACTCTGTTTTTCTGAATTAACGAGTTAATTATCTCAGAATTACGAGATAATTTTTCATGGAAAAAAGATTTTGCTCTGTTTTTCTGAATTACTGACTTAATTATGAGTAACACATTAATTCATAAAAACAGAGCGAAAAAAATTTTTTTCAAGAAAAATGTATCTCATAATTCTGAGATATTTACTCGTTAATTCAGAAAAACAGCAAACACTTTTTTTCATGAAAAGTTATCTCATAATTCTGAGATAATTAACTCGTTAATTCAGAAAAACAGAGTAGATTTTTTTTCCTCAAGTGAATGCAATACGCTTCGTATACATCAGCTTGTTTTACTAAATATTGGCTAAATATGGCTAAATAATTAATATTTACTAAATATTAATTTAAAATTAGGGAACCAATTTACGTAAGTTCAAGGTGGCCACGGTTTAACCAAAACTAGTGAAAGAATTAGTGAATCGTGGGAACAAATTAACCAATTCTTAATCTGTGGTCCCAATATATATATATATATATATATATATATATATATATATATATATATATATATATATATATATATATATATATATATATATATAATCTATCTATCTATCTATCTATCTATCTATCTAGATAGATAGATAGATAGATAGATAGATAGATAGATAGATAGATAGATCGCTGTTTTGCTATTGTTCTCGTGCACTGACTCGTTCACTAAGCTGAACAGCCAATCAGAGTTCTCTCTCTCTCCGACGCCAGCCGAAGGTGCGGAACACACTGAGAAAACTTAGTCGGTCGACCGTAGGCTTGGTGTGTCCCGGGCTTTAAGGGTGCTCCGATTTATTGGTTGACCGAGCATAAACATAGATATCCATAATAATGGCTAGATGTCTCGTCCGCGCTGCTGGTCAATGGAGGTCGACGTCCGCACCTGGCGGCCATCTTGTCACAGGCAGCTAACATTCTGTTTTAATGGTGCATCATGTACGTATAAAATAACCATAACTTGCTCAATTTTTTACCGATTTTCAAACGGTTTGGTTTGTTAGAGATGTAGTTATGACACTACTGCTGCATACTTATAATTAATAAATGTATAAATAAATAATCATCCAGAATTATAGCCACGTTAATAACGTTTGTAATAAACCAAACCGTTTGTAAATCCGTCAAGATTTCAACGAGATAAGAGTATTTGTGTTCGTGCTGATCACTCATCTTACATCAGGTACCACAGAGCCTTGCCTGTGACAAGATGGCCGACGGTGATGACGATAGAGACTCCGCCGTAAAACATCTAGCCTTTATTATGGGTATCTATGTCTATAAAGGCCGATCAGAAGAGCTGACGCAAAACTCGCGAGACAAAATTGTTTCACACTCTTACAATCTATATTCACACTACATTCACCAGTCGACAATAACGACAGCAATGGGGTGTGATGTTTTAGTGCTTTCGTTCCTCCCTTAAGCCCAAACAAATCAGATCAGTGATTGGTATAAAAGAAACTCTAGCTGTTGCTAAACTGCAGGACGTGCTCGATAATAAAAGAAAAAGTTATTAAAACTGCATTAAGCTGATCGTGGCACAGACTGAGACGGAGAGGAACACGGAGCTTGGTGAGTAACTTATTTGCTTAAACACCGTCAGTTTTTCTTAAAAAAAAACATACACGTTTGTGAAATAAGTCGCATGTGGATCTCTGCATTCGGTTTTAAATTGACCACAGCCTAATATGCATTCTGCCGAGTGTCATTTATGTCTATCAAACAACAAAGACAATTAAATGTATGGGCTTTTTCAAATCTTTTGATCTAATGGACGAGATAAGCTTGCACAATTTACATATTTGAGACTGGAAACGACAAAGAAACATATGGAGAGTTTAGTTTCTGCTCTGACAGCCGCAAGATCACGGCAAACACTGTGAGTGTGTTAGAAATCAGGAATGGTGAGAGAACATTGTTCTTGGTTCGTGTTTTGTCTTCAAACCAAACTCGGGTCTCTACCAACGTTAAAATCCCGTCTGGATACCGCTTCTCATAATGTATGTTACGCGTTAGTTCAGTAGTGGAGAGTAGACGGTCTTTTGTGGCTGTTTGAACACATTCGACCACATGAGCGTTTACACTATGAAAAGCAATCCGGTCGACTGAGTTTTCGACTAGCTCTGGAAGTGGTCAAAAGGGGACGAGCTCAAAACTATTCAGACCCCGCCCGTTTACACCTGTATTTAACGTCGTCCACTTGTGATCCTATGTGATCCTATAGGATTTTTTAATTAAATAAAAAGGCTGATAAAAATGAATTTGTTTCAGTGTTTTAGACAATATTTCAAATGTTCCATTACTTTTTAACATCCTGGCTGTAGATAAAGCAGGCTATTTAATTTATGGCATTACATTTAAAATTAACATTTAAAAACGATTGAAATTCCATTGAAATCTCGTTGATCCTTAGTTCAGTTGAAATTTCAACATTGTTTCAATATTCCTGATAATTGAAATACCATTGAAATTCCGTTGATCTATGGACAGGATTTCAATGTTGTTTCAATATTAAAACAGGGTGCAAAATGATGTAGAATCAACATCAGAGTTCGATGTTGATTCAATGATTTAATGTTGACAACGCAATGTTGATTTAACATAGTTTCAATGACTGTTTGCTATCTGGGTATAGACCGTAAACCGGACCAAAGAGAAAATCACTCATTGCTCTTTAGTAGATTTAGTAGGATTACCGGTTTTTAATTTAATTTATAACTGTGAAGACTATGCAGTGTTTTTACATTTGATTACTTTCTGTTTTTAAAGACTTTTTTTATTTTTCATGCTATATTTGATAAGCTCTATTTTTTCCTAATCACCTTAAAGAGAGGGAATGAAATATGTTGCACATGTTGCTTGCCAAGAAATAAAGGGTTGTCAGTTCATTATACTTTCTCATCTCTACATTTTTTTTAATACTTAAAATAAATTTTTGCTAAGTATAGTTGGCCTATTATTTATTTCAGTGATCGGTATCGGCCAATACTGCTTCCAGGGATCGAACCCAAAAATCCTGTTCGGAGCAGCCTACCCATAAAACCTTACCTTAGTGATGTATGTGACAAAGCTGATCACTTGCACTCTGTTGTGTTCTTTTCCTCTCTCTCTCTCTCTCTCTCTCTCTCTCTCTCTCTCTCTCTCTCTCTCTCTCTCTCTCTCTCTCTCTCTCTCTCTCTCTCTCTCTCTCTCTCTCTCTCTCTCTCTCTCTCTCTCTCTCTCTCTCTCTCTCTCTCTCTCTCTCTCTCTCTCTCTCTCTCACTCACTCAAACTCTCTCTCTCTGTATTGTTTACGGCAGATGTAGTAGAGTAGCATTTGACTTTTGAAATACCATTCTTGAAATAAGACGATGCTATCTGTCTCTCTGCAGACGGTATGTAGTACGTACCAAAAAACATTGTGTGTCACCATCTGGTTCTCCCTTCCAAAAACATCTGCTGATTTAACACTACATCAGGTTTTTGTTTGGACCGTATAAGACCTTGTGGACTGTATTCAGTCATGATCAGGCCCAGATCTCTGCAAAATCTACTGCTTCGCATCCTTGTTTTTAATTTTATAATTTTTATTTTTATTTTTACTATTCTAGCTACCAATAATAAGAACGTTGTATTATCTTCTCAGTTTAACACATTTTACAATATTTAAATCCATTCCTCAGAATTACATTATTTCCCCTCCATAAAAATATATAATACGTTTTGGCAGTGACTAGTGTTACTTAGTGTAGTTCATCACATTAAGTGCTTTTTAATAAATATTTGGAGATTTTGTCTGGATCTGGGAATGATCAATGTCAGTATATGTTACATCAAAATGTAAACTAATGATCCTGCAAGATTCATTTGTCAAAACCTGACAGTGTGTGTGTTTTAAAACAAGCATGTAATCTTGTTCGGAATCTCATCAAACAGGTTTAATCTCAATGTATCTGGCAGAAAGTGAGGGAGTGAAAGAGAGCTGAGGAGGGAGGAGCAGATCACAGCACCAAAAACAAACCACATGTAAGTTTCTATCAGACCTGTCCTAAACCACTGAATCTCGCCTGGATATACAGCACAAGGACGGAGCGACAGACCACTGGATAAAGAAGAACGAGTCTTACAGAGGTAATTTACTCTGGTACTATACGTTTTATGACTTAGTTTGTCTGTGATCTTCATACATCCACTAAAAATAAAAAAATACAAAATAAAACCCATGTAACTATAGGACCCTGACTTTTCCTAAATGTGTCTATTTTATTCTATCATTGTTATTTTATTAAAATTACAAGACACAAAAGAGTTTTGAGTATTGCTAACAGTCATACTGACCGTATGCATTTTTTGTTAATTTCTTAGCCCATACATAGGCTAATAAAGGCTAAAATATTAGCCCTGATAAAATAGAAATTTCATGAAATAAAACAAAGTAATTAGGCTATAATTTCTTGGCGACAGTGCAAAATCCTGGATCATCAGCTCTGCCAACCACAAGAGCACTCAGCCCGGCACTGGATGAAGCTGTCCCACTAAATCCACCTAGCAGAGCAGCATGAAACCGCAAAATCAGTTTCTCATAGTTTATTATATTTTCATATTCTTTTCCCATGACAGTCAGAATAACTGTTTTGGCCAGTTTGGGGCATATGCGTTTCAAACGTGCCCATAAAGGTTTTACCTATGCATTGAAATACATATTGGCGATGTTTTTTGTGATTTATTGTATTCTAATATCCAAGGATGAATACATTTGTTTTCATTTTACAAAGAAAATAATAGAAAATTGATCAATTTCGACTTTGCATCTGTAATTACAATAGGTAATTCTGTACAATAGGTGTTCTATGGTTGTCGATTAACTAATATATTTTCACATACATTAGAATTAAAATGTAGTGTTCTGATGTTTATTATTACCTATCCTAACATTACAGATCCATTTATTCTTAGATTTGATATAACTTAAAGAAATTGTATGCAAATAATGTACGAGCGGTCAGAATGACTGCTATGGCCATTATTGTAGTTATAGAATTCTGGTAGTTCTAGTGTTAAGTTCCAGAAAGGTAGGAAATGCATAATTTACCACTTTATTCACAAAATATTAATCTCCAGCGCGCGTTCACGCAACCTCGCGTCAACACAGCATGCATCATGGTGCTCTCGAGAGTAATATTTTGTAAATAAAGTGGTAAATTGTGTTTTCTTGCATTAAACTACTAGTCACATTAATTACTTTAATGATGTCTTTTGCTACCTTTCTGGGGCTTGAAAGTGGTAGTTGCATAGGCTGTCAATGGAGGGACAGAAAGCTTTCATTAAAAAGATCTTCATTTGTGTTCCGATGATGAAGGAAAGTCTTTCGGGTTTGGAGCGACATGAGGGTGAGTAATTAATGACAGAATTTTCATATTTGCGTGAACTAACTCTTTAAAAGCCATTGGGGAAATGGTCAACTGAGAAACTGGATCATGTTTAGCAGATGTAACTTGGTTTGATATTTTTATTTGCATTCAGGTGTTTTAAGTGCAGTTTAAAAAAAAAAAAACTTTGGGCGCCACTGACAGAATGGTAGTCGGAAGTACAACTGAAAGGTTGTATTTGTGTGCATGTGTTTATTTCCTCAGTTGGAAATAGATTTGGATTCCCTGAACCCATCTAGCTGCAGATGGCTAAGATACTTGGGAAAATAAGGAACATTCCAGTGAAGCAGAACTGAAACGTGATGAACTCTTACACAATATGTGCACACTTTAGCCAGTAGTGTGTCATTCCAGTGTAAAACTACTGGTTAGAGGTGAGAGCACCATTTTCTCAATCTGACTCATTTAGTGTGTTTAGAAACTAACCCTGAACCTAAGACTATTACTACTAACATCCAATAATCCTATAGGTTGCATTTGTCGTGTCAAGTGATAAAATAAAACAAAATTCTGTATCAAAATTTATAGGCAAGAAAAGTAGTTTGTTTAGGCTGGGTTGTATGAATTATAAACCTGCGCACATATTTAAAAAAGCACATAACTATAGAATCAATTCTGAATGAGCATGTGAACGCCGTCAGCGTTAATCACAGGTTCGCGTTTAAAAGTTTGATCATTTCGACGGAGGTGAATCAATCAAAGTTAACTTTAGCTGGAAATAACATTATTCAAGAACCGCTATAATGCCAAAAACAATCTGTTACCTTAAATTATATGTTTATCTCTGTAAAGCTGCTTTGAAACAATCCATTGTTAAAAGCGCTATATAAATGAAGATGACTTGACTTGACTTCCCATTCTTTCAGGTCAACACAGAAACGAATGTGAAGTCATACCAACTGAAATTATTTTTATTGGTATAACCCAATTTGTCAGGTTGATTTTAGTCAGAGTGACTAACATTTTGACTTATTGTTAGATAGTACCACATGAAGCACATTTTTAGGATACCTTTGTACAGTGATGTTAGTTATTGATACTCAATGCATTAACTAATGTTAAAGATCCCCTGTGGTGAAAATCAGTTGACCCAAAAATGAAAATTCTGTCATGTACGCGCCCTCGAGTTGTTCCAAACCTGTATGAGTTTCTTCCGCTAAACACAAGAGAAGATATTTTAAAGAATGTCAGTTTATGGGCCTGTAGGAAACTCAGAAGTGAAGGAGACTGTGTTGAATACAGTGTAGTTCACCTTAGTTTTCCATGTGATGTTATGTCTGGATATAGGATCAGCAGATCTTAAACCATTTCTTAAATTTGTAATTCCACAGGCCCCATTAATTTCCATAGTATTTTTTTTCATACCATGGAAGTCAATGGGGCCCATTTACTGTTTGGTTACCCATATTCTTCAAAATATCTTCTTTTGTGTTCAGCAGAAGGTGACTAAATGATAACATTTTGGGTGAACTATCCCTATAAGAAGGTACGGGGAAATCGGGTACATAAAGTAATAAAGCAGGTGAACTATGATGTATGTTATGATGTTATGATTAACTATATGCCTCATAAGTTGTTCAAAGCGTTTCTTAGATTCAGATTTTCAGAAGACTTTTAATTTTTGTGAAACATTAGCAACACGTTATTAGCTGTTTGATAACGTAGCCAAGCCAAGGGTAATCATATCAATTACCGTTATGTGTTCAACGTTGTAGAGAGCGATACATAAAACGCATTACCATTCTGATACATCGACTAGTAGACCAGCCTGTAATTCACTCTCACACTTCTTCTGAATCCGTTTCTGATTCAGACATATATGAAAGAAATAAAGTAATATTTCCACTTGCCATCGTGTAGCGTTTACTACAGTAAAGTTAGACGAATGGATCATGCACTCTGAGCTGGTGTGAGTGAGTGGAGGCGGGGACTAATTTGCATATTCATTGATCCGCATAAATGAAGTAAGGGTGTAGAGTTACATTCGAACTATTTTTAAGGCATGAAGAAATTATTTTCACTGGAAAAACATTTAAATGTCTTTTTGATCATCAAAAATGAGTTTTAAGGGATAAAATTATTGACTGCAGAGAGAAAAATTAGACCTTATTGTAAAGTGTAAATTTTTCTACCCATGTCATGCAACCAAATATGTAGATTTCCATTCATTTCTGCATTTTTCTCTCACTGTCATCTCTTATCTTGCCATTTTCCTGCTTTCCCTCTGCACAGCCATGCCATTCTCACGCAGCTTCTTGTCTGAAGAGCAGCTGCTGTGTTCAATATGCTTAGATGTGTTCGACAATCCGGTGTCCACGCCATGCGGCCACAGCTTCTGCATGACCTGCATCAGGCACTACTGGGACACAGCGAAGCTCTGCCAGTGCCCTCTCTGCAAGCAGTCCTTCAAGAGAAAGCCCGATCTCCACATTAATCGGACTCTACGCGAGATCACCGAACAGTTTAAGCATATGATGGCAAACCCGGGGGACTCTGGGGGGGTCGGGGCCGCTGTAGAGGCTGAAGAAGAGGGAAGAAAACCAGAGCCAGGCCACCATCCAGGTTATCTTCTTGAAGAAATGAAGCAGAGATTATCAAGCAGGTCTAAACAAACACCGAACACGGGTACTAATGGCACCCAGTTGCCTGTGATTGCCAGACAGCTGTCCCTGCGAAGGTATACCCTGAGTGGGGCGGCAGATGCCATGAAAGTGCCCCTTTGTCCAAAACATCACCGTAACCTGGAGCTGTTCTGCCTGTCGGATCTGGAGTGTATTTGTATTGAGTGTGGACAAACCGAACACCAATCACACGAGATCGCATGTGCCGAGAAGGAGTGGCGCAGTTATAAGGTAGGATGAAGTGAGGAATAAGAGTCTGTGTGGAATATAACAAACAGTGTTGGGGGTAACTTGTAATCAATGACTTTTTTTTTTCAAGTAACTAGTAAAGAAACATTACTTTCAAATGTACAACAAAACGCACGCAACAGCTCTTTTATCCACATGTTGAGAGAAATCGTGAGTAAGTGCAGAGGGGTTGTGTGTGTGAACATAGTCCTGGACTAAATGTGAACATGCATTTACTCTTCTCACTTGCACTAAAACACATTCCGTATTCCTCAAAATAAATAATACCGTGTGAAATGTGAATATTACGCAAACCTGTAATAATTAAATATGAAAAATTTCGCAAATATACTTTATGTATTTAATATCACTTTATTAACCAATGTCTTTGCTGCTGACCTTCGAATAAGCAACAACAAAAAAGTACTTTAGATAAACAGCGCATTTAAATTTGTGTTGAATTTTCTTCTTTTAAAATCCAGGACGGCTGAAAGGTTTGCGCCCTGTACAGGCGTGACTTTGCATTTCCTTCAGCCTGAGGCTTGATCATTTCACTTTTGTTGTGAAAGGGCCTTTATTTTTGGCCAAAAAAAAAAGTTTTTTGTTATTGAAAAACAAACAAGCAAGCCCAGCCCCGAAGAGAAAAGAAATGCAAAAAAGTAATGTAATGCATTTTACTTTCCATAATGCAATTAGTTACTTTTTAGAGAGTAACGCAATCTTTTAATGCATTACTTTTAAAAGTAACTTTCCCCAACTCTGGAAGTATATAAAAAAAAAACTGTTAAAACCCCTCACACCTCACTGGCCCCCAAACTATTACATTATTTTTATTATATAACTGTTATTATATAATAATATTTTAATTATTATATATTACTGTGCTCTTAATTTTTATGTCCCCTTAAAAATATGTGGCATTTGCAAACTTAGTAATTACTTTAAACCAACTGCTGTCAGTGGAGTTCATTTCATTAAGTGGTAAATTAATTTTAAACAGTAAAAATAAAACAAAATAAATTACAGATTTCTTCAATAATTTAATTTAAATGAAATCTTTAGATTAAATTATTAAATTAAATTAAATGATAACTAAATAAATAGATCTAAATACATAAATGTGACATTTCTTGTTTTGAAAAATGTGTGTGTGCTGTAAATCTATAAAATAAATAAATTAAATAATAAATGAAAATGTAACATTTATTGGGTGGTTGTGCTATAAATTTTTTAAAATAAAATGCAAAATTCCACTTGGTTTTATTTGAACTAATCCAATGGCATTCGTGTGACTTCAGTGTCCACATACTCTTTTGGGTCCATTGAGTATTACTGATATGGGCAGAGATCTTTGGCCACAACTATGATTCAAAAACAAGGAGCAGTCATTCTTTAAAAAAAATATATATATATATATATATATATATATATATGTGGGATGTAAATGTACATGAAGCTCTGATATTGCTTTAAGCACTGGTTTGGAGCTATATTAATATAATGTAGCATTACTGGTAAAATCTGGGCCACTTCCTGCTGCATCATTTCCTGTTTACTTTCACACAGATGAAGATTTCTACCACAGAGACAGAGATGCAGGAGATGACCAGGGAGAGGATGCAGAAGGTGGAGGAGATCAAACAATCACTAGTTGACGTCAAAGTGAGTTTACACAGTAGCTTTCACTTGTTTTCATCATCCCCCACTTCTTAGAGAAAAGTGAACCGCTGTGGTTAACTGTAGTGTAAATCCAGCTCTTCTTCTCCAGAAGCTGTCCGAGAGCGAGGTGCAGCACAGCATGCAGGTGTTCGGAGGGCTGATGGGTTCTCTCGAACGCAGCCAGGCCGAGCTGCTGGAAGTGACGGAGATGAACCGGCGCTCGGCGGAGCACCAGGCGGAGCTCATGATCCGAGAGCTGGAGCTGGAGATCACGGAGATGAGGAGGAGAAGCGCAGCGCTGGCTAAACTGGCCCAGACCGACAATTTTGTCACTGGACTGAAGGTCTGTAATGTGTCAAGAGAACATGCCTTGGGAAGTGTGCATCAGATTTCATTGAGACCCATCTTTTCAGTCTCTTCTCTTCGACTATTTAGTCTATTTCAAATATCATAGAGCTCTTTTGACACGAGCCAATAAGAAATCACCTCAATGCCCACATAGCAAAGCCACTCACAACACCGTGGAATGTTTTGCTCTGACAAGCACCATTCTATGATATATATTATTTTTATTTATTTTTTTAGGTCAAATGTGTTTTTGAAAGAAGTCTCTTTATTCTCACCAAGGCTGCATGTACTGTATTTAATCAAAAATACAATAAAAATAGTGAAATATTATTACAATTTAAAATAACTGTTTTATATTTTAAAATGTAATTTATTCCTGTGATTCCTGTGATCAAAGCTGAATTTTCAGCATCATTACTCCTGTCTTCAGTGTCACATGACCCTTTAGAAATCATTCAGAAATGCTGATTTGCTGCTAATTATTGTTTATAAATATTTTTATGAATTGTTTTTTTAGAGAATTCTTTTTTTACTGTGCGTTCGCGGCGAGCTCCGGCGAGGGCGGCGCGTCTTGGACGGTGAGAGCGGCGAGGAGCGGCGAGAAGACGTTGAAATCAGCTCAACTTTAGGGAAATGAGCTATGACGCGGTTCGGCGGCAACCGGCGTCAACCAATCGGAATGTAGATGTGCTCCGTTTGAGAGGATTCCAGAGAACGCAGTCAAGTAACTTTGGTTCCGACCACATTAGTTCCCAAGCAAAATAGAGGAGAGGTTGATCATTTAAATTTCATAAGAAGGCGCGCAACACTATTTATAGGCAAGATATTCGTGCTAGAACGCTTGTTTTTCAGCGGGAATGCAAATTAGAATAGCATTTAACATGAACACAAAACCCACACCAAACAAATGGCTTTTAATTTGTTTATTTCGTTAGCAAACATGTCACTATAATTGTTAAGTTCTTTCCATCGATCAATTTCTGCAAACATAACGATCGACATGCTTGTTTGCTTTGCGGCCCCTTTAAATAAAGTTTTAAAAAAGACCAAGCATTCGATCTACGTCAGAGCATCAGAGCGTCCACGAATCTTTCCACGGCGTCGCTGACAGGGCGGCGAGAGCGAATTTTGCCGCTCTCGCCGGCGGCGGTGTGAACGTACGGTTAGAAAGTTTATAAAAAAGTATTCATTTGAAATATAAATATTTTGTAACAATTTTTCTTTTTCTTTACTGTCAGTTTTGATTAATGTAATGCACCTTCCTGAATAAAAGCATTAATAAAAAAAACACTGACCCCAAACTTTTGAACTGTAGCATTAAAAAATACATCACTTTTCAAGCTAATTAATTAGATGAATTTAATATATATATATATATATATATATATATATATATATATATATATATATATATTAAATTAAGTTAATTAAATATTTTATTTAAAAGTTTCCCCAAATGTTTGTTATTAAAAGTAAGTATAATTGCATTTTTTTTATATTTTCCAGTTGCCTTTTTTTTTTATTCTTTTGCCAATGCTATAATACTCACTTATACTCTTGTCTTGTGGCTGTAACCTGTTGTCATGCACAATTGTTATTTTGTACTTGTTTACTTCTATATTTTCAGTGTTATCCTTGCACTATTAAGCTATTTATTGAATTTGCACTATATTATTATAACCTCCAGCACACATACTTTATCTTGCATATATTTTATCATGTTGACATATGTATATACTTGAATGTAATACTGGACTGCTGATTTTTATCATTTGTTATATCTGATATTGTGTGTATTGGTGTGTTCTCTGTTGTAGAAGCTACTGAATGCCTTGAATTTCCTTTGTCAATCCAGACATTTCATAATGGGCAAACTCTAGAAAGAAAATAAGCATTACACTTTAAACACCAAGCTCAATAATTGCTCTTGGTCTTCTCCAACAGGGCTACTCTGATGTCAGTACTCCCATGTCAAAGAAAGACTGGACGGGTGTATCGCTGACCTGTGACCTTGGAACTAAAGCAATTTACGCCTCAGTCTGTCAGCTACTGGAGCAATATAAGCAGGAGCTTCAGAAACAGCCTGCAGTCTGTGAGTGACACCTGTCAAACCTGTTAAACTACAGCGCCATCTAGTGGCGGATGCTCCAGCATGCAGTGACATCGTTTCTTTCTGTTCTAGGCCTCTCTGTGTCCGCTAACCAATCACCATTGAAGTCACACCCAAGTAAGATTGCAAGTGTTTATCATACCATGATTTGTTATATAACTACGGATGTAGAATTACAAAATGCATTTTTCTTTTCAATAACATGTTCTTATTTCAATGTTTTGCAGAAGTGAAGAGAGTACAGGAATATGCAGGTATGAGTTACAGATTACATTTTATTGCAGTGTATAAGCAGGTACTATATAGTTTTTTTTCCCCACTAGGCTTAATAACAGCTTTGCCCTCTTGTATAAAGTCCTAAATAGTTGAGATAACAGTTTATATTGTTTGTTGATTCCTGCACATCATATCACCTGCATCCCTTGTGTTTTGGAAGGCCAAAAGAACTTCATTTCTGTTGTTCTTGTGCAAGAACATGACATATCAAGCAGTATGACATGATATACTTAATTAAACTATATTAAACAGCATTTTTTTGGCCAAATCCTGTTTTTCTATATACAATGAATATTGAATTACATAATATTTAATAAAATTCCAGTTAGAATTTTTATATAGTACCAGAATATTTAATCAAAATTATATTACATTTTTATGTGTCTCTATTCAAAAGTTTGGGGTCTGTATGATTTTTTTTAAACGTTTTTGAAAGAAGTCTCTTCTGCTCACCAAGGCTGCACTTATTTGATTTAAAAATACAGTATAAACAGTAATATTGTGAAATAATATTGCAATTTAAAATAACTGTTTCTGCTTTTATATATTTTCATTATCATTACTCTAAGATCTTGACCAAAATATGTGTGCACCTCTTGATGGAAATAACATCTAAACCTTTATTTCCATCAAGAGGTTCTTCATGCTCCTCCCAACCATTCTTTCATAATTTGAGCCTGATGAATCTTGACATTGTCATCCTGGAATATGGCGATGATGTGTCTTCCTACATTGTTTAAGAAAAAGAAAAGCTACACACTCCATCAATTAGAGTTAGAAGAACTGTTACCAAACATAACATGCTAGAAACATAATAATCACTGCAATTATGATCCAATCATAGACTCTTTTAAATCCAAACTATATTCTAAACCTAAAAAGGTAATAATTTGAACTTTTTCCATCAGTTGATGTGACCCTGGACTCCAGCACTGCTCATCCACGTCTCCTCCTATCAGAAGACAAGAAGAAGGTGTGGTGCGGTGAAAGGCACCAACATGTTCCCAACAACCGTGAGCGCTTTGACCGTGTAGTCTGTGTTCTGGGGCGCGAGGGCTTCAGCGGGGGGCGACACTACTGGGAGGTAGAGGTCGATGGAAAGACCGACTGGGACCTGGGGGTGGCCAGTCATTCCAGCAACAGGAAAGGTAAGATCACAGTCAGCCCCAGCAACGGCTACTGGTTTCTTAGCTTGCGGGACAAGAACAACTTTGCCTTCAGGACTGAGCCTTCCACTGCCCTTCCCCTCAGCCTGAAGCCTCAGAAGATTGGGCTGTTTGTGGACTACGAAAAAGGCCAAGTGTCCTTTTATAATGTGGACGCGAAGATGCATATCTACACGTTCATGGACAACTTCTCTGAGACCATTTATCCGTTCTTCAGTCCCTGTACCAACAAAACAGGCAAAAACGATGCTCCGCTGGTGATCACGCCTGTCCAGTGACTTGAGAAGGTTTTATGACCAAACATCTGCTCCATAAGGTTTTGGGCTTTTCTAACAAATAGCCTTTTCATACCAACAAATCTTCTAATCTTTTTTATTCTATTAAAGTCGGCATTAAACAAAGGTTGCAATAGTCTTTTATTCCCTATTGTGACATACATCCGAGTGAACCGGCTTCCTGAACAAGACAAAATGCAGGGCGGGACTTGATTTTGTCCTTTGGTTGTTGATTAGACGGTTGTGGTTTGCTATTAGTCGATCTCATGTGAGTGACAGGTTGCCCCGCCCTCACGCCAGTAAACATCATCAGAGAAGAGATGTTGCTGTAAGACGGGAGGAGAACATGGGGTACATACTTTGGTTAATTTCACTTAATTTACATTGCATTAAAAAAAAATTGTCCATTTTGATTTCATGGTGAACTTGATATAACAAAATCAACAGGAATTGATCTTTTCTTCAGAATAAAAAGACTAAAATAATAGGCCTACATATTTCTTGTTAATTAAACAAGACTGCACTGCAATCCTGCACTGTACACTATTACTTGTCAGGCATTGAAGATGAAGTTAGCCTAATACTTTAATAAAATCTGATTGTTAGTAAATTCATTTTAGTTTGTATCTTGTCCACCGTTAAGAGGTTCATTTAGTCCACTCGTGTAATTCTCACACACTGCACCAGTTATGTTTCTGTTATGAAGTGTAATTGTGAGCATGATGAAATAAACATTTCAGTGTCAGATGGCAAGTTACTGCAGGTAATTTCTCTCTTTATGACATTCCACCCTTTCTGTCTTTCTCTTTCATACCAAGACGAACGTTCGCTACTGCTTACACTTACATAGTCTAATAGGCCTACATTGCAACCTCCTCGTGTTTGTTAATGACACACAGTGATCAACACTGTCTTTACATTGTTGTTTGTCTTACAGCTCTATCTGGGTTACTCCCAACCAAATCCTAACGGTATTTTCTCTCGTTCGTGTTGAAGCATGTCAAAAGTAACTGTCGGAGAGAAGATCCCCGAGGGCTGAGTGAGTGAGTTTCCTCAACGCACCGCCAGATGGCATTGGCAGACCTAGTGAATATCAACCGAACTCTTTTCCTAACGCAAACACGTGGTTTAAACGGGCCTACGTTACGTTTGTCCACGTCATCTATCCAAACGGCTCTTTATGAACTACATAAAACAGACTTCACAGGTGTTGACATGTTTTTCCTTGCTAATATGGTAAACTGATCCATTTGGAACAGATATAAGGAAGACTGGGGCTAGTTGTCACACAGGGATGTTGTCACAAAGGCAGTATAATGTGTTGCATAAATGTTTTCCATTTACATTTTGCTGAAAAGCTTATAATAGACTGCTAAATGGCAGGTTTCATCGTGACATTTCACAAGTGTTCAGTATCTGTTCAGTTAACTTTTTTCTCTTGATGGCAGTAATAGTGGAAATGTTATATATTATTTTTTTATGTTTGTTCTTTGGTTTTGTAGCCAGGACTTTAAGATGTGTGTCTACTCGGAAATGAACTTTCAAAAGCAACCTTAGAATAAAAAATATTCTCTGGAGAACAAATAGTAACTATCTCCCCTGTGCTTTAATTCATCCATGTGTGCGTGTGTGTGTGTGTGTGTGTGTGTTTCAGGTTAACCCTGTAATTGATGATCAGTTGAAATTCACAGACCACATTGCTAGAACTGCCCGGTCCTGCAGATTTGCTTTGCACAACATTAGGAGGTTCAGGCCCTCCTTACAGAGCATGCCACACAACTCCTTGTCCAAGCACTTGTTTTATCCAGACTGGACTATTGCAATGCTCTCCTGGCTGGTCTTCCAGCTTGCTCTGTCAAACCTCTACAATTGATCCAGAATGCTGCAGCCAGAGTAGTCTTCAATGAGCCGAAGAGAGCACACGTCACTCCTCTCCTCAAACAATTGCACTGGTTGCCAGTTGCCGCTCGCATTAAATTCAAGGCACTGACGTTTGCCTACAGAACAACCACTGGCACTGCTCCCTCTTACCTAAACTCATTACTTCAGACTTATGTGCCATCCAGAAACCTGCGCTCTGCTAGCGAATGTCGTCTTGTGGTACCATCTCAAAGAGGCACAAAATCTCTTTCTCGGACCTTTACAATGGCTGTTCCCTGTTGGTGGAATGATCTGCCTAACTCAACCAGAGCTTCTGAGTCAGTAGCCACTTTCAAGAAACTGCTGAAGACATATCTTTTTCGGCAGCACTTGATTCAGTAGAATTAACACTTTCTCTTCTCTTCTATTCTATAAAAAAAAAAAAAAAAAAAAAAAAAAACTGCACTAAAATTAAACTGAGAGGGGTTATAGCACTTACGTATTGTTGTCCTACTGTTAGTTTAACTGCTTCTATTGTTCTCATTTGTAACTCGCTTTGGATAAAAGCGTCTGCTAAATGAATAAATGTAAATGTAAACCCTACATTATGGAGACACAATGTCCCCACAAAGATGGCAATATCCAAAATCCTTGATCCTTGTCAAAAACAGTGTGTTGTTTCTTTTTATTTAATAAAATCTGTTTTTCTGATTCTCTGGCACCACCTCTTTCTTATTAATGTCATGTTTAGTGTGTCTCGTTCTAAAACTAATGTATTAGGCTACTTGCATACTAATTTAGTGCAACAGTAACTTATTGTAAAGGTGAACTTGGAAATACGCCATGTGAGCTTAAAAATATGTACATTGGGCATTCAGGGTTTGAAAATAAATAAAACTATGAATGAGGAACAGAAATTAAGTCCTTGGAAAAAAAATGCCCAAGTATTTAAAATATAGGGGCAAAAAAAAAGGTCTGTGCTGAATTTTATTTTTAATACTTGATCTATTTTATTCTAGGTCAATGAGTTCAGCATGGTTTAAATGCCTCTTTATTTACCGAGCCTTTATTGTGTTATGATATTCTGTGCATTATTTGCAATGTTTCTGCAAATAATTATTCAAACTTTGAGTTTAATCAAATCATTCAGTGCTCTTGCGAAGTAAAATTCACCAACAAATCAATTCCATGTGGCAAATAGGCACTTAATAATAAATAAATAAAGATAGGAATTGGAATAAATATCTACAAATAATTTCAGAAAGTTCGACAGCACCATGTGAACCTCAAGTTTCATCATGGCATAATCACAGTTGTAACAAGCCAAACAGGAACGCTCTGAGATAACAAAATTGACAGAATGAGAGAGCATGTGTGAGAGATGACTATTACAATATTTAAATATAGTAACCAACATTCCTCTCTAATACACTCTAGAATGTGGATCTGTGAGAAGAGTTCTTCCAAGCCTTTTCAGACCGCAAACTGTTTCTGGTCAACAGGTGTGACGCACGTTAAAGTCATGTCACAAATACTATAGGTAGAGAAATGCATGCGATCACAACTCCACCCAGCTGCGGGAAAAAAGCCCATAGCTTTAGTAAAAGTCACCAGTCATTCTTATGGCTTAGAAGTAAATGAAGCGAAGCAGGCTCTGAGCAAGACGAGAAGAAGAGAAATGGGGGAAGGGATGGAGTGATTGTTAGAGAATTGGTCGTAGGCCGTCATCAGGTTCAGCCCGTTCAGCCTGAATGTATTCACTCTTGCCCTCCTGGAAGATCTACTTGCATGGCAGCAAACGTCTCCGTCTCTGAGACCCATGTTTGAAACCGTAAAGTTACAGCGTCGTCAAGTGCACGGGACTTCGGTCTTGTGGCTGAACTGATTTATAACGCTTTATAGAATGCAAGCCTTGCAGTTATGAAGCTTACTGGAAATGTTGAATTTATAAATCCCTAGAAGTTTGAAATCATAATGATAATTTATTAGTTTAATTCTGATGAAACGATAGAGAGGTTGATCAAAAATGTAAAAAAAAAAAAAAAAAAAAAAAAAACTTAAGCGAAAAGTTCTGCCTCAACCGCTCCAACAGCCCAGGTAGCATACCTGTCATTCTGCACACCTACACTCCTTTTTCTTTCTTTTTTTTTTTTTTGTTTTTGCTCAAAGTCTTTCTCTTTCTCAATTGCAAAAAGGCTAAATCATCTCATCTTCCCACCTGCTTGCTCTTTTTACCTCTTTTACCTTTTTACCCAGTTTTCCTTTTTTTTTTTTACATTGACGTGATTTTAACAGTAAAAGACTGTAAAAAAAATTCTTTCTGTATACAGTGAATAACTGTAATAGATCTAAGCGTACATTTATTGTAATTGAAAAAAAAAAATTAACAAAATTATATAATTTATTGTAGAATTTACAGTGAAAACCCATAAATTGACATTCCCAGAATTCCCTGTGTGACACTACACATTTGATGTATATTTTCGTTGAAATAACTGTTTCTTCTTAGTTTTTTTCTAATCAGTTATGTACATTAGGGTTTTATGTTACACATATCCCCGGTTTCACATACTAAAATGCATGTTTGAGCTGTTTTAAATGAAAGCAACTTGCACTGACATATCTTGAAATTTGTCTCAAGATTCACACCAAGGCACATTTATAAAAGCTAGCCTACATTAATATCCTAATTGAACTAAGGCCTAATCCTGGATTAATCTAAGCCCTGTCTGTGAAACCGGGCCCTACTGTTGTTAAATTAATGTTTATTACATTTTTTTATTTCATGTGTGTTACCATGATGGTGTTTAGTGTTTGTGTGAATGGCACTGTGGACCTTCTATATATTAGTATTTACTCATAAACTGCTGATGAACAATGAGCACTTGTTTTTGAGTGGTTGTCAGTGTATACAAAGGTACATAACAGATATTAGTGCTTCAATAGGTTGGTAAATTAACATTGTATCAGTTAATGAAATACGTTTAGTTTTTTACTGTAAATTTAAGATAAATCTGTAAAACCTCAATTGTTGCTGCCTTGTTTTTTACGGTAAACATCTGGCAACCACAGCTGCCATTTTTTACCGTAATTTTTTTTTACAGCTCATTTACAGTTAACATGCATATAGGCTTCATGGTTTGTGAGCACTCTGTGAGCTAGCCTTTGTAGAAGAACAGCACAACCATACAGAATGTGTACTTCTAATCTAGCAAACATTTCAGCAGCGAAACTGCAAAAAAAGCAGATATCTTTGCCTTTAGAAACGTATATGCCACCACGAAACTGGGAACTGAGTTGTTCAATTAGCATCATGATGAACTGCTGAGGCTACACTTGAGGTGTTTGTGTTCTGTCATCAGTTGCCTCATAAATAAAGTGTGAATATGTGTGTGTGGGGAGGATTATAGGTCTTAGAAGTGTGTCAGTCATTTTTTTATTATAATCAGGGGCTGAGAGCACAGTGCATTTGGCAGTTAACTAAAACTACAAGGAAACTATATCATGGCTGTTCCTCATGCTTAGTAGAATGAGCAATAAGCAATATGACAGGTAGAATGAAAACTTAAATTAATCTATGGTTTAGAAATATTAATGGGATGCATAATGGCTTAATGGGCTTCTGGAGGCTTAAATTTGAATTTTGACAAGAGTTGGAGTTTGAACAGTCTTGGCTCATTTGAACAGTTAGAAAATATGATCTTTACAACGATATAGTAATTTAAGCTGTTTCGACCATATTTAAATGGCGTCAGAGGAGAAACCCAAAGAAAATCTTCTAGGTTTTTTTACGTCACGTAATGGGCGACATTAACTGTACAATCGGTGTACGATTTTTTAGTTAATTTTTGGTCGCATATTGCGTCGTAGACTATTATAGGCCTACTCTTCATTCACATTCATTATTCAGAGGAGGAGAGAGAGAGAGCAAAAGAGAGAGAGAGAGAGAGAGAGAGAGAGAGAGAGAGAGAGAGAGAGAGAGAGAGAGAGAGAGAGAGAGAGAGAGAGAGAGAGAGAGAGAGAACCGGTTGGACAGGTAAGACGTAGAGGCAGGACTGGGTCGGGTTTGTTGTCACCGTTATATTCAGGCGCATGCGCATTGTTACCTGTTTCCTCATGAAATGTGTACCTGCGCTCTAATCAGCCACTGAAATTCGTTTTGTACTCCGTCGTGTTGAGCAGTTTGAACTATTTATCTGCCACAAACATCACCTCCCACCTGGACAAAGACACCTAGCTTGGTCTTAACCTAACGTTACTGGACTGAGTGAATTTCCGAGGAAGCCTTCGTCCACTCGGAGTAGCGGAAGACGGCGGAAGGTGTAGCAGAAGCGGGTAAATAGAGTGGGAAACTCCACGGAAACCTGTACAGGTACAAAAAGTTTGGAGTAAGAAGGTGTGCGTATAGAGCGAAGAACTCGGCTTTGCTTTTCCAAATTGAGGAAGGCACCATCCAAGAAGGACTTTACACTTACTTTGCCGTTTTATCAAAAGTAGGTCGGTGTTAAAAAGCCTGCTGTTTAATTTCGAGAGATAGCGGGGAAGGACCTCGGGAATAGACCATGCCACGAGCTTTCCTGGTGAAGAAAACGGGACATTCACCCGGCAAGAGAAACTGGAGCAATCTGCCAGATCATGAACGCGGTGACATTTATATTCCAGGTGAGAAGATACAAAAGTAAACTCTTTTTCAGAACACAATCCGGATAACGGTACGGGTGCAACAGTTCATTCCAGGGGGTCTAAAAAATGCTGTTGTTTTTTTTTAAATCGTTGTTTTAATTTAAAAAATATATATATTTTAAATCCAACGGTTGGGTTTGTCCATATTTGACCCAAACATAGGTTGAAACAACCCATAATTTTTAGAGTGAGTTGTGTAAGGAACAGCCTTTCCTAATTGAAAAGCTTATTTTGTGTAGCCTATTTTTTTATAGCCCAATTATTATTTGTAAACAGGCTATTTTATGTGATTTAGCCTACACTAAATTAAAAGATAACTAAATACACAACTTGCCTAAATGTAACCATTTATGTAATTGTGAGCGATTGAACAACTTGATCTTATAAAATGTGTGTGTGTGTGTGTGTGTGTGTGTTAAGAGGGCCGTTATACTGCACCTTAGTTGACCTTCAGACCCAACTGTCTTCCTTATAACATGAAACTCATTGCAACACAGGACGGTGCCAGTTTGGCCTATACACAAAACGTTATTCGTCTGAAATTAAAGCAGGAGTAAGAAAAAAAATCGAGATAAAGCTAAACGTTTCCCCCTGAAAGCTACTTGACTAATCACTCACTGTAATTAATTATAGGCTAGGTATATTGGGTGATATTTACAATTAAGTTACTGATAACTGCCTGATTTGACTGTTTTTGGAAGTTAACAGTTACAAATTACTGCGCGTCACCAAACGGAATATTAACCGTTCATTATGACCCCCCTTTCTTCAGTCTACAGGAATCATCACAATGAGATATTCTGAGATGTAGCCTATAGTGTAATTTATACACTTTAACTGTAAACCGTAATTTTATATATATATATATATTACGGTGTACAGTTAAAGGCGAAATGTGTGTAGAACTGTGCCATTTTAAAAGAATGCGTTAATCATGCGTTTGTCGGCCTGCGGGGTTTTGTGAAAGTGTAATCCATTTGCGTAACAGCGCATTCATAAACTGAACCAACTTGAAACGAAGACATTTATAGCATTGATTCATGCAGGTATGCCAGAGGTTGTTGTGGACACCTGTTTCATTCGTTGCCATAACGATTACTGTTCACATGTGTATTTACTTACAAAACTTCTTTCTTTCTTTCTTTCTTTCTTTCTTTCTTTCTTTCTTTCTTTCTTTCTTTCTAATCAATGCAGCATCCGTTTAACGCATCGTGGTCATTTAGTTTGTCGCCCGTGATATGGTTTCGGGTTAATGTTTACAGCGGTGAAGGAAATAACGGGCTTCACCGCGCTGGCTCCCTTCTCCCGCTATACACCCTTAGCAAACACACACACACACACACACACACACACAGCGATTGTACCTTTCACCTCACTTTTCGATATCTGACTGCTGAACAAACCCGGAGCACAGGCATTGTTATGTATTTATCGACGTCGCCTACCCATTTTATGACTCTTGTTTTAACCCATTGGTTGTTTTTAATTGTTTTATTCCGCCCTCCATGTGATGTGATGCAAATTGTAGTAAGGAAAATTGACTTTGAAACATAATAAGCTAAATGACTGATAAACCAGTTTAGGATTAATGGAAAGTTTACTAACTGATATGAGGTAAAACATGATGTTTTTCCCTGATTATTACGGCTTGTGTGTTTAATTTAAATTCATGTTCACTCAAATCAAACATAGCCTATTTGTCGACATCGAATGCGGTCCCTTTTTAAAAAAAGATACAATTCTTTCGGTTCTCGTTCATCTTCATGTTATTGTTTGTGGTGTGACTGACTGTCTTTGAAGGGAGGGGTTGGCAAACAAGACAAAGGCAAAAAGAAACCACAATCACGGCTGTGTGTATACTGTGTGTGTGTGTGTGTATATATCAGCCTGTTCTCACGTAAATGCGTCTCTATAACACGCATCGTGTATTGTCGTGTAATTTATACGCGAAAATGAGTTTTTACGTGCATATGAGACGCAGTTTTTAGCGTGCATTTGATACGCAGTTCATTTACGTGTAATACACACGCACCCCACACCACTAATTCTACCCAAACGTAAACCTACCCTAACCAACCAATGCGTATCATATGCACGTAAAAACTCACTTTAGCGTATAAATTACACGACAATACACATGCGTGCTATAAAGACGCATTTAGTGTGATCGGGTTCATATATATATATATATATGCATGCACATGATCCTTCAGAAACAATGTTTATTATCAATGTTGAAAACTTTGATTCAGCAAGGAGGCATTAAATTGATCAAAAGCGACAGTAAAGACATTAAGACCTAGGCTGAAAAGACTGAAAAACATTTCAGATAAATGCTGTACTTTTGAACTTTACAATAATCAAAGAATCCTGAAAAAAAAAATTCTCACAACAGTTTTCAGCATTGATAATAATAAATGTTTCTTGAGCATGCACCAAATCATCATATTAGAATGATTTCTGAAGGATCATGTGACACTGAAGACAGGAGTAATGATCCTGAAAATGCAGCTTTGATCACAGGAATAAATTACATTTTAAAATATATTCCAATAGAAAACAGCTATTTTGAATTGTAAATATATATTTCACAATATTACTGTTTTTGTTGTATTTTGGATCGAATAAATGCAGCCTTGACGAGTATAGGAGACTTCTTTTAAAAACATCAAACATTCACTCTGGTCTCTTCAGAACTGAACTACTTAGTTGGATTTCTTCTTGACAGGAAACTGAGTTTGCTCACTGTACAAGTCTAAATGGCCATTACGAAATATCGGTTATTGGATGCTACCGTTAGCCACTGCACCCATTAGATATTTGCATTTTAATTTGCAACTCAGTCGATTGTGCCACACCAGAATCAACAGATTCATTGTTCAAGGCTGCTAGTATTAGTGTTGGTGATCATCTAAAATCTCCATGCAACCAATGTTGTTTTTTCTCTCTCCCTGTGATCTAATAATCTCGTTCTGTATTAGCTATGATCGAACAACGTCTTAGGAAACAACATGATAGTTTACCGTCAAACATTTGCAGATTATTCATCTGATGTATTGTGTTGCATGGAGGTTTGTATAAAGGGAGCTCAAGCCTGTGCCTCTAGCCCATCTGGTCTGACTGGTAAAGCAGTAACAGGAGTGGTTTGACTTCAGCCCGGCACAATACGCTCACACACTCATGCGCACCAGCCAACCCACCCACTCACACTCACACTCTCACACACCTGGCCCGGAGGCACAACTGTCCCCCTTAGCCTCGAGAGCCACATACACACCCAGTTTCTGATTGTCTAGCAATCGCATCCTTCATCTTCAGCTGTGTGGGATGTAATCCACACTTCTTGTTCACAAGGCCAAGATGTTATGCTGGAAAGATTTGTAAACCTGCGCTTGTCTTTAAACAATACTCAAGCAAACATTGGGGTGACACACACACAATTAAAGATGTTTTCTGCTCTGACTCGGTTTGCATTTCTAATTGGTTGACGTTTCTTCCAGTGTCCATGTCTCCCATTGCTCTGCGAGAGGAGAGCGAAGCCAGTCCTGCAGAGGTGGCGTTGTGTCTGTCCACACGCAAGGACCACAGCATCTACACGTCCAACCGGACGTACACCGATGACCCTGGCGCGGTGGTCCCTGCCGCTGAGCTCCCATCATGCACTGCTCTAGGCCAGAGTCCAGAGACCGAGCACATCCGAAGCGCACACAACAATACGTATGTGCGCACTAAAATAAAGGTGAGGCTTCTGGAAAATGTTTGCTTATGCTATGTTGATCTAAGATCTAGTTTCGGCAGCATTAAGCAGTCATATTCAGCTGTCGTGCCATTGTGCCACTATTAAACATAATTGATTTGTCTTTCCCTATTGCTTATGTGTGTGGTCATACTCATATCACTTTACTAGTTTGAATGTTTACCCTGCCGCTAATTTGGTCTTTATATTTCTCTCTTTGTTTGTTGTTTGGCTGCAGGTCACCACAGGTGAGCTTCCCATAGAGGTCCCACCCGCCGTCCCTAATGTAACTACAAGTCCACCTGTTTCTATAGGGACACCTTGCTCACCTCCTGTCGCTAAGTCATCTGCAGCGCAGTCACGTAGCAATACCTATGTTTGCCAGGTGTGTGAAAAGGTTTTCCAGTTCCAGCGCATGCTAAACAGACACCTGAAATGTCACAGCGAGCAGAAGAGGCACTTGTGCGACTTTTGCGGAAAGGGCTTCAACGACACCTTCGATCTCAAGAGGCATGTCCGCACACACACGGGTAAGAGATTCGTCTGCTCGCGATGAAATTCAAGTTGCAATAAATCGATTGTTTTGCAATGTGACGTACATCCGAGTGTAATGGATTATCATAAAAATAATCAAATGTATGGCGCAGACTTGATTCGGTACTTTAGTTGCGGATTGGTTTTTAAGGTTGTGGGCGTTGCACTCAAAAACGGATGCAAGCTTGCGGTCGATTGCGGGAGGGTGGGATTTGAGCGGACTAAATGATTGGAGAAGTCTGGCATACGTTACTGTAGAGAAGTGCATATATCCAGGTGGAGCTGGGGGAGGGGGAGGGTTTCAGAGGAACTCTGCAGGACTAACTTACAGTAAACAATGAACCAGTCTATTTAAATGCAAAGCAAGCAATCTCATTGGCTACAGGATCCTCAGAGGCCAATCAGCTTGTGCCATGCAGCAATGACGTGATTCACACATTCACTCTAGAGTTTCATGACTGAACTAGACATACACACACCACTGTATGGCATAATTAAGATTTTCTAAATGAAACTCTTGAATGGTAGTAGAATATTAAGCAGCAGAAAAACAGTTTTCAACATAATAATAGTTAATTATAAACTGCAATAATAATTGAGCCCCCCCCCCCCCCCCCCCCCCCCCCCCCCCCCCCCTGGTTAGACTTCTTTCAAAAAACATTAAACATTTTAATTACAAACTTTTGACTGGTAGGGGTGTGTGTGGGGTAAATTTTCATTTCATGACAACTTGTTGGTTAGTTTAAAACATTACTGTCATTTCCTTCTCAGTTTGAATCCCTTGTTTTTCTTTAATTTTTTGTTTTGTTAGCAGAACGTTTAGCTATGTTAGACCATCATACAAAACGCCTTTCGCCTTTTTTTAAATGGAGAATATTCTTGTCGTCCTCCTGCAGGTGTTCGTCCATACAAGTGCAGTCTCTGCGAGAAGGCCTTCACCCAGCGCTGCTCTCTGGAGTCCCACATGAAGAAGATCCACGGCGTCACGCAGCAGTACGCTTACAAGGAGCGCCGCAGCAAGCTGTACGTCTGTGAAGAGTGTGGCCATACTGCGTCTACCCAGGATGCACTGGTGCGCCACCTCCACACTGAACACCCAGACAGTCTCCTCCTGCGGGCCAAGGCGGCGCGAAGACTGTCCCCGTCAGCGAACACTAAAGACGACAACTCCCAACCTGGATCCCCTCTCTCACTCCATAGCGATGATACTGTTGGGTCAGGAGGATTTTCCCTATAAAAAATCTAGTTTTTTATACAAAAGGATGTGATTGACGTGCATTCTGATGATTTATCGTTTCATTCAGAGTACGAGGGAGGCGGGAAATTAAAAAGGGGAAAGTGAAGTCATGCAAAATGCTGTTTTTATGGCAGTACGCTGAAATTCAGTTTACACTTTTGTTGTACTTTTCCCTGTGAAACCACACAAAAGCAGACGATAATGTCCACTACAGCATAAGTATGCACTACTTCACTTTACTTAATAATATTATTATTAACATTGATGAGATGAAACACAACTCAGGAGAAATACACGCATGAATGTGATATTAAATGGCTCCATTTGTACTGTGTGGGACATTAATTTTATGTAGCAATGTTTCAACACTAAAATAATGCTTTTATGAACTCAACTGATAGTATTATCAGTGGTCTCTGAATGTTTGAAATAAGGGATCTTCGAAAGGGATTTAATTTTGTGTTGCTAATTACTGCTTTATGTAATATGTATATATATATATATCCATACATTTATCATAAAAAGATTTATATATTTATCCTGGTGTAGTTTTATATTTTCTGGGCTATGTTTAAACATTTTTGCTGTAGATTTTATACAGTTGTTTTCACATGTAACAGCCTTCTCTTGTGTGTGTGTGTGTGGTTTCTTTTTTTTAGGGTGGCATTATTGTTTTTTGTACTTTTTTACATTCAAAAGCATCATCAATATAACATTGTAATTTCTTGTTACTGTTTGTTTAAATAAGTAGACTGTGTCATTCTATTTTGTTGATCATCACAACACACCTCAACAATAAATGTTTTTGTTGATGGTTTGAAAATTAGTGTGGTTCATTCACCTGTATTGTTTTAGGAATAGGCAACATTGCTATCAGAAACTGAACTTAATTATTGATATTTTAAAGTAGGCTATTTTATTTTTATGCATGATTGCATGCATGCCAACTAGTAAGGGGGAGATTAGAGCAATAAAGCATTTTGGAATTTGCATGCAAGAGAGAATGAAGGAGAGAGAGATTCAGTGGGTGTATGTTGATGTTGGTGGATTCCAGATCCTTGTTTGGTCTTGTTCATGGAATCCAGTGTCTGTTTCATTGTGGGGCCATCAGGCATTAACGGCTCAAAGGTGCCTATCCCTTTAGAACCGTTATTTTCAACACCAACAAATTCAGTACCACCCTTTTCAAACCGCACAAGAATTTCTCGTTTAAAACAAACAGAAGTTGAAGTGAAATAGGAAATGTACTTTTAAAGGGATAGTTCATCACAAAATTAAAATTCTGACCTCATTTACTCACCCTCATGTTGTTCCGAACCTGTATAAATTTCTGTCGTCTGCTGAACATAAAAGAAGATATTTTGAAGAAAGTCTAGTTTGATGGGGAGGGGGGAGGGGGATACTTTTGAAGTCCATGGGGCCCATCAACTGGTTACTCATATTCTTATTATTCTAAATATCTTCTTTTGTGTTCAGCAGAACAGAGAAATTCATACTGGTTTGGAACAACTTGAGGGTGAGTAAATGATGACAGAATTTACATTTTTGGGTGAACTATCTTTTTAAGTTGGGTACATATACTGTAGTTGTATAATACTGTGAAACATTCACTGAAACATCATCCAACCATATTGTGAAATAATGGTGAAATAATTAGGTTATTATCCACTATATGTCATGTTTCTTCATTTTGAGCTTGACTAAAATGCACCATCAACCCTTTGAGAGGCGCTACTCGTGTTATCATCGGACGGAAATGACGCGGTTACAGTACTTTCGAAAGCACAGGCGGGGAAACAGTGTGGCAACTAACCTAGGTAAATAAAGAATCACAGTTAATATAATATAATAACTTACGTGCATTTTAAAAGGTGACCACTCTAGCTAGCATTTAATTCGAATTTTAGCACATTGTTTGCAAGCAAACAAGGTCATTTAGTTTTTAGTAAGCATGCATAAATTAACGTTACATATTTCAGCTTTGGAGTCTTTGTTGCCTAGTTATCTAATCTTGTATAATGCGGTTGCAAGTTGCAACCGTTGCATTACGAACATTTAAGCAACTTGAATCTGTTTAACTTCTTCTAGGATGTAAATATGCCTGGGGATCAGGTGTGTTTGGGTCGCAAGCGCCCGCTGCCCCCGTGCCCGAACCCTCTGTTCCTGCAGTGGTTAACAGAGTTACGTGACAGCGCCAAAGAGAAGGGCCTGAAAACACAGTACGTGTACCAGAAGGTGAGCGAAGGTGTTGGGTTTAATAGTCCTAATTTACAGCTGCGCCATATTTGTTGTATTAAGGGAGATGAAAGCGAGGCTGTGAGGGATAGTGGGTTGTTATTTTAAATGTGTTTTTGAATTGTTCTGCTGGCGAAACACTGCAAAAAAATAATTCCAAGAAACTTCAGTTGACAAAAAACCTTATGACATTTGGAGCTGTGGATAATTATAAGTGATCTTGGAGCTTTATAAATTCAGTTGTTGTTGTTTTTTTACAGAAAACACGGTCATTGCCATTGAAATTATGCCTCTCCCATACGTAAAATACATATTTTACAGGCACTGTTATGAAATTGAAAACCACTTTATCATAGTGGTCATAAACACAGCTCAAACCTGCTGTGTAACACAGGAATGAACAAGCCAAGCGACCATGCTTGAACTTGAGTTGATGAATGTTATATGTGAATAATAGCCTAAATTCAATCTGTTCATCATATAAATTGATTGAGTCTCTTCAGAAAATTTGGACTAAACCGCTCAATTCTTATGGATTAGTTTTACAATCTCTTTATGAACTTTTTGAAGCATCAAAGGTAGTTGCATAGTCGTCAATGGAGGGATATAAAGCTTTCAGATTTCATCAAAAAGATCTTCATTTGTGTTCCAAAGATGAACTAAAGTCTTATGGGTTTGGAATGAGGGTGAGTAAATAATGACAGAATTTTAATTTTTGGGTGAACTATCCCTTTAACATCTAGCATGATTAAATTGTGCTAGATGTTAAAGGGATAATAAAATATTTTATATTCTACTACATTAACTACAAGCATTTCCATCAAATAATTTATAAACAATTTAACCCGTGGGGGAAAATCAACCTGCGGCAACTGTTTAAAAGTAGCCCAATTCCACGGGATAATCACGGACTTGACAACCCTGTCACAGCCTTGCTTTCATACCTGTCTTGGCGCTGCTCTGAATAAGGTATATTTCGAATGTTTGATTTAACTGACTGTAAACACGTAAATGGTCACGTTAGAATATGCTAAACTGATTAATCTCAGCAACTGCAATGTAATACTATTTCACAGGCCATAAACTCTCTGAAAAAATATCCTCTCCCGCTAAAAAACGGGAAAGAGGCGAAGATCCTGCAGAATTTCGGCGACGGGATCTGCAAGATTTTGGACGAGCGACTGCAGAAGCATTATCGGGAAAACGGTGCGGGACGTCAGTGTAGTGCACATGTAGATTTTCCCTTTATCCACAGACTTTCTTTTAATCCACTGGCATTATGTTTACATGCTTCTGTTTGTTTGTTTTTCCTGGAAGGTCCTGATGCTTCAATCCACTTGACTAGCCATACAAGCAACATGGCTTCCTCTAAACAGATGGACGGACCTCAGAAGAAACTTTCCGGAAACTTGGGTGAACATATGGTCGGTTTAAAGATGAAATGAGTTGTGCGTACTTGTCTTAGAAAACTAATGACAAATTTCTTGCAGAAACGAACGCAAATAGAAGTAAGAAAGGAGAAGGGAACTAGGAAAAAGAGAGAGTATGTGCCACAGAAGAGGTCTGGAGGTTACGCTGTACTGCTCACTTTGTATAGACACACACAGGTAAAACAAGCGCATTTAATGGTCATGTTATTTTGCATTATAGCCCACAGTAGTCTTTTTTTTAATGGTGTATAAGTTATCGTTAAAAATGACTTCCCCTATGGAGAAAATGAATGTGATTATTAAACATGCTGCACTCTATTTTGTCCTGTGTTTTGTAGATGCCTGGTAGTAAAGGCTTCATGTTTAGGAATGAACTACAAACTGAGGCACAACCCTTGTGTGATAAGTCCTTCACAGTGGTGAGCCCAACAACACACTTCTACAAAGTGTAAGGGGTATACAGTTAAAGACCCAGAACCAGATATGAAGAATGAAGACCCGGAGTCAGAATTATAAAAAATTAAAGAAAAGTTTTACTGAAAATAGTTTGCAGTTTCATCAGCAGAAGTCAGCTTCAAGACTCACACAGGAGTTCGTAGGCCGCCTCCCTTACAGTTACAAAGATCACAGCAGTTATACCATTTCCAAGGTCTAAGCTACGTCATTGCTTACAGGTTGAATGATTCTCATTGGCTAAGAAACATTAAGAGCCTAAACAATTTAACACATGTGAGGAGATAGGAGTGCCTATCGCCATTAGTAAAGATAGTTGTCGTCCACTCAATAGATTTAGGTCTGTGGTGGCCTCGCCGGTTAGAGCAGGGCGCCGGGTTGTCTGGTCCGAACGTCCAGAACCTACATAGAATGTCATACGCACACACACAAATAACAGACACTAGCAAATAACAGCTCCCATCAAGGCTGAAGAGAGTCTGAGCTCCTTACTATCAGTTAAGTATACCAAAACATAATGCTAAAACATTCACTCGTTTGGGAGAAAAACAGATAACTGGCATTTACTCCCAAGGAAGGAAATATACTGGAAAGAATACACTTTAATACAACAATTAAAGTTCAATAGTAACGCTCAATATAGCTTGACCATCTGTCCAGCGAAGGATCATATGTGTCCACGCTGCCTTTAGGACCCTCTAACCTTTCTTCTGATACCAGAGAAAGAGACAAACGGCCTTGTGGGTTACATGGCCTTCGTGTCCTGCGTGTACTACGTGCAATCTCAAAGTAAGATTGGAATGCATGTAAAAGAAACTGGTTACTTCCATCACATGCATTTAAGAAAATATAATTTCACAAGCACAAAGAATATAAAAATAAGTATGTGATAATGAATATATTTGATTATTGATTTTTTATAAGGAAGTATATAAGCATCCAAAAGGATTTATGATTATAGATGTATTTGAAGAGGCAAGGGATTTTGACCAACCCTTCAGTCCCCCGTTTTAGACCAATGTGGGGTCCAATACCGCCACGTCTGGTCTAACCAGTGAGGTCACTACGGAAGGGAGGAGTGGTGACGCATGCTCCCCTGACGGGTCACACTTGTCTCTTCACCTCGTCACGGACATGCTGGTTACTAAAAATTCCAGTCCCCATTAAGAGGTTCTCCCACCTTCCACTCACAACAGGACATCAATGTAATTCTTCCTCAGTTTATCAGTCAGGTTAAAATTTTTATAAAACACATAACTGATTACGAAACAAGTACATATTTATTCTCTGGAAGCCAGGCTAAATAAGCAAGCACTGTTGCTGTATTCCTAGCATGGCCTAGATCCACAGTCACTACTCAGATCCTAAATGAAGACATTGTCTATAATCATGAATACCAGAATATATGCACTAGGTTTTTATTTTTATTTTTATAAAACTATGATTTCCAAATCCTTTTATTATAAACAAAGTTGGATGGTGAATCCATTATTTTCACTACCCCTTTTATAGACCCTTTAGGTTCAAAACACAATGGTTATCTAACTAAAAATAAACAACAACAAAAATAAAATATTAATAATTAAGACCCATAATAATCGATGTAAGAACTTTAAGTCTTTACTGAAATCATCTTTCAGTTTACGGTCACATAGAATTGTTCCCCATTCTGCTTAATAAAGCTTTTGTTCATTCCTTATCTTTATATCACATTAATCCCTGTTAATCATACAATGCCTTATTATTTTTATTTTGAAACTCACTTTTCATACCATTTAAACTTAATTTGACTTCCATACAGTATTTGTCTATCAAATAGTTAGTCTAAAGATTATTAGAACATTGTAAGTATATTACAAACAAAAAAAATAAAATAAAAATAATATTAGCAGTATTGTCTCAGTCCCACTTATCTTTACAGTTTCACAGAAAACAAAATATTATGTTACTCAGATCCCAACCCCTAAGACAGCCATATAGCTGTTTTCTTAGACATCTAATGTCATACATCCATTTAATGGATTGAGAAATAAAACCTTTCCTTTTTAGAAGTTATATTCACTCCTCCTTTGTTCGCCCTCCGGCCTTTCAATAAAAATGAGGGAGCTCACTCTGGATAATTTGGATAGTGACTTAGCCAATGTGTCACTTTGTCTCTCTGCCGTCAAGTCTATATATATATGTATGTTTTTTTTTCCTACGTTTATCCTTATGATCCCGCCTAGTTGTCTATTTAAATTTAGACCCTCAGTTGAATTTAGACAAGAGTTTTACCCCATAATGGACGGCAATCTTCTTTACAATTCCAATTTATATAAAATATTAATCCAGAGAGTAATTCAGATCAATATCATAAATGACAAAAGCATTCATAATTACCAATAGCAGACAGAGCTGGAAAACCACTCCAATTAAAGCTCGTCCCATGTTCTGCATTGTCTTTTCATCAGATTGATTTAGAATTATCAACTTTTTTAAAGTTTGTCATTTTACTTAACCCATCTGTAATGATAAAACACTAATTCCAGAAGTTAATGACACAATATCCTTAAAATCAGGAAATAATAGTACCCCAAACTAACACATACAAGACATGACGTGCAGTCACCAACAAATACACACATTCATACCTGACTATGAACTGCTCATATTCTCATATTTTATATTGTTGCTAAAAGATTAAAATTTTAAATAAGATTTTAACCTTTCCATTTTCCTGTAGCTTCTATCTAATTTTACATGGTCCCTAAACCAGTTTCAAAGCATGCCTGTTCATTATTCATTTGATTTTAACAAGGTCAGCTGGGTTGTTTTGGTTCATTAACATTATTTTGTTTAAGCTTGCTCTAGCAGGCCGATAACAGAAAGACAGACACAGTTACCATCCTTTCCTTCACTCAAGCAGTCTCTCTCACTATGAACCTTTGACCATTCACCTTTGTTAGCCAGACTTTTCTTGAATCTACAAAAACTGTCTTCATCTTTAGTCACCACCATGTCTAACGACCTTCAGAAGTTAAAACTATGTTAGACATACTAGTTCAAACTCAACACTATAATTTTCCTTGCCCATAAGGCAACCGACATCAAAAAGTTTTATTACTGTCTCCACAACAACTAATGGGAATCACTTCATGGCCCCGACTGAACCCCGAAAGCCCATTCCTGTTAGCTCTTTATCTATAACCTCCTTCAGGGTGTTTCCTTTTTCCCCTGGCATATTTGCAGACGCTTGTCACAATGAAAAACAAGCCATACAACTAATGCGGTTTCTTCTGGTGAGTGGTATAGAGGAGCTTTGCTTTATTGGGGAGACATGCCGTAACTCGTCACCGCGTCATCTCCCCTTAACGGCATAAGGACGCTGCTGGCCTCACAGCTCCTGCTCAACTCTCATACCTGTCTCACATAAAACATCTCCATTCAGGAAATGCCCAGTGACTTTACGTGAATCCACTCTGGCTTAGGTTGCCCCCTGTCTGGCCAAAGAAGGTCTTACCCGTCATAGAGATGGTCACTCGTGCCCACTGGTGACCGCTTTTTTTCCATCACAGAATCTTTGACCGTTTTCTTCAACAAAATCTGTTGTTCTCTGGAGCTTAGGAAAGACACAATCAAGAGTCACCAGGGCCATTCGGACTGCCTAATAGTTGTAACACAGGGAGACAGGTTAATAACAACAGTATTTAATCACTTAAATCCATTAACCATCTTAAAAGCAGCAACCTAGCTACTCAGTGGATTTAGATCACAACCGTACATTCAGTGTAGAGTTTCTGTAGCCGAAGGCGTCGGCCCACCCCCGTTTCATGGTGGGGACTAAGATCAGACAAAGAAGTTACTGGTCCTAAAATAACCTAATCAAAGATGTCACTTCTATAGTTTAAGGTCTGTATTATTATTTTAAAGACTTCTTTAAAGTCATTCAGTTTTACATTTAAAACATTTACAAATACAAATTGCCCTTTATGGCAATTGTTTCTTTAAACATCTCTGTGTCTATGATTCTTCAACTGAAACACTGTGTTTTAATTCAAATAGCTTATTATCACTAATGACAGGCTCAGATAACAGCTTTTAGCTGACATTGAATGAGAGAGACTCTGAGACATTCAGGACTGGCACACTGCACTCTCATAAACTTCTAACATCAAACTTTTATCTACCATCCTATAACTCTATCCCAGCTTAAGGCATATTTGCCAGAAATTACATGTGTTTCCAAATAAACATAATTTTTATAGTTGTCTTTATTTAGACATTACAAATTTCCACTCAGATTGAGTCTCTGTTGCACTGGCAGTTTCAGCCACAGTACACATCAGATCCAGATAAGCAAACTGTTTCATTACAGCCAATAACAAACTTATCTTTTGAAAGCAAAACATCAGCTTCTAGTTCTTTCATGGTCAACTTTTCAAGCTGTTTGTTTAATCAGCATTCAGCAACTGTTAATCCAGTCCTGCTTATGCTTATTTGATCTTCAATAAAAATAATTATTTTAGTTCTCAATAACGTTTCACATTTCTGAATCTCAATTTAAATGTCAAGTTCTCAACCATAGTTTAATATTTGACTTAAGTTTTCTCTTGGAGTTTATGCATCTCCAATTAGGATTCACACTAACTTTGACGAGGCTAGACCTATCTGCTTGTGATACTTTTGCAGTTATTGTAAATCATCTGTGAGATAAGTCTCTCTATATCATCTAAAACCTTTTTAAAATGTTTAATTATAACACAATCATCCTTTTAGTTACTTTGATATATTTTGCAACTCACATTTGTTGGAGTCATTAATTTTACATCAACTAGTGTTCATCAATTCACTTGTAAAAATTACTATTATAGATCTTTTCTTCAACAAGATTCACTTTAAGACTTCAATCTTTTGACCTTGTTTTTTATCTCTTATTTTTCAGACGAAAAATGTTAATGTCTTAATTTAAACACTGATCAACTTTCAAACCCACATTAATACCAGGAATTTGTCACTATCACATTTTTAAACACCTTCTGTCGGCTCCACTTACTGCACACTCTTGAAGCAGCGTGTGTCCCATTCAGGAATGCAAACAGAGCCACTGATAAGCAGTTCTCTGTATTCTTTTACAGTCCACCAGTGGCGGATTTTATCATAATAGCCAAATCATAATCTTCATCATTATCATTGGCAGAACATTAATTTTCATAAGCTGCATGGAAATGCTCAAAATATTGTAAGTTGTTTTCACAAAGTTTCCTTTTAACTTTAGTCGCTTGTCGAGGGAAATTATCCCCGACCCAGAATTTACTTCACTTGCTTTTTGTAATCATCGTAAGCAATACAAGCTAAACATTTAAATTTTCCAGTTTCTTTATTTGTTTGTAGCCAGTCAAGTTGTTTAAATTTCCAATCAGAATCAAAATACTGACTACCATTTACTTAATAATTTCTGCAAATTTCTTTGAAGTGAGGGCTTCAGAGCACAGCTGCTAACAGCGTTTGCTTTCCTGTCTCACTATTTGTTTCAGGACTGCCATATCTTAATCATGGTTCATACTCACCTGAAGTTATTGCAGAAATGGAGGCGGCGATCTTTTAACAACACAGCTTGGCTTCTGCGTGATGAAACTGCAAAGTATACTCCAAAATCACAGTTACATATACTGGTCCACGCCAATTTGGGTCACAACTTCTTTTTTTTTTCTTTTTTTTTTTCTCTCGGAATCGTTCCTGATGCATCCCTGGCAAACAACCCTATTATTGTTAGTATCCCTAACTGCCTGATTCACTTCACTAAGTTCGGGGATCCCCTATCTGAGATGGAAGAGATTGAGCAGGTTTTCGGTGCCACTGGACCTACAATCCAGGGACGTACTCTGCTGGGGTGTTGCTATACCAACGATGCCCAATGGGGCCCCCACAGAGCACGCTTCGCTTGCGCTGTCTGCTCTTGTTAAAACTTTAAACAATGCTATCAGCGACTTCCTTTTATACTTTAACCTTCAGTATAATTAATCTTCACTCTCCTCATCGGAGTGAAGCTCTCCCGCTCCCCTTCAAAATCTCTCCCAATCAGATAGCCCTAACCAAATAATAAAATTACTACCTTGTTTGTTGATTAGCCAGGGATGTCACCAAAGAATAATTGCCGCATCCTCCACCATAACTGTAAGGGGTATACAGTTAAAGACCCAGAACCAGATATGAAGAATGAAGACCCGGAGTCAGAATTATAAAAAATTAAAGAAAAGTTTTACTGAAAATAGTTTGCAGTTTCATCAGCAGAAGTCAGCTTCAAGACTCACACAGGAGTTCGTAGGCCGCCTCCCTTACAGTTACAAAGATCACAGCAGTTATACCATTTCCAAGGTCTAAGCTACGTCATTGCTTACAGGTTGAATGATTCTCATTGGCTAAGAAACATTAAGAGCCTAAACAATTTAACACATGTGAGGAGATAGGAGTGCCTATCGCCATTAGTAAAGATAGTTGTCGTCCACTCAATAGATTTAGGTCTGTGGTGGCCTCGCCGGTTAGAGCAGGGCGCCGGGTTGTCTGGTCCGAACGTCCAGAACCTACATAGAATGTCATACGCACACACACAAATAACAGACACTAGCAAATAACAGCTCCCATCAAGGCTGAAGAGAGTCTGAGCTCCTTACTATCAGTTAAGTATACCAAAACATAATGCTAAAACATTCACTCGTTTGGGAGAAAAACAGATAACTGGCATTTACTCCCAAGGAAGGAAATATACTGGAAAGAATACACTTTAATACAACAATTAAAGTTCAATAGTAACGCTCAATATAGCTTGACCATCTGTCCAGCGAAGGATCATATGTGTCCACGCTGCCTTTAGGACCCTCTAACCTTTCTTCTGATACCAGAGAAAGAGACAAACGGCCTTGTGGGTTACATGGCCTTCGTGTCCTGCGTGTACTACGTGCAATCTCAAAGTAAGATTGGAATGCATGTAAAAGAAACTGGTTACTTCCATCACATGCATTTAAGAAAATATAATTTCACAAGCACAAAGAATATAAAAATAAGTATGTGATAATGAATATATTTGATTATTGATTTTTTATAAGGAAGTATATAAGCATCCAAAAGGATTTATGATTATAGATGTATTTGAAGAGGCAAGGGATTTTGACCAACCCTTCAAAAGGATTTACCGCTTTAACCGCTATCTGTAGCCTAAGCATGTCTCATCCCTCTACATATAGCCTGATCTTGGTAGCAAGTACACGGCGTGGTCCTCGGTGAGCACGCTCATTCAGAAAGACCTGTTGGTGAAGACACACAATCCCGCCAGGTAAACCAGATCTGCAATCACAGCGCAGGAGTTCTGCTTTCATTTGAGTTGCGTTGATCTTCATCGCTCTCTTTTCCTGTTTTATTTCAGGTATTCATTGACTGACCAGGGTTTGGCTTTAGCTGAGAGGCTTGATTCAGAAGAGACGGGGATGACTAAAGAAGATGTGGCGCAAAAGAGTGAAGAAGAAAACTCTCATGATGGACCAGATGTTGTAGACCTGACTTTGGAGGAGGAGGAGCCGGAAGAGAAAGCGAGTCGGTGGGTACAAGCAGGTTGGCTTTTGCGTAAGAGCAGGGACATATATGTTAAAGTTTCCATTTTTGTTTTTTAGATCATATTAAGCTATTTTGAGTAGCAAAAGTCACTAATATTTAAAATCAACAATTCTTGTTATTTTATGGATTATTGTAGTATTTGGTATAAATTATTTATCTATACATATTCATGTGCCCTCATCATTTTTAACCAAAATAACCCCCCCCCCCCCCCCCCCCCCTCCCTCTTGCAAAACATCTCTTCTCTGATAATGTGTTTACTGGCGTGAGGGTGGGGCAACCTGTCAGTCACATGACATCCACCAATAGCAAACCATCCAACCATTCAAGCTGCTTCACTCGAATATACGTCACAATAGGGAAGAAAAGACTATCACAACTTCTGGTTCATGCTGACTTCAAGGTTTTATTTTTCTGTCTTATGTCTGTAATGAATGTGGGAACATAGGTGTGTCCATAGTAATATTGATCGTAGCCGGGACATTAACACCTGGCAACCCGCCAAATGCAGGTGGATTGCACAGTCACTCCTACTAGCCACTTAAAAAGGCATCTGAAATAATTAACTAAGTGCAATGTAGTGTTGTCAAAAAATACGATTTTTCGATACTGAAATATCTTGAACGGTTCCAATACAAATTTTCCACAGAATATATACACGATACCAGCTGTGCTTTCTCACTCTCTCATCTCTCCGACAGCGAGTTACACACAAACCCGCCTCTCCTCACTCACTCGTTTAATTTGCTCTGGATGGATATTGTTGGCATTACAAGGCTTGAATTTCTGCATGGGATTGGGTTTATTGCACATAATTTTACTCATTCCCGCAGATTTTGTTCTCACAACCAAAGTGTCGCACATAAAAGCCGCCTCTCATGCTAAATTGAGTTCTTTTTTGCTGCTTATTGCGCTTAAACTGTCAAATAGCCTACACACAAAATAATGTCAAAATGCCGGTCTTGACGAGTAGTCAGTTATGTTTTAAGTGAACTTAAACGGTTGAGAAAGAAAACCCATGTGTAACATATGTAATATACCTGCTGTCAAATTTTGAGATAAATTAAAAAATATCTATAGAGAGCCTAGGTCCCTCCCCTCCGCTTCCGGCTCATGAGACCTCATTTCGGAAAAAAATATGTATGGTAGTCAATGGCGAGAGACAACTTATCTTTTTATTCCGTCTGAACTGTGCCCTGAATTACACATGATGATGTTTGTCAATTTAAAAGATAATTCTGAAAGTCAAGAAAGTGGCAGTTTGTCATAAAACAGAAGAGTAACATTTAGTTTTATGTGAAAATCACTCAATGAACCACATCTCCCGGGAAGCGAAACAACGAGCAAGATCCAATACTGCAGTCTGGTACAAAACACTCAGGCATGATGGCGTAACGTTACGATTATAACGTAAGACTATAGAAACAATGACAGACGTTAGCTTCAGTAAAGTTAGCTTCATTCATTGAGAGAAAATGTGCGCCTTTGGGGTTTGTAATCTTTGTAATTACGTATTTTCACAGTCTTATACCTCAACAGTTTTACATCAAACTGCGACTTTCTTGACTTTAAAATGTCTCTTTTAAATTGACAAACATCATATGTGTAATTCAGGGCACAATTCAAACAAGATCAAAATATTTGTTGTCTCTCAGCATTGATATGGCTATTTTTCCCCATTGTATCAGTTAATATTGTGGCAAGTGAAAATGCTGAGTGGCTAGTAACTTTGGAAAAGCACTAGCCACAGTGGCTGGTGAGCAGAAAAGTCAATGTCAAGCCCTGATTGTAGCGTATTAACTGTATACACATTCATAGGTGCAGCAAGTCTTCAGAAAGGCCTACTACAGCTCTGTCTGTAAACCAGGCCAGAGGTCTTCTCTCCGAGTCCGATGCCAAAGGAGAATCCCAAACTTTAGAAACAGGGAGAACAGCAATGGGTTGGCATCTTCCACCTGGATCTTATGACATTGTATTGTGCGTTGACTTTGTCGAGACAACTGGGTAAGACAAAAAGTTTGTGTGGTACAAAAAAGTAATTTTATTTCAAATTGAATGCGTTGTTTTATAAAACAGGAAATAGCTAGTAGAACTGTATTAGTTACATTGTGAACTCAACAGGGGAAGCAGTGGTCGTAAACAAGAATTGGCCAGGGAATTGCAAAGGAATGCTGTGACCTTTGACATCAGGAAACTGAATGTAGGGGACTTCCTTTGGGTGGCACGTGAGAAAGTGACACCTGTTCCTGGTAGGTCAACTTTGAGATGCAGGACTAGTTAATAACCAGCAGGTGGCAATGTTGTTCTTAGAAGAAAAGTTTAATAGATGATCAGGGGGCCGTTGCAAAAAAAGAATACATTTTTATTTATGTAGAGCCTTTCCAACACCCAAGGTCGCTGTGAAAAGATGAACAAATGAAGATCAAATTAAGTCATTTTTATACAGTGGTTCTCAATCTTTGGGACTTCAACGCCCTCCTTTGTCCGAGACCATATTCAAAGGCCCTCTTATCTAAGCTAATATGTATTTCGAGTACTTTTGTTGTAGTAAACAAAAAATATGATGTCTGTTTAATTTTGTATGTTTATTTATTTTTATTTTTTTTAGCATTTTAATACAGATTATGTCAATATACATGTAACTTTATATAATTTTAAGACGTATTGAGGCCCTCGTGGAGGTTTGCTGATGCCTCCTGCTGGGCCCCGGCCCCCTGATTTAGAACCACTGTTTTAATAGTTTAATGCATAAAGGTTTCTGAAATAACAATGATAATTGCTGACATGTATAAAAAGCATGTGTCTTGCTCCAGGGCAGCTGCGTCCACCAGTGGGAAAAGAGCTAGTGCTTGATTACATCATTGAGAGGAAGAGGATGGATGATCTCTGTGGAAGCATCATAGATGGACGCTTCAGAGAGCAGAAGGTTGAGGAAATTCTGTTTATAAAACTTTGTTGCATTTTTTTCCCCAAACCTGCAGAAATTGAAAATAAATAAGTTAATTTTTTCGATTATTTTCTTTACTTTTTCCTTCATTTATTTTTTGTAAAATTGATTTTATGTAACTTAAATTTAAAACGTATTTATTCTGTCATTTATTTTTCATCTATTTGTATGTTTATACATTTATTTATTTTTATATTTCCGTGCGACACTGAAACTAAAGGAGAAGGTCCTTGCTTAGCTCCCTGTTCGTCATTGGTTGAGAGCTCACGTACAGCAATAGAGATAGGAGTTTGCAAAGAGATCAACTGGAGAGTTATTTTTAACGATCCGTGTCGATGTCGAATTGTTTCGTAGTGTGTTCTTTAAACTTTAAAGCTGCAGTCCGGCGTTTTTCCTCTTTGTCGCCATCTCTGTTTGAAATCTGTAATTGCAGTGATTCGCGGAATTATTAACTTTGCGTGAGTTGTACATCGGCATGACACAGCGCGGATGAACACTGTTTTGAGGAGACCGCAGTCTGTCAGTCACCGCGACGGTGAGGATACTGACAAGTAGTCATAGTGCTATGAAATAAACGGTTTATGAACTGAATCCCTGTTATGCATAAATGTGTTTTACATAATATAACTAATATTTTTTGGGAAAAGGATCATTTTCACTTTACCGATCTGATTCAGATCCAATGCTTGACAATGGAGGAGGCGCGTTTGGTTTTCTTTGAGTAGAGTGATTTGCTCCCTCTCATAGCTAGCACAAAATAATTCATATTCATATTATGGTAAATATGAATGCAAAACGAAAAAAGCCACAACAAAGAAAACTCCGTAACTGTGTGAATTAAGCGAACAAGTGTGCTACTGTTACACGTTGAACTATTGAAATGTCTTACCTGTCCAACAGAAAAAAAGCCGTTTCTGCGTCTGTTTTGAACCCCTTCAAATATCACGGAGTTCACGCCACCTTTCAAAAGCCCTGCCAATGTTAATCCTTGTTTTCGCGTGGGCCCGGTTGCAATCTCTTTTTTTCTCTACCCACTCCGAAGTCCGAATTCTCCTACGTTTTACCTATGGTTTTACCACGGGTGAATCTCCAGTTGTCACTGGTGGTTGTCGTTTGAATCTTTCTGGATCCGCCATGAGTTTAATTATTTGAAGAGCTGTGAGAAAAGGCTAAAAGCTCCCAACTCCAACATCCGCTCACGCAATATAGCCTACTTGCCGGGACTCCTTCTTTATGTGTACAGATGTGACGTTATGACGCAAAGACATGCTCGAATTTCCCGCGGAAATCCACCAGTACCACTGGAATTAAAAACATTATTACAAGCTTACCGTTTTGAATCGAGCAAAGGTAAGCAGATATTTTTGAACACTGGCTGGTTATGTTTTTTTAAATTATTATTATTTTGGATAATTTTTAACCCAAAAAAGTTACGGACAGCAGCTTTAAAATGATCAGGATAAACACTTATTCAACATTCTTAAAGATACAGGTACAAAGGAATTCTTATACCGGTTTAGTTTGCACATTGGGACTCTGTATCTTCTACCAGAGGGAAGCAGTTCATACTGTGAATACAAGAAGTGAGTTTGGCCCCCCAAAATTGTCTGTACCTCTGGGTTACTTTGTTTTCCAGTCACACTTAGGACTTTCACGGTCATAAGTGACCGGACCCCTGAAATCAATCTTTTTCTTTTTTTTTCCAGTAAAATCAATTAAATGTATTTTTGTTCAATAATATTTTTTCTTTGGTGTTTGGAGATAATTCTATGGTAATATTTAATATTTATGCAATAATTATGATAAAAAAATTCCCATTGAATATAATAGAAAATTTATATATATAATTTTTATTATTTTTTAATTAATGCTGTATTTCAGATTAAAGTAGAGACTAGGCCTATAGAAAAAAAATGTTGAAACCAGATTGGTGCCATCTGTTGGAAGTAGAGCATAATTATCATGCAATATCATATTGTAATCACTAGATGGATTTACAGCTCTCTGTAGAAAGGCTTGTGAATTCTTGTTGTTTTAAACATATTTGCCTATTTTTTCAGGTTGTGGATTTTAATATATAATAAGAGATTCTCAAAGACTATTTTTGTCAAGTTTTTGTTTGTTTGGTTGGTTCAAAATTATTTTTTGTACAATTCAATGAACAGTAACTCTTATTCAAAATTGGCAACAGCAATTACCGGTATGAACAAAAAACTAAAATAGCACCAAAATTATAATAATTATCAAACAGTAAATGGAAAATAGGATGATATTTAAAACACTTTTTTATTTCTCTATTTTCCATTTACTGTTTGACAATTATTATACTTTTGCTGTTATTTTAGTTTTTTGTTCATAATTGCTGTTGCCTTTTTTCAATAAGAGTTACTGTTCATTGAATATGTAAATATAATTAGAATGATATTTAAAACACTTTTTTTTATTTCTCTAACTATATTTACATATTTACATCCTAATGTTATTTGTTACTAACTGTAACTGTATTTTATTTCACATATTCTCACATTTCTCTGTTACAGTTTCACCAGTCTCATATTTCCGTGTGTGTGTGGCTATTTTGCAACCTTGATGGCTTACAGTCCCATGCTTTCATTGCTGTGTGCTTTTTATTCCTTACATTGATGAATAATTGCTTTTATTTCACACATTCCCCAAAATTAGCCTTTGCAATGATTCATTTGTGTGCGCGTGTGTTTTTGTGTGTATAAGTATGTGTGTGTGTGAGTGTGTTTGTCTGTTTTGCACTCTTGATGTTTTAGAGATTCACCCCTTCACTGTTGTGTGCTTTTTTTCTGCATTGTGGCTGATTTGTAGATTGTACACACAAAAAAACTCTGGATTTTCACATTTTTGCCAATTTCCCATTCATTTCCTATGCGGGTCATTTTTGACCCGAAGGTCCCGAGTATGACTATTTTTTTACGACCACTTAGACTTTTCAAATCATGTCCCCAATTGTTTTGTGTGTTCATATACCAAGTACCATAAAAGTCACCAAGTTTCGTACCATTCCGATGAAGCTACGATTAAAAAAAAAAAAAGATTAAAAAAATTCCGGTCAGAAATGACCGAAGTACCCCAGAGGGTTAAGAATGCAGTTCTCATATAAGTGTTAAAGATTAAGATTAAAATATTCTTCTTGCCCAACAATTTTCAGTGCTGTCAACACCAGGTGTACTAATTTAGATTTAAGCTGTACAGTTATTTTCCCAAACCATACCTAACGATACTTTCTAAAACAGCATCATAATCGTCTTATTAACCCCATAAAGACATAATCTGCGTAAGAAGTATAGTCTCTGGTGTAGACGAGTGCAAACCCATTCAGTGTGTGTTTTTCAAGTAAGTGAGCTGTCTATATAAACACACACATACTTGTAAGTCTGTATAACCACTTGACGATGGTCGCCTATACATTTTAGTTCGAATATAATCTCCTCTGTTTTCTTTGTATTTATTATTCAATTATTGTTATCGCACCTGTCAACAAACCTGCTTATTTCTGGCTGGTAGATGGTGCCAATATTATCATCTCAATAAAGTAAACTTAAAATGGCTGTGTCATCTGAATATTTAAAAAATATAGTTTTGTGAATGCTTACTTGAACATTCATTTGTAAAAAGTGTAAAAAGTATTGGTGAACTGACACAGCCTTGGGGAACACCTGTGCTAATGTCCTTTTGTTGTGAAAGACAATCGTTTACTTTTACACGCTGAGTTCTATCAGTTAAGAAAGATAAATACCACCTTATGATAGATGGGTTTACACTCAACTGCTCCATCTTTGTAATTAACCAGGGCGGTTGGATGGTGTTAAAAGCAGAGCTAAAATCGATAAAAAGTAAAGGGCATAAGCTTTGTGAGCCTCTAAATGCTTCAGATCTAAGTGCATAATGCTGTTAATAGCATCTTCAGTTCCCCTCGCTTGTCTATAGGCAAACTGTTAAGCATCTAAATTGATAGCAACCTCTGCTTTTAACATAGACTCAATGCACTTTTCAAAACATTTCATCATATGGAGGTTCGGTCCTTCATATTTATCTGCCTTCTAGATATAGTGAAAAGTAGAGCTGCACGATTCTGGATAAATTGGAAATAATTATATATATTTTTTAAAGTAGGGTTGAATGAATGATTCAACGACTCACTCATAGATTTCACTTGTTTTATTACTGGAAAAATCTCTGTTTTTGAACAAATCTCTTAAAGGAATAATTCAATGACTACTATATATTTTTTTAATACTTTTCACATGTCGCCACCAACTGGTCTAATGATGTAATTGATCTCTTTTTTTTTTTTAATCTTTTTTTTTTTACCGAAATATAAACTTTTATCCCAGACCTTCTGTTTGAATCGAGATCGCGATCTTTTAACGATTAATCATGCAGCTCGAGTGAACAGATTTGTGACTTTCCTAATATATGTTCCATTATTTTCCTGTTTCTCTTTTCTGTTGCCTTCCCATTCTCAGTTTCGCCTGAAGAGGTGTGGTCTGCGTAAGCCCATTTATCTAGTGGAGGAGTGTGGATCGGCGGCGGCTCATCTCAGTTTACCTGAGAGTACATTACAACAGGCTATAGTCAATACACAGGTATACATCAGGTTGTAAAGACAGGCATGCAATAGTGGATGATGTGATTGAATGTGTATAACTGCAGGTGGTTGACGGCTTCTTTGTGAAGCGTGTACAGGATGTGAAAGAGTCTGTTGCTTACCTCACCATCATGACCAGATACCTTCAGAAACTCTACCAGGTTTGTTTTAAAGCCCAACCAATGCAGCATGTGTAAATCACTTCTTTAAATATATCCTAATTCATGTTTGTTTTGTTTTTTTCTCAGAATTGCACATTATTCTGTCGCTCCAGAGAGCTGGAGGGTGATGGAGAAGATGAGATGGAGAAAACAGCGAACCTCTCCTGCTCTCTCATGGCCTTCACAGAGTTTAACTATGGGGCTGTCAAGAACAAGGTAATGTGAAAACAAATCAACGGGCTTCTAAGAAAGTAGGGTTGCACTGATATTAAAATCATGTATGATATGATTTGCTGACATGAAAATAGTTATTGCTGATACGATAAATGGCCATTTTAAAAATCTATAGTAAAATAAAAATATAACGCTAAAAACAAAAACCAGTATTTTGATGCTTGAGTGAATTTAGACATCACAATATTATAATGTACACTGTGAAATATATTATTTCTTTTCAAATGAGTCATTAAATGTATATATTTAAAAAACAATTACACTACAGTAAGATTGTTCATGTTAGTTAACTGCATTAGTTTACATGAACTACCAATGATAAATACTTCTAAAGCTAATACATTGTCAAAATCCAAATTTGTTAATATTATTTAATGGCCTTAAACTTACGTTACCTAGTAAAAATTAACAGTTGTATTTTTATTAACTAAGAATAGCGACGTTTCTATCCACCTATTTTTATGTGCATTTTGGGATATTGCATTAAAAAAACCACTGGATGGAAACACCAAAAACGTATGCGCTCAAAGACATTCGCATAAACTAAACATTTACTGAATAAATCCCTCGATGCGCAACAAAAAACTCACGTGACTTTGCCTCAACAGTGTGATTGTGATTGGATAACTGGACTAAGCAGTGGATCTGTTTCATCGCACAGCATCGCACATGTTGGTTTGATCATTCTGAAATCTCTGAGTCAAAGTCTGTCATCAGAATGATTCGGTTTAATTCCCTCCCAGAAGCGTCTCACATGATTGTTCACAAACACCAGCATCCGAACGCAAGAGAACATGACAGCGTTTATTGGACGCAAGTCATTTTAACTTATGATGGAGGAAAAAAAGGATTTTCTTCATAAATCGAATAATTTCTAATCAAGATCTTTCTTTCTCTCTCGTACAAACACAGTGCCAGACAGTGCGGGAAGTATTTGCTCGACAGCTTATGCAGATCAGTGGAGTCTCTGGTGATAAAGCAGCCGCTGTTCTTGAACACTACAGCACAGTCAGCAGGTGTGACTCGCTTTCTACTATTGCACAAACATATTAAAACTCATGTACATTCCACTATCACAGACACTCGCTCATTAAATTATAGTGTATCACCCCCTATCACAGACACTAGGGGTGTAACGATACACGTATTCGTATTGAACCGTTCGGTTTAAAAATGCGTACCGAAAACCGAACCGAAAACCTCGTACCGAACGGTTCAATACGAATACGTGTATCGTTATGGTTCGTAATGGTTCGTTGGACCATTTTTCCTGCCGACCAAAATTTCGTTATTTCAAATATAGGCGCGTTGCGCATGGCAAGCGTGCTCATGATGTAAGAGATTCTGGCGTGACCACAACATTGCCCAACATCAAATGGCTAATGTAAGCGGAACGAAACTGAGCCACTCGTTATTGTGTGGTTGACGGACCGTTTATCACTTTGGACCAATGCAGCGCGAGCCGATCTTAATCATCAGCACTGTTACTACACGGCGAAATCCAGTAAAGAAAGCATTTGAATTCGCCACTGAAGTAATAACATCGCTGCGAGATCTAGTGAGAAACATACACATTTCTCTGTTATTAACGGATCAAACAGCGCTGACGTGGAAACCAGGAAGAATTGTGCCATGAATGAACTATCCACAGGGTTTCCGCGGAGTCATAAAAAGTCATAAAACGTCTTAAATTTAATAATAAGAATTTTAGGCCATAAAAAGTCATAAAAACATCCGGATTTCCCATACAAGGTCATAAATTACATTTAGCCACGTCTTAAATTGATATGCTCATTCATTCAGTATCGCGATATATTTTTTTCCCTATAAAACGATATCAAGAGTTCGATAATGTTTATGTGCCAAAAGCGGAACGAAACTCATTTGAGCCGCGCGCGCCTCACGGACTGTTTATCCGCTCGGCTCAAAGTCCAAACGGCAGCGCGCACGAGCTCACTGGAGCAGACGCGTTTACTCTGATCGGCCTCGGTCACGAGATCCAGTGAGAAGCGCTTGAATTCAGCGAAGAACACTAATGACTCGTGATTTAAACCAGTTTAAAGGCAGATGAAACAGCGCTGACGAACAGGAGAAACACTGTGCGCAACGATACAGTCAGAAAGCTTTTCCGTCTACAAATTCCCATAATTACCATGGATTTACTATAACGTTAGCCTAGTATATTAACTGCACAATGAAATGTGGGATATACATATTGAAGTGTATTATATTATTAATATAGACAATGTATTAAAGGACTAATGGAATATAATTACAGTATTTAATGTATTTAGGCTATACTGTTTTTCATACATTTCATGAAGAAACGTGCAATCAAAGTCAGGCAACACAAACCTGTTTCAAGACTTGAAACAATATCCCCCATCAGCACATGCAGAAACTAAGAAATTAATTTTCCAATAAAGATATTAATTTTAAGGAAAAATGACACATGTTTGAATGTTCTACCTCAGATTTGTGAAATAGTCTTGTGTTTGGCAAGTGTTTGTCATGATATGTTCTGACAATAAAGAGTAGTTTAAAAACACAATTAACTCTCTGGTTTCTACAACTTTCACTTAGGAGCAAAAATCTGCCTTTAAACTTGAAAGAAATAAAGATTTGACATTTATCGTGATAATTATCGATATTGACTGATATATTATCGTGATAATTGTTAAGTGTTGTTTCTGTGTTATTGAGACTTAGGAAAAGGGAGCCTTCAGTTTGTTACTCTTAAGAAAATGGAACCTTTAAATAATGAAACTTATTACTTTTAATAAGTTCAATAAAAAAATACTTTTGAAAGGAAGTTATTTTTCGTAATTCGTGTAGGTCATAAATTTAAATCATAATGGTCATAAAAAGGTCTTAAATTTGACTGACTAAACCCTGCAGAAACCCTGTATCCAGTGTCCACAGATCAGCATTCACCATGGATTTACTGTAGTAACACTACTAACTGTAACCATGGGAGTTTGGCAGGAATAGTAGGCTATAATGCTTTCAAGTAAAATTACGTTGGTTTTATTTTGACATTATGAATACAATTGCTGCCCTCAAATGTTAATCTGAACTAAAATAAACCTTGTTTATAACTACTACAATATTACATTTCAATTACGGTAGTCCAAGGAGCTGTTTTGTTTTATACGCTCCTAAGAAAAGTCAAGTATAGCTCCATCATTGTTTAAAGTAAAAAAAAATCATACTTTATGATGTAAGTTTTAATAAAAATATAATTAAAAAATTAAATCAAGGAAATTTCTCTGGCATTTCTTTCTTTTTGCTGTATCGAAAACGTACCGAACCGTGACACAAGTGTATCGAACCGATCCGTGAATTTTGTGAACCGTTACACCCCTAACAGACATCACTCTTCAAAACACTCATTGTCATTCTACTGTTGCAGACACTTACTGACGTATGAATTAAAAATGCCTTTTTATGTGTTCCTTGTACTTGACAACTCATTGGGATTGACAGATGGTCATGTCATTTTACCCGTTAAAAGAGATAGTTGACCCAAAAATGAAAATTGTGTCATCATTTACTCACCCTCAAGTTGTTCCAAAACTGTATGCATTTCTTTCTTCTGTTGAACACAAAAGAAGATATTTTGAAGAATGTAGGACAAATTATGACACAATTTCCATTTTGGGGTGAACTGTCCCTTTAATCATTTGGAAAATGCTGTTGCCCCATCTCATGACTTTGCTTGTTTTATGTTTTTCTTTGTTTTTAAACCATTCATTCTTTCTCTAGTTTATTGCAAGCATATGATCAATGCTCCAATGAAACGGAAAAAGAGAAGCTTCTTTCATCCATCAAATATGGAAAACTCAAAAGGTTTGTACTGATTGTAAAGATACTAGAATTTAGTGTTTCGCTAGATCTCTCATTCTTTCTTTCTCAAAAGTGACTTGCATTTTATTTATCAAAATATTATGCTGCAAAATTATTTTCAACATTGATAATAATCATAATAAATGTTTCTTGAGCAACAAATGAGCATATTAGAATGATTTCTAAAGGATCATGTGACACTGACTTGCGTTTTATTTATCAAAAATATTATGCAGCACAACTATTTTCAACATTGATACTAATCATAATAAATGTTTCTTGAGCGACAAATCAGCATATCGGAATGATTTCTGAAGGATCATGTGACACTGAAGACTGGAGTAATGATGCTGAAAATTCAGCTTTTATCACAGGAATAAATTACATTTTAAAATATAGTCAAAAAGTTACTTTAAATTGTAATAGTACTTCACAATAGTACTGTTTTTACTGTAATTTTGGCCAAATAAATGCAGCCTTGGTAAGCAAAATAGATTTTATTATTATCATGATATTTCTGGTTGATATTTTATGATGTATATGTTTTTATTGTTATTGCAGGAATCTTGGACCAGCCTTGAGTCGTACTATATATCAGCTTTACTGTACATGTGGACCTCTGTCATAGGCTTTCACCTAAAACACAAATGTGTGATGCACTTGAGTTTAATCATTGTATTATAATTTTTCTGTTTGTTGACTCAAATAATGTCTAAAGCAATAAAGGTGTAAATTACAGTTTTTCGAACCTCTAAGGGGTATTGCGTTTTATTTGAGCATCTGTTTCAAAACAAAAATTGCTGTGGCCAAGCGTTTAAGCACTGAAGCGTATGATTTCAAAAAGTCAAAATATGCATTAAAAGGAAGGAGAGGGGGTATTGGTGCAATGTATTGGGACTATCAGCATGGGGCAGGTGGGTGACATCAGTGTAAAGAAAGGAGAGTTGAGGTAACAGCTGCTCTGCCTGCCAGGAGATTGGAGGGGGACACCGCTGACGTCCTCTGAATCTCCCTCAAGGAGAAACGCGCATATCGACAAAAACAAGTAGGGCGCCTTCCTTGCCTCGTATCCACGCGGGTTGCTTTCGTGGAAATGTGTTTTGACGTTTTGCTCCCTACATCCCGCGGACAGACGGGCGCGTGCGTTTAAATATCCTCGATGCATTCTCTTCTCTTCATCCATGCTTGTGGATACACAGCCGTAATGCTAATAACAACAACCTCATCATCATCATCACAGTGAAGGTGATGCAGCTGGTGGTGAAATGGTCAGAACCGAGAGACTATTTGAGAAAATATGCATGCACTTGATGTGTGAAGGGCAAGGAGGAGACGGAGAATGCGGGTGTTTGATGTGGCGTTGATCATGCGACTTTGCCCCGGCTGCCGCTCTCCAGAAACCGTGTCGGGACCCGCGGCGGATGGGGTGACTTACCCGCAGGGGTAGACCCGGACCAGGGCCGCCAGATCCTGAAGCACCCCCGGTGTGTCTCCGCGGGACGGAGGGAAGATGCAGGAGGCGACGGAAGATGGACAGGAGCCCATACTGAACGGAGCTGGGAGGGAAGAGGTGAGACGAGGGCGTGTATTGGCCCACATTCTATTAAAATTTTGCGTTAGCATATACAGGTGAGTTGTTATTAACTGTTGGGCACAGGAAGACTGTCACGACGTGTATGGCAAGCCATTTAAACATCTGTATTGAATTGATAAGTAATCCACTAGCGACTAGGGTTTTTTTTTATTTTATTTTTTTATTACTATTTCACTTGTAACTATTTGATACACTTATTCTAACACTGACTGGCATTTATTCCAGTTTTACTATAGGTATTCATTGGATATAGCTAGACAGGATCATAAGACTATTACTAACTGGGTGATTTTTTTTTTTTTTTACACTTCATTTTAAAGTCTTATGTTACACTGTACTTATAGTAGTCAACATTTGAAGTGGATCAAAAAAGTTATTCATTCATTCATATAGATACCAATAACAATTTGAATAGTCATCATAGTAATATTGAATAGTCACTAAAAAATGTTTTATGTAATAAGTATTATCTAATAAATATAGTTACAAGTGAAGATACCAGTCACTGTTGGACTAATTAGTAAATACAAAATACGTTCTAGTAACATTAAAATACATACTAGTTGGTTTTAAGGAATAAATGCCAAATGCTACATAAAACAGCTTGCCATATGATGTGATCAAGCTGCACTCTTGATGAGTTTTTCAGGCTCAGGATTTTAGTACTTTAATATCGAGGTTTTCTCTTCTGAGGTTAATAATCATAAGATGTTACCAAAGAAAGTGTGGCACCCAAAGCACACGGTATAAGTAATGCAACTGTGTATTATAAATGATATTCTCCACACAGGGTAATAGGCCTATGCTCGTCTTTTCCCTCAGGTCTTAGCAGAGCATTTCCCTTGGGGCTGTTGTTTTACTATCATCCTTGGCAAAGTCTCTTTCTCGCTCTCTAATTTTGTTTGCCACTGTATAGCTCTTTCCCTTTCACATTTATCATGCTCTTGCGTCTGATAGATGTCCTCTCACTGGTACAACATCTGATCAAAGGAGGTCTGTGTTATTTCAAGGCAGATAATGACTTCGGTTAGGTCAACATATCTGTGACAAAGCTCAAGACCAGAGTCAGCACTGACCTCTATATTAACGAACTACAGCATTTCTCTCTCTCTCTCTCTCTTCTCTCTATTCATTTATTGGTGCTGAGTTAACCTCCTGTCTCTTGTTACATGAAGATCAATAGAAATGGAGACAGCTTGAAGGGAAGAAATCTGTGCGCCATATCAGAAATGCAATTTTAAGTTAATTTGGATGGCAGCAGGAATAGGCTACAACAGATAGTGAGCTATTTCTGTGCATTTTAGGATGGCATTAGTGTGGCACCGGCTGTTGAAGGATAATGAAAGACGTCGAGTGAAAGACTGGCTTTGATGTATCGCTCTACCTTCCAACATATTTTTATCTCTCTGTAAAGATATCATATTCCAATA